>JAPFBL010000084.1:4275833-5540000 GCA_026182355.1 Hermatobates lingyangjiaoensis
TTGTATTGGAATGCACCAAAAACTCTAGAATAGAGTTAAGGAGTGAACCTAGGATCTATCACTAGAAACTAGAGATGGAAAAACCTTGTACATTTTGTTTCTTGAAGAGTATATAAAGCAAAATTGTTCAAGCCTGTGAGATGTCAGGTGCTCATAATGATCCCTACTCTAGTAGAGGTTTGCTCTGATCAAAACTGGAAGGTTGTGCAAAATTTGAGTGAGATTTAGGACTCTCTCTTCAGAATCGACTGTGAGTGATACACTTAATATTCCTTTAAGTGAATTAACAGTAAGGTTCTTAAGTCGCATCTATTGGGAATAAAAGAAGAATCCAAACATTTTAAAAATTTAAAAAAGGCAGTTGAAAAATCTATTACAACTAATAAGTCCCTGAAGTAGACAACATAATAGTACTGCACACGAGAAACTTATTACTGGAATCTGAATTTTGCTTCCACTGTGTTTCAAAGCTTTAATATGGCTACCTTTCTTGTGTTTTCACTGCAGTTTCAAAAAATTAATTTGAATTCAAAATTCAATTTAAATATGAATGTAATGATATATCAGTCAACTTGTTAATCATTTCTTTACAGTTGTACATTATTCACCTGGTGATTCAACAATATAATTTTATGGTAAATTAGTCGATATATTTAGTTATTACTGAATGGTAAGAACTAAATATTTAAATTGATTTTAAAAATAATTATCCTGGATTAAAAAAAACTTCTAACGAATAAGTGAGGGAGAGTTTCTTTAATATATGCCTAAATGTAATCATAGTGTCCATTATCAGCAGAGGCCAACACCTTTACCGGGGTGCTGTAATGTTTGTTGAAGTGTTTGAACAAACAGTAGAAAAACGACATCCCTTTATGTATAATTGCGATATCTGTTTGTTGGCTGCAGCCAGCCCGAGGGCGTTTATCTGAATGACCGGCGACCCACTGACGCCCAAAAACTGCACCCAATTATCAAACTCAGTCGTGATTTATGGCTCGTTTTAATTGAATCGAACTGCATTCGATCAGAGCGAAAGTAAACATGAATGTATAAATCTTAGCGTACATTTCTAATAGCTGTCGTCAGTTCAAATCCTCCCTTTATTACTCCCACAAATCTGTTTATACCTTTATTTGATTATTAGCGGTCCTATTGTTGAGTTGCTATTCTAAATTTTGTTAGCCTTTTCCTCTGTTATTTTTGCTTTATTATTTTAAATCTAAATATAAAAGAAGTATAACTTCTTGCCTCCTGTATCCCACCTCAAAATTCATAGTGTAATTTTAATGGGTGCATCTGTAAATGGACACAAATTAGTAAAAAAAGTATGTATCCTGAAAACATTCATTGTATAAAAAATAATTACTACTTACCATGGTCATTAAATAAAATGTTATTAGTATGTACCACGGTCATTATAGGTCTCCACCATCCTTTATTCTCCCAGCCATGGGTGAATAAAACAGATTTTTCACTTATATGAAGAGTGTATACTACTATAATTAAAAATGCATTTATTGAAAGCACCAGAGGTAATTATAAGCAATCTTAATGCTTTAGATTAGAAAGGATTGGGGAGATTACCGAAATTGGAAGATTGTTCTAATATCTCTTAAAACAGTATGTACATCGTAATAGTATGTATGTTAGTACAACTTAATAGTGACCTTTTTCCAGGCTTCTTCCAGACTTTGCTCAGGTGAAGAATAATAATATTAATCATATTGGCCGTTAATTTTTGTTTAAAATATTGGTTTCAGGTGAACTGAAATGCGATAAAAAGAATTAAACAAAAATGAATACAATTCATACTGGTAGGTATACAACTATCAATTGATTTTCCATTAAACTCATAAATGATAAAAAAGAAAATTCTTTAAAATTACTATTAATCTAGTAATGTGGCTTACTTATATCTAAAATGGGTGCCAAATAATAAATGAACTGAATTTTCCGCAAATAGAATGGTATTAAAGATGAAAGTATATATGTGTGGGAATTAAAAAAAGTAACTATTAATTATCTTACAGTTTGTAATTCGCTAATGAATAGTGTGTAAAAAAATGCATTATTATCAGATCTTAAACTTACAAAAAAAAAATTTGAAGGGGTCTGCCCTCAATTTTGCTGAAACGAAACATATCAAACTCATTCCTTTTATATTAAAATTAAAATATAAATTATAATTATAATTAAACTATTTTTTTATTATAATTGGCTATCCCAATTCTATAAGTTATAAAAAATATGTCATCACTCTTATAGTACAATCATAGACGTAACTACAGATGGTACTTCGTGTTTCATATTATCGCCCAATATTCAAAGTTGTGTCATTTATTTGGATTAATAATATTGAGATAATACTTAATGCACATTTTAAAGTTTCTGGAATCACCAGAAGAGAGGATTATAATTATTAGTCTTTTCACATAAACTTACGATAAAGAACCTTTCTCATAATTTAATGCTAGCCAAAATAATAGGGTTGTTTATCACTCCAAAACTACATGTGAGTAAAATAAGAATAAGATTATTTTTTAAAAGTTTGAACTCGCAGAGTGTTTACAAAATTATGCATGGATACATTCCTAGTCATATGACGTAAAACAGTATAAAACATGTAAATCCGTAAAACTCTCAAAATATATTTCTTTCTCCATTCTTATTCTCTATACAGCAAGTAATGTAAAAGAGTAGTCCTATATTAAGAAGAGAAACAATCCTACATAGGAGATATACGACGTATTAACTTGTATGACGATTGTAGTTCATACCATGTTGATAGATTACTTGTGTTTTGAATATATAACTATATATATATATATATATATATATATATGTTTCATGGTGGATCCCGAACACTGAACTAAGGAACAAACACACTTACTGTCTCTAATTTTCGGTTGAACCGTCATCATTATGCCAACATTTGATGACGGTTCAACCAAAAATTAGAGACAGTAAGTGTGTTTGTTTCTTAGTTCTGTGTTTCTGATTCACCGTGAAACGTTTGTTGTCCTTTTGGATCGTTTTCTTGTTTATAATATATATATATATATATATATATATATATATATATATATATATATATATATATATAATCAATTATCAAACCACAATAAGAAAATGGGAAAACAAGACTAAAAATTTTTAACCGTAAAAAACGGTTTTCGTCAGAGTCAAAAACCCAACTGAAACACTAGATGCAGAGAACATCTGAGTAAAAAACTATCCGCTAGCTGTCAACCCTCTTAGAAGAGGCTCTCGTAACGAAGAGGTTGCCCTCGTAACGAAAGTATCCAGTTTGAAGAGACCGTTACTAATGTTTATAATATTTGATCTATTAAATTTAATTAGAGACGATTCAATAATATTTCTTAACAACATTGATTTTTCATAGGTAATAAAACCTATGAAATAGTTTTCACCAGATGTTCTCTGCATCTAGTGTTTCAGTTGGGTTTTTGACTCTGACGAAGACCGCTTGTTACGGTTGAAAGATCTTAGTCTTATTTTCCCATTTTCTTATTGTGGTTTGATCATTGATTGTTATTTCACGTGTTTATGTGAAATCTTTATACATATATAAATTATATATATATATATATATATATATATATATATATTGATAAAAGTATCGACTGTGGAATAGAAACAAGACTAAAGTTAATCAGTTTCGGTTTCATTTAAAACTTTTTTTCATAGGCAGAAGTATAAATTTTGAAACAGAAAAACTAAGTATTACATTACAAATTATTTTACAAAGAAAAATAGTCTACAAATTTTAACAATAACTGTCTAGTTTGAATGAACATGTGACAGTGTGGTTAGTTTTTTTCCAAATTTGTATTTCTGCCTATTAAAAAGGTTTTAAATAAAACCGAAACGTTGGTATTGAGAGTTTAATTTGAACATGAAGAATTGACCAATTCCCGATAAAATATATATATATAGACATTAAACAGTCCGTTTGAAGAACTCATCTAACAATTGAAAGAAAATACATCGTGAAACACCGCCAAAACTTACTTTTATATTTTTGTCTTGTCGTAATCAGGAGAAGAAAAAGAGGAAGAGTTCTGATCGGATAGCAAACAGTATTTACTGATGACGACAAGTTTTGTTGTTGTTTTTCCTTGTTCTTTTCTGTTAAACGTTATATATATATATATATATATATAAAACGTTTATATAAATGTTTATAAATATAAATCCAATAATATATCAACCGTTGGATAGAATAGGTGTATAACGTAATTGGGATTCGGTCAATTTTCCAGGATCAAAATCAGACCCTCAATGCCGACGTTTCGGTTTTATTTAAAACCTTTTTCATAGGCCTACAAAAAAAAGATGACAAGAAATCATATATAAACATCAACATATAACTAACATCAAAATGGAATATTACAGTTGTGAAAAAAAAAACAAAAATAGATGTATACAAGTAGAAGTAATAGAAAAACAATAAACATTTTTATGAACTTACAGAAGTCAGAATTTTTGAATTAGAAAAATGATGAAATTTACATTATATAAAATGAAGTAACAATAGATAGTTAGTGAACTAACATCTTAACTGGTCAAAAACTTGGACCAGACTGATTACAATTACATGTAAACCGAACACTGTTCACTCAAAGAACACAAAAAGGAACTAAGGAAATTAAATTTCACTAAAATCAACTTAACACTCCTGAATAAATAGTGTTCAAATTGGTAATGTCACTTCTATGATTAACTGAACTTAGATCTTTTTTAATATATAGCATTTCGAGGGTCTTTCTTCTTTGCTCATCTTGTCCTTTATCTACTATAATTGCTTCTTCAAAATCGAACATGTGACCTTCGTTTATGGCATGGAATGCTAAAGCAGTTGCGTTACTTTTATTAGTTCTTATTGAATAAGAATGTTGATAAAGCCTATCTTTTAGAAAACGACTTGTTTCTCCGTAATAACGCTTGTCGCAGTCTTTATATTTGATCGCATAAATGAGGTTACTTTGTAACTCCTTTGGTATTTTTTGTTTCAAATTTGAAAATAAAGACTTAACTTTTCTTTTCTTATAAAATGCCAATGTAACTTCAGGTACATTTCGTTTGAAAACTTCTAATTTTTAGTTTATCGTTGCTACTTTATAACCTCTCTTTTATATTTCTTGGGTGCTCCATCTATTAAGTGATTAGTAAGCCTTTTTGATAGGGAGATGGTATTCATACCAAAGTACGAGTGTTCTTGGGTTTTACAGTTCCCATTAGTAAATGTATACTCGTACACTAGATTTGTTTCCTTTAAAGGCGAGATTTGGACTTGGCTATTATTTTTTATAAATAACTACTCATAAGTGGGCTTCTATAGTAAGTGTCCAGCGTCACATTTTTATTTATGCTTATTCACCTATCATTATTCCTTGGAATGTCTTTTATACTCTTTCATCAAGCTTGCGCTGTTCCGAATACTGATTTTTTATAATAAACTTGATGCTCTATAGTTAGTGTGTCCTCATTAATTTGTTTTTCTTTTCTGAATAGTTTTCATTAATTTCCTCATGAATACCTTCTGTAAGAAATGAAGTGAGTGGGGCTAATCGCCCCACAGTATTAACGGCAACCCCTAATTCCTCACTTTGCTTATATAAACCAGAAAACACACCCATGACGTATTCATGTCCTGAAAATGAATGTTGATCATTCGAAACATATCGACTAGAGGAAATGTACTTTACTGTGTACGCGACGTAACAAGAGTATTATTTTAAAAAATTGGGAAGCTTTTAAGAAACAGGTATCCTTTAAGTTCGATGTAATTTTCAACAATATATGTCTTAAGAAAGAACTGTTGCCAAACTTTACATATATAGATATATAGGCATGACTCACTACTATATTTCGACATCAGGCGTTGTCATCAGGCAATACTGATAATAAAAGTGCTCCTCCCTGATTAAGACGCCTGTCGAAATATAGTAGTGTCATTGCTTATGTTTTTCTCTTTTGGTTATTGTGTTAGTACTACAGTTGAACATTTCTAATTTTATATATATACTAGTAAAAACTTCCGTCTTTGACGGATACTTTTTCAAAAAATCGGAGATGATACGTGGTATTACAAAATATGATTAGAAATTATAGAATAGTAGAAAATATCATTATTAGTAAGTAAAATGTTAAGCAAATGCCTCTGTATACACCACATTAGCAGTCTGTCCTTCAAGTTCATGGAAGAACAAAGAGTTGGAACCTCTGACTCTTGGGTAAACCATGTGAGAAAATCTTGGTCTCACTCACTTCAATTCCGACGGTAGATAGAGTATCCCCTTGCGACTTAGTAACCGTCATTGCAAAACAGATGCTGACGGAACATTACAATCGTTTGAATGGAAACGGATAGTAGCTCGGAATTAATGGTATGCCTGGTATACACACAGACTCCCCAGTATCACACCCAGTCATGATATCCGCCTCTATAGCATATCTGTGCAGAGCACAAACTCAAGAGTCGTGTCTCGTTGCCCATTTTTGGAGCACTGAAGTTTCCTAGCATGCAATTTGTCTCTGATACTAAGTCACAGGATGATAGTGCTCCTACTTTAAGTTTTTACTCATGAGCAGGCAGTTTAGGAGCAGTTATTTATTCAAGAAATTTAGTTGATCTTTAATCACTCACTTTACTGACTTTTAAGTTCTATCTTCGGGTTGATATGGCGTAAGAACTTCTTTGTTGACTTTTCCTGCCTGTTAATTAGTAAGGCTTGAGAATTGCTCGTTCACAAAGCCATTTATTCTGAATAGATAGCACATCTTGAACTCTGGGAAACACCTTGTCAATAAGCTAAAATACGCTACCTATATATCACATACGCAAATGAAACTAAAATTAACTAACAGTGTATATTTGCTACAACTGTATATTTTCAAAATAAGCATGTCTGTGTAGTTAGCCAAACATGGCTTATAAGTTCATAACTTCGCTTCATCGCTGACTATTCAATCCATTCAAAGCTTAGATTATTAAGTTAGGCATACACAAATCTAGTGTCAAAGTTTCAGCATGCTATGTCTTATGGTGGCTAAGTTTACTGGTGACAATATTTTGCGGACAAACCGACAAACAGACAGGCAGAAATTATTAAAGGGTACAATGCGGCTTGTCTAAAGTATGAAACGTAAAGCAAACTTGAAATGAGTCAGTTGTAAGCAATGTACAGGCAAAACCTTTCTTTATTTATATAGATATACTTGTACTACTATCAGCAGCGAGCACGCAAGCCACTGAGCTACCCTGGTTCCATACTTTACTTTATTACAGTATTTATATTACGCAAATATTAAATTAAAAAAAAAATGTTTTTCTTACATTTATTTATAATACATTTGCACTACTGTCATCGGCGAGCAAGCAAGCCACTGGCTACTCTGGCTCAATGCCTTTACTTTATTACCATTTTTTATATTATTCAAATTTTATATTAAAAAATTATTTTTTGGTTACATTTATTTATAATATATTTACACTACTGTCATGAGCGAGCACACAAGCCACTGGGCTACTCCTAGTTCCATAGTTTACTTTATCACTAGTGTTTATATTTCGTAAATATTAAATTAAAAAAAAAAGTGTTACATTTATATAATACATTCGCACTAATGGCTACCCTTGCTCCAATTTTTGGAATTAAATAATTTTTTTTTATTCAACATTATTCAGGTAATAAATAATATACATATTATAATTTCGGGTCTCTGTCTCTACGGAAAATTGGTGAACAAACAAACAAACAAACAAACTCATGAACGTTATATATAGAGATTTATCTGGTATTAATTATTAATTTAAATTGTCGTGAATATAATTAGTTTTTTTAATAATGAGTAATAATATTTTACTGTAAATAATTGCTAAATTTTAAATTAGTTTCATTTATTGTAATAGAGCTTTAATTGCGTCCTATTTTATAATGGTTTAAAAATACTATATTAAATTTTATTTTAAAGTTATTTGGATATTGTTTTGACTTGAATCAGAAGATTTAATTTGATAGTCATTTGTTTCAATGCGGAAACGGAAGGAAGTATTTGTTATTCATTTGTTTTAATGCAGGTATGTTTTTAAATAATGCGTAATTTCCTATTCACTTCCAAGCTGCGTTTCTCAAGTAAGTGCTGTCTTATTCCTTAAATTCTCTGCAAATTAATCTTATCATTCTATTTTTTTTTTAAGAAATTTAACATGGATTTGTAAACTACATCTATCATTTACATTTATCATGTAAAATGATAAATTTAAGTTGAGCTGTTGAGTTTGGTTCTATACTAATATTTTAATATGTTACTATCAAAAACAAATTGATTAACATTTAAAATTGAATTGTACATATTACTTTTGAAATTAATTGCCAGCAACAAAATAGATTTCTTTTTGTAAATTATATCATTGTAAGTTTGTTTACGTTACAACTATTCTTTTTTTAATCTTTAAACAAATGTAACATAAACTTACACTTCTGATTATTTAAATTAGTTTGCAGCATTGGCACAATTACTTCATTAATTTACTTTTAAATTTGTAAAAAAAAATTACATTTTAACTAGCAAATGTTCCTGTCTTTGACGGGTACTTTTTCAAAAAATTGGAGATGATACATGGTATTCCAAAATGCATTAGAAATTATGAAATAGTAGAAAATATCATTATTAGTATAGTGCTAAGCAAATGCATCTGTATGCTCCACATTAGCTGTCTGTCCTTCAGGTTCATAGAAGAAAAAACAGTTGGAACCTCTGTCATATATTATTCCAATTTATAATTCAAAATTTTTATTTTTCTTACATTTATTTATAATATATTTGTGCTACTGTCATCAGCGAGCATGCAAGTCACTGGGCTACTATGATTCCATACCTTACTTTATTGCCAGTGTTTATATTACGCAAATATTAAATATATAAACATTTGCACTACTGTCATCGGTCAGCAGGCAAGCCACTCTCTACCCTGGTTCAAATTTTTGGAATTAATTAATAATTTTCTTTTATTTAACATTATTCAGAAAATAAATAGTATATATTACTATTTGAGGTCTCTATCTCTAAGGAAAATTGGTGAACAAACAAACAAACATACAAACTCACGGACTATATATATATATATATAAAATGGTTTTATATATATATATATATATATATATATATATATGCAGTTGGCTTTTGACTCTGAAGAAGACCGCTTGTTAGGGTTGAAAGATCTTAGTTTTGTTTTCCCATTTTCTTGTTGTGGTTTGATCATATATATATAAATTATATAAATGATCAAACCACAATATGAATGGGGAAAAAAGACTAAGATTTTTCAACAAGTAGTCTTTGTCAGAGTCAAAATCTCAACATAAATATATAACATGCAAAATCTTATTTATATATATATATATATATATATATATTGTTAAATAACGCCCCATATTTGGCTTATATCTGCTTCTTACACAATTTCTCCAGTTTCCGGAATTCCTTCCTCGTCTCTTCATTAAAACTATAAAGTCTATCACCAATATTACTAGTCGACATGTTTCGAATATACCACATTCATCATCAGGACAATAATGAGAGTAATAGTAGGAAAGCTAGTTATATATATAGAGATGGATTATTAATGGAATGTTTACAGGGCATCGCCCTGTATCACGGAGAAACATCAGTTCATATAAGACTGATGAACGTGTTTTGAAAAATATTATAAAAAGCCATGTTAAATGTATTAAGCCTGACGATAGTTTGACCCTGATAACTTACTACCAAAGCTCTTCAATAAGCAGTTTAATAATGAAAAATAGTCCTAGCGTAAAGGAGTCAAAAGAAACAAATCTTGTATATGAGTACTCATGTAATATCGGGAGCTGCGATGCCCAGTGTCAAAGTTTCAGCTCGCCATGTCTTATGGTGGCTGAGTTTACTTGTGATAAACGTTTTTGCTTTAAACATCCATAACTTCACTTCTACGTTGAATTTCCAATCAATTCAGAGCCTATATTTTAAGTTAGACCTACACAAATCTACTGTTAAAGTGTCAGCTTTACATGTCTTATGGTAGCTGAGTTTACTTGTGACAAAGTTTTGCGGACAAACGGACAAACCGACAAACGGACAGAAATTTTTCTAAGGATGGATTCGGTTTCTCCAATGTATGAAACGTAAAGAAAACTTGAAATGAGTTTGTTCTAAGTAATATACAGACAAAATCATTATTTTATTTAAATCGATTTGGTCTGTAGTGTAAAGAGAAGTCTGTTAAAGGTGGAAAGACACGTTAGAGCAGTCTGGGAAGTTATAAAAAGTGTAATGGCTGGGCAAATTTAATTACTTTCTTGTGGCAGCTTAGCTGAATAGCACCAAATTATTCCAGGAAATTATAAAGCTAAGGGAAGGCAAATTAATAAGCATTTAGTAAAGGACTCATTAAGAAGGAGAGATGCAGGTTGGAAGCTCTTCCTCCGTTATTTCTCTTACTTTTCCCGAACAATTAGAGAAAAATGAAAATGTTAGCTCCTTTCATGCAGTTATAAGAGCTGCATTTATGAACACTAAAATGTAATTCTAATTTCTGTTAGAGTGAGTTATATATTTACATGAAGTAATACATGGGATCTATCTTCCATGTAAGAATGTTAAAGCAATTGAGGAATACATGTACGATGATAAAAACATCTACCTCAAATATGTTCCAAATTAAAATCAATTTATTTAAACTTGTTCAATGGCCCATGTTTGTTTTTAAATCTATGATAAGTAATACATATTTCAAAAAATACTTATAACCTTAAACTTGTTTTTTTTTTATTTATCTGCAAATTAACTTCTATTCTTTATCGAATTGTAGTCAGAATGAAAAAAGTTAGATACACTTTAGGAAAGTGAATTATTCTATGTTCATATAAAACGGAAACTTGATTCAATTTGTGATTTCTTATGGCTAACGTTTTTATTTTTTCATAATATTATATATTTACGAATTACAAAACATAACAAAATATTTATACGATTTGCAAAATGTATTTTTTGTTTACATTAATTTTTTCTTGTGTATGTAAAATCATACTTTTGCATACAATATTTTGTGTACATTATTTTTTGTATTTTAATATGCTAGTGAAAGTTAGGTATTTTTTATAGGAAATAATATTTATTCATTTCCATTTGATAAAATTTTCTCATTAAAAAACAGTGATTTAAGTATTAACCATTGGTTTAAATAGTTTAAAAAGACTTACAGGTACTTACTTGTGCTTTCAACATGTAAGCATGTTCCAAATTACCTTTTATACGTATTAGTACCTCTCTCTAGTAAATTCATGCATTTTGTCATTACCACAGAGGTTAGTATTATTAATATTGAAACTATAATATACCGTCTTACCTCGTACACTGCTGCTGAAGCTCTCGTATCGGTTTCGAGTGACACCCATCTTCAACAATCATTTATTGTTGAAGATGGGTGACACCCGAAACCGGTACGAGAGCTTCAGCAGCAGTGTACGAGGTAAGACGGTATATTATACCATAGTTTCAATATTCTCTCTAGTAACTCTTCAATTTCGCCATCATTTCTTCTGATCTCATCTAAGTGGAAAGTTGTTTCTTGAATTATTGATCGCTCTGAATTTTTTTTCTATACAGTGTCGTATATAATAATTCGTTTAATGTAAACATATATAGGTGGTAGAACCAGAATCAATAGGAACTATAAAGAACCTAGAACGCAGGAGAAAGAAAAACACTTATTTTGATCAATACTTGGAAATCAGAAGGAATGATTAGAATTACAGTTAGTTTAGTTTATTTTGTGAATCTAAATTCACAAAAAAAAACACTATAAATGAGATGAAAAAACCACGACCACATTTCGACTGCATAGTCATCAGGTAGAAAGAAGTGAGTTGCTTCGAAGACAAGTGACGACTGAAGTGAAGTCTCATTCACGAGGGACTCAAACATCGTAGTCAGTTTACGGACGGAGTGGGAGAGAAGGATAAATAATAACAAAAATAAATAAAAAAAGAAAGAAGAACATTTTAATAATTAAAAAAAGTAATTATTATTAAAATAAGCAAACTATATATGAAAAATAAATATCCAAACAAAATTGTGTAAAAAAACTAAATAAATATAATAATAAAGATCAATTAATGATTAAAGCTAACCCCAGAATTTTTGATTTTAACAAAGGGGAAGAAAATTGATTTTTTAAAAAACGACGTTTTTTCTTGCGTTTTTCAGACAAACTAGGAATATTTTGAAGTTTTAAATAGGAAACGATGTCTTAAATCTTCAATGTAGAAGGAGGTCAGATAAACTATGTAAGAGATCCACTGGCTAAAAGAACGAAAGACATATTCTCCTGTAAGAGATTATTTCAGAACACGAAATCTACACTATCGCTTTTCAAAACTGTTATTACTGGTGTAGTTATACTAATGATGTTATATGCATCAGTGGTGTGATATACAAAATTAAGCATGTTTATTGATAAGTGGATCAATAACTATCTGTGCTACCTCTGGAAATGAAAGACTAATAAAAAATCTTCCATTTAAACATTTGCATTATGCTTGAATGGGACATTATATATTATGTACACAAGAAGTTTGATACTATGTTTACTTATTGTAAAGCTGAGTATATGCCACTCCAGATTTTTTATAATCAAACGCCCCTCCGCAAAGCAACTAGAGACTAGTTAGAGACTAGTAGTGTTACATCACACGAGTTCCTGGTGAAAGAAAAGATAGAAGAATTGTAATTGCAATTAAATAAAAAAAGAAAATAAGATATAAAAAACATACTATAAAAAAAATATATAAGAAAAGAAAATATAATAACGGAATGAGGCAAACAACCAAGAGAACTTATATTAAATGAAATAAACCACAATAGAAGAGAAAACTGTGGATGAAAAACAGTGAAGTGAATTAAATATTTTCCGAGTTTTTGTCTTTGATTCGTGTACATATAGTAGGAATTATTTTAATGTGAATGGTCTAAAGCACGTTCTATAAAATTTAAAAATAAATGTAAGTTCAATGAAATAAGCTGAAAATTTAATTTTTCAAGAAGGATGCCACTATTTTTTGACTTTTCATTGAACTAATTAAAAAATGAACACTAATAATAACAGTTGAAAAATATGAATTTATTGATAACTCTTAAGAAGTCTGTTTAAGAACTAATTTAAAATACTTATTGCTAAGGAATTAGCTTTTTTTGGGGTGAACCATACCCACAAATTTTACAACATTTACAACATTGCAAATTTTTGAAAAGATGTAATTCGGTATGTTAAAGAATTGTATGTTTATTGGATTTAAAGCACATTTTGAACTTGCTTAAGTAATCTGAAAATACAACACTATTCCAGATATTTATTAATATTGTATGAATTTAATGAACAGGTAGTAGGGAACGTTTCAGGAACTAATTTCAGTCGATTAGCTGAGAGCCCTTTAAAAGGGATAAAAGGGATGTGAGTGAACCAATTATGACGTTTTATGTATAATGAAGGGGGAATGGAGACCCATTTAAACGTCCCTTAACGATTCCCTTTGGCTTTTTGCACTTTGGTCAAGGAACATAAAACTACCAAGCCACAGTTCGGTTGTCTTTTAATCAATTACGCTGCACTCTAACATGTTTGTCAGCAATCACCTTCAACTTGAACCCTGTTTAAATATTTACCAAGCATTTTCAGAGAAAATTTAGATTCAACATTTTCAGCCTATTGATGGTTAACAACTAAAAAAAAAAAAACTTTCCTACTCAACGACATTTTATTTCTATGCAATGTTGTTAATTTTATTATTTGAAAAAAATGGGATATTATTGACTTAGTTGTTTAATTTTTCAGTAGATATTATCCTTTTTTAGATTTTTTGAGCCTAACTCTCATGTTAGCAGATTCTTTGTTGATGTATAATATTCTGCATAACTCTTAGGATTCCTTAAAGGCTGTCGATGTCGATGTCTTATAGTCTCTAGTGGACTTGGCTAAACTAAAACACAGATTATATTCATAAGATCCTTGATGTTATACCAATGTTGTACCAAATGTCTCGAATACGATTTGTTCATTTGGAACCACTTCCAGCAGCATTGAAATGAGTAGGTGTGGTTCACCCCAGCATTATGTACAAAACAGCCGAAAGGTGTTGCGTTTAGATAGCTCGTACCTTATTGAAAACGTACAGAATTTTGAAGAACAGGAGCCTTCGGAAATTTGCTGTGGTGCACCAGCACGGAACAGATCTAGTAGTATCAGCTGGTGTATGTTGGGAACGAGGGAACCTTCCTTGAAGATGGCCTCCTTAGTGAAGCCATTTTCACTAATACACGATCGATTTATTATAAATGCTCATATTTTAATTAATCGTTTATTGATTATTAATGGTTACATATAAAAATAATTAATATGTTATTTTTCTTTAAAAATGTTTAATAAACCTTTTGTACATATAGCCCGAATGGTGGTGACCTAGGTGCTTTAAAAAAACTCGAATTTATGACGTATATCAAGTTTATTTTACATATCTGTGGTGATAACTGTCTATTTACCTCTTCTAGTTATTTGTCATCAGTGGTGTAATCTTTTATTTTCTCATAAAAGCTAGACAGATAGCGGATAGTTTTTTACTCTTTCTTACTGTACTCCTATGTTTCCCCTAACATCCCTCTCTAGACTATTGTCCTTTCCTGACCTTTACACCCTTTCAGAATACTTCTCTTTCCTCCCACTACTCTCAACCCCTCACCATGATGTTTCTGCATCTAGTGTTTCAGTTGGGTTTTTGACTTGACGAAGACCGCTTGTTATGGTTGAAAGATATTAGTCTTTTTTCCCATCTCATATTGTGGTTTGATCATTGATTGTTATTTCACGTGTTTATGTGAAATCATGTCATATACATTATTGAAAATGACACCAAACTTAGCTGATACTTGTTTTTTCAATTTTTCTAAATAACACTCTCGTTATTTCGTTTACACAATAAAGCACATCCCCTACAGTCGACATAAGTAATAAACCAAAAAATTCACCCATGTAGTTATTCACGTCCTGAAGATGAATGTTGATCATTCAGAACACGTCGACTATAGGTGATGTACTTTTTTGTGTAAACAAAATAACGGGAGTGTTATTTAGAAAAATTGAAAAAGAAATAAAATAGGAAAATAGAAAAAGATACAGGTATCAGCTAAGTGTGGTTGGTTTCATTTTCAATAATGTATGTATTAAGGAAGGACTGCTACTAAAATTTAAAAATATGACCGATTCCTCATAAACTTTAATTTTGTTTCTATTTCACGGTCCATACTTTTATATATATATATATATATATATATATATATATATATAAAGATTTCACATAAACACGTGAAATAACAGTCAATGATCAAACCACAACAAGAAATGGAAAAAACAAGACTAACATCTTTCAACCGTAACAAGCGGTCTTCGTCAGAGTCAAAAACCCAACTTGTGGTTTGATCATATATATATATATATAAAACAAGATTTCACAATAAACTCGCCAAAGTCAAAATCCTACGGTCTTTTAGTCTTTTTTCCCATTTCTTATAACGGTTTGAATATATATATATATATATATGAACAAACAAAAAAATGAAAAGGGAAAAAAAAACTAAGATCTTTCAACCGTAATAAGCGGTGTTCGTGAGAGTCAAAAACCCGTGACGAAGACCGCTTGTTACGGTTGAAAGATCTTAGTCTTTTTTTCCCTTTTCATTTTGTGGTTTGATCATTGATTGTTATTTCACGTGTTTGTGTGAAATCTTGTTATATATATATAATATATATATATATATATATATACAACCTAATTGAAAAACTTCAAAAATATATTTAGGGGATCTCAGTGCATGTAAATTGCAACAAAATCTCCAGATATGATTTTTTTCTTTCTACTATGCTTTACTTAGGGTAAAATAATAAATTGATAAACAATTCAAGATCTGTTGTACGTAATGAATGAAATAATCAAATAACAAATGCAATTCATATCTGAGCAATGAATCTGTTATATAGATGTTAGGAATTTGTCATGTTTTAACAATCAATATTCTATCAATGTATGAACAGTGACAAAGAATAACCTTGACTAAAAATATTGATTCGGCCATTTTTAAGCTATTTTTGATAGTAATTGAATGTTTTGTTTAGATACAAACTGGATGATTAGAAATGGTTGAGGCTGGAATAAGATTTCTGTATGATTTAGCATGTTGATGGCGGAGGGTTGTGTGACAGGTTCAGAGTGGCGGAAGAGCCTAGGGCCGCCTATTAATAAATGCATCTCCCTTACCCTGGTCTGACCTCTGTCTTTGACAATCAATTCACCACCCATTGGCTCTGACAAGTACAAACGTTAACCTTTCCCTTCTGAATCTGTTACCGATTCTGTCATCCGCAATGGAAAAATTTAATCAGTCGAAATGTTTAGCGTAGTATAACTAATTTGATTGCATTGACAGAATTGGAAGTGTATACGTCTTACACGAAACAATAATAATTAGCTATATTTTATTCATATATATGAAATTTACGCAAGTTTTTTTTTGTAGAGCTAGATTTGTTGTATTTTTTTTCCGTGAAATATTAAATATTTACTGCAAAACACCTTTGCATTCGCAAAACTGTATTTTAAACTGGAAGCCTGCCCAGTGTTTCATAACGACTGGTTTCTGAGTGAATAATCTCCCTGTTTAATGCTTTCAGAATTGTGGAAACCACATTCCACATTTAACTCCTGAGGTAATCAACCTATTCACTTATTTCATTCTTTTTTTTTATTAAATTGCCCTTTAGCGTAATTTATGCTACTAAATTAAATTAATGAAATACATTATGATTCGCAATGACTAGAGTTTTAGCGTCGTATCTCAATTTTCTCTGCTGTAGTCTTTAACTGTTATTATTAATCCCTGTTTTTTCTATCAGTGCCATTTTACTCTTATGTTTTTCATATAGCCATTCCTTTTTTTTTCCTTCGAAATATTGATCCAGTAAGTTTCCTCGTTTCTTGTATGTGTTGTCTTTCTCATTTATATGATATATATATATATATATCAATGATCAAACCACAATAAGAAATGGGAAAACAAGACTATCGATAAAAAGATTTCATATATATATATATATATATTAGTATACTTTGGTAGCAGTCCTTCGGATATACATGCTTTGTTGAACACGACAGAGTAGTTCCTGTCTATAAGTTTTTCGGCAAATAGAAGTTCTCGAGAAGAAACTTATAGACAGGAACTGCTCTGTTGTGTTCAACAAAGCATGTGTATATATACATATATATGTATATATATGTATGTATATATATACATATATATGTATATATATGTATGTATATATATATACATATATATGTATACGTATATATATACATATATATGTATGATCAAACCACAATAAGAAATGAGAAAACAAGACTAAGATCTTTCAACCGTAACAAACGGTCTTCGTCAGAGTCAAAAACCCAACTGACTAACAGTTGGGTTTTTGACTCTGACGAAGACCGATTGTTACGGTTGAAAGTTCTTAGTCTTGTTTTCCCATTCTTATTGTGATTTGATCATTGATTGTTATTTCACGTGTTTATGTGAAACCTTTTTATATATATATATATATATAATATATACATATATATACTTATATATGTTTTAACGGACTGTCTGGCGTCCGTTGGTCAGCGCAGAGACTTACCCATAGCTATCCATACTAATTCCCATGACCTCCCTTTCAATGATTGTTTCAGGGTACAAATCCTCAAACAAATACCCGAGTCTAATTCCCATGACACCCTTAGAGCCTCCGAAGAGGCATTCACATGCCTCCTTGGGGCTCGCTCTCCTCCTTGTCTTAACCTGTACCGTTAATTTTTTTTTTTCATTTTTATTATTTATTGTATTCATTATTATTTCGTATTATATACTTTTTATCTTGTTTTATAAATAAATATTGGAGGGATTTCTATTTTTCCTCTCCTCCGCTGGGGGGGGGCAGCATTGCGGTGGTTCCACGAGTTACTCTGGAGGCCAGTAGCAGTTTCCTTCTCAACGCGAGTACTTGGCACTTCTTCCCGATGACGATGGATGTAGAAATATCGAAGTGAGTTCTGTAGTGTCTTTCTGTGTTCTTTTCTCTGTGTTAAAGTGTATTCATATATATATATATGTATATATGAGTTTTTTTGTTTACAACCGCTACGGCTATGCTACTTGTGTACTGCTTTCTCAGTAAATAATGTGAAGTATGAGTTGAGTAGGAAGTATTTTGTGTATGTAAGCTTAAGCCTGTTAATTTGTCTTATAAAAGAAAATGTCATTAAAAAGTAGTCTAGTGGACGTTTGTGAAGAGCTGGGTGCCTCATTAGGCTGTCGATGGCGGTGGTAGGGTGGATAAGGTGGGTGACAAGGGGAAGCTTGTTCCTTAGGGTGAAGTTTTTTGCGACGTCGGGGGTTGTTTGTCAGGATCTTAGAGTTTATTGTGAGAAAGGAGTCTTAGGGAGGTAGAGCTGGCCAGACGAGGTGCGCTCGACAAAAAGGTCCGTCCACAATGGCTGTCTTATCTAATGTCTTAATTAAATTAATCCCCCTAGTTGTCAGCTGATTAATGTACCCTCGGAAATGCGTTTTTGTCTCCCAGTTTCACTTAACTGCGCTCCTACGAAAAATAATTGCTTATAAAATCTTGACTGTGATCCCCATTGTCTGCGAGGCGCCACATCTACCTTCCTTTATCCTGAATCTCCCCCTCTTCCTTATTTCTGATAGCCGGATAATTCTTGGCTCCAACACTGTCTCATCCACATTCCCCTTATAAATTCCCTTTAAATCCTCCTCCAAATAAACACAAAATCACTTTCTCTGAATTTTGACTGCATTCATACTCTTGACTGATTTAAACAAAAGCCACTTAAAATAATCAATTGCTGAAGATTACCCATAAGAAATATTTTTATTCTTTCAATACTACTTTCTCATGAACCCAACATTACTTTACTAGACGTAATATAAGCATTGTAGATAACAATTGCAAATATAAGCGGTTTAAGAATATTATGCTATTTAAATATCCGTAACTAAACGTGAAATATATAGTTTTCGTACCCTCTCTATCCATGAGACGTCATGTTTGAAGTGTTTTGTCAAATTATTAAGCAAACATCAGGTATAGGCAGTTCAATATAACAGAACTAGAAGTATAAACTGGAATATTTGAAAGCCCCCTTTGAAAGTGTTTTGCAAAAGAATCTTCAATACTTCATTCAAAAGTTTAGTATAAAACTCAACAGTTCCCTATTTGTGGTGCAATGAGTTTGAGCTGGTGTGACCTAATTTTGTGTCAAACGCTGAAAATTTCTTTACTATGTTAGTTCATGGTGATATACTTACAGGAGAAACATAAAGATGCAACCAAACTGAATATTTCCTTAATAACACATTTTAGGGGTTACAGAGTGAATATTCATGGATGATCAATGGTTGTTATTCTTAAGACTTTTCCGGTCTTCTACAATGGTTTTCAGTTTATGCATACTAGTTTATACTAGTGTAGAAGATACACCACTACTCTATAGTGTTCTATTATCTAATTTATCCAACACCCCCCCCCCCCCCCACCCCAGTCAACCCAGAACGCTATGCACAAACCAGTTCATACCTTGACGGTTCAGTCATGAATTTTACCCTTCTTGTTGTATAATACTGATTTATTCTAATGTGGCATTTATTTTATAATGAAATATTCATATATATATAATACTAATTACGAAATTACAAGTTTTAAGAATGACTTGGAGGACAGGAAAAAATTATTTTAGGAAAAAAAAATGTAAAAAACATATTTTAGGATTATAATCATAAATTATGTGATTATAATGGACAATACTTTACAAAAACAGTAAATTTTTTTCCTCACCTAGAAGTATGTCTGTTAAATTAAAAAAATGTATAATTTGTAGTGTTTTTAAAAAGTTTTGTTCAAAGTTAAGTTGGTACATATATTAAACAAAAATCGGTCGAATATGTATAATGAATATCAAATGCAATCCGATTCACCTGATGGACAGAAATCAAAGACTTTTACTTTTATGGTAAATAATAAGCTAGGACAGGACAATAAACCTAACGCCTATCTTCAAACCAGCTCTTGTGGTGAGAAAGAAGGTGTGTTCTTAAGATTGTTAGTCTATTATGAAGAGCTAATTATTTAGTTTACTTTAGTGAAGTTTGTAATTTTAGTGTTAGTACTTATTATTGATTCAAAATAATGATTCCTAACAAAAAAAATCATAAAGAAATTTTAATAAGGAGCATTAAAATCATGTGGCATGCCCTCACATACAATTTTTTTCTTTGATGGTTTATAGACAGTAATTGGACTAGCTTAGTAATACCAACTGAACAGAGAAAATCACCTGACTTTGAGAGCTAAACACTTAGTTGAAGTACCAACTTTATAGCACCGGATTGGTGAAAAATAAACGATGACCTTTCCGTGTTTTATGTTGTTTACAATTTTGTTTTTATTTCTATATAGATTCCTTCCAACACCAACAACACCTTCCAACTACAATAATTTTGCCTTAAATTTTAGTTTTTTCATACTAATTCACATAATATTTGTTTACTTACTTATTTACTATTAAACATACTGCTAGTATTGTTAGTAACAAAGTTGTTGCTAGAAGTATTTAAACTACAAACCATCTTATCTCGTACATTTCTTCTCTACTCCCAACATTTTTAAATGATTCACATTGACTACTCTGTGATGACTTAGTGTTCTTTATTGGGATTATCATATCAGTCTAACGATATTTTATTCTGCAACTTATTTATCATTATTTATATAATAACTGGTTATATTATTCATAATTTATTTAAACTAAATTATAATATTTTTAATTCACCGAAGGGGTTCTTGAGGATTTTGGTCATAAACATACACTCCTGATAATAAGCCGACGTTTCGCCAAAAGTTGTTTGGCATTTTCAAGGCTAAAAAGCTTTTTTAAAGCTTTTGGCGAAACGTCGGCTTATTATCAGGAGTTGTATGTTTATGACCAAAATCCTCAAGAACCCCTTCGGTGAATTTCAAATATCATTGGTCGAGAAGCTATATCAATATAATATTTTTATGCTTACTTAATTTTGAGTTATACTCTTTAAGTTCAAAATTATGTTATGAACAAGTAGAATTATTTACCACAATGAAATTTGTACAATGAAAAAATTTAAGTCCAAATTACTTTTTGCGAAGCATTTTTTCTTTTTTTAACAATATTGTTCAATATTCTTTAATTTTTTTAGTCGTATTTATATTAAAAAAAAAAAACAGTAAATGCTTTATTAAAAGGCGAATTTTTTTCTTCTCCCAATGAAATCTCTGAGATAGAGAGATGCTAAGGAGTTTTCATTTAATAAACTTTTTTTATAGTCTTTTCTGATTTTCCTCAATATGATAAATACAACGTAGTGACTTATTTCAAAACAACACTTAAATAATCAGTATTAATTTTTAGATTTTAGTTTACTGTTGTCGATTATTTAAATTACAAGCCATTTTTTGAAGAGTTATATTTTCTAAACTTTCAGTAGTGACAATTACTTTATTTTTTATGTTATCATATATATATATAATATACATCATGATTTGTTTTCTTGACCCAATATTTATATGATGTAATTTTCTTGAGGTTTGAGGTCCAATGATTAAAACTAGTCCATTTGCCGACGTTTCGACATATATTTATGTCATCTTCAGGGCTACAACATGATTGTTTTACAATTAGCACTACTATTACTACTATTTGGTAATTTATTACATTTCAATATGTTCGGTAACAAAGAGGAATTTTTTGATAAAACAGTTATTACGACTATGGATTATTTTGTTATACATTAACATAAGGATATTGTTATAATTATTCTATTGCTTTAGAATTATTGCATAAGTATAGAGATCACTATTTGATTACCTTGGAAATCTGTTTATGTTGCAACATTCTTCTTTAATACTGTTTCATGATGGTTACTATTTGTTTTCTGGGAGGTTTCTTTACGGTTATGTTCTGTTTTGCTTGTTTGAGTACACAGTGTTTTTTTCCCCCATATTTTTTTTCCCTATTTTTATTTGTTTTTTTTTTATTTTATATTATTTTTACTGGGTTGCCTATTCTTCATTTGTTAGTCCCTATTGTTTGTTTTCTTGTATTGTGTAAAAATGTTTGTATAAATTTGGCTAAATTTTTCTATGTCTGTTCTAGAGTTGCAAGTGTTTTTCGTTTGTCCTATGTGTATTATTTCCTTTACTAGTCTCTTTTGGGTGTGTTTTTCTTTGTCTATTATATGTGGGTTTTGAAAGTCAAAGTTATGTTTTTGTGTGTTGGCATGTTTAGCTAGGGCGCATGTTATTTTTTGTCCTGTAATGTCTGATTTATGCTGTGAAATCCTGTTTGCTAAGTATTGGCTGGTTTGCCCAATACTTAGCAAACAGGATTTCACAGCATAAATCAGACATTACAGGACAAAAAATAACATGCGCCCTAGCTAAACATGCCAACACACAAAAACATAACTTTGACTTTCAAAACCCACATATAATAGACAAAGAAAAACACACCCAAAAGAGACTAGTAAAGGAAATAATACACATAGGACAAACGAAAAACACTTGCAACTCGAGAACAGACATAGAAAAATTTAGCCAAATTTATACAAACATTTTTACACAATACAAGAAAACAAACAATAGGGACTAACAAATGAAGAATAGGCAACCCAGTAAAAATAATATAAAATAAAAAAAAACAAAAAAAAACAAATAAAAATAGGAAAAAAAATATGGGGAAAAAAACACTGTGTACTCAAACAAGCAAAACAGAACATAACCGTAAAGAAACCTCCCAGAAAACAAATAGTAACCATCATGAAACAGTATTAAAGAAGAATGTTGCAACATAAACAGATTTCCAAGGTAATCAAATAGTGATCTCTATACTTATGCAATAATTCTAAAGCAATAGAATAATTATAACAATATCCTTATGTTAATGTATAACAAAATAATCCATAGTCGTAATAACTGTTTTATCAAAAAATTCCTCTTTGTTACCGAACATATTGAAATGTAATAAATTACCAAATAGTAGTAATAGTAGTGCTAATTGTAAAACAATCATGTTGTAGCCCTGAAGATGACATAAATATATGTCGAAACGTCGGCAAATGGACTAGTTTTAATCATTGGACCTCAAACCTCAAGAAAATTACATCATATATATATATATATATATATATAAATATTTCACAATGATCAAGGCAAATCAAAATTAATGAATAAAGCACAGTTTATTGAATAGAACCAACATATTTCCATGAGTTTAGTTCCTGTCTGTGATCTTTCCAAAAATTCTGCTGATTGAGAGATTTTCTTACCGATTTACAATTTCACACTGTTGTTTACATAAATCCATATATTAATATATATGTAGATTTTGAGACAGATCTCCAATGATGACACCCAGACAACGTTACGGGCTTCTGAGGAAGCCTTCATTTGGCTATTGTTCGCCAGAAGTTCCCCTGGTCTTAACTTGACTAGATGACTTCTTCTATTTTATTATTATTTATTTTATTTTGTTTCCTCCAGCCATGTTTCTTATTTTATTAATTGTTTATTCACGATTTCATCTTATCCTTTCTCTTCTTTCCTTTCTCTCCTCCTTTACTTTAATGCGATTTCTATTTTTTTATTTCTTCATTTACTCATAACTTTAACTGGTCCACGATGGCAAGGTGGCTGCACTGTGTATTGGTTTGTATCGGTCGGTGGCCACATTCACATCTTCACTCCTACGTTCCTTCTTCTTTTTCCTCACCTCTTCTGAATACGATAAGACAGCCGAAATGATTGAGAATCGTGAGTTTTAATCTTTTTTTGTTTTGATATTATAACTTTAATTATATATATGGTGACCTTGATGTATCAATGATCAAACAACAATATGAAATGGGAAAGAAGACTAAGATCTTTCGCATTTTACCGTTATATCACGTGTTTATGTAAAATTTTGTTATCGTTTAATATATATATATATATATATATATATAAACTAGAATTTAAAAAAGAACACACAGAAAGGAAACCACTGAACTCACTACTATATTTCGATGTCCTCGTCTTCAGGAAAAGAAGTGAATCGCTCCAAAGGCTGATAACGACTCATATATATATATAGTTCACACAGGAAAGAGAAAACACAAATAAAGACACACACAAAAGACTCACAACGATATTTCGACAGTCGTCGTCATCGGGTAGAAGTAGTCCCTTTGAGTAGCTGAAGCTAACTGAGTGGTAGGCCAAATGCAACGAACACGCGCGCACTCTGACGGCCGCCCTAGGTAAGCTACTAACTACAGAGAGAATAATAACTAAAAAGAACAAATAAAAGCAAATAAAAATAACAGAAGGAGAAGAATAGTAAATGAAGCAATAAACAATTAAAAAATAAAAAAAATTAATAATAAAATAAAAATAAATAAAAAAAAATAAAAATAAAAAATTAAAATTAAAAAATAATAAATAAATAAATGATTAAAAAAAAATAAGTAAAAAATTAAATTAACGGTACAAGTTAAGGCCAGGAGGAGAGCGAGCTTTGAGAAGATAGATAATTGCCTCCTCTGAAGCTCTTATATATATATATATATATATGGTTGAAATTTGCAGCAGCTTCTGCACTCACTAGCTTTGCCCTGGTGGCCTCGATCCTTCTTTCCTCTGGCTGCAGTTGCCATAACATCTGTCCTAGAGACATCGTTGATATTCAAACTATTTTCCGAGCTTTCGTATTTCCGACCATAGAAACGTTGGTCATCATCAGGTAGAGCATGCCTTGTAGTCAAGAGCTTAAATAGCTATCTGAGTGGATCTTGCTCCTTGTTGGTCTAAAGTTCTGACTTATTCGGACCAATCAGAGCACAGGGTTAAGATTGCTACTCTTATTGGACCTCATGCTTGGCTCCAGGCTCCTGCTCGTCGGTATTACGAACATGTCCTTAACCTGGAGGTTTATAGAAGGGTTCCTTTCCTTTATGTACAGGGCTTCCAATATTTGGAGTTTCTCCGTTCTCTTCCGCCTATATGATGGCAGTGCCCTGAACCAGCATCTCCCTCGTCATCTGCGTATTGTGCTTCTCCTGTGTGTTTTTTGGGGGCTCCAGCAGTCAAATGAAGATTGATTGATTGATGCCCTGTAAACATTCCATTAATAATCCATCTCTATATATATAACTAGCTTTCCTACTATTACTCTCATTATTGTCCTGATGATTAATGTGGTACATTCGAAACATGTACAATTCCGGAAACTGGAGAAATTGTGTAAGAAGCAAATACAAGCCAAATATGGGGCGTTATTTAACAATATATATATAGATAAAAGTATCGACCGTGGAATAGAAACAAAACTAAAGTTTATTGGGACTCGGTCAGTTCTTCAGGTTCAAATTAAACTCCCAATGACAACGTTTCGGTTTTTATTGAAAACATTTTTTATAAGCTCATATCACATCCATATGTTGTTTATCACATATGGACCGAATTCCGATAGACTTTAGTTATATATATATATATAACTCAATACAAAAAGAGAAAAACATAGATAAAGACACACATCACTCAGTACTATATTTCGACTAGCGAAAGAACTCCTGCGAGCAGTCGCGGCTGACTGAGCGAACTGTGGAATGCGACAAACACGCATGCCCTCTGCTGGCTGCCTTGCACAAGAGTAACTAACTAGAGAGAGAGAACTAACTAAAAACGCAAACTGAAAATAATAGAGGCAGAAAAGAAGAAAGCCAAATCAATGTGTAATAAAATAAATACAAAATTAAAATACTATCTTTTCTATATTCTTTTCATTCACAAAAAACTGATTTTTCAATTTTGAATCAAATTAAAGTTATAGATGAAGGCTCTTAATATTTCTATATATCGACATCTGTAGTCATCAGGAGAAAAATAGACTAGCTCAATCAGGAACTACCTACCTTACTCTCTCTCGATTATATATTTATATCCATTGGTAGAGCAGGTACCTTCGTATTGCTAAAGATGCAAACTCTCACGGACTTAGTTTCAGTGACTATTATGTGTACCAATTCTTAAAAAGATCACCAATTCTAACACCATGGTCACCTTGAGAGTTTCTGATTTTCTTGGTACTACATTAACTTCTCAACTCAATCTCAAATATTAGTTAATTTTTTTATTCTATATTATTTTTTTCATTTATTCCTATTATTTATCTTTTTGATACTATCGCTGTGTTTTTATTTTTTTAATTATTTTGTTCTTTATTGTTTTATTTCATTTTATTTTTATGTTATTATTTTCTCTATTCCTATGAAATAATTTTCAGTTTTATTTACTTCATTCTTCATTCCTTTTTCTTCCCTGTGTATGTTGGAAACACTTACATTGCAACTACGAGGAAGAGATTCTTCAGTTATGACGACTACTCGTCAAAATATCCAAGTGAGTTTTTGTACTGTTTTCTTTTTGTGCTATATATATAAGACTAAAATATTTTAGTCCTATTCTTTCTTTATACATCATTAAACTTGTTTATACATGCAAAATTTTCACAATAATGGAAGGTATAAATATTGGAGTAACTCCAAATACTCCGTATATATTAGTTTGATTTTATATATCAAATGATTAAAAGAAAAAAACACGGAGAAACAATATTAAAATGGGTTTGTTGTTGTTTCTTCGTGTTCTTTTATTTTAGTTGTTTGATAAATTATCATAACGGATTTTCATGTTTTGAATGATATATAATTGTATATATAAACACAAAATAATTATAAAAAACAGCGCTTTGGAAGCCGGTTATAAAAAAGGTGTTTTTGATGAGAGATTAAAAATGTCATCTTTTATGCTGCGTTTATTGATTTACCTTGTATTTATGCTGTTTTTCACCAATGACATATGGGTGCACAGTAGTTATTGTAGGTAGTTGTTTACCCATGTTCTCTATTCTTCTCAAAACTAATTATACAGCTGCTTTCTTGGAATATTTCCAAAGAATATTTCCCATTATCAGTGAAGCGAAGAGATTTTTTTTCTGTAATTAATTATATAGTGTTTTTACTTTTCATTTAGCAGTAGTGGAAGTGTATAGAAGTTAAAGTCGGTGGCTAATGCAATTGAGTACTCCTATAAATTGTCCTCGTTCCGTTCAGCTATAATTAGTGTTTTTTTAATAAATATGGCACAAATGATGAAATTATTGTTTATTGTCGAAAGTGGTGTGGTAGGAAGTGATTAAAGAACAATTTTAATTAGGAATAGGAGGGATAGGCTAAGGGAGGTCGACGGAGCCTTCATATCTCATTTTAATTTGATTTAAAATTGAAAAATCAGTTTTGAGAAAGCTCTGGAAGTCCGTTTAATTAAAGTATAATAAAAGGGGAGAAAGGAGGGTAGTTTTGGCAAGAAAGTTGGATAATTTCAGGCGGAGGGTTGGCTCGCCTATGACGACCAACACACTTCTACCCATCAGCGCATCCTTTGCCCATTATTCAATTTACCTCAATACTTAGGAAGATCCCTTATAATTAACCATCTCATTTATCATTCATTTTATGGATCTCTTCCGCAAAAAGTTGTATGGCGCAGAACTAATCGCTTCCAGCTCTTTAATTCTAACTGAACTGAGAAAAAAATAGTTAAGAATATTTTAGAAGAATTAAGGGTGAAGTCGTTGTATATACCTCAACATAAAAGCAACTTTTTAATCTATAGTTGATTTCCCTTCCCTAATGCTAAAGCCACAGCATTTAAAATAATACATGAGAAGTTGGAGGTTATGAATTGGATAAAAGAAAGAATAACTTGGAGAAGATGGATGAAGTTAAATCGAAAAATTACTAAAGGTTGGTCTACTTACTGCAGGTATCCAATTCCAAGCAGTTTGTCTGTAAACTATTTCACGGAATAAAGTCAAGCGCACATAAGTTCGTAACTTGTACCTTGCCATTTTTTTTGCTTTAGTCAAAATAAATTCATTTCATTTACTACTTGTCAAGTTTATATTCCCATTATACTAAAACAATTGTAAACCTAAGTATTATTCAGTAAAACCCTTTAATTCGTGAGTGCAGTGTAATATATCTGTCATAATGATTTTCCCTGATTAAATTAATCGTAAGTAAGCAGCCTATAGGCGGGTTAGGTTAGGTTAGGCTATAGTGGCAGTCCCTCAAGAGAACACACATAGGCTCAACATTTTATTAATGTGTTCTGCGGGCTACGATGTGCTTACATTTATTCACCTCCCGTGTGAATAAATTGAGAGCCAGAATGGTTATTAAACCCCGGATTTACCAATTCAGAATCGAGCACGTTGGCACTGGGCTACTCTGACTCCAAAGCGGCATATGACATATAAACTTTATCAGTGGTATAAGTTAAGAAATTCAAACTGTTAATTTCTTAATAGTTTCATAATGTTAAGTTTTTCTTGTGTGGTAAATAGTTAATCCACTTTCTGTATATAGTTTAAGTAAAACAGAAAACATTCTGAGGAACTCCGATGTTGTTGACCTACTGATCCTTAAAGGTCTATTACAATCTGAATTTTGCTTAATATAGCTATTCTCCTTGATGATGGAAAATTACATCTTGACACATTTAGCATTAAAAGTAATCATATGATACTTTTCATGTATTACATAAAATGAGAGTTTCGTTATTTGAGTATCTTTGCACTAATTAGACGGAGGGAGTTTGAAATCATATAGCATATATCTTTTATTTGTATTTACCCTCCATATGAAATATATGGCTATGAGAGGATTACGTTCAGTTCAGAATTGTGACATCGAGTTTTCAACGAAAAGTCAAGGTTTTAAGGACCCAGAAGTTTAATACAATAGGTTTTGCAAATTAACTGTGTGTGTGTGGAAGATATATTCTTTTTTTTTGTGATAATATCTACGTTTAAATAAAGTAGGTAGAGAAATATAGATATGCAAATATTTGAAAAATTGAAAATTTAAAAACATATTGTTGTTTATGTTTTTTCTTCTTTACAACGTGAACATGTTTTCTCTGTGATGACCCTCCAGTTCTTAAAAAGTATTAAACTGGTGTGGTCATGTTTACACTTTAAATTCACACTTTGAAATTCATCCCAAAGTTGTTACATACTTTCTTACACAGCAGCTTTATATTATTTATTACTTCACTATAAGTAAAGTATAGTGATCGTCAAAAATTCGATCTCGAGATTTTGACGGAATTACATGTTTTGAGGTCCCAGAAGTCGTTTTATGACGTTTTTACGATGATGTCTGTGTGTGTGTGGGTGGGTGGGTGGGTGCGTGTGTTAGCATTGCTTGTTACCACGCTACGGTCCAGAATCTTTGATGGATCAAGTTGATATTTTACACAAAAATGGGCCCCATTTAGACGAAGATCCCTATTGTTTGGGAAGAATTATGCATGATGGGAAAGTCACTTTTTTTGCCAAAAACCGTTTTTTTTAAAACATTTATTTCTCCTAAACTGATAACCCTAGAGTTTTGAAATTTTGACATTATCTTTGAAGTTACAAATGCAACAAACGAAAAATATATTCAGAATTTTAAGACAACAGAAAATATTTTTTTTTCAACAAAATGTAAAAATTTTGACTTATAATTCAATCTCAAACCTTGTGAGAGCGATACAAGCCATACTGTTTGATGGATCAAAATGAAACTATGCCTAAAAATAGAACATTATGTGTAGAATGAGTTGAGATATTTTTTTCTAAAATGACATTCGCTAAAGGGGCGTTACAGTACGATTTGTGTTTTCAGAAAATGTTTTTTTGACGCTAAACGGCTTGTTAAAAAATAATGAAAATTTGACGAAAAATGGAACAAAAAATTAGCAATTCATAAAAAAAAAATCATGAAGTTTCAACTACGGGAAAGAGCAATAACGATATAAAAACTCTTTGTTTACCCTAGACTAAGAGATCACCTGCTATACTTGTAGAATTTTTTGTATTTTTACTTCACTATAAGTAAAGTATAGTGATCGTCAAAAATTCGATTTCGAGATTTTGACGGAATTACATGTTTTGAGGTCCCAGAAGTCGTTTTATGACGTTTTTACGATGATGTCTGTTTGTGTGTGGGTGGGTGGGTGGGTGCGTGTGTTAGCATTGCTTGTTACCACGCTACGGTCCAGAATCTTTGATGGATCAAGTTGATATTTTACACAAAAATGGGCCTCATAAAGACGAAGATCCCTATTGTTTGGGAAGAATTATGCATGATGGGAAAGTCACTTTTTTTGCCAAAAACCGTTTTTTTTAAAACATTTATTTCTCCTAAACTGATAACCCTAGAGTTTTGAAATTTTGACATTATCTTTGAGGTTTCAAATGCAACAAACGAAAAATATATTCAGAATTTTAAAACAACAGGAAATATTTTTTTTTCAATAAAATGTAAAAATTTTGACTTATAATTCAATCTCAAACCTTGTGAGAGTGATACACGCCATACTGTTTGGCGGACAATAATGAAACTATGCCTATAAATAGAACATTATATGGAGAATGAGGTGAGATATTTTTTTCTAAAATTACATTCGCTAAAGGGGTGTTACAGTACGATCTGTGTTTTCAAAAAATGTTTTTTTGACGCTAAACGGCTCGTTAAAAAATAATGAAAATTTGACCAAAATTGGAACAAAAAATTACCAATTCATAAAAAAAAAATCATTAAGTTTCAGTTACGGGAAAGAGCAATAACGATATAAAAACTCTTTGTTTATCCTAGACTAAGAGATCACCTGCTATACTTGTCGAATTTTTTGTATTTTTTTACATTGTTTACATTGACTTAGAAATTTTTTGAGCAAATCCACTGAGGTAAAATTGATATTTATAAAGGAATAATTTAAATTGTTTATTGACTTATATGAGATGTAAGAGGAATAATATTGTGCAGGAAAATGATAACACTCACTCAGAAAAAAATCCGTATATATGTTATTTGACAAAGGGGAAGGAAAATGATCTTATTAAGTACTAAGAAGCCATAAAATTCTCAGTATAATAATTCTGTTAAAAACCATCGCTGTTTAAGATGTTTTTCAGAGAAAAAAAGTGTATTTTACTGTTTCAAATTTGAAAATTTTACATTAATATTCAATGTAGAAGGATGTCAAGTAAACGATGTAAGAAATCTACTGGCTATTTGAACAATAGCCATGTTCTCTTGTAGGATAATATTTCGTTTCAAGAAATGTTCACATTGGTTTTTCAAAAATGTTATTACTGCTGTAGTTATACTAATGAAATTATTTGCAAATAATAAATTATTGTGATGTACAAAAATAAGCTTATAAATTCATATGTCCTTCAATCACTATCTGTACTACCTCACGAATGCAATGCTAATAATTATATCCCATTTAGATATTTATGTTATGCTTAAATGATACGTTATGTTTTATATACTCAAGAAATTTGACATTGAGTTACTTATAGTAAAGTAGAGTGTAGGCCACTCCAGATTTTTTCACTTTGAAATCGGATAATTTTCCATTTATTTTATTTCTTTCCATTGGTGTAATTAAGATCTTTGTGTCAATTAACATTAATAAGGTATTCTTTTCTAAATTTTTGTTTTAAAAAAACGTGATACGTTTTAGATTAAGTTAAATAATAATTTAAATAATTAAAAGTTAGTTACTCCATGTTAGGACCATATTAAAATATAATAGGTATAATAGACAGTTAGTTGTGCTGGCGCCTAAATGTTTCAGCTGAACTGCTTAACAAAAAGATATGTATAATTGTATATATAATTCACATTTAAACAGAATATTATTTTGTTAATGGCATAATGTAGGAGTATTTGTTAGTTTTTTTTTTCTTCGTAATGTTAAGTTATATTTTGTTATTTTAAAATCCAGTAAAAAGAACTTTCCTGTTTACTTTGGAGTGTGGGAAAAATTTAAATCAAAGGGAAAGGAATTTATGGTTGCATAAGGTCAGGTTGTTAATCTTGCTGTAAACATGAGTAATAACTGCTAAGGATTTTAGGTGGAGAGATGGGCTCTGTGTGGCTGTTTATGGTGTAGGTCGAGTGGCATATCATCAAACCTGCATCTGGCCACCACCTGCTGGCTCCGTAAACATATCACGCTTTGTCCATGTTTCTTTTATGATTCCTTCTTAAGTAACCATGACGACTTGGCTGCTCTCACTCCGGCCTCCTCACTTTTAGAAACATCAACCAGCCAGCCTGCATTAAACCAGCATCTTATATATCTATAAGGATTATACACATGGTATAAGGGACATATTATTTAATAAAAGTAGAAACAAATAATAAATTTATTAAAAAAGGAATGCATACAAGTTATACAAATAAAATGATTCTGTTTTAACTTTAAGATTCTATTCTTACTGATTTTTATAATGAGTGGGACTTCAAATTTTTTTATCTATAATCATATTTCAGAGCTGAAGAAAAAAAAATAGTTTGATGATTTTAAATAATTAAAGAAACTTTGAAAATATGCAATTATTAAAAGCTTATAACGATTATAACGACATGTTTTTAATGTTGACTATTAGAGATGTTCCGGCTAAAGTTACTATTGATTACTATTAGAAGTATACTCTCAATATACTATTAGAAGAGTAGAAGATACTTCTTACATAAAGGTAATCTCTTTCTATTATGTGTCTAATTTCTTCGATAACTGAATCAATATCATTCCTTAAAATCTTTGCATATTTCAATTAATATATTTTTGAAATTAGAAAATAAAACAATAGAATTTTTTAAATTCTTATATAAATATACTGTTAAATACGTTTTATAATTTTGTAATATTTCGTTAGTAGCTGTCAAGTTGTTACTAATATATTATATTAATAATAATAATAATAATTGTGCATCAAAAATGTTTTAACCTTTGTCTTTATAATTATTATTTAAGTGAAATATAGCGATTTCACCAGAAGAGTATAAAGAAACAATTTTTTACTTTCTTTTCTTGGTATATGAACCAACTAAGTAGTTAAATAAACTGACTATAAAAATATACTAACTAAATGTAGTAAAATAAAATGAACACTGTTTATTGAAAAAAATAGTTTATGTAAAGAAAATTACAAACTCAGTGAAATAATATTCAAATTTACTTATTAAATATATAATGATATATCTGGAATTAGGACCAAAGGAAAATGTTTTTTTTTCGCCCATCATTAAAAAGTTTTAGTCCAATATTAATCATTAAGTCGAAACTCATATGATATCTAAGATGGGCTAACATGCTTTTGACAAATGAACCAGCTACGTGGGGCTAGTAGAAATAAACTGAAAAGTAAATTTATATTGATAATGATGCTGTACTGTGATTAAATGTACCATTGCTAATGACACACTGAGGAAAACCTCTCCATTGAAGTTTACGAATGTTTTTTACAATTATTCTATATCAGTTCCAATGATATTTCTAACCAGCATCGGCCTACTTAAAATGCTTATAAGCATTATATAGAGAACTTCTCTACCACTTTATTACACTGATAAAATTTTGTTTAGCTCACAAGTATACGCAGAAAGAATAATAACAATAGTTGTTTGATTATTGTTAATAGGTGTTAAAATGAAGATGTAAGAAACAGTGTCTTTCTTTTACCTCATTAAAGAATACAATTAACCCAATATGGGATCAGATATGGTTTAGAGCAGCGTTTTACAAACTGGGAGGCGCAGACTAGTTTAAAGGGAGCCGCGAAAATTAGTCACAGTGAACAATTTTCCAAATTACTGCTAAAGTTTTCTATATGAAAAATTATTTTCCGACTTGGCTGCAATGAAATCCAAATATAGAGCTCGTTTAGTTATAGAAAAAGAGCTACAAGTAGTACACAAACACCAAGATTTGATATACTTTGTGCTAATAGACAAGCACATCCATCTCATTAAAAACAATAATAAAATATCGTTTTCCATTAGTTTTTATGAATAATTTTTATAAGAGTAAAAATGTTTGTTTTTATTTTATGAAATCATAAGGGGGGGGGGGGGGGCAAATGATATATTATTTTTTTAAGGGAGGCGTAGTAACATCAAGTTTGGAACCACTGGTTTAGACGACAGCGTGTTTGCTACAAGTGGCAAACTTTGAATATAAAAATTACCCTATTTTTAGTGTAAGGGTTCGTGCATCGTGACCTGTACTATTGTTCTCTCTTTAGTCCTTCTTTAATTAACATTAAAAAATTTCACTGAATAAGTATACAGTTAATCCAGTTGCAAGGCACTGTTTATCCTCAATTCCATCATTACCCATCAATCGTTAACTCGTCCTGTTTCAGAAGCTTTTTTATTTCTGTTTCCGAAATCACATTTTTTTACATTTTTATGCAAAACTGGAATTCTTGTTTGCAGGAAAAATATGGTAATATTTTGAATTATTAGTTTTACTAGTTTAATAGTAAAATTACAACCATTCAAAAATTTTAGCTCAGGAGGAAAGAATGGGTCTAAAAACACATCCTCAGCAGTAAAGTAGAATCCTCATCAAGCAGTATCCGTAAGAATTAAACAGCTCATCGACACCATAAGAGCTATTTTGAGTATAGTTATAGTTATAGGCAATTTGATTCTCAAGAGTCGTGTCCACTAACTTTGGATATAAACTGGCCCATCATCATTACAGATACTTCAAAAATGGCGGGGACATTAAAAAGTATAAATTTATCAAAATTTCTAAATCAAATTCGTATGATTACAATACATTAATTATAGTAAATATAAAGTTCTAAAACACTACTGCAGAACATATTACAGTTGCCCCTAGAAAAATTCTCCATACTGATTTATATCACCTCCAAACCACAGTAAAAAATCAGAAAAAAGATTAAAATCTTTCAACCGTAATAAGCTGTCTTAGCCAGAGTTGGAACTGATACTAAATTTCATTAGTGACAGGGGTTGTCACTCCTCTTCCAGTTCCGAGGACCGTCAGGTTGACTCATCTAGGAACTTTCACAGCCTCTTCATATTACAGTGATTGCAAAGCAACCTACAGGGACTGCTTTTTAGGAAAACTATTATTAGATAAACGTTTGCCAGCAGGGCTTTAGATATCTTCAAATTATTTTTGCCATTCTTAATACTAATAAAGGTATTCGTGCTTTCAATGAGATTAAATTGTTTCACTACATTTAAGGTGGTTTAAGGTTTTTAAAGTTTTAAAAAACCTTTCATCATGAAAATGACATGTTTTTTTACTGAATTCCAGTAAAAACTGAATTCCAGGTTTGCATAGAAATGTAAAAAAAATTGATTTCTAAATTGAATAAAAAAGCTTCTGAAACAGGACGAGTTAACGATTGATGGGTAACGATGAAATTGAGGATAAAACAGTGCCTTACAACTGGATTAACAGTATAGTTATTTAATGAAATTTTTTATAGTTGAAATTGTTTTAAATATTTAGGTAATATTAACTACTGTATATTGCGATTATAAAGAATTTAAATAATTCATTCCTTCATCATTCCCAGGTGTGTTTATTTTTATTTGAACCTAGATAAAATAGGTAAAATAGTTTGCATAGATTTTATGCTAATAAAACAATACAAAAGTTTTAAGAAGTGTTTGTTTCTAAAAGTCTACAACAGATATCTCTGTAGTGAAGTGGTTGACCCAGATTCGACAGCAGCTGATCTGAGCTATCTGTCGAACTTCCATCCAGCTTGTAATTAGAGCCATTAAATTACACTCTTATTCTCACAACTTATTTATTTCATGTATCATCATCTTATTGAATTAACATTTTTAGGTGGTCGGACTGTCACTTCACTCTCACATAAAATGAAATTGACTACATACGAAACGTAATATGCTTTGTTATCTAGAACTAGAGCTTATTAGTATAAAATGAGGATTAGAAGAGGATACGTTTGCTTTGTTTGTAAATGGAACCGGTTTTTACTATGTTTACAATGTAATGACAAATATCTGATGGCCTTGAGTAGGATACTACCATAAAGCATTTACCACAAAACAATAATCATATCAGAAGAAACACCAAAGAGTGAATTGAATGTTGAAACAAAAATAAGTTACATAACATTTTGTCATATTGAGACATACTTAATCGCGATATTTACAAATTTAATTTATGATTGTTGAATTATTTTAATAAGACAGTCAAGTTTTTACGTAAAATATTATTGGTTTTAGTTAAATATTAGGTGTCCGATGAATGGTCCACCTTAGTCCTAGCTCTGAGTCAGAGCCTCTGACCAACTACCTCCCTCCATGAACCACTTCATCTTAAGGCAATACTGATTAAAGTGTGACTCACAAGTCCATTAATGTAATTAATATTCACAAGATATTATTTATTAGGAGACCACATACAAACATATATGTGTTAAAAAAAATTAACAAGATTGTATGCACAATCTCAACAAGCATTCTTGGCAACGATCTCCTTACGTCCAAACCAATATTTGTTTTTCCAAGTTGTATTCCTTTTTCCAGTGTAGAATCTTTAATTTTTAATTTATTTACCGTATTCTAATGCGTTATATTACATATAGGTGAACAAACTTTGCAGATATAGGTGCATATTTCCAAACATCATAGTAATTTGAATTTCCTAACTATAATAAAAGAGGATATTCTCGTTTATCAAAAATCTGAGAGATTTTTACCGATAGTCTAGATGCACTGAAATGCCAGTTTGAATTCGTATAGTAGCGGAAAGAGTGTACGTTTCTAGTTTCTAAACCATTTGTCTTTTCTTTGATTTAAATGTCAAAAACACATTCTTAAGTAGCTTTGGCCTAATTTAAATGATTTTTAAATTGTTCATAGAACGTTTGAGTCATAGAAAAAATTGCTCTATCTAGTAAATAGGTACATTGTTTTGCTTTTATTATAAGCAAAATCTTATTTTAACGTTTAAAAACAAGTAGTGACAGAAAATGTGAGAATTGAATAGAATTTTCTTTACTTAAAGGTATATTTAAGAAAGTTAAAACCTTTGGGGGGTCAAGTGATCCTTCTGATGACCCTGAGATGAATGTTCATGGTTTGCCAGATAGGCGTGAAGTCATAACCCAAAGAAGAGGTGCGAAATGTGTTGCGGAAAATTTGAAGTCAATTTATCATACTGAATTTTTTACCAACAAAATATTTCGGTAGTTTTTATTTTTTTTTAATGTCCTCTTCATTGAAAAATGTCCACATTCATATGTGGACTGTTATAGTAAGTGATGAAACCACAATATGAAAAGGGAAAAAAGACTAAGATCTTTCAACCCTAACAAGCGGTCTTCGTCAGAGTCAAAAACTCAACTGGGTTTAGTTCATGTAAAATATTGTTATTATAGTAAATGTATTGCATTATTTTAAAACTCCATGCATTGCAAGATGGCTTACTATATTCTTTTTTGAAAATTAATTATTTCTTTACTTTTGAACCTAATGTTGTATATCTCATCAAACAAGTAAACAACTAAAACACAATGAGTAAGTGAGGGGCAAGAGGGCACTAAGATTAGTCTCTGCTTAGGGTAACACTAATCCTTAATCCACCTCTGCATGGGGCAATGTTCTTTCCTTTGATAGTGAGATGAGGAGACACTAGACAGTTGTCTTACAGAAAGATCTTCTCTTGGGGTTTAAATTCACACAGTCACTCTTAGGACACTAATTATGAAAGCAATGAAGTAAGTTTGATCAGGGCATTTTTTGAATTCACAAGTCTGTTAGAAATATATAATGCAGCCTAGAATGAATGAAAAAAGAAAAATATTCACCATTTTGAACTTTTAAACATGAAAAGAATATATGCAACCTAAATTTATGTATGAATAGTAATAATGCTTGGTTTATTACACACTTATCTTAATAAATAGAAACAAAAATGCTTACCTTTAATTCCAGCATCTATTTTTTTCTTCTTTAAATTCAGTTTTCTTAATTGATTTACCATCAAAAGCAATCTTAGGTTAAAAGTCTTTACAATGTTATAGTGAAGGTTTTTCTTCATGCTTACGAAGTTGCAGCGAATTTTGGTCTGCCTGCCAGTTTATTTTATTAATGAGTAAAATTTATGTTGGGTTGCTTGTAGAAATAAGGAAGTGTGGTAGAGGATCCTGGGCATAAACCTTTCTTCGGGACACTACTGAGTTATTCAGTTGGTGTTACATATGCTTGATATTGGCAGACACGGAGCCCAATGGGCTGGATGCGCGATACGAAAGGAGTGTGATTGTAGACCGTCAAAGCAGCACTCGCCACAATCACTTCCTTCATCGCATGCTAATTTATTCAAAGTAATTCCAAACCGTCATCATTGACACCTATATTTCACTTCACCATTCTGCTTTAAATTCATTCCGCAAAGTACCCACCTTTCATTTCACAAGTGACTATTTAGCAGTTTTTTGTTTCAAGCATATTTCGTATCTTTATTTATAATATAATTGACAAATGAATATAATGCAATGATTATTGAAGTAAAATTAAAAATTAAGTACAATAGTTTATATTCCACGTGATTTTCAAGCCGTTTATTTGTCATCATTCTAGGCTTCTTTGTTGTAATTACTTACATATCCATTGTAATTTTCCCATGTCAGTGTATCTACATTCATCTAGTGCCTTTAGTCCAAAACTGTGAACTTCTTTAGCTTATAGTTGATATTTGCTTGGTCTATAGCAGGGTTTCCAACGGGGGCAGTGCCGCCCCCGGGGGGGGGGGGGGTGTTATGAGTTCAGGGGGGTAGTAGCGGAGAGCTATATGTTTAGGGGGTGGTAAATGCTTAAACTTCAAAAAATGTTTTAGAAACTCAAGTTCTTTTTAAAAAAGAATGCAAAAACTCATTCTGGATTTTGCTGAAAAAAATATGAAAATCTCGCTTAAAAAAATTAATATTATTTGTAAAATATACAGTCTTACCTCGTATACTGTTGCTAGAAACTCTTTAAATGGTTTCGGGCGCCTGTTTTCAAAAAGAACTGATTCAAAGTCGTCGTTGTTCGTGTTATATGCATATATTTACGAACATAAAAAGATTTCACATAAACACGTGAAATAACAATCAATGATCAAACCACAATAAGAAATGGGAAAACCAGACTTGTGGGAAAATGTGCATGTGTGACATACAACTGTATATTGTTTATATACAGGGGACGGGCGGTACCACTTACTATTTTGTATATATTCTTATGAAGTAGGTGCTGGCACAAAAAAAGGTTGGGAAACACTGGTCAAAGTCTAGATTAGAACAAGGATATCTGGAATAACTTTATAGTTATGACCCTGCATAAACTAATGCTTGAATATTAATGGCCTATTTAAATCGTAGATACTTTTCAACCTGAACGCAATTAAAAAAAAAAGTTAACTGAATGGATCACAATTGTGTCATTAAAAATTTAATATTAATGTCCTAGAATATCTGTGCAGAGTAATAAAATGATTTTCTTGAGTTAATAAAGAATGTTTAGAGAAATTCTGTATTGTTTTTGTGTATTGGTAAGCTAACAGCTATGTTGTAATTCATTCAGAAAGAAGGTGACATAGACTACCTGCATAGCTAGGTAAATGGGAGGACCGTTCTAAGCATTTAGGACAGGGATGAAAAAGTTGTTCATAGCAAAGGCCTACCTGAAGGTTATGAATGGCTCTGTAACTTCTAGTTGAAACGTGACTAAGCTTTGACTCCACTCCATTAAAAGAGAAGAATAAATGGGTGGGTAGAGGACACATGTTCTGCGTTAAACTGAACACTCTAAGGGACACCTGCTGCCTGAAGGATCTGACCCTAATGCAGGTACCTTCATTCTTCTTGGACCTTTCTCTACCGTGTCCTAATGGCAGTTAACCTGCCTTTTTACCTGATTGGTTCCTCCTTGTCACACCTATTCATTAACCTGGCATATTCCTTAATGGCTTACCTGTTCTCTCCTCTTATTGGCTCCACGCACCTGTTGCCAATCCCAATGGTTTGCTCATTCTGAAATCTTATTGGTTGTTACCTGTTCATTCACCTGTTATCCATCTTTTGCCAACCTTACTCCATTATTCTACCATTTATACTGTACAGTAATGGCAGCTCACTCAAGAGATATGATTTTATGAACTTTAGATATATTATTTTCCAATACAAAAGTAATTTATTTGTATTAATTTGTCATTTATAAAAATAGCTTTTAGTAGCTATAGGTGTCTTAACTTTGAGTTAATTCCGTAGTATACAATATTTGTTCAAAAAATCATTTCCTCAACTTTAGTAATTTCAAGACAACATACCTTTTAATTAAGCTGAATTTTACCCATACATTAAGATATTAGAAGAAAAACAAAGACCTTTCAACCTTAAGAAGTGGTTGAAAGATATTAGTCTTTTTTCTGATTTCCTACTGTGGCTTCGAAATTGATTTTTATTTTACGTGTTTATTATGAAATCTTATTGTATATACATATATATAATGTACGCCATAATTAGTGTGAATTTGCTTTTTGCACAATATTTCAAATTATCGGAAGTCTCTCTTCCTTTAAACTAAACAATCGAAATCCAAGCTAAAATAGTCTACATTTTTAATAATCTGTTTAAAAGAAGAAACACACTACCAACACAAAACTGGATAAAGAATCAGTTCTCTTCCGAAAACAGGGTAACACTCAGAAGCGCTTAAGCAATAAGTTTCAAAACTAGTGTCACAGAAGTGGTTTATTTCGAAGGAAAAGTATAAAATCCTCTTTCCCTTAAATGCTTTTCTTCCTCTTATTCCATATTTATATTCACTCTTGGAAGAGTTCTTTGCAGATCCTCTGCCACTCCGCCGGCTGGGCATCTTTGATGTCATCGAAGGCTTCATAAAGGGTCGCCTCATAAGCTCCTTGAGCTTGGTGGAAGAAACAAAAAATGCATGCAAACAGATAGGGTTGAGTAGGGCGGTAGTTTGAACTCATTGCTATTCTTTTCAGCCTGGAACTGTGGGATGCTCAAGATATTGTGTGAACGAGTGAGTACGTTTGTCATGGTCAAATAATTGGTGAAAGCAAACGCCCTACTAAAGGTTACCAACATGTCTGTGACTTTAGACTTGGACCGTCACATGCTTTCTTCAGCCTTGGCGAGTTGTACTTTTCAGTGAAAGCTCTATGTTCTGTCTTAGGGCCCCACTTGAAGATACATGACTCATAACCGGTGAGATCTCTCCCCAAGCTCAAATTGGCTGTTAACGATTGTTTATTTCTTTTTAATTAACCCTTTTTATAGGCTCAGCCTGTATGGTTGGATGATGACGTGACTCTCTTTCTACCTCACTCTCTCTCTCTTCCTACTACTCTGCCTTGCTCCTTGTCTCATTCACTCATATTTTACATTCTCACTCACGCATACACAGAGTCGCACCTACAGCCACATACACACCTATACACAAATTCCATACAGAAACAAAATACACACACGAGATACTTTTGTCAATAGAATGTGAAGAATTCTGAACAACTGTATTATTATGTTTCCAATTACTTGTTATTATAAAGTTAATACTATTACAAGTATTAGAAACTGTGAGAGACTCCAGTTACTTCAAAAAAATGTTTAAACTTTATTATTCACAGATTGCTCTGTGACTCAGTTATGACAAAGCTGTTCTGACAACTATTAAGGATTGTAGGATACGACTTCGAAATAGACAGTCATGACAATATTTAAAAATGTCATAAGTTTAGAAAGTGTATAAGTCCTGTAAGGACTGAAGTGCTCTAGTTATCAGAATGATTAATATTCCAACTGTCATAGTGTACTGGTGACTAACTACATGATCCAGCCATCACCAAGCGACAACCCAGACTTGCGGTAGGTACTGTACATGTACACTTAACTAGGTTACTCATTTATTGGACATTCTTATTCTCCACAATCTTAGAACTGGAGATTCCATCAATAGCTTATTAACCAATACATCGTCAAGTAAATACGAACTGTAACTAGTTTTTATATTTAGATAACAGGAAGCAACATTACGTAAAATAAATTTATATGTGTCACTGTTATTTTACATTGATTTACATAATAACAAACATCCCTCTGAGCTAAAGAAATATATGCTTGTAATATTGGGAGCATTCATAACCTTTATAATATCATAATATTAACTCATCTTAATCTTAGATTTAACTTAATGTCTTAAACTTGACCTGATATCAGTTTTATTCAATAATTTTTATTACTGCTTAATTTGATTACCAAAAGTGATTAGAAAATATTTCTGTAATTTACTTGATTTAGTTTGAATTTAAATAATACTTCCAAAGTAAAACAACGTATAAAAAAGTGTAATGAAAGAGTCTTAAGAAACTACAACTATGCCTGTGTAGTGATCACTGTTACAGTGTATGTTAAATGTAATGATAACACTGCATGGTCACCCAGAGTCTCTGACAGCTATCCTCGGTAGATTTCCTATGTAATAATCATGATCATTGAGTAGGAGTGCACAACTACATGAATGAGATCATTCATATCTTCAGTTTCATCGCTAACACATCAAAGAAGATGACACTAATTTATGATACTACATTCGCAGGTTGGCTTTAAAAATGATCTGGAGAGTGGTTTATCCAGTAAAACCCCATATGTTGAAATAAAACAGTTGTTTCTTATGATAGATGTTGAATTTTTCTTCTTTTCTTTTTTGTTTTTTCATCCCAATTAGTAGTTATAACCTTGGGAACACAAGGTTCCTTCTTGGTCTCCACTCTGAAATGATTAGACGTGCCATTCAGAATGTTCAAGACTTTATGACGAATAATATATTAAAAAAAAAAATTTTTACTACAAACCAAGACATAATTAATTCTTTGGTGAAAACAAAAAAAAGCATACCGTTTTCCTCCAAGCGAAGTCGTAAATAAGCTGCTGTTTTAGTCTCTTGCCGCTTATTTGTTCATCATGCTCGGTGCAATAACTAAGGATTGTGGTTTGTACCCCACTATTTACATAGGGTGATACCATTATTAATCAGTTGGGGTGTATTAATAATTACAACCCAATAAATAATTTCTTAGATATTTCATATTTTTACATAGTTAGGTTTTTTTTATCAAATAGTAAGCAACGCTATGGCTAATTGTGAACTGTTTTCATTTCTAAATTAAAAAATACATTAATAGAAATTCATATTTTTATGGTTATTTGGAGGAAGAAAGACATTTTGGAAACTGCTGAATTCGGATGAGGTGAAATGTAAGGAAGACTAGTGTAGAGCCAGTCAAGCTGTGCGTCTCAGTCCTGATAGGGATTAAAGCAGGAGGGATCAAAGTTGTTACCACTATTAAAATGGGCGGTTATGTATTTAAGGTGAGAGGTTGGCTGTGAGAGAGCTTGCAGCCCTCTCTCCTGGGTGGCATACTCCAAGCCATGTGTGACCCATTAGGCCATTCCTACCTGGTCTCCACAATAACCCTCCCTCACCCTAAATTCTTCCAACCCTCATCTGACAGCGGCTACCTCCTCCAGATTTTCTTACCTCTCTCACATCCACCTACTTCTTTCCACCAGATGGAATTACCGAAAATACCATTCACAAGGTAGCTGACTGTGTCTTCATGTGCTTAAATGTTTTGTTTATTATGATTTGACACTACAATGGCTTATGAACTGATTGCACATGTGTTTTCTTTGTAATATCAAAAAGTAGAACGATATGTATTAGGTAACCTACAGAACATTATTCAGTTGTATTTACATTTTACATTATTTTCAGTTTTTTACTAATTATAATTATTAATGTAACTAGTAAAAATTATTATTAATGTAAAAATTATTAATGTAATTATTAATATACTAATTATAATTATTAGTTATAATGAAATTAATATTATAAGATTTTACTTCTTTAATACACAGTTTGCAAATTCAAACTTGCTTTCCGAATAAAGTGTTAGGTTTTTGAGTAGGTTTTCAGAGAGGGTAGCTAAGGGGTGAGGGCATCATGGTAGGTAGGAGGCCAGTGGGTCGCTGGGCGGGAGTAGATAACTTTAATCAATACATTGCCGGATAGAAATACAGGGCAGGTGCGCGCGCAGGTGTTTCGGCCAATAGGGTTTCATGTTGCCAGGTGAGGGGACCAATGAGACCGCTCCCGCCCAGGTGACGGCCCAATCAAACGACTCCTTCCCGCAACCCCACACCCTCACCTATATACCCTTGTCCTCTTATAATTAGATACCAACCCCCTTTTTCCAAGATCAGAGCCCCACTGACTCATAGTTTTTTTTTTTAGAAAGTAATAGGCTTTTATCAAACAATTTCTAATTTACTTAATGAATTAAACACAGTATATTGTTACACATAATTAAAAGTGTTATTCATTTTCTGATAATATATGGCCATCTATTCAAAATCTTTCTTGGCATCAAGACAGATTACTACTGGTTTTTTTTTTTTAAAAATAAACTGTTTGATTTGGATATTCTTCAACTTCACAAAACAATAAAACTCTACTGAGATTACATATTGAATTGAAATTTGTTAATTCATTGCTTATTACATTAATGGAACAAAAAATTAGGAAAACCGAAAAAAGAAAAATGGTGAACATTAAATCATTGAGTTTCATAAAAATTTGTTAAAATGTTTACCTTTGAAAGTAGTTTCGTTTGTGTGGATTCGTTGTTATATCATCTCATCTTGCTTCAAACCATGAGACTTCAAAAAATTATTTCCCCAAATTCTATCAGACACAAGTTAGTACAAACGTTAGTTTCTTCACAACCTTGAAAATTTCATGTTCGCAGGCAGATGTATTGTGCCTGTTCAGCGAACGATCCATCAAGTAAATGCTAATGTGGTGGGGCTTCTCCTCGTTCACAATGCTTTTCATGAACCTAACAGATTTCAAAGAAATCTGCCCAAAAAATATACCTGCTTTTCCACTTATAATATAAAAAATTGCGTTTTTCTGGTTCTTCCATTTCTTTTCGTTTTTTTAATTCATTAAAAGCAAACATGCTATTTAAGAATTTCTTTTCTTTTGTACTTCCTACAACCCAATCGTTTTTTGAAATACAATTGTTTTTCAATTAATGAATAAAATATAACAACAAACATAACCAAAAAATCATACCTGCAAGAAATAATATTATAAAAAATTAGATTCCAGTTACAATTAAAATGTATTAAAAACCTATATGAAATTTACTCTCATTATTAATTCATGCCATACTTATAATTAGATATTCTTAATTGTTTATTAAATAGTTATTTCAGTGTGAACGCTTTCCTAACTATTATGTTGTTAATTTCTAGTAATATTATAATGCAACATTTTTTCTGATAAAATCCCTTTTTAGATCAAAATTTTGAAAGCACAATAGAACATACAACATCAAACGAAATCAATTGCCCACTCAGATTACCCAGGTGTTTTTATTTATTTCATTCTTTTCACTGACGATCAGTATTGTTGTCATGAAAAAAATTTGTATAACAGATTTCGAGATATTTACAACCGTTTGAGCTTCCATGACTCCATTTCTTGACCATTTTTGTTATGATGTTTTGATCTGTATATGCGAGTGTAGTATGTGCGTATATATATATAAACTAGAATTTAAAAAAGAACACATAGAAAGGAAACCACTGAACTCACTACTATATTTCGATGTCCTCGTCTCGTTATAGTAGTGAGTTCAGTGGTTTCCTTTCTTTGTGTTCTTTTTTAAATTCTAGTTTATTCAGTTCGAAGAATCGTTTTATATATATTATATATATATATATATATATATATATATATATATATATCAATGATGAAACCACAATAAGAAATGGGAAAACAAGACTAAGATCTTTCAACCGTAACAGGAGGTCTTCGTCAGAGTCAAAAACCCAACTGACCTGAACAACAGTTGGGTTTTTGACTCTGATGAAGACCGCTTGTTACGGTTGAAAGATCTTAGTCTTGTTTTCCAATTTGTTATTGTGGTTTGATCATTGATTGTTATTTCACGTGTTTATGTGAAATCTTTATATATATTATATATATATATTATATATATATATATATATATATATATATATATATATATGTTTCACCATGAATCACAAACACAGAAATAAGGAACAAACACACTTACTGTCTCTAATTTTCGGTTGAACCGTCATCAGGAGAGTTGAGAAAGGGACACCAAGCGCACTTTGTCCCAAGTTTAGTGGGACAAGACCCGCTATCTACTGCCGATACGTTGATGACTGCTTCGTTGTAGTAAAAGATCAGAATGAACTCAACATGCTTAAAGAGATTTTTGAAGACGAGTCCGGTCTCAAATTCACCTCAGAGATTGCTGTTAATAATAAACTCAACTTCCTCGACGTCAAGATAGATTACCATAACTTGGAACTTACTACAACAATTCACAAGAAGTTTACAAACTCTGCATCTTATCTTAATGCTAACAGTGAATGCCCACAACAATACAAGAACTCAACAATAAAAGCCTTGATCCATAGAGTCTATAAAACAACAGCAAATTGGAAACTATTTCAGAAGGACATTGAGTTTACAAAACAATCTCTCATTAACAACGGCTACTCCAACTCTCTCTTAAACAATATTTTAAAACAATATCTTAATTCGAAACATATCAGTCAAACCGATAACCAAATAACAGGCATAACACATAACCTTTATTACGAAAATCAGTATTCGGAAGACCACAAAATAGACGAACGCATGCTCAAGGATATAATTAAGAGGAATAATATAAAATGCACCTCACCCGAGGATAAGGTCGTTTTAATAACCTATTACCGGAGCCCCACCATAAGCAGCCTAGTGATGAGAAACAGCAATAAAATTAAGGATTCTCAACTGAAGGAGTCTAATCTCGTGTATGAGTACACCTGTCAAATCGGGGACCGTGAGCCCTGCAACGATTCATACACTGGGATGACAACTACATCACTGTCGAGAAAACTTACCATGCACCTTTCTATAGGCGGCCCCAAGAAACATTCAGAGGACAAGCATAATACCAAAATAACTAGAGACCTACTCGTGAGTGGAGCTAAAATAATTAGAAAAGAAAACAACTTCAATCGGTTGCAAATCGCAGAAGCAATAATAATTAAACAGAATAAACCTACAATAAATATTCACACGGGTAGTAGCGAAAGAGTGCTTAAGATACGCGTCTGATTGGATGAAGAAACCGTTAACTGTCAACAGAAATGGGATGAAATAGGAAAGAAGACTAAGATCTTTCGCATTTTACCGTTATTTCACGTGTTTATGTAAAATCTTGTTATCGTTTTTATATATATATATATATATGTGGTTGAAATTTGCAGCAGCTTCTGCACTCACTAGCTTTGCGCTGGTGGCCTCGATCCTTCGGGCGATTCTTCTTTCCTCTGGCTGCAGTTACCATAACATCTGTCCTAGAGACATCGTTGATATTCAAACTATTTTCTGAGCTTTCGTATTTCCGACCATAGAAACGTTGGTCATCATCAGGTAGAGCATGCCTTGTAGTCAAGAGCTTAAATAGCTATCTGAGTGGATCTTGCTCCTGGTTGGTCTAAAGTTCTGACTTATTCGGACCAATCAGAGCACAGGGTTAAGATTGCTACTCTTATTGGACCTCATGCTTGGCTCCAGGCTCCTGCTCGTCGGTATTATGAACATGTCCTTAACCTGGAGGTTTATAGAGGGGTTCCTTTCCTTTATTTACAGGGCTTCCAATATTTGGAGTTTCTCCGTTCTCTTCCACCTGTGTGATGGCAGTGCCCTGAACCAGCATCTCCCTCGTCAACTGCGTATTGTGCTTCTCCTGTGTGTGTTTTTTGGGGGCTCCAGCAGTCAAATGAAGAGTTAACCTCCTAGAGAGCTTTGTCGCAGTCATCCCAATGTACTTGGAAGCCAGGCTTTCACATTCACGTGTGGTGCAAGTGTACTCGTACACTAGGTGACTGCGCTGAAGCTCCGGGGTATTCTTCTTTGGATTGTTCATCCAATTTGGATTGAACAATCCAAAGAAGACTTAGTGTGGAAATAAATTAACAGTATGGATATGTCATATAGTGATAGAGGGAGTCATTAATAGTATGTAGATACAGGAATAAGTAGGGAGAATCACCTTGTTGTGCTGTGTGGTTTCTTTTTGAACTTTAAAAATAAAAAATTAATTTTCATGGTTGTAGGATGGTGATTTATAATAGGTACTTGGAGGTTATAGAAACTTATAAGAGATAATTATTAATTTTATTTAACGTTATAACTCATTATTACAGATATTATAGAAACTTATTACTCATTACATCGTTTTCTACATATAATGGAAAAAATACTGTGAGATTCGCTACTACAATTTAAACATATACTATTCGACAAGACTTTAGATTAAATGAAATGGTTGAATACTTTACATGTTTCCCCAGTGTCAAATGCTCTAGTGAGGATCTTTATAATCAACTGATGTTTTCCTGTATTGTCTTAGTGTAAGTGCTCTAACCAAAAAATTACTTTTTTTAAAAAAAAATTTTGGTCGAACTTTGTTAAAGCTTTTCGATTTAAACTTGGATAAACCGTAATTGAACTAAAATTTCGAATGGCTTATAAAAAAAAATATGTACACCATTCCGAATGGTGATATTATTCACATTTCTACAAGTAGCAGTGTGAATTACAACTACATTGCAGTTTTTCAGCATTAATTACAATGTCGTTGCAGTCCAGAGCATTATTCTTCAACGGACTTAATTGTTGATTCTATATGACATTTTACTCAGCTTATGATATTTTGATAAAGCAGCTTCTACTTGAAGAAAACATAATTTAGATCGATTTTTTTTTTTATTTAGTTTTTTCTATTTGTTTAAGAGATATCTATTAATTCTACAATAATTATGTTCAGGCTTGTTTTAAAAAGGGGATTCCCTAATTTTAAAACCCTGATGAATGTCTTAGGTTATGTAGAGGCCTCTGCCGACAAAAACTTCATGTGCAAAAAACCCTGATAGGCAAAAACCTCACCTGCAAAAAACCCTGACTGACAAAATTCCCACCTGCAAAAAACTTTAGGGACAAAAACTCCACACTCAATAGGAACCAAATACGTCTGTCTATTTTTAGATGAACAATAGAATAAATGTGAAATGACATACATTTGGTATTAATGTATGCAATGTTGTTTTCAAGGATAAGATCAGTGAATATTAACTCGTATTTACTGATTTGTGAACTAACACATTCACTGATAGCTTACACTTGGCACTGAATACCTTAATATAAGCTTATAAGCAAAATCATATAATCTTTCAATGACTTCAAATCATCTGGAATAACAATAACTGTTCAAGTTGCTACTGTAATGGGAATCATTATTAATTTTTATGGACGTTTTCTTTTTGTGACACCATACATTGTTCATCCATGTTCTTGCTAGTGTGTAAAGTATGCAGGTTTAGTTACAATTTTAACTCTTTCAAAACGATTCGACAATTGGTAAAAAAACATGAGAAAGATGTACGATATTCTACATCGCATCGTATATTGGAGATTATTCCTAAAATGCACATTCATTTTTTTATTTATTATTATTATACACGTATTTAAAAAAGTATATCATGAAAATATATTTCAATTTATATGTCAACAAAATTTATTTGTAACAAACTATCATATTTACTATGTGTATTCATTTATTGAATTTATTATTTTAGTTTGTTTTTGCAATTGGTGCCATATTTATAGAGTCACAATGCAGTCCAAAAAAGTGGAAAGAGTTTGATTATTCATAGGAAAATTATATTTTTTAAAAAGTTAAAGCTTAATTGTTGCTACTATATAAATTTTTTTGTTAAAATTGATGATATATGATCTACGGTACACATGTAAAGGTAGTTATGGAATTAATTTGAAATAATATTAGATAACTATATTAAGCGCCTACTTAAATAAACTCGACGAAAAAAGTAAAATATAACCTAAAAAATGAACTTCACATTATTAGAAGCAAAAAGTTTGACCGCTAGGAATTTTTTAAAATTGGATGATTTTCTGCTGGGCTTTTAGAAGTAGGGTTTTGTCAGGTGGGGGGGGGGGGGGGGTCGACTGTGTACCTTAAAAACAGTCTCTCGAGTAGTGTTTTACAGCCTGTATAATTTACAGATTAACTAAGCCCTTTTGATCTTCTCCTGATGATGAAAAAAATCTATTACTTTATATTGAAATGTTTCTTTGATTGTATTATATATGAAACAAGAAATTACAAATAGAAGAACAAAATACTATCGATAATTGATATTCGGAACAACAATTGACAATTAGGAGAGAAATTTAAGGGAAGATAAAGTGGTAGAGACATTTTAGTTTGGTGATCATAAAAGTTACTCACCACAAAGAAACTGACTGCTTAACATTAAAATTCGTTCAGATGAACTAATTAAATTGAGAGAAATAATACAAAGATTAGAAGGAATAAAAACACACTGCTTTATTACGGATATGTCGTCATCAAGAAGGAGAAATGTGTGGCTTGGAAAGTAAGTCAGTACTAAGTAGTGTCTCCTCTACTCAGAAGCACCATTGTATTGGAGTTTGCCACCTTATGGAGGAACAAAAGACAAGAGAAAAATAAAAAGAAATAAAAAATTATATAATGGATAAGTTAAACAAAAATTAACGATTATTGTTGAGTACAGGAGCTATATGTACTTCCAAGAACACAAATATGTGCCTCCTCAGAAGTGTTCAAAATGAAATTAATGTTAGAATCAGGAATTTGATTAATAATTTGACATAATAATAGCCATTATCTTATCTATGTGAATTAGCGTTAGTACGTATCAATGAGAAGGTCACTGCACTAACCTACAGAACATCTGTGACAATTGAAATAGATGCTCAGCTCAATGAAAGCCAAACCAATATAAAACGTATCATACCGCTATCCAGTCCAAACGAAAAAATATGATTGCAAAAAGTACAAGAGGTCTTATAAAGAGAGTGGTTGTTATTGTTAAGAAAAGATGTAAAGTAATTTTATAAAGTAAAGTTTATAATGGGGCAAGTTAGACAACCACGACCTCCACATTGACCCAACCACGAATAACATTGAGAATATGTGAAAAATATTCGTTGGTAAGTTTAAAATAAGAAATGAAAAGTGTTTACGAAAATATAAGTAGTAGAAAACAAAAACAGTAGAATACAAAAACGTGGGTTGACCAGTGGGCCAACTGGTAAAGATTGTAATGAAGGAAGTAGTAACACTGCGATCGCTTCTAGGACAAGAACTATGATAAAAATTAGAAAATACTATACATCTGTTTGCAAAATTAAAAGTTTAATAACAAAATTCATACCTATCAGCAAGTAACACAGTTGGTGCACTTCTTTTTAGTTGGGTAATATTTAAATTGGAATTAGCATTGAAGACGAAAGCCTGAAAATAGAAAGTAAAACCAGTAGGAGCGTTAGAAACAGAATAACATTGGTTTTAATAAATTATATCGTTTATATAGAAGTTCTCTCTGAAGAGTAGAATATGCATAATAATCAATATCTAAAGCTGTCTCCACGTTTGATAACACCTTGTCACAATGGTCTCTGAAGCAGCCTGCAAACTTTGTGCTTAATCATTTTATAATTATGATGATTTTAATATAATAAAATGATAATTACAATAACAAACGAGTTACTTGTATAAACAGACCTATAAAATAATCAGAAGGCAGAAAATCTGTAATTTTGTTTTTTTCATTTGAATGTTATGCGATGCAGCTCTTTTCATATCGTCACTGGCAATGCTTGTGGTGGCAGTAACATTAAAAAGATTGTAGCCTATACTCCAGTGAAACATACAGGCAAGTTGGTCATTAGTAATTTCCAATTTAGATGATATATTACAATCATTTAATTCAACGCTCTACAAATTAATAAAAAAGCTCAACTTTTGTGAGGAAACTTACGAAATTACAAGTTTTAAACTAGTTTTAAAGTACAAGTTTAACTAATTGTGGCATAAGTATTACTTGATCAATATGACAGTGGCGTTATGGCGAGCAGAGTTAGTGGGATACAATTTAACAAAACACAAATCATTTGTGCAAGTTTCATTACAAATATCCTTACATCTTACTTGAGGTTTCATTGATACTGAGACCTATTTAAGCCAATGAAGCCTGTAAGGTGATCATATTTGAGTACAGATAACAGACGGCAGTTTAACTGAGGTTCATTCATCCACAGTAGCAGAATATTCCTAGAATTTTACTAAAGATAAAATACTGTGCTATTATTTAGTAAAAACTCTATTAAAATTTAATGATTATACATTGATAAAGATGCAGCTTAATTCGGTAACTTCGTTCCAATTGTCATTGGATTAGTATTTGCTTATGATGTGGTACAACTGATTCAAAGAACAAAGAATGAGTTTTTAAATTAAAATACGAGTACAACGTGAAAGTATATGCTTGTTTCAACAATAACAGAAACTGGATTCCCTAATATAGAATACAATTAGAAGTTTAGCAAGTAGGTAGCATGTTTAGCAATGGATCATAACATTGAGAGAGTCATTATAAATGAAAAAAAATAGAAGTTCGTCCTTAAAAATTGTATTTTCTCAAAATAATATTAGCCTCAAATAGTATTAACTTCCCTATGTTGCTATTTTGAGCCGAATAACAAATGAAACGTCAGTACATGCCATTGACCCAGATCTACTTACTGTATTTTTAATTTAATCAAATATGAGCTTTGTCAATTACTGTGAAGAGTTTTTTTTTTACAAATAACAGCTATTGTACACAATGAAGGTACTGAAAAGAAACAAAAAGAAAAGTTTTTCAAATAAAAAGAAAATATAAGGAACAAGCACAATAGTTGAACATATTTTTTTCTACAAAGATATACATATACTATTATATATTACAAGAGTTCACAATAAACAAGTAAGACAGCAATCAACGTCCAAACCACAATAAGAAATGAGAAAAAAAGCTAAGATTTGACCCTGACGAAGACCGCTTGTTACGGTTGAAAGATCTTAGTCTTTTTTCTCATTTGTTATTCTGGTTTGGTCGTTGAACAATATATATATACATATATTCAAATAAATAAAATGGTTCCGCGAACTGATTAAACTATATTAACAAAAGGAACACACAGAAATGAAATCACAGAAACTCATTACTCTATTTCCATGGCCTCGTCATCAGGAAGATAGATTTGAGTCCCTCAGAAGACAGGTAATGACTGGCTGGTGTCGTTGAAGCAGCATTCAAACAGAGGAGCCAACGTACGGAGGGAGGGGAGACAAGGATAGATGAAGAAATAAAAGCAAAATAAGTAATAATTAAATGAAAACATTTAAACAAACATTTCTACACAACTGTAGAAAAACAAACTGAAAATAAAAATAAGTAAGCACACAAAAGATTAATAAAGAGGCTAAAATAAATAAAAAGAACAATCAACCATTTAAGGTTAAGCCCAGGAGCAGATCTACCTCCCAGAAGACTGATAAATGCTTCTTCTGAAGTTCTCAGAGTGACTTTAGAATTAGCTTCAAATCCTTGAGAACGGGAAGGTCACTACGTTTACCAACGGACGACCTGTGATTATTCATATGCAGGCTTATCTTGGTGGAAGCCAAACCCACTTAAAAAGTATCACACTGGGTGTAATCCAAATGGCTAACGCATTTACCAGAGGTACAAAAGGTCTTGTGAATGATAGAGTAGCCACGTATGCTGAGGAAAGAAGTAAAGGAAGGAACGAGATTGTAGGGCAAGTAAACACCCACGACGTCCGCATTAAACTAACTGTTTGAGTGCTTCTTCACAAACCAGCCAGTCGTTACATGTCTTCGGAGCGACTCACATCTACATTCCTAATATCGAGGCTATCGAAATATAGTATATATATATATATATATATATATATATATAGTGAATATTGTGAATACAGTATATATATATATATATATATATATATATATATATATATATATTGTGAATATTAGTATATATATATATATATATATATATATAATATATAAAAAGATTCACATAAACACGTGAAACAACAATCAATGATCAAAAAAAACAGGTTTTTGACTCTGACGAAGACCGCTTGTTACGGTTGAAAGATCTTAGTCTTGTTTTCCCATTTCTTATTGTGGTTTGATCATATAATATATATATATATATATATATATATATATATATATATATATATATAGATAGATAGATAGATAAAAGTATCGGCCGTGAATTAGAAAAAAAATTAAAGTTTCTCAGGAGTCGGTCAGTTCTTCAGGTTAAAATGAAACTCTAATTGCCAACGTTTCGGTTTTTATTAAAATCTTTTTCATAGGCAGAAGTATACAATTTTGAAACAGAAAAACTAAGTACTACATTCAAGATTATTTACAAAGAAAAGAGTCTGTGGATTTTTGTAAGAACTGTCTAGCTTGAATGAACACATGACAATTGACAAGTGTTTTTTTGATAAAGAGATAACACTTGAAAGCACATACACAATTTTTCCAATCTGTTATTACTTTTAGTGATAAATCTGGCATTAAAGTGATGTCTTAATTGAATTGATCTTGGAAAAAATGTACAAATAGTTCACCGAATGTCAATCAAAAACTAAATATTATGAAGTCAATATGAGCCGTTTATTTTGAAAGTGGCCTAATTCCATTTTCCAAAAAAATTTAGCTAGCTATTTAAATAATTACATTTTAACGTTATCTTTACCTTTTGCAGCAAATTGTACAAAATTTATTTAAAATTACTAAGAATTTTTATAACAAAAATTAGTTGATAAATAAAATGACAATATTTTTAAATTTTGTAAAACGCAAACCCTTAAATATCTCGATTCTAACATAAATGGAATTAGGCCACTTTCAAAATAAGCGGCTCATATTAGTTAAATATATTTTGATTGTTGCTTAGCATTAGACTTGGTATAAAAAGTTGGGTGGAGTCTTAGCTGACGGAGTTGTGCAACAGTTAAGTGCCTGTACCAGTCAAAAGATTTGAGAACATTTTCCTATTTTTTTTATTATAGATTGCAACAAACGTGTGATGAACGAATAAATTAATTTTTTAAAACTAAATAGACATTTAGTATCTTTGAAATAAATTTAAATTATACGTTATCAATACAATTGTTCCATTTGATATTGTAATTTTCACTAGTAGAAAGATGTTACTAGTGTCGACTTTTAATTGAGTATTTTCGATTAATATTATAACTGACCAGAACAGAAATATATTGTTATTTAAACTCTTCCTCTGTTTGAAAGGATATATATAAGTTTTTAATACTGCTTTGTTAAGAGTTCTTTTCTTTTAATTAGTTCAGTTTCTGTTTCGATAGGATTACAGTTTTCTGGGAATTGTTAGTTAACTTACTAGCAAGTCAGTAATATGGTCTTCTTTATCTTGTTTTTCTTTGTCTCAGTACTAATTTATTTTTAAGTCCCTTCTCTGTGATAGAAATATAAATGACTAAAAAATACTTTTTATAGTGTAGATCTCTTTTACATATATTTAGAGCATTTGAAACATCCTTAATGATTATTTACTCTTAGGATACGCTTAAAAAACACACCAAATCTGCCAACATAACTGCCATGATCTGTCGTTATGTATGAAATTGTTTTTGTGGCCTCAGATTTTCTATGTGATATACATGGTTTTTATTTTATCCTAAATGGTTTTGCGTGCCTCTGAGTGTTACATTTTTGTATTTTTAATGGAGAGCTCTTTTAGAATTACTTCCTTTCTACTTGATAAAATGTATGAGTACTGTTTTAGCTGGATTTATATCGAAATCATTCTCCTTTTCACCCGCTTTTCACCAATTTAAAAAGCAGGATGTACAAGCTTCAAATCAGTACAATCAAGCATTGATTTTCTTATAATCACAAGCTTATCTGTATGCCCTTGCCTGTCTAACCTTGATTACTTAAAGTATCCAGTAGGTCATCTACAAGGAACTACCACAATGGCTGCGACAGCACACCTGCTAAAGTTATTTTTTTAAAGTTTCATTTGTGGTAGACCCTATACTAATCCTAAATATTATTGTCTTAGCGTGTCTTACTTAAAGTATCCAGTAGGTCATCTACAAGGAATTACCACAATGACTGCGACAGCACACCTGCTAAATTTATCCTTTTAAAGTTTCATTTGTGGTAGACCCTATTAATCCTAAATATTCTTGTCTTAGCTTGTGTTACTTAAAGTATCCAGTAGGTCATTTACAAGGAACTACCACAATGGCTGCGACAGCACACCTGCTAAAGTTATTCTTTTAAAGTTTCATTTGTGGTAGACCCTATACTAATCCTAAGTATTCTTATCTTAGCTTGTCTTACTTAAAATATCCAGTAGGTCATCTACAAGGAACTACCACAATGGCTGCGACAGCACACCTGCTAAAGTTATTCTTTTAAAGTTTCATTTGTGGTAGACCCTATACTAATCCTAAATATTCTTATTATGCTTGTTGTTATAAATTTTATGGTTGTTTTCTTATTACATCTATATAGGATATAGATAAACATCTATGTAATATATGCAGAGGTATCTTCTAATCGGGATTCGGTTAATTTAGTTGATGGCTTATAAAAGTCAAGGAATGGTTAAACACTTTCTTTTCTTGATTATCTAACATTTCTTTGCAGCTGCTTAGATAATGATCAGCATGATCGATAAGTTGAGATTCTAAAAGATCGCAAGCTGCTAGAGTGAATACATTAGTTTTTTAAATTGCATTGATTAGATTCAGTGTGTTTCTACCGGTGGACGATTGATGCTCACTTATCAAGCCTCCAACCTGCTACTTGAAGCGGATCATGTACTGGTTTACAGCTTATGGAAGATGTTGGAGATTGATTTTAGGCGCTGAGAGAAGGAGGGGTGACACCTGCGCAGGTTGATTCGGATCAGCCAATGAGCTGAGGCCCGCCCACCTGGGCAGGCCGCCACCTTGCGTTCAAGTCTACTTCCACACACCTTGCTCATTACCGTCTCCACAGCCTTCCTCAAGCGTTCCACTTGCTGCGTATTTCTCTTCGTTATTCACTCAGCAACAACGAATCCTCATTAAAACTCTTCTATAAACTACAAGTTTCTTTTCTTCTGGATAGCTGACTGAGTGAATGATTTTTATCTGAACTATCTAAGAATAATACTTAGTAAGGGATCTTATTTAATAGGAAAGAAAAGAACTCTGAATAATAATGTGATAAGGTAAGGAGTTCCTTCATACCTATGTAGGTAAAACCTTATTCCTACTAGAGATGTTCCAGATAGTCAGCTTGAAACCAAAAGGAAAACCTTCTTCATTGGTGAAATGTGATACAGATTAAAATGGTAATTGAGTTAGAGAATAATTGTACAGTTTAACATGTTGGAGGCGGCCACAAGTGTACTTACCTAGCTGTATATGAAGTAAATATTAAGGTAGAAACTTCTGACTTTAACATGAGTCATTTTAAGGGAGAAGGGACCGGTGGTCAGAAAAAAATGTGTGTATTTGATATCATAAGACATATTGAAATAATTATTATTCAGATAGTTATTCAGTTAAATTTAATTAATATTTAATAATAAATTAAAATTACAATACAAGTTGTTTTCTTCAGAATAGAAACTCTCTTTCTTAGAGCTTTTTTTTGTATTAATGCACGTATAAAATTTTACCTGTTATTTTCCCCTTTCACCACCTCCAAGGTCTTCACTATATCAAGTGCCCTGCGATTGCTTATACTTTATAAGGTCATACTTTCTTGTATTGCTTATACTTTATAAGGTCATACTTGCTTGTATGGCCTATACTTTAAAAGGCTTCCTAATCTCGACAGTTCTCTGTCGATATATATATATATATATATATATATATATATATATATATTACTTTATATATATATAACTTTCTAATTCGAAAGTTACTCTGAGAGCTTCAGAAGAAGCACTTATTAGTCTTCTGGGCGGTAGATCGGCTCCTGGGCTTAACCTCAATCGTTGATTTTTTTTTTTTTTTTTTTTTTTAAGTTGTTATCAGTTTTTAATTTTATTTTAGTTTAATTTTTTTCTTTTTCTATTTTTTATTTGGCTTTTATTTCTTTATCTTCCCTGTCTACCTTTCCTCCGAAAGTTGGCTACACTGTTTGAGTGCTTCAGTTCGAACGCCAAGTCAGTCGTTATCAGCCTTTGGAGCGATTCACTTCTTTTCCTGAAGACGAGGACATCGAAATATAGTAGTTAGTTCAGTGGTTTCCTTTCTATGTGTTCTTTTTTAAATTCTAGTTTATATATATATATATATTCGTTGGAAATACGATCCAAAACGGACAAATATTGTTCAATATAAACAAAGAAACATAGAGAAATCAAAAGAACACACTTACAGTCTCTAATTTTTGGTTTGAACCGTCTTCAGGAGAGATAAGAGAGGGAAACCAAGCGCACTCCCTCTTTAGGGAATTTTTGGGAAAATTAGAATCAATCAGTAACGGTTTTCTTTTGGCAGGAAATACGATAAAGTATTTCAATAATTACCCAAAAACAGTGGACTTTTCTTTCATATCGTTTTTCATATTTAAAAAATTAAGTTTTTCGTCACTTTGAGAGAGAGAGTTTATTTACTTAGAGAGAGTTTATTTAAAGATATTTTAGTAATACCGGGTCTCAAAAAATGCCTTACTACTAATTCCAAATGTAAACTCTTTCAGGAGGATGAAGTAGATTTAGTAAAAGCAGTTAGCGTCTGGCGATCAGAGTGCTTGCAGACCATGGATGGGCACAATGAGACAGACTTACAGTCAGTAAGCATTCTTGTAGCAGTCATATGCATCAACAGCCCCCAGTTGATTCTAAACAGCTCACTCCTTACATATCTGCGTCAAAATCATCTGAGAGTTGACCCAGCTAAGACTTACCGATACTGACTCAGTTGTGCCCAAAAATACTCTGCCTTTTTCCATTCAACAGGAAAGTTCCTCTAAAACAACTTCTTATATGGATAGCTAACTATACTCAAATGGAAAAGACTTTATAAAAAAAAAGTCGGTATTATGAAATGCTTGTTAATTGTTTTTGAAGTCAGATTCTATATGACCGCTTTAATATAGATTTCAGCAAAAAATTACACAAAATTTACAATCTTCTTTAATTGAACTGGTTCAGAATGGTGTCAACACTACATTACGATCAAAGAGACCCCATTATAAGGGACAAAAGGGAGAGGGGAGTAGTGTTGGTGTCTACATTAAGGGATTTCACTTCACTGTGCCAACAGCCATCAGTACAAAACAAAATAAAAAATCAACCAGAAACGTTTACCATTTTTATTTTGTTTTTAATCAAAACGAATAATTTTAATTTTTAGTCAGATTTTTGGAAATAATTTATAAATTTAGACAAGTTTATTGGAAAATTCACTCAATATATGAAAAACGACCATGATTACTGTTGTTAACCATTACTCATAAAAAAATACTAATCCTAAAATGCTTAATAACACTTTTATACATCTTAAAAGTTTTTACAAAATGTTAGAAAAAAAATCGAAGTCCATGTGCACGACCATACAGACAAATGCTATCATGTTTAAATTCAATGCATTTATTTCTACAGATTGATAGAGTTTATGTGGGTACACATTTAAGTAGGTGTTAAACAATTCTGGGGAGATTTTTTTCCCTTAATGTAATCAATGTTTTTCAGATGAAGGGAGGGTAAAGGTTATCTGTGACGTCATATTATTCACCTAGACAGTGTTTTCCTAACCGTTGAGTTGGAAGGAAAAACATCCTTCTTGGCAGAGGGTGAGAACCTGGCTAAGAATTAATTGAACCCATTATAATAAATGGAAAAGAAGGCAGCTGAACCAGTCGCTATTTTCGTTGAAGTTCATCAGGACCATCTATTCTTCAAGAAGCAATCGGTGAGAAAATTTGTTTAAAATGGGTAACTATTTATAGCGGAGCTCATTTTTCTCTATGTCATCAGTCTTGTAAAGGGTTCCAGAATTAAGATTTAATATTTTCTTACGTATACTGCCTTCTCTTCAACTTATTTTATTATTGACAGCTCCCTCATAACCACCTAAAATTAATTTGATCGAATAATTAGTGATGTTTTGGAAGGCCTTTCCACTTACACAGACATTAATTAATCGTGCTCAGTATCAAGTAGGTACAGCTCAAAATAGTATGGACTCATTATGTTTACAGCACTTTGATTCTAACATAAAGATATAAACAAACTATACAAGGATAATGCTTATATTTGTAATAACAAGTTCTACAAGTCTACAGGTAGAGATCAGAAATTTATAAAAAAGTTACTAAAAAGATTTAATAAATGTAATTTTTTTTTAATAAATAATATACAGATATTTTTATTAAAAAACAATTTTATTTTCATAAAATTTTAGAACACAAAAAAAGTGCTCAAACAGGAAAAATTAAATATTAAAAATACCACACGCCACAAAGCAGAACAAAACACTAACTACAAAGCATAATCTTAGTGATATTTCGTCACATGGAGAAGTTCTGTTGGAAATATAGAATTATAAAACAAGAGATATATTCTCAAACAGACAAATTAAAACCGAGTTGCCTTTTCATAGTCAGTAATAGTCCCAACGGATCCACAATTTGTTTTTTATAGCAAATGGAATTTTGTAACTTGGACAAAGGGATTATTTCATTTTATGTTAATATAAAATCATTTAAGGCATATATTTAAGATGAAAGGGAATTATTTTTCTATAAGAAAAATAAACCAAATAACAACAAACCGACAAAATTTTTATTTTACAACATTCATCATCATTAGTGAGTAAGCACTTTCCTTAAAGGGCAGACATAATAAAGTTATTCATAAGTGAGAAATGTCTAAACATCCAAGTTTCTTTTTCCGTATATATTTTTGCGTTTTATAAAAAAATTTTACGTTTATTTTTCTCTGTTATTTTTATGATGTTCGAAGAAGGGAGTGGATAGAAAAAGTGACAAAAAATGAAAATAAATAAATAGATATAAAACAGAATTAAAATTTAAGAAAATCAAAAAACAAAATAATACAAAACGAGGATTAGAAATCATAAAGCTAAATAATGGAAAAAATTAAAAAAATAATTACAAAAATAAAAATACAATGTTGTATTTTTCAACATTGATGTTGTTTTTTACAAGGTTGATTTTTCAACCTAGAAAATTTGAGACCGATGCCGATTAGATAACACACCTATATATATATATATATATATAAAAGTTAGAAGCAGTCCTTCATTTAACCATATATTGTTTAATTACGCCCAGGGCGTTATTTAACAATATATATATATATATATATATATAAATGTAGTTAAAATTCATACATCTAATTATAACGATTAAGTTTGGGTATAATTTCAAATTTTAATGTATTTATATTAATTTAGAAGATTGTAGTTAATATTGAAGATAGTAACTTAAAATGGTTTAGTTCAGAAAATCTTATTTAGTAGTGATAATTAAGGAGAAGGGATAAAGGGACAATATGGGCATGTAGGGACAGCTGGTTGACTAGCCAGCCTATCGTCTAGGTCCAGGATCTTTCTAACTCTCCCTTGGGAAAGAAAACATACTGGTTTGGTGAGGAGATAAGAAATGGAACTAACAGGATTGATGACCCTGCGGTTCGATCACTTTTATCTACATCTTCGCAAACAATTTATTCCCGAATGTCATTATTTGTCCTTGTAACAAAGTAATTCAAAAACGGTCTTTATTAAAAAACAATTCTATTGAGTACGATGAAATACTTATTGTACTGAGTAGTTATTACACCCTTATAGATAGTCAAAAATTGAAAATGTAAGGAAAATGTCAATCTTTTCATATGTTACTGTAACTCTTGGAATGATACAACCAACTCTTGCACAATAAATTCAATACCGTTTCATTTTCCATGAAAAATATGAATTTTTTCATTTTTTTAGTTAAAAAATTCTTACTTCTGCCTATAAAAAATGTTTTAAATAAAACCGAAACGTCGGCAACGAGAGTTTGATTTTTTATCTCCTAGAAAAGTGACCGAATCCCGATTAGAAACACACCTATTTTATATATATATATATATATATATATATATATATATATATATAATTAAAAAAATGTATATATATTATTTCATGAAACCTGATTGAAATAATAATTAATTTTTATAAGAAATTAATCAAATAGATTATTATTGTGGTAAGTATTTAAAACGGCTGTAACTCCCGTAATTTGGATATTGCTGTTCTTTACCAAGGCTACGAGATTAAAGAAAGTGGGACTAAACAAAATAATATCCATGAAATCATCAATGAATCTGGATGGCTTCAAAGGGACACTTCCTAAATTATTTGAGAGGTTAGGGGAAATACGAGGCGAACAAGAAATTGAGATTTATGACAAGGCAGTTACTTATTCAGTCAACACCCCTAGAAAATATTCCGATTTTTTTAAGAGGGAAAGTTAAACAAGAATGCTGGAACAAGAGGTTGTAATCAAAAGTGAAACTAAAACATAAGGTTCAAAAGTTAGTAATGTCACTGTCCAAGAACAAAATACACTAATCATCCAAATAGTTTGCAGATATCAATTCTCTCCTCTCCCTCTCTTAAGTTGAAGATCAAATTTAAGACTATCCATTACCTGCAAGGATGATATCCATCTTTACGTTGTCAGATACCATGCAGTTGAACGTCTTAAAGAAAACGAGTTCGGAAACAGCGTTCCTAAATCAACACCTCCTCTGTAACTAAAATCCATCAGATAGAAAGAGAAATGTGATAAACACAGTGCTTCATGTAATCAAAATACTGACCATTACGAACTTGATGTGCTAGAGTTGACAGTCTAGCGAGAGCGGCACAGAAGCCCTGCGGGAGAAAAGCGACGGCCACTGCAGTGTGTCACAGATTCATGCTACCAATCACTAGAATGAAATTGTTTGACAGTGACTCCGCACTGTCACTAAAATCAATTCCATCCTATGCATATTAGATGTCTACAATACGATCGTCCTTCATTACAGCTGCCTTCACGGCTGACGATGGTAAGTTATTCACAAAACCAAAAACTTGTGCAACCAGTTGAAGACAAGTTAAAAAAATGTTTTGTTGAAACCTGTGATCTATTTTAAATTGATTTCTTTAAATCATTTAAGTTATATTCGAGAGTATATTTAGACTAAAAAGGTGTCTGCAAAGGTATCCGTATATTTGTGATATGTGTTTGCATCCGTATCTTTATTTATCTACATATTTTTCTGTATCTATTTATTTGTCAGGATTTGCACATTAGGCTGTAACTGTATACGTATTTTTATCTGTGTATGTCTCTATTTTCATATGGGTCTGAAACTGTATATTTATGAGCATTTCTGTGTTTTTCTAGATTATATTTAATACGAGCTTGCAGTTATATAACACCTATATCGAGTATGTGATTGTTTGTTCATCTTTATCAAAAATAACTTTCATTTGTTAGGTTAGTGTCACTAAAATCGATTCTGTTCAGTAAAATGACTTGTTATATCAAATTATTGATATAATTAGTCATACGTTACAATATAATTCATACAAACGTGTCATATTTGTCGACGCCTAATAATTACAACTAATTATAAAAGTTCAAAACGTATGGCAGATTCCGTTTTTATTTTTGTTATAAGTGCTTATGAAGGCAATTTTAAATGTCTATATTTGTGTTTCTATTGACATTGTTGTATGTGTTGTTTGTTATAATACATATTAAGTAATATCATTTTTTTTATTGAGGAAATCCATTGAAGGAACAAATTTGTGAAATATGGGAAATGTTAAGCGATATTATGATTCTGTGTATTGACAATTTTATTAAAAACATTTTAATCTGATTTATTTTTCACTTAATTAGCAGTAGATATTCAAACAGGCATTCATGAAAGCCAATTGATGATTTAGTTGAATAAGTATTTCAAAAGTTAAACTTCCTCCTGTTTTAGTATATAAAACTTCATTCACAATTTGATGAAAAGTTGATATTTATTGAAAAAAATAGAATTTAATTTAAGATTTTAATATATATAGTTAAACTGTAGTGAAGGAGGAAGTAAGTAGGACATGTAATGCACTTGGCCTAGTTTTGGATATTTCTGGGATGTTAGCCAAGTCAGTCGTAGGCCTACTTCAATATTTCACCTTGTTGATTTCATAATAAAACTCCACTCAGACTCTTTAGGAATGATGTGTAATTAGTTTTGGAGAAGCAGCTGGGTAAGTCTTGGTGAAGCCTTGTCCATGCATTCTTGCCCTCTTACCAAACAGCCCCTAATTAAATTCATCTTATTGATTATTTTGCCCTGAATATTCTCATTGCCCTCTCAAAATTACAACCTCAATCACAATAAAAATCTCGTATTCGACTTGTTATAGCAACTTATTGGAACGCGTCATATTTGTCGACACCTAATAATTACAACTAACTAATTTAATTATAAAAGTTCAAAACATATGGCAGATTCTGATTTTATTTTTGTTGTAATTGCTTATGAAGGCAACTATAAAAATAATTTTTATAATGAAATGAATTACAAATCTTTTTTATTTTTAAGAATAAATATTGAAGAAACATAATATTGTTAAAAATATTATCAACGACAAGAAAAGTAAAGAAGTGGAAAATGTTTATATTTAGGAAAATTAATAAGAAAAGTATAAACAAGCTACTGATATACTTGAACCAGTGGGTGAACAGTAAAAGTATTGACATTTTGTCGTAGTCTTAGTACGTAGTTTATAGTTGTGGGTTATAGAAAAAAAAATGCTCAATGCTAAACGTTTACAATTTAAAAGTAGAATTTGATTGAAATCTTGTGCAGATTTTCATAGTGGGGCTTAATAAAAATCTTCAAAATACGACTTTTGAATTAGTTGTTAGTTGCTCTATTTTCTTTCATATTTGACTCATAATTGTATCTGTCGAAGTGAGTGAAACTTAATGGAAATTACCCTTTTTTTATAGACGTGGAGTATGATTTACTGTTTATTAAGTAACTTTGTGAATAGTAAGTGTTTGTATGGAATACTACTTTGTGAACTATAAAAAATTATTGAACTATATTTTAAAAATTTGAAAAAAAATTATGTGTCTGATTCAAATCACAATATCTGACAAGTGTTGACTGTTTTGAAAATATACATTAGTTTCTACTTTTATAATATTATATACATGAACGAAAATAGCTTTCTCTTCAATGACAATTTAAGCTTCCCTAATTTACCTTCAACTCACTTCTGCTGAGTATTTCAAGCTATGTTAGATTGCAGTGGCCGTCCCACAAGGGAACACTTATAGGTCAATATTTGACCTATCTACCAGTGCTGAGGACAGCACGCAAGCCTGGCCCCTAATATTCAAGTTACTGTATTACAATCTTCTGTTAAGAAATGCGGATTGGTTGGGGCAGATAAATTCCTAATGTCGGTGCTAGGTTGTGTTCTTCTTCACCGCAGTCAATCTACTGCACAATGTAGAGATAGAGAGACTGATATCAATTGCAAGTTCTTGCACATTTTTAAATTGAAGCAAACGAAATTTACAAACATATATGAACCATTTAAGAAATGGTGACACAGGGAAGACAACAATCTTAATTCTACTTCTAATAGAAAATGAATCATGCAGAGCATTAAATAATTTAAATGGTATGATAATATATGAGTTTTGTGACATTAAAGTAAAGGAAAATAAAATTACATTACATTAATTTTTTTCCCATTAATAGAAACTTTTTATAAGTTAATATTACTATTTATATAATACTAACTGTTAAATTACTGCTTTTATTTATACAAATTTTTTTTTATACTGCAGATTCTATTTCGTATTTGTTTTTGGCATCTAACTCCAGAATTTTGGTGATGCCTGATGTGAACTAAACGCTGTAGTTTTGTTCATAGTTAATTGTGATGACAAATTGAAAACAAAATTGAAAACAAATTGATGTATATTAAATTTCTTGAATATACTTTATAGTAGAAGTTGTCTCTTCCATGGAGATTTTTTTGTCGTCTTATAGCAGAGGCAATACTGTATGGTCGTTTAATTATACATTGTTTATTTGATAAATAAATATATTTCTTCGAAATAAAAAAATGCTTTTTTCGAAATAAAAAAAATAATTTTGGAATTTAAAATATTTTTTTGGCTATTTTAATTCAATTAGAATAAATAACTTTTACTGAACTACATTAGTAATAGGTAATAATTTTTGAAAGTAATAAGGGAATTAATATTAATTAACGTTTTGTTTCAAAATATTTTCTTTGTCATAGAAGTATGGAGTTATTCATACTTATTCATGGTATTGACTTAAAAGACGTGCTTTTTGCCTTGTATATGGGTTTACAATCTGAAAATCCTTCTCACGGTGTTTGCTTTATATTGGCGAAGACTGTTTCCTACCAGGGGATTTCAACTGAAATGCATTCTTTCTATTTAGGTTTTTAGTTTTGACTGGGTTTGCGGCGGACTCTGTCGGCGTGGGAGCGGGAGCAGACTGGTTTGCTTGCCATGAGGGAGTGTATAGAAGAGCCCTGTCCGGCCACCCACACAAGGACCTTTGATACTTCAACCCAACATTAACATATGAAGGCCAGCCCATTTTTAATCAACTCCACGGCCCGTCCTCCATTAATAAACATTCTCCCTTTACCCATTTTGTTTTTCTTTTTTTTTTTTAGTTCTTTTTTTTTTAATTACGAACCAGCCCTTGTCCTACTAACCATTCACCTACTAAATCTTACCCGCAACCACAAGACAAATTAAAAAGAAAAAAGTATCAATTAGAGAGAAGTCTTTTACGAATGCTTCATTAGTCCTTCTGTTTCAGGCCTTACTCAGATTATACAGAATAAAAAATCAACTTCTTTCGCTTTACCATGCCCAGGGAGAGGGGTGGGGGGCTCTTTTAACAGCAATGTATAGACACTTTTGACAAAACAGTGACCAGTCATCTTTTTTAATGGTAGTCTCAAAAATATCAAATTTCTTTTTACAAAGTATCACACTCATCTTTGAAAAACATTTAAAACAGAAATATTAATTTTTTGTATTTGTTATTGACATTCAATTAAATTATTAATATTTAAGAATCTATCTTTCCATGTTCGAAATTTAATATTCTCATAATTCTGTGTTCCTTCTATTTATCTATATTTTTTAGTGATTATTGTCAGTAATTGTTAACGGAGTTTAGATTGTCAAAAGAGGGTCAACTATGTACAAATCCAAAATGTGTCTCGCTGTTTACTATTGTTTGTGCATTAGCAATTGAATATTTCGGTACCGCTGTTCAACCTTGAATGTTCTTGCAATTTCTTCAATAATGTTGTCTTGATATCAGAGAGGATCAGAATCCCCTAAATTCTTCTTTAACTTTATAGCTAAAGTTCCTCATGCGCAGATTTGAAAACATAGCTCTATTCCTGTACATTCGTCCGAATTCTCTTTATATCTCATTTCCAGCTAGTACACTTTCATTCTCTGGAAAAATATATGAAGTTCTTATGCTTGGACAAATTACAAGAATTGAAGTTACTGCGTTATTTAGGAAGTACTGATACCATTGTATGAAACAAAAGAAATGAAGAAATGAAGTGATAGCGTTTACAATCATTGAATATTTAAAAGAGGTTTGTAATTCTTCAGAGGGCAGTTGTTGACGGATTCGGTTTTTTATTTTATGTATCTTAACGATTTCTGCTTAGAAAGGCAAAGATTCATTGCATAAGATATCATTTGGAGATGACAACCACCTCACTGTGAGTACAACTATGTAGTGCCAACGCCAACCCTGAGTGACGCACAACTGCATTCGTCTTATAGAAACCAGACGGCTGCTGTGCAGAAAGCAAATTGAGCATAAATGCAATCATTTTTTATACTGGTTCTTCTCATCAAATTTCATTTGTCTATGTTCTTATATTTTGCTCAAGTTTCATTAAGGTAGTATGTTGGTACATGACTGACCGTTGTTTGTAAACTTTTTAATAACTTTGGAGTCTAATGGTAAGTACTTAACCTTCAGTTTAGTAAATTAAACTGAATGTTTTCGTTAAAGTTATTTAATATTATTTTGAAAAGTTTACTACTTTCTTATATCTTCCACATTGCATTTCTATTACTGAACACTCATGTCAGTCACAATGTACGCTAACATTTCTGAATGAATATTTAAAGTAACAACAGCAAAGAACCTTGAGTACTATATATTTATTGTCATTATTAAATTCAAAGTCAAGTGTTTAATTATGCAATATCTAGGTTCTACCATTAACGTTTTATATTTATATTGTCGTTGGTTTAAAAAAGGTTTTCTTTCAATTCGTGCACGATTGGTTTTTGAAAGCATCTAGCCTTGCTATAACTGTCCTAAAAGATGAATGGGTAACTAATTTGTGTGTTAGACACTAGGAGTAGCTAATTGTTAGGACATGTGAAGCATCAAATCAAATGATGGGATTGAAAGGTAGTGGCGATATTTTCCTAGTGACTGACATAGTCTGAGAGGCTGGCGGTGTATTTCTCCAAGCCAGTCGTCTCCATTGTTTCAGACCAGTCTGGCTACATTGCACCGCCTCAGCTGGCCCTCTCATGTCCGCATTGCCAATTTTCCGGTCCATTAGCGCGCGCCTAGCCGTGGTCCAAATGTCCCCACATTTGTCAGTTCCTTCACCTCCTGAATAACAAACCCGCCATGAGTGCGTCTTCGATTCATCACTGCTGACTGGGACGCCATTTTCTTCTTAATGAATCTCTTCTCTCCCGACCTGCCTCCGCTACATCATCTGTCTTCACCTGTTTACACGTCTATTTATAAAGAAAAAATCTTATCCCTCTTCAACAATTTTTAAAACACCTTTTGGCACGGATACAATCTTCCAACTATTTAAGATTTGAAATAAACCCTACATAATACTACTTAGTCACATTTTTGTTGAAAATATAAAATTGCTACGACATATCTCTTTGCTGAATATACGCCATGGCTATAACTGTGTTAACATTTTGGGTAGGTGCTTTACTTTCCATCCATCTTGTTTATTTTCTGAATTGTTATTAATGATTTGAAATCATTGTTTGAGTACTACATTGCTTATCTATTTACATCATGAATAAGTTGCGGGTCTAATACAACGGTGAAGGTAAGTTGCCAGTAATAGATAATTTACATAAATTAAAGCTGAGTATTCGAGAAGTAATTTAATTTATTTGTACTAGAATCGAAGTTTTATTGCTCCATCTAACCTCTATAGTAATTTAACTATATATATATATATATATATATATATATATATATATATATATATATACTAAATTGAAGAAACGGTTCACACGGACTATAAAACCTTAAATTTCATAAAACACGACACAGAAAAAAGATAAAATACAAACTTACTAAGTTCAATATTTCGTTCCGTCCTTCGACGTGAGGAGATCTCTCTCACTTCATCCTCTTTTCTAGTCTTCTCCTGATGATGTACAACTGTTCAAAATATTGAATTTAGTAAGTGTGTATTTTTATCTTTTTTCTGTGTCGTGTTTTGTGTAATTTATATATATATATATATAGTTAAATTGATATAAAGAACCAATTAAACGAATTGACAATTGAAGACTTTACCAATAGAAATGTCACTATTGGTCACTTCCACTCCTGATAACGTCTGTAGTTAAAATACAGAATTGAGTAGTATCAGCTCTTTGTGTTATTTGAATTGTTATCTACATGGCCCATCCCTTTTTAGTTTATATATAATTTTTATTGTACTGCATTAATTTGTTAATAACTTGCATACGCGTTTACCGTTTGACTTATTATCAGTGAGGCTTATTTTTTACCATCTTTTTTTAAAAAAGATAGTAACTTTTTTTAATGTCTTTCTGGGAGTAGAATGATTCCACGATATTAGAGGTTTTGATCTTTGCTAAACTGATACAAGTAAATTTTAATAACCCTGTTCAAGGCAATATTTTACAACCTACAAAATATTGTATAGAGAAGGAAATAACAATCAGAGCGTGTGAGACCTGGTGATTACGGTTAGTATGGCAACACATCCCATCTAAGCTTAGGTGATGGAACTTGTGTCAGGTCTGTCTTACTGTGGTGGAACATTTTCGAGAATTTTTTAGTAGAAGTTTAAAAAATATAATTTTCTTAAAATCTCGCCATACAGACTTTTTTCATGACCTTCCTGAGAAGACGGATAGCTCTGAATCAAGATCTATACTATAGTGGAGTGCGTGGCGCTAAATGACCTTGCTGCCAGTATCGGGCGTTGCATTTGTAACTAAACGTCTTTTTGCATATCCACTTAAGATGTGATTCGATCAGGCTCTCCCTCTATGCCTTGAACGCTTCTGCTACAATGAACCATTTCTTTATTTCTAACAGTTATGATTCTCACCAAGAGAAATTATATTGAAACAAAATATCAAAACAAATTTATAATTTGTTTTTCTTTTCTTTTAATATTTTCTCTTTTATTTATTTTTTTTTTTTTGATAAAAAATCTGGCGCGGTACAGAAACAACTTTACTATAAGTAACTAATATCAAACTCGTTAACAATAAATTGATTTTAGGTTTTATTTAAATGCTGCTATAGTATAGACGTAATATCAAATCTCTGGTAAACTATTATCAAACTCATAGATAATGATTTCATTTGTTTTAAGGAGACTCTATGTATCTAATCAGCTATAACAAACTTAAAATTATTCTTCTAAAACAATTTGGTATGTTATTATTATAATTAAACTGAAGGCGTGTGTCGAGTTGGATTCGTGCTCACCATGTCATATCTGTCTTATTGTGGATCCTGTGCACATTTATAATTTCAACAGATATTAACTTCATCATTGTCCTTAGAGAAGTATCCCAATCTTCTATTGGTATTTGATATGATTTATTAACAATCTTTAACATCTTAAACGCAGTTGTACCGCATTCACATTGAAGGTGTTCATAAGTTTCTTCGCCTTCCATGCAGAGTCTACATTCTTCGAATAGTATTAATTGTAGCTTGCATTAGTAATAGTTATGAGGATGATGTTCAGTTAGATATTCTACATATTAATTAAATTCTTTATTTTAAAATTTATTTGATTTTTACAAATTAATTTTTAGTAGAATGGTTTTTTAGATTAAATTAGACCGGTTGTTCTGAAGAAAAGTACGTTGACTTTCATTTAGCATGTTTATTGCGAAGTATTTTTTTATATTTCACACAGTATAATCAATATTTAATATAATCAAGTCGTACATTCAAAGTCGAGACTTGGTTTTATTTTTTTTTATTTTTTAGTTTTTCCAAAGTTTACAGCTTAAAAGAAAATATATTATATCATATAGCAATCAACAATTATACATCTATCAGGAGATGAACATTGGAAAATGTACTATTTTACTGATGTGATATTCTGGACTAAAACGTAAGAAAACTTACAGAAATGTGCAGTTTTGAAAAAGAATATAGAGGTTTAGATAGTTTAGATTGGTAAAATATTTAAATTGTTAGTTTTCAAATTGTGAATGTTTTGTGTTTATTTATCAGAGGTGAGTTATTTATTGGCTTTGGCTTTTATTAAATACACCGATTGGTTACATATTTACTTTGACTTTCCAGAGTACCTCTTACTATTAAGCGGCCAGTGGAAACCTTTCACTTGCAATCTCACTGATTGTCCTGCTTGTTGTCTGGCGATAACTTTATCCTTATCTCACAATTAGTTAGGTTAACTCTATTTAATTGATGCGCACTCTTCAATATCTGCTGAGATAAAAGATAGAGTTTGGCTTACTTTTGTCAATTTACAGCTAATGTCATTGCATTTCAGCGCTACTGAAATTTAACTCTTTCATATTTATTATATGATATTATTTAACAAACAATATCATTTCCTTTCACCAATTTATTATGAAAAAAAAAAAAATAAAAGATAAGTCGTTGCGGGCACTTCTAGTAGGCGTTTCTCAGGTTTCAATTTTGGCTTCATATAATTTCTTCTACCTTTTGTGCTCACCTGTCTATTAGATTATTACTTTACTATAAGTAAAGTATAGTGATCGTGAAAAAATTCGATCTCGAGATTTTGACGGAATTACATGTTTTGAGGTCCCAGAAGTTGTTTTATGAACTTTTTTTGATGATGTCTGTGTGTGTGTGGGTGGGTGGGTGGGTGAGTGTGTTAGCATTGCTTGTTACCACGCTACGGTCCAGAATCTTTGATGGATCAAGTTGATATTTTACACAAAAATGGGCCCTATAAAGACGAAGATCCCTATTGTTTGGGAAGAATTATGCATGATAGAAAGTCACTTTTTTTGACAAAAACCGTTTTTTAGAAAACATTTATTTCTCCTAAACTGATATCCCTAGAGTTTTGAAATTTTGACATTATCTTTGAGGTTACAAGTGGAACAAACGAAAAATATATTCAGAATTTTAAAACAACAAAAAATTTTTTTTTCAATAAAATGTAAAAATTTTTACTTATAATTCAATCTCAAACCTTGTGAGAGCGATACAAGCCATACTGTTTGACGGATATAAATGAAACTATACCTAAAAATAGAAAATTATGTGGAGAATGAGTTGATATATTTTTTCACGAATATAAAATATTTTCGTGATATATAAATTACATTCGCGAAAGGGGTGTTACAGTACAATTTCTGTTTTCAAAAAATGTTTTTTGACGCTAAACGGCTCATTAAAAAATAATGAAAATTTGACCAAAAATTGAACAAAAAATTAGCACTTCATAAAAAAAAATTCATGAAGTTTCAATTACGGGAAAGAGCAATAACGTTATAAAAACTGTTTGTTTATCCTAGACTAAGAGATCACCTGCTATACTTGTCGAATTTTTTATATTTTGTTACATTGTTTACATTGACTTAGAAATTGTTTGAGCGAATCCACTGAGATAAAATTGATATTTATAAAGGAACAATTTAAAATGTTTATTGACTTATATGAGATGTAAGAGGAATAATATTGCGCAGGAAAATGACAATTCACTCAGAAAAAATTCGTATATATGTTATTTGATATAGGGGAAGGAAAATGATCTTATTGAATACTAAGAAGCCATAAAATTCCCATTATAATAATTCTGTAAAAAACCAAAAATGTAAAAGATAATTCAAAATTGAAATCTTTCGTTTAGAGATTAATAAATGTAATTATCGTACATCTTTAATTATAAATCATCTTAAAACAATATTTTTTCTACGATGTTTATGATGTTTTTTAGAGAAAATATGGGTACTTTCCTGTTTTAAATTTGAAAATTTTACTTTAATATTCAATGTAGAAGGGTGTCAAGTAAACGATGTAAGAAATCCACTGGCTATTTGAACAAAAGCCATGTTCTCTTGTAGGAGAATATTTCGTTTCAAGAAATGTTGACTTTGGTTTTTCAAAAATGTTATTACTGCTGTAGTTATACTAATGAAATTATTTGCATCAGCTGTGTGATGTACAAAAATAAGCTTATATATTGATATGTCCTTCAATCACTATCTGTACTACCTCAGGAATGGAAAGACTAATAATCATATCCCATTTAGATGTTTACATTATGCTTAAATGAGACGTTATGTGTTATATTCTCAAGAAATTTGATATTAAGTTACTTATAGTGAAGTTGAGTGTAGGCCACTCCAGATTTTTTCTCTTTGCTTTAACTGATTTTATTTAAATTTGTCTTCAATGATTGATCTTTGGCACAGTTCAGCAAATGCCATACAATATTAATATTTACAGCACTTTTACATAAATAAAATGAAGTATTTTCAAAAATGTTTTGACGAAACTAAATAAAAATTACTAGTTACTTCATATAAGGTTATTGAATCAATTTTTGTACATATTAATTCATATTAATTTTATGAACAACTCACTGATATCTGTGAAGTACCGGATTGAGTACTGGTTCATTTTTTATCAGTACTGCAATCATTATAAACTCTTAATTTCTATGTTTTACTATGGAAACCTCGCACAGAATTAATTAAAAATTCCACCAAACAGAAATTGTTCTTTTTTTTTTAATTTTATCATTGTGGCGTTTAATTTGATGACTAAGTTTTATATAAATATACATCTTTCTAACTAACTTGATTTTACAGTAAATATGTGAAATTAAAATCAACACCTAAACCACAAGGAATTCAAAAATGAGACTAAGATCTTTTAACCAAAACAACTGGTGTTTGTCAGAGTCACACTGGAACCAAGAGAGTTCAAACAACTAGTCGACGAAGACCAGCTGTTCGACTTGAAAGATGTTCTCAGTTCTAAATTTCTGACCATGCTTTAAACATACCAGGATTTAAGATTCAGGTGAGTTTTTTAATTTAAAATCAAATATTCGAAACCCAAGTTTCGGTTCTATTTAAAACTTTTTCATAGACAGAAGAAAACAGTCAGAAAATTAAAACTTCCAGTTTGAAGGTTTCATTTGCCTACAATTATTCCTGATAAATGTTATTTGATTCATCTAACTAACACTCTGACTTTGAGTAAATGACCAAATGGCATCTTTATGTTGAAGCAATGATTTGAAGAATCTCTGGTTTTAGATGGAACGATGGAGTTCCATAGCATACACTTTGGTCATCACTGTCATGTGTTTACAATCTTCTTACATAGAGGTAAAATGTATAAAAAGAGTGAAACTCTTTTTTCAACATTTTCTTTGAATAGGATTTTATTTTTCTGTGAATTAGACCTAATCACAGAAAAAAATATTTTGAATAAAACTTATAGTTAATCAAATTTATAATCAATTATTTGTTTCTGTATTTCCCTTAGACGTCCGATTGTAAAATATTATGATGCCAATTTTCAATACCAATCATTTATTACTTATACAGGTTTAGATGGAGACAATATTTGAAAAAGCTCTAATCCTTAATATGCAATTGAGGGAAACTCCTCCTTGTGAAGCTGGTTGAGATGTTATAGAATGCCTGTTTAGTTCATTATTAACCCTCACACAGCAAGGATGGTTTATTATAGTGCCTGAAAACACTACCATTAACGTGACTTCTCACATATTAACAATCTTTTTGGATAATATATGAACTAATTTTTTTTACACCAATATTTGATGCTTGTAATTTTCAAGAAATCCTATCCTTCCTCAACTGAGTTGGGTTTTTGACTCTGACGAAGACCGCTTGTTACGGTTGAAAGATCTTAGTCTTGTTTTCCCATTTTCTTATTGTGGTTTGATCATTGATTGTTATTTCACGTGTTTATGTGAAATCTTTTATATATATATATATATATATATATATATATTCGTATATTTGGGGAACAGTCCTTTATTTATACATGTGAGATTAAATTTTCTGCCTACTTTTGTCTTTATCAGTTTTCTGGATTTCTTTTCCAAATCTTGTAGTCTTACTTTGATTTCTCTAGGAACTAGGTGTATTAACACACCATATGATTTGCTGTCCATTTTTTATTGTTACCGACGTTTCGGTCTTCTTTGACCATCTACAGGATGATTTTTGAACATATATACATACTACTTTAAAACTATTTAACAATTTTTTTGACTAAAACTAAATTCTAACACTTGACTAACAAAATAGAAATATAAACATTAAAACCTAGCTGCAGGAGGACCTAAGGAACACATAGAAAGGTTACATAAAGTGAAGCTGACCAGGGAAATGCTTACAAACAACACAGAAATACTATATCAAGAATGAGATCACAGCAGATTAGGTATTATAGAGGCCCTGAATATTTTGGAAAAGAGGCCCAGTATCAATAATCAAACTGCAAGTTTTGCAAACGTATTGAAGTTGCACATGAGACAGTTCCAACCTCAACATATAGGAAATTCAACAAGGAATGAAGAAACTGAAGACTCACCTGTGTGTGCATAACAGGAATTGCAACGTGCCAGTTTTAATGTTTATATTTCTATTTTGTTAGTCAAGTGTTAGAATTTAGTTTTAGTTAAAAAAATTGTTAAATGTTAATTGTTATACTTAATTTTTCTGTTTCAAAATTGTATATATATGGTATTTGAACAACCATGATATATGGTGTTTTGAACAAGGTCCTGGCGGGTGAGTTTTCTTCCATGTTCCTCGGAGGTGTGTCTAGCGATGGCTCCTGCTTGCAAGTGCATTGTCAGTCGTCGTGAGAGTGTGGTCGATGTCATACCGATATATTTTGAATTGTCTAGGAGCTCACAATCTCCGATATTGCAGTTATATTCGTATATGACATTGGCCTTTTGTATCTCCGGGATGACTGCATCTGGGCTATTTTTCATTATCAAGTTAGCGGTGGTTCTACTTTTATAATAAATATGGACTTGAAGACGTTCATTTTCGTTATTACATTTAACATTCCTGCGGATAAATACATATTAAGATATGTGTATGAGACAAAATGTCGTAGGAAGAATCAGAATGAAGAAAAATAAGCTCTGACACCTCCTAGATTATATATATATATAGTCAGGAGACTGAATACTATTTTGATGCTTCTTGGATTAAGGATATTTGAGAGTAGCATGTTGAAGCAGACTACACTAGTAGTTATTGAAAACAATATTATATTGATAGCAACAGATGATAAATAAATGATTATCTTCTTTTATGATATAATTTATTATGCTCACACTGTTTTAATTAAATGAAAATATTTTAATTAAGAACATACGGAAAAGAACCTCAACTTAATCTTTTAATAATTAGTTCATGTTTTTGCACAAAATTCAAGCAATGATAAGTGATTTAAAAGTTGACTAAACATATTAGTGTATTGGAATGTGTGATTCATTTTTCAATAAATCGTTATTCCAATAGGACATAGGGAAGGACAGTTGAGGTAATGAACACAAAATTGGCATCGTTTGGAGCTTCCAAAACTGTGATCCGTCCTAAACCGAATATTATTGCTTAAATATCGAACTGCAATACGGGGGCCTGAAAAAAGGAATCATTTCCATTCCCTTCTCTCTTCACTAATGGCGATTGATTTTAAACCACTTAACCTATTACGTGAGTTCGGTATTAGACCTTGTCCCTCTCGTGTGTTTTTGGTTTTTTTTTTTTTTTTTTTTTTTTTTAATAAAGGGGCAGTAAGTCCTAACGAGAGTTTAATTTATGCCCTAAGAGTTCTCATATAGCTGGTAGAATGACGCCACCTTCAGCATGCCAGCTATTTCATATATATCCTCGCGCAAGCGAATGTAAATCAGTCTCTAAACAGCTTCCCTCTACCAGTACCATTCAATTAATTCCGGAGGGACAACGTAAAACTGAGGTATAATAACAGCGCAAAATGTCATTACTAACTTTTGCCTGCCTGAAAGCGAAACGATAAATGCAAATAAGCGTAGCCCTTTATTGCACCTTCAATTAGGTTATTACGGGATGAATGACAAGTACGTTATATCACCCTAATAAAATTCAACATGTTGCCGACATGATTAAGAGGGAACAGTTTAGCTTTCATTTAATTGATGTGTTCACTAAATGCTCACGCATTTCTACATCATTCTCTGAAATCAGTAAAAAGAAAATCCATCTACTTAATTAATAACTGATTCCATGCTAGAACCTTCGTTTATCTCCTTAGTACATACATAATAAACTGTACATGTTGATATGTTCGCTCTTGACTGAACAGAACATTAGGTTACCCCTATTCTTCTTTCTCCTCTTTAACTTCATCGTCTGATTAGAATGGTATAGATTTATTAAGCTTAAAATGATAGAAGCAAGTGTAATTGGGAAATGTTATGATGGGCGTGCAGGTTATGAATGAAAAAGTTTTGTTGTGAACTGAAACCTCTGTTATTTGTGTAGACATGCATTGTCTTTTGATTGTTATTGTCTTCGTAATATTGACTAATTTCTAAGGAAAGTTATCTTGTTGAGAATGCTTCCTAAACTAATATTTATACTGTTTTCAATGACGTTTTCATCATGATTGAACTTCATCATGAAATGGATGCGCTTCTTCTATTCCTTGTAATTTCGACCAGGACGATGATAATGAGTTGTTGACAGAAGTCCACTTCTAGTAGTCAGTGTATAAGAAACTAAGGGAAAGCCTTGGCTAGAAAAAGAAAAAAATATATTAAATTGCTCAATTTTACCATTGTTTTTGCGGATTTTAGTCTCCTGATGATATTTTATTGTTGAGAGAAATTTGAAGGTGTTTAAGTAGTTTCAAGTGGCTGAAAGAATAAGTAGATATATTGCTTTCTATATAGATGAAAACTGTATTTTTCATGGAAATATTCATGATAGTTCTTTTTTCGGGTGTGCACTATTATTTTTCTGTGTTATTATTGCTAGGGACTGAGACTTTTTTTTTTTAAATTCCTTAATATTTGTCCGGATTTTCAATTAATAGTTGTCAACAATTTTTAAAGCTAATTCAATTATCAGAAGTCTAGAAACATAATTATTATTCTTATATTCAGTATTACCTTTTTAAGCATTTCTATATGATTGTGATGGGTAATGCCAGATTTGTCTTAGATCATTTTCATTTTTCTTTGTTTTTAGAAGGAGTTGTAAAGATGTAGTTGAGAGAAATCAAATGCGGTTTGTGGGATCTGACTTGAATTTTTAAAAAAACTGTCAGAGATTCTCAATAACTTCATCTTATTCCCTAGCATTTGACATTAAGTAAGGGATGTCAAATAGTATAAAGCATTATTAGTTAATTCAGTTTGTAGATGAAAGAGTTCAGAGGCGATGAGATGAAGGAAAAAATGTAATAATTCCTTTATAGGAAAATGATGATAGTTAAAGCATTGCAGGATTTTAGAATGAAGACAGAAACAGTTGGTACTGATTGTGGTTTCTGAAGAGAACTTCAGTGGAGATGTTATTCTGGTCTCAATCCGTGTGACAGTTAAGCAAATAGTTTTGTTAGTATAGTAAAAGGAGTTGATTACCCATTGTCAATACATTACCCATTGTACTCATTACCCATTTTAATGAGTAGTAACCATTAAAAGTTACAAGACGGTAGTAAACATTTAAGAAACATTAAAGATTTCATTAATGACTTGGATTGTAGGGGATAATATAAACTCACAATATCAGGTACTCCTTAATGAATCTTACGGTTCTTTATTCTCTTTATAATAAACAGTTAGATAAATTGCAGTGTCCATTGTTGTACATGACAATATGTATGTCAAATATTAAATCTTCACATTGTCTCCAGAAAGGCTTAAGGCATCCTTCATACTCACGTTACACGGAAAGCGTACAACCTGTTCGTAGACACACTAAAAAAAAAAACAGTTCTGAGGGAGATTTCTATTCAATTTAGAATGACTGTTACTCCTCATTGAAAATATTAGTCTGAATATTTGCCATATATAAATGAATTCTGTGTCTGAGTTAAAGTTATACTGAAAGCAGCTTAGGTTTGTTGGTTGGTGAAAATGGGAAAGTTGTTTAATAGATTTTCTTTATATCTTGTTTTATGTCACCAACGTTTATCAATACAGACATGCTTTTCTGACATACCTGGAGACTTAAGATTTTATTTTAGACATATTTTATTGATGTAGTGTATTATAAACTGAATCACAATTTAAGATTCTTTATCGATAGATAGCAGATTGATATTTTGGCCGTTAGCGGACATATTGTAAAGTCTTTCACACCACTGTGGCTTATAGAAAAAAATGTGACTGTGGCAGATTTTTGAATAAGATAAAGAGTTATAAATTCTAATTAATTGATAAAAAATTATAAATTTTTTTTATCTTTGATGTCAAAAGGAAGTTAACAAATGTTGAACACTGTAGTTTATTTAAAATATGGACGTTGCTGGCAGCACTGCAGAGATGACAGTGAGAGCATAATTTGATGCCCTCGTATAATGTGGATTATGAAGGAAAAAATGACCAATGTTGAAGTTGAAAGCACAAGTGTCAGTTTAGACCATGTGAATAGGTTGCTTTGGCTGAACGGAGTTGTGTTGTATGAGAGGCCTCCAGTAGGATGTGCGAGGGTTTACAGTGTTATACAAACATAAGTATCACGCCGAGAAGAGCAAGGAACGAAGTTTCATGTCTTATTCATTGTCAGATGTTGTGGTGAGTTATGGAAGTCTGTGTGCCAGACAATGGGCAGGAAAGGCGGGGGCGGCTACTGCCTCCATTGTCCGCAAGCACAATGCACCTCCCCCCGGAGGCCGCATTTTTGATACGGTCATTAGAATAACAGCCCACTCCGGTTCCAAGACCCACTGTGATCGATGACCAATACCCTCTCGACGCTAACTTGAGAGGCTTATTCGGCGAAGTTAAGAAGTGACTGCAGGTTCGTCGAGAGTACTGAAAAGTAGCCTCTAAGTTAAGATGACCTTAAATATCCAGAATTTAAAGCAACGATCCATCATAATGGTAGAACATGCTACTACGTTCTTATTTTAATTGGAGCATGTTCACATATGAACAGAACTTTCTTTTATCTGGCAGGGAAAAACAATTTTTTGGTAAAAAATCGATTAAGACATAGTCTTTTGAATGAAAATTTTTGCTAAAAATGGTAAAGCTAGGCTAAATTATTGTTTTCATATTAGGGAATATTGTAGTGACAAATAGATCTGTATAATGGTAAACACAGCTGTAATACTTTCGTAATTTTTCTGCATGGTTGTTATATAATTATATATAGAATAGTCTTTACAATAATATCTACATTATAGGCTTTATAATAGACTTTATCTACATTATAATTTTTCGCATGGACTTAGCCTTGTTTTCTATCATATTGAGTATACCCTACAGAGCAAAACTTTCTGCTCTGCAAGAATTCATTTATTTTTACACATCTTTCTTCACAATTTAATTGAAATGGAATCTATAGATTCCTAAGCAATCCTTGAAAGTCTCAAAGATATAATATTAGCATGAAAATATAAAAAAAAAATTTGAAAGAGGTGAACTTATTTGTTGAATGAGTCTTGGCACAAAGATTTTACTGAGAAGGAAACTTCAAGCTCGAAAGCATTGATTTTTCCTATAAACTAAGATCATAGTGATATGATAATTTAATTATCACACTATTTTTTTGTGTGGATTGATTGTATTGGTGAGAAAAAAATTGCTCTGTAATTTAAGTTTTTGTCACAATAGTGACTAATAGTGACACTAGTAGTGTCACTATTGGCCAGTGCGTGTGGAATTGTCTTTTAATACATTTAATTATAAATTTGCAGAGAGGCTAATGTAAACTAATTTCTTAGAAATATATCATACTTGCTTTTGACAAAGTGAACTACCTTATATTAAAGTACTCCAGGCAACATTGTAAACCTTGTATAGGAAAACAGAAATTATTAAGACAGACTTGAACAGAGAAGAGAAATATTTAAATAAACATAATTAATAGGTGTTGCGAAGACGAACTTGTCACTGTCTTTACGTAAAAAATGACTTGTTTCAGCTGAACATATCCGGTTTAGAATGTTTGAGGGACATTAAGGGAGTTTGGTGGACGGATTCCAAGTGACCAGACTGGGTCACTCTTCTACTTCATTTTAGCTTCCACTATCAAAATCATCATTTTCGCTTCCTACCAATCAGAGAATAATACTCTGATTAATACCATGCTATCGAGTAGCATGTTGCAGTGAATGTTCTCAATTCAATGAAAATGCATTTCTGCAAAAAAAATTAACATGAATATTCAACTTTATCTATATTGTTTACACTGTAATTTATCTATGTCCTATAACTGCTACTGTCAAACTACTGTACTCTACTCTGTACTGTACTCTACTGTCAAACTGTTGTAGTTACTAAACAAACTTAGTGGTATGAACTGGTCTTATCTCAAGGAGCACCTTGCGGACGAGATTCACAGCCTTCTTTAGACTGTGGCCAATTATATATTGTCAATGTGGACATGGCCATGGTTTTTTTTTCCGGTTAAAGATATGTATAATATTCAAGTGATATTCTTATTAAAGCACTAATAAAGAATTACCTTTGTAGGAGGTAAAAATAATACCATCGAAATATTTTTTTATAAAAGTAACATTTTTTATTACAGTACTTGATTGTAAAAGACAGTTTAGTAAACTCTGGCCTAAGAATGCCACCCCTCCGCAAGGGTTGCAATTTAAAACGAGTGTTTCATCAAATTGCACAAGCAAAGTGCTTTATAATGAAGTAATCCTGATCAAAACCCTTCAAGCATCCTTTTCTCTAGCACTTATAGTAATAAGGAAGCTTAATTTTTAACGTTTTTGTCAATACAATTGATTCTCAACAAAAAAAGAATGTCTCATAGACTGAATTAAAGTAAAAAGTAAAAGAAAATTAAGTCATATTGAAACCCCAGCACTGCTGACTAAACTAAAATTTTCATAATTACTCATCAAAAGTTGGTTGTACTGATTTTATATTAATACTTTCATTGGAACTAAATCCATAATTTTTAAAAATAAACTACTTCGATTTAACGAAGAGAGTTAACTATAAATAGAAATCCACTTTAGTAGACAGAATTTGATAAATAATAGATTTTCTGTTGGAAAGGTATTTGTTATTCTACCCCAGTTACTGCACCTACATGAAAATAAAATATATATGTATTCATGAATTTCTCGCCCATTTCCACTCTTGTCAATTTTTTGGAAAGATTTTCCAATTTTCTGGAAAATATATATATATTATTAAACAACAATATGAAATTGGAAAAAAGACGAAGACCTTTCAACCGTAACAAGTGGTATTTGTCAGAGTCAAAAACCCAACTGTTGAAGACCGCTTGTTACGGTTGAAAGAACTTAGTCTTTTTTCCATTTTATATTGTGGTTTAATCATTGATTGTTATTTCGCATTTTTATATGAAATCTTGTTATATATATGTATATATATTATTGAACTAGGTTTTTATGGCATATGAATATTAAAAACAGAATGGACTAAGGGGGGTGGTTAGGACCATTGACATAAAATGCACGGCTCAGTCCCCCAGCATGTGCATGACGTCCCCTGCAGAGCATTTCAATTGGGATGGCCTTAAAGTTATGTATTTCATTCATATTTAGTTTACAAATAAATAAGGGAAAAATTCCTTGAAGTATTCAAACTTTTATATTTAAACAGATCATATTTAATGAAAAGTTCTTATTAGTTTCGTTAGATTAATTGAAATTATATATTGAAAAACTTGATTGTTCGTTTGTTAATGAAAAATGATTGTTATAATACGTACATGACTTAACTCATCTCAGTTTGAAAATATAAATAATTTGGTTAGGATAACACAGTTATTTTAATGTATCTTAAGTTTGCATGGTAGCTTCAGAGTTGTTTAGGTATATATTAGACTTATTATAAATAATTCCAGGCATGCCTAATTTCTATTGTTATAGGCTTGGTAGCCAACTTATCAAGCAAGGTTACTTATCTTGATCACAGACTTGAAATTCAGATCATTTAACCCCTGGTAGTTTGTCTTCTCAAATTGTTATATTGCACAGCAAAGTCACTCCTATCAAGAAGGAAAACCTGTTGCGCGTAGTCTCACTCTTCTACATCTTGTCATGGAGTCTCACGTTTTACCTGTAGTAATGTAGTTTCACTGATCTACCTTTGTCATGTAGTCTCACTTTTTCCTGTTGTCATGTAGTCTCACTGATCTACCTTTGTCATGTGGTCTCACTTTTTGCCTGTTGTTATGTAGTCTCACTGATCTACGTTTGCCATATAGTCTTACTTTTTGGCTGTTGTCATGTAGTCTCACTGATCTACCTTTGTCATATAGTCTCACTTTTTGCCTGTTGTCATGTAGTGTCACTGATCTACCTTTGTCATGTAGTCTCACTGTTCTACGAGTATCCCTAACTTTGACAAAACCTCACCTGCTTCAAAAAAGTCTTATCAATGTAAATTAAAAATCTCTATTAATAAATCCATTGCAAAATCTATTCTTCGTATATATTTATAAAATAAACCAAAGAACATGAAATAAAATTAGAATTCAAATTTCCTCAAATCAGTCGTATACTGAAAGTATATATATGTATATATATATAGTTCACACAGGATAGAGAAAAACAGATAAAAGCACAAACAAAAAGAATCACAACGATATTTCGTCATTCGTCGTCATCGGGCAGAAGTAGTCCCTTTGAGTAGGTGAAGCTAACTGATATATATTTATACATGAATAATAATCAAAATATATTCATTGTGGTAAATTAATCCATATATATATATCAATGATCAAACCACAATCAGAAAATGGTAAAACAAGACTAAGATCTTTCAACCGTAACAAGTCGTCTTCTCAGAGTCAAAAACCTCAGTTGGGTTTTTGCCGCTCGTTACGGTTGAAAGATCTTAGTCTTGTTTTACCATTTTCTGATTGTGGTTTGATCATTGATTGTTATTTCACGTGTTTATGTGAAATCTTTATATATATATAACGAATAAAAATGGAAGGAACAAATTTAAGAGTTGAAAGTCGAATGCGACATAAAAGATGTCTTGATATGTTTACAGTGAAGTTATTGAAGTCAGATTTTAATCAAATTGTTATGGCTAGACAATCCCCTCAATTTTAATTTCAATTTCAGTATTCTAGTATTAAACTTTTTTATTTCTTCTTTCAAGTTGGACTTAATTTTTGGAACTAGTTTTTCTTCAAAGTATATCTTATTAACGTTTCTATGATTAAATATTTCCTTTTAGTTTACAATCTTTCAATCAAACTATAATTAAAATAATCTCCATTTTTGACTTCTTTTTCTATAATACAATGTCTGCCTTTTTTTAAGTATTTACTCGATATTTAAATAAATCAGTTTGCAAATATATTTACATAATATACTCTTTCCAGTATGAATAAGTAAAAGTATATTAAAAAGTGCTTTCACAAAATTTTAAGTAGCGAAAGTTGTAAAAATTGAGAAAATGTCAGAGGTTATAATTATATGGTAATTATGGCACATATATGATTGTATGGCACATATATGTGATTATATAGCACTTAAGTTGCATATGGTCATAATTTGGAACTTAGAAAAGAATGATTCAATAAATTTTCAAACAAAAGCTGTAACAATAGATTTATAACAGATAAATAGACATAATTGTTTTATGGTATTACTATTATTTTAAATTTGATAATATTACTCTGAATTTTCATTGTGAAATTGAAATTTCAAGTTAATAAAAGGAAAATTTGCATTTGTAATGTCAGTTGTTGTAAATTTGAAAATTAGTTGTGGAATTTGGTTCGTAAAACTAATGCTTCATTATATTGTGAAATGAGTATTTAAATTTCTTATACTGCACTCGTTTATTAATGATTATTTAAAATTGATAAAGTGTTGAAACAATTTAAACTTTAAAATTATAAAGATTACTATTTTTACAATAAGACATGCTACTGTTATTGTTTTGTTATATTATTATTGAACATCAGGAAAGGCTTTTGTACTCTTAAATCAAAAAGTCAAACCAAAAATTAAAAAGAAAGTACATGTATTTTATATCCGAGATATAATAGATGTATAGACAACATCGTCGTACTCCTAAAATATTTATTTCATAAAAGTGTTCGATCCACGATTCATTTATAAGAACTTAGAATGAAGGCACTGGTTTTTTTATTATGTGGTTATTGAAGAGTGGAGTTTGGAATATATGTCGAACGTAATTATCTTTATTTCTAATCAAAAATAATATAACTAGGTAGTGTCTTGTGACATTAAAGTAAAAAAAAAGGTTAATTACTAAGAACAATCAAGGCATTATATCGAGTTGATTTTGGCTGATGACTGGTTTAGTATCAATAAAAGACTGCAGATGGTCATAGAGATAGAGCAGAGGTGGTATCCTCTCAGATGGGATTGATGTGGCTGGCGATACGAGCCGAGGCTGAGATAAGAGCCAGCGGGACAATGGCCAAGGGTCAAGGGAGGAAGCGTCATTAGGGCCTTTCCTGCCTCAGGACGCCCTTTGTCCTTCAGCCCTTTGTCTACCCGCTGCCTCCCCACTCAATTATTACAGTATTTGGTGCAGGCGTGGGCACATGTGCACCTAGGAGACGTTTATTAAAACAATCCCCAGTGACCTATGATGAATGCGGTGACTCACCCTCGTAACACCCCTCTACGCCCTTCTCGTCCCCATTAAAGGACGCAGCCCTCTTCACCTTCCCAGACTCAGCATCACTTAATCTCTTATCTTCAGTTCAATTTTATATTCAATGCATATCCCTACACCGCATACCTTCACAATCAAATCTCTTTTCCTATAGAAGTAAATTGTTTATCTTAACTTATTAAGTCTTTAATACCAATTATCAAAAGAATTGAATTTCCACTTGAAACTTTAAAAATTTTTTTGTATGGACATAGAGATAAAAAATGTTTAATTCACTTTTAATAGAATTCTTTACTTTGTATTATTAGCGTGCTAAATAATGTAACATATTCTTTGTCTTGTAAACTATGTCAGAAAGTAGTTGATAACTCTGATTTAAAAACACAGTAAACACTTAACAACATTTTGTTACTCACTTCCAAAATGAGTAAATACCAAGGCTAGGTTCACACCTGAGCTTGTGTGAATATTCCAGCACGCTAAGTGAATTTAATTAAAACGGGTTTTTAGAGGTGACCAGAGCACTGTCAGGTGAAGTACTGCCAGTAGTCGACTAGAGAAGTCCTAGGTGCTACGACTCACTATTCTCACTGTTTATACTACTTCATCACTTTTTTTCTAACTTTGAATAACAATTTTTATACTTCCCTTTTCTGGGCAATAAATACCTATAAAAACATTGTACTTATACACTCAACTTATACTTAATATTGTACTTATGCTCTAATTTATGAAACTGTTTCTTTTTTTTTTTGCTTTTATCTAGGTTCTTTACACCAAAAACAAGTATTTTTCAAAATTCAAGTGTTTATACATTTTGATATAATACTAACAAAAATATTGAAAATAAACACATGGTACTATTATGAAATGTGTATTAAAGTAGACAATTAGAAAATGGATCACACTAGAAAAGTGTATGCATAGTGTGTACTTATAATGATAAAGAAAAAGTGTGTAATAAATTAAAATGGAAATAAAGTATCGCTAGCTAACAAAATAAATGCTAAAATCGTGCTTAAACATATTTTTCATTCAGAGTTTAACTTTTTACTCTTGATAAAGGAGAATTCTAAACAGGAATTATTCAAGTAATCTGAACTGTAAGCATATTGATGATTTGATATCATCCTCGAATATTGCACAATATAAAATATTAGCAAAAGTAAAGTTACAAATTAAATTATTTAAATTAAAATTCAATTAAAAGTATTAGTGGTTGTGTAGCAATATTTAATTTCAATATCTGTTTTCTTCGGTTATCTAATGATTTCATAGGTTTTTTAATAGATATATCTGGTTGTCCTAGATGTAGTGTTTGTTACAGCTTGGAAGCTATAATAAATGTAATCTGATTCAGAATGCACTTATTTTCAAAATGATGCGATTTCTAGAAGTTAGCTCTCATAATTACTCTCTGATGGCTATTCAGCTAAATGTTTGAAATGCTTGTTTTTAACCTTTTTCCAAAACATTGCTGATTTTTTCACACAGGTAATCCTTTTGTTAAATATTTTTCACAGATTATGTTAAAATATTCTCATTTTAAGATCATTATGATGAGCTGAATAATCCTTTAAAAGCTCTTAAGTAATTGATGTCCTTTTGGAAATCTGTGGACAGAAGAGTTAGGTTTAGTGTTGATGTTTGACTGAGAGAAAGTAACAGGATTTAACGGAGATTTTCTTTGGGTAGGGAGCGGTGTCGCGGAACAATGGCGGTTGGGGTGAATCAGTTTAGCGGATCTAATCCGGGAGGAAGTGGGTGTCTCAGAGGCCCACGTGCCGAGGTGACGCTAATCCTGCCCGGACCAGCAGTAATTGCAGTTTATTTAGCCTAGGTGGGGTAGGCAGGCGGAGAATGGTCTGGCTTCGCAGGCATTAAGAATAAATTGGCTCTGGCCTTTGTTGGTCCACATCTGCCGCAGTCTGACTTACTCGCTTCAATGCTCCCCTCCCTTAGGTGTTCTCATTAACCCACATCACTAACCAACCTCCCTTCTCCTTTTACATCTTCTTACTTGTTTTAAATTATATTTTCATTTTCAACATTCAAACAACAACTTTTATCAACTCTTATAATTAATATCAATACTACCTCAAAAAATGTTATAAATAATAAGATAATTATTTTATACGTAAGTTTTTATTATTAACCATTACTGATTTTAAAGGTTTTGAAATTGTTTGAGGGTTTTTGGTCTAGATATTAAAAAAACACTACTTTGTCAACATTTCGACATATATTTATGTCCTCATCAGGGCTAAAACATTGATACATTCAGCACAATTGTTACAACTACATTAGGTCTATTGTTTGCTATTATGTATCATTATTATATATAATAGCAAACAATAGACCTAATGTAGTTTTAATAATTGTGCTGAATATTATGTATCAATGTTTTAGCTCTGAGGAGGACATAATAATTTAATATCTAGGCCAAAAACCTCAAAAAATCTCAAAACCTTTGAATATAGAGTGGTTAAGAAACGAACAGCATTACAGATTTCAGTATTTTATTAACATGTGTTGCTTTCACTTTGAAGATCACAGAGAACCGCTGTCGTGAACCGCTTCTATTCGCATATGAACATATGCACTTGCAGGGAACTGATTCGCAAAATCCTGTCACTATAGTTAATTGTGTTTAACACAGGCTGACGGCTTTTGAGCCTCATGTTTCGGTTTATAATTAATCACTAACGATATATATTAATATTAACAGCTAAAAACACACTTTAAAAGCACAGATCATAAATAGAAAATTTAATGATAGTGTAGTAATTTAATAGTAATTTTCAAATAGCTCTGAAAACTATACGCTATGTCAGACAAATTTGTTGCATGTTCCTCTTATACCTGGTTGAAGTTTTGTAAAGCATTAAATATAAATGTCAGTGGATTAAATATTTGATATGGCTTTTAAAGTTATTTTAAAGTTAAAAATCCTGTCTAAAATAGTTATTGAACTAAGTAACACTGGTGTAGTGAATTTGAAACTGAACAAGTTATTGTCTTGAACCAGTGCTATGTATTTCAATGACTTATCATTAACATTATAATATCGTTATCATCCTTCGGAGAGGACGTTAAGCTGTCGGTACTGTGCCTGTACGATGTCAGGTACTCGTTAAAGATCCCTCTAAATACACTTGAGTTTATTTTTTTTTTCTCCAAAATAAGCAAAATTTAGGACTCTCAATGTAGTATCAATCTTCTTTGTGTGGTATGACAAAGTACATATGTTCGGCCTATGTGTGTTCCCTTGTGAGACTGCCACTAAAATCTAAGCTATAATATCATTATTAAGCTCCGTCGTATGGTATAAAAATGATTATTTGCCTCTTCCCCACTCTCTCCTATGATAATATGTAATGGTGTATGATGATAAAGTGTAACGGTATATACAGCAGCGTTGACACTTTTATTGCAACATCAACGGTTTAAAAAAGTGATAAATGATCTAGAATAGATCAAGAATGGATCTAGAAGAAATGCTGTTCGTTTCTTGACCACTCTATATTCAAAGGTTTTGAGATTTTTTGAGGGTTTTTGGTCTAGATTATAAAAAAAAAACACTTCTTTGCCAATGTTTAGACATATATATGTGTCCTCCTCAGGGCTAAAACACAGATACACAGTATCAATGTTTTACCCATCATTGTGTTACAGTCTGCTTAAATGATGCTGACTCAATATTGTTTCATTTAATTGTCATTAATTTAATTATTGCAATTGCTGTTTACTAACTTAGTATGTATTAGTTAATGTTAACATAATAAAAAATAGATATTATATTGTAGAAGAATATTGATCTGTATATAAATAAATTGTATTTTTTTAACAGAAACAGATGCTAAGAAAAGCTAAATATATATATTATTAATGAAATTGTTCTAAAACATTTTTAAATTTTAAACTTAATAATAAATATAAATGTGCTTTTTGTAAGGGGTTACAAAAAATAAGTTAATTTTGAGGAAGAAGGGAGTGTGAGTGAGGGATAGAGATTGCAATAAGGTTCGGTAAGCGATTCGACTGGTTGGCATGTTGTTTATGGGCAGGCTGGCGGACTTTTCAGATGTAAATGCGAGGTCACGGTGAGCTCTACGCAAGTCACGTGACTCACTCGCCCTTATTCACTATCTTCCTCCAATCAGATGCGGCCTTCTCATTCATCCATTCTCATGATTTATTCTTTTATTTTCCAGTCAGTCGTTTCTTCCAACTGATATCTCATTTAAGCTTTATTTACATTTCGTTCATTTTTTTTTTGTCAGTCTCTTATTCTGCCGCTTGAAGTTTGCTATTTAAGTTGTTTTTTCAACCCTCTCACTTGCAGGACTCTTTAATAGTGTTATTTCAAGTGTGGAATGGATAGCTTATTCTGTTACCACACATTTTGGTTGCATTGATAAACTATATAACCAGGTTGATTCCATGTCGGAAGTATCTAGTAAATGTGTCCTTACTCACTTTATAATATGGGGTTATATAACGAGTATGTGAGGGATTCAAGGCCAGTGGTTTACGCTGGATAATATATCTCCTCTGAGTGATATATTCAGGACAAAATTTTGCCTGAAAAACCTAAGAAGAATTGTTTCAGTTGAATCATGGGCTTTAATTGCATAGTACTAATCACAAGAGGAACTAACCTTATATCTGTAACACTGGTGTCTTTGGAACTGAACTATATCCAACCTCGACTTACTCAGTATAAGTAATTAATTATCCAATACCAGCGAAACTAGACTAAAAGCGTTTCTGACAAAAAATTGTTTTAACGAAAATAATTTTGTTTTTAAATGGAAATATCTCCTTCTGCCTGCCTGTTGTTTTTGGATATAGTAATTTTAAAATATTTTGTTTTCATCAGAGAAATAGTTTCAATGTAATTACGAGCTTTAAAAAGTGAAGTATCTAGCCCTACTAGTGGAGCATAACTATAAACCACAATAAACCGTTCTAAGGTGTTAAACCCTTTGATTGGTAACGAGTAATTGGTAATATATTATACTCTGACGAAGGTATTTCATTGCCACCAGATTGTATATCCAATTTAGAATTAGAGTTATAGTTTGTAGGTTAATTTTCATTTTACGTGATTTTATAAAATCCTTATGGCAGAAAATCCTCTGAAAGTACCTGAACCCATACCTGCTTAGGTATGGCTACTTTGTATCCTCTCACAAGGTTGGCTTGAATAACATTTTCCATCTCTTGCATTAAACAAATCTTGAGTTATTGTTGAATTCTAACTCCAGGAGCTTTGATACAAGCGATACGCACACTCCCCTGACTCCTAAAAATATGACACACACCAATTTGTTTTATTTACTGTATGCCATTTAATTTTATTTTCTGTTAAGTTTTTATTTGAATATCATGTTTTAGTTATGTTTTTGCATTATTTGAGTATATGATAGCATTACTGAAAATAATTTCAGCAATTTTTAATAATTTCCTTCAATTTTTATTATGAAAAAATCTAGTGAAATTAGATTTTATTTTAATAGTCTTCCCTGCCTTTTATAGGAAACATTTGCCTGACTCTTTGTAGATATTTTTTTAAATGGATATTCCTCATATTATCACCTCATCCATAAAATATTTGATTTAGATCAGCATAAATTCTGCTACATTTTTACAAAGTTACCAATTCATTTTAAAGATTTGCCATATCACAACTGAATTTTGGTGTACCTGTTTAATTATAATTCTCTGCTACAGTTCATTGAACAATTTTAGTAGTGCCTTATTTTATGTTTTTTTTTTCTTAAAAGTCGCTTTACTGGAAAGAGGTTTTCAATTTCACAAAAATTAAACCGTGGCTGAAAAATGTTTTGCATCTAAAAAGTGATTTTCAATATTATGTTATTTCAATATCAGGGATTAAATAAAATGGAGTAATTACAGTAAATTATCAGTAGATATATTTAGGGTATGAACAAATTGTTCTTACATTAGTGTGTTCATTTTCTGGGTGAGTGTTGCTGCTATGGGAGCTAACATATTGTTTGAAATGCGGCTCTAGATGATCAAAAGTACGTATAACAAATATTGGTTGTGACATGTTAGGACTGTTCTGATCACTCACTTCGATCGAATCACTTCTTGATTCGACATGAAAACCAGTTAAAACTAATTTCGTATTTAATTTGAAGAAATATAAAAGTCAGTGAGTTGTGTAACATTAATTACTGAAATTTCTTAAATAATGGATTATTATTATAAATATATTTAATTTGATAACATCAATGGATTAAACAACTATCGCTGAGTATTTACCACTGGAATGATCGTCACGAAGCATTTACTTGTCATTATTGTTGATATTTACTATATAGACTGATCTCCAGAAGCAAATGTCACCCCATTGGTAACTTTTGAAACCAGCTACAGCTTATGGGCCAGATGAATAGGGCCGAGTTTGACTGGGGGGCAGCGTAGACGCCTGTACAGGGGATGCACGGTCGGTTGAGGAGGGTGTAGTGGATGCGCACCTATTGTGACTCGACCCTTCTCATTACTTCATGCGCCAAACAACATTAAATCATTTTATTTTAAAAGACACCCACTCCTTGCTTGATTGATACAATTTATGTAGTGGTGACGTCACTCTGTTAGTCACCACCTGCTCGCTGCTGTAGTATCAGATGAAGCTAAATGCAAAGGAAATAAAACATTTCACTTCATTTACATATTGAGCATTCACAATTGTAAGAATTCAGAATTTGCATAATTGTTACCAATCCAAACTCTGCTTGCTTACATTTTTACATATAGCAGTTAATATCACTTAGGTACTAAAAATCAACAGTAAATCAGTGTCATATTGCTGCAATAAGTGATAAATTGGAAATACTGTGGTAAAATGTTGGTTTATCACGGTTTTCCGATGAATTAAGGCTCAGTAGCTCAAAGAAATGTATAATAAAGTTGAACTACCTTACCTGGAGTGTTGTGTGAGGGTACATAAGAAGCAAGACAACCTTCAAAAGTCTGCATACTTACCTCGACAAAAGACGTCAATATGACAGAGCGTCCTATTAATTATTATTTAAATATATAAATTTTATGATACATAAATAACTAAATACATTTATTATTTCAAACTGAATTAGTCAGTTACTTGCTTACTCATATATTGTTTCATGAAGAGATATTTCTTAAATATTTGTTTAAATTACAAAAGAATAAAACTATGCTAGAAAGTGTTATCGTTATGATGTTAATCATAACTATATTATGATTTAATGACAAACAGATCTTAATGAAATAATGTAATACATTCAGACACATTTTCTCTATTGTATTTAGATTCTGATTTTTGTATTGGATTTCTATGCAAGGCGATATTTCTGACACTTGTCTTCATATCGTACTTAAAAAAAAAATAGAAATGTACTTTTTAAATATTTTGCCTCAATGAACATTACTGTTATTATTATGAATGTATTTTATGTAGTTTTTTTTATAAGCGTTAAATTAATTTTTAGAATCCTTAGTGGCTGCTAGGAAAATTATATTGTTAATAAAAATTCAGAAGTGGGTCTTAGGCAAAAATGGTTAGTGACCGAACCTGTGCCAAAAAAGTTATGTAATCATGTTATTTATATTTACAATGATTGTCAATTTAAAAAAAAAAGTAAATAGATATTATGACATAACCGTGTGAATCTATTATTTAAATGAGCGAATGTCCATACTTACTTTCATTCTAATGTCAGTATTAAAGAAAAGGCGTTTTTTTTCATATGCTCTCTGAATATCAGCCTGCAGAAAAGGAAAAAAACTACATTTCATTACATACTTTTACTAAAGAGAATGATACAAAGTAGGCCAATGAATCAGTTCATTCGTCTTTGCATTCAAAATATTTGGGAAGTCTGAAAAAAAAATTACACAAATACTAGCTATTTGACTCACATTCCTTTGCCTACACATTTTATATGTCTTAAGTAATGAAGATTAACTTTTAAAAAATAAATCACTTACAATAAACCCAAATCTCGAGACATTATGAAATATAAGTGTAGGCAAGTTAACGCATAATTTTAGCCAACTGTGAAATAACTGCAGTCAGATAGATGAAGCGATCTTTGATATTATTTTCCTACTTATACATGAGATTTATATTTCCAAAATAAATAATTTCTAGCAAGGTTCATTCCCTAAAATATGAATTAGGAATAAGTTTCTTTCTTTTCTAACAAATTTAAATATTAGTTCTTTATTCTATTTTTTTATAGACCCTTTCAAAAACATAATTATTAGAAAAAAAACCCCTCTCTGTTGAGTTATTTTATAAAGTACTATTAAAAGAAATTTATATATTTGATGTAAACAGATGGCATATGTTATTGTTAAGATGTTAATGATTTATTGTATTTATTACATTGAATTCTTGACTTTTTTACGCTTGAAGTCAAAATGGAGGCTTCAGATTATAATTGTTTAAAAAGTCAGAAATGCAGATTTATATATATAATAACATGACGACCAAGGGAACAGAGATTCCTCACTGATGTATGATAAGCCCCCTGATAGACAAGTCACTTTAGCTGCCACGTCCCCAGCATACCTCAGGGCAACAGTGAATATCCGGTTGATGAGGAGGCCAGCCTAACGGTCAACTGAACTCAAAGGATGCTCTTACTGTTTAGTGTTGGCTTCGTGGTGGTTTTAATTTCGAAATGAGTTTGTATTCATGAAGCGTCCATGAAGTTTAATGATAATGAAATAACATAACTTGATGCTTCAAGTCATTGAACTATTACTATACTGAAGTAATGAATTGAATTCCAGATAATTGAATTAAAAATTAAAAAAACCTACTACCATTAAATTTGCTCAAAACTGACTCATAACTATCAAGATTAAAGTGAAAAAAAATTTGAAAAATCAAAAAAAACAATGTGTTCATTGAAATTTGACAAATTGACCATGAACGATTGTTAGTTTCAAGAATGACAGAAACTTCATAGTAATTTTAGTTCATTAGATACTGTACGTTACATCTGTCCAAGTTCTATTTCTAGAAAAGAAATAGAACTTGGACAGATGTAACGTAGTTTCAAGGCTGAAACTACATTAATATTTAATTTACATTAAAAATGTGCATGTTGTTTCCCACAATTATATGTAGGCTTTGGTGTTCACTGTTGTTCAGAGGGTGGCAAGTGCGGATTTGTTACTAGCTTTGATTCTAATTATGTTGTGAGTGACATTAGGGGGTTGTTTCTGTATTGGTAGTCCTCCTTTGCCTTACTTACGTTCATTAGGATGGATCGTTGGTTTCAAAATATTTTAAGATTTTCGCATGGCGATCTCTTTGTAATATTTTAGATGACCCACAAACTGTTTTATATTAACCATAGATAACATATAGGCTACTGGGACAAAACATTTTTGGTAAACAAACGCTTATTCTAAAAATAGTTTTTCACAAAATGGCAACCAATTTCTTTTGAAACAAAAAGTTTTTTATTTATTCATTTATTCATTGAGAAAATGGCAAGATTAAATAGTAAAAGTCATTCAACTGGATGGGTGCATGTACTTTTCCTCAGCAAGTTCTTTTAGGAGTACTTTTGGCTTTGTTTGGTGAGTGCAACTTTCATGTCATTTGTGCATTCTAATCTGTTTCGAGATTTTGTTTTGATGGCAAATAATGCAGAAAACGCTGTCTCACACTCATAGGTGGTTCCAAATGAAATCAGCATTTTTAGAGCCAGCTTTGCAACATGGGGATAAGACTGTGCCATTTGAACCCAAAAATCGCTAAAGGACACTTCAATGAAAATTTGGTTTGCGTGAAGTGTCCTGTACGCAAAAATCATCATTAATCAAATTAATAAACTGTGATCTTGAGTAAAGATGTTCTCTAAAGGCAGATCATTAATGGAGAGTACAAAAGGGCTAAAATAAACTAATGGTATTTTTTAATATCTCGTAGGTTAAGAAAATAATGAGAAATTTTCTGCACAAAGGATTGATATGTGGCATTAGATTACCTCAAGAATATCATCGTCGACGTTAAACTAATTTTCTTTAATATAAATATTTAACTGTGGGAATGGGTCAATGTTCTTTTGTTCTAATTTTGAATGCCATGATTTAAGTTTCGTTTTGAAAGCAGTTAATGTCTCATAACAATAGAACACTGTTATCTCTTTTACCTTCAGTGCCAAATTAATGAAATTCACGAATTCTAATATTTCCTCTAAAAATGACAGGGGTACAAGAGAGCGGACAAATAAGAATTTTGAGAGTATGCCACGTTTGATATCTTTCAAAAATTGCTGCATTTCTTCACGTAATGTGAAAACTCACTTGAAAACTTTCCCTTTGGAAAACCACCTAACTTTTGAGTGCAAGAAGAGTGTTTTAAAATCTAGAATCATTTTCTTCGTATTACTTAGAAATTAAACGAGAGTTAAGTGCATTCGTTTTGATAAAGTTAACAGCTCTAATCACTTAAATTTTATTTTAATCCTTTTAATTGCAATATTCTTCTTATTATTCGGACGGTTTATTTTGGTGATGTGTCACTCATCTCGTGCTATTTCTGATAATGAAAAAGAAAAAAAAGTTACTAAAATATAAGTAAAAAACCAAAACAGTACTAAAGAAAATAACTCAAGAAATAGAAATAATTCATGCAAACGGAAAAAATGTTATAATATGTTTTTCCAACCTACAGTGCTGCCATTATAACTTGGTAACAATCCCAAACAGGCTAGTCGACAATTTCAAGTACTGAGTGTTTCTTCGGTCTCCCTAAAACCCCTTCCCGGTCCCCTAGGGGACTGCGGACCCCAGTTTGAGAACCACTGGATTAGATAAGTTTACTTATTTATGTTAATTTTAATTATTTCGTCCTTCGTTTGTGTGAGAAATGTTCTTCACGTGGTTCGATTGGAGAAGAGTATTATGAAGATTTAATTAACTTCTGCTATATAGAGGAGTAGTCATGTTGAAATGATAAAGTTCCTCGACATTACTTTTTTAAGAATAGTACAATACTTTTACATAGTCTGATTTGGAAAGAAATGTTTATTGTTATTTTAAATGATAGATTTTTTTTAATTTTATTTGTTTAAAGTCACAACAATGTAAGTATTACATTACCAGTGACACTGATAACACAGATGTAGGAGCGAACACATGAGGGAAGAAGCAATCCAGTGAATAAAAAATCACTTAGAACAGTTCATAGTAATAAGTCTCTTGGTCACATCCTCTTCTGGGATTTCCTGGAATGCTTGTGGAGGATATTGTTAGGATTAAGGGATTACTATTTCTTTGGAAGTTTTTTGTAAAACGCTTTATAGTGGAATATTGCTTGCTACCTGCTGAACTGTTGGGAACTTCAGGTCGGAATAAATTGTTTGGTTCGGTATATAGTAGGGACAATGAAGAATTTTACGAAGGATTTTGGTTTGAAGGGTTTGTATCCTTTGAGAATTAGTTTTCTTTGTTGTTCCCCATATCTTAATATCGTATGTCCAAATAGGCATAAACACAGTTCTGTAAAGTAATAGTTTGTTGTCAGTCATTAATTTTGAGCGTAGATCTATTAAGTGTAGTAAAAGTTTATAGCGTCTGTATTGTTCTGTTCGTTTGATTTTTGTAGGGGGGGGGGGGGGGGGGCGAAGTAGGTGGTCTATCAAGGTGTAGTACTAAGTATTTGGTGGTTGTAGACTGAGGATCGGGATATGGTTAAAGAAGACTGGAGAACACGCATCTGGTCGCAACGTGAATGTTACGTGAACACTTTTCTGTTGGTTAATGCGTATTCTCCACCACTTCAACCATGACTCTATAACGCTTAAATATTGTTGGATATAGTAGGATGCTATATAATATATAGTAGGATAAATCTTAGATATGGGCAGCGAAAACCTAGGATATGGTAACCTACCATATCTACCTGCATTATCTGATAGCGTGCAATTTATTAATCATCAGAAGATACAATAAATATGTCAAGAGGCAATGAAAAATAATACCAAAATCAAGTCAGGTAAAAAAAATCATAGACGTTGAGAGATTTTAAATATTACTACAATATGGATTGTCAAACTGAAATCATTTAAGAGTATGAGATGTAGAGTGAAGTGTACTTGGTGACAAAATGATGATGTTAGTTGATGGACTTGGGTGAAATACTCTGAGAAATTGCTGATGATCAAAGAGGGTGGTGAGTGGAGGTTAGGCTGAGTTGGTGCGAGGGTTGATGTATGCGTGGCCGTGCGGGCAGGTGTCACCCTTGGGACATCACATGGCTCTACCCCACTAACGACCTCTGCCAACTGCTACCTCTCACACATATCAAACTCAACCCTTCCCAACACTCACTTCACTACTCAAGTCAGCCCATTAAACATATTTTTTCTCAAACTTCGTCTTTTAAATAAAAAAAATGCTCATATCTAAAGGTTTGTTATTACTTAATAGTACTGTAATCATTGTTCTCTATACTGCAGTATCAATAGATTTGGCCATCCAAACAAAGAAAGATGGTTTACACAGCTATGTTTGTAAAGAATTGTTCAGGAAGAAACCCTTGATGTGTCAATTATAAGGAAGCCCTTTTAGACTAGAAAGGAACTTGACAAATGATAACTTTTATGATAAAATCAAAATTCAAGAAAATTTATTATTTTTATCATCGCTACTTTTATTATGGTAAAATCCAACAAAAGAAACTGCTTCTTCAGAATCTATAATTAGATTACCCATAAACCATATGAAGGACAACAGATCGTAAAGGATAGTAAATCGTAAAACCACTATTTAGAAAACATTTTTTTTTTCACTATAAATTTTTTACTATAAATAAAATTGAGCCGTAATTAAAAATTTCGAGGTTTCTCGTTTTGAGAAAAGTGATAGAACCCATTTTTCATATTTTCGAAATCTGTCTGTGGTTGTACGAGAAATAGTGTATATTCACTATATTTGTAAGTATACTGCTGGTAGAGCGTTAGATAGATTACAATGAAATTAAAAAGAATGAACACTCCTTAATTAAAAGACTAGTATAAGTGGGTTCAAAAATAATGCTTGGAATGGGTTGTATTTCTATAACAATTATATATACAATATAGTATATAGTAAATAGTATATTTGATTTATATAATATAAGTGGTATATTTTTATATAGTTATGTGTAGAACCTATTAGTTTTTCAATCATTCAAATTGTAAAGAGTGGACATTCACACAATATGACTATATTATGATACTAATATTTTAATATCTTTGTAAATAATTTTTTACAAATAAATTTTGATATATATGTGGAAGATATTGTTCACTTTAAAGTAGAACAATCGTCATTTCTGGTAGTTTGTCACATTTTTCTGCGCTATTAATATTTTAATTCCTTTGTGAATGGAAGTACAGGTGGAATTTAAACTGCTACACATGTTTGAGATTTCGACTTATCCAAAAAGAATGATCGATCGGTATAATTTCCCTAATTCTATCCCTCATAGTAGTATTAACTTCCGATTCTTATTTTTCCAATTTTATGGTAGATATATTATAGTTGCCTTGAACATGCTATTTAAGTAAAATATTCAAGCAAGCTTAATGAATAAAACAAATAATCAACCAGATATGAATGTTCTTTAATGGAAGAAAAAGACTGTCGATCTTTAAGTATAATTCAATGGAGTTTCCATTATAATAGATAAAATGATTGCCACTGCATGGGAATCAATAAAATAAATGGGTTATCCACGAGTCTGATATATGTTTACTTACAGGGAAGCTGAATATAGGCTCCAGATGTTTCCACTAATTGCGGCAGAGCTTTGTGGGCTTCATTACATTAACCTGAGACCAGAGACTAATTGAGGCAAATAAAAAAGCATTAGTTAGCAAGTATTACAGAAACAAAAAACATTCTAATTGTTCTCTTACAGTCTACTGAACAATTTATAAAAGTAAAATTTGTCTAATTCGTAACAAAATTATAACTTTTAACATAACAAAAAACCATAGCGATTGCTCAAATATTATGGAATAGTACTGTAAGAAGATGTTTGCTCTAAACAATTTTAAGCCAACCTCTTTAGTTGTTCATCTGTCCAATGTGAGGGAATCTTCTGTGTCTGGATGTCATTGTTCTTGGCTAAGCCATGCAAGTATGGCTTGAAATCCCTTTACTCTTCAAGATGTGTTGTCATGATTTTACATGCCTGACTGCTTGAGATATTTCTAATAACACCAACTCCAAAAAAAAAGAGCCAATGATTGTTTAGTTTTCAAATTCTAGGATTGTGCAACCTGTTTATTCATTCTACGACTTGTAACACAGAAAATATTACAAAAATATAAATAATTGGCTTTAATGACTTCAAACATAAAACTCAAATTTTTAGTTATTAGTGAAGTTTGCTTTATTCTAATTATTATTTAAAGTGTCTCTACTTACAGTAAATTAAAAAAAAATCCACCGTTTTTTAGGTTAGTGGTTTTAGAGTTAAAAAAGTAGTTATTCCTTTAAACTGTATTGTGAGATTTCTGTACTTTTTGGTGTTGCCTGGCTGCAGACTACAGAACATGTGTGAAATGATTCAACAGTCACTTAATACCAAATTTATATTTTGATATACTTCAATTTGCCTGATTTACATAATAAAGTTATACTTTAAAAATAATTATACTGGCTAAGTTTTTAAAAATATTATTTAAAATAATACGTTAAAAAAATGGCCAACATACTTTTGAATCACACAGATCCATTCAAGCACTCAATACTGCCAAATACTTAGATTATTCAGTCTAAATTCTTTAAAAATAACTCTTATTTTAAAATGTTAGAAAGCTTAGTCAGAGAGAATAAACTGGCTGCAGAATAATACAACTGAATAACATCCAGTAAATTGACTTAATGTCCTGGTTCCTCTCCAGCATTGTATTTATTGGCGTTCCCTACATTAATGCTATAAACTCTCAATTGCTGGTTCAACAAAAAATTAAGCTTCATAATTTAGAGGAATTTTATACTTAGTCCTTTTAATGCCATTGTGCATCTTTTTATCTATCCAACTTGTGTTGTACTTATATTTTTACATATAACATCCTGGTACCCAAAGTGTAGTTGCTGTCTTTCTGTTATGTAACTATAATTACTAATGGAAAATTTCATTCGCATTTTTTGTTTTATTTTATAACTATTTTTTTTCACAATTATTAAAAATTAATTTTATGATATGAAACATGTAAGTTTAAATAATATCTGTATCTATTTATTTTTATTGGCCTTTGTTCTCTTAAGAGTACACGTTTGTTAAGAGTTTATTTATATGCTCAAGTGTATAATTAATATTAAATTCATTTGAAATTTAGTTTTTAATTAATTAATTGTTTATTCGCATATTTAAAAATAAAAATTAAATGTGGTTTCCTGGTATGCTGAACGACTGGGTAGTTCTGGAGGCTCAGCTTGCTAAGAATAACTAAATATATTGAACAAATAACTGCTAAGGAAATGTGAAAATGTTGACTGTCTCAACCGGGTTGAATTATGATAGAAATAGAGAGGTAACATGAAACATGAAAATATGCTAATTAAAATAATGGTAACCGGTGTTTTAGTGTAAATTTTAGCAGCAATATAATATATAATATATAACTTAAAATATTTATTTACGTTTTTGAAGTAGAAGTAATGACTAAATGTATTAAATATATTATATATTATATATATATTTAATATATATATATATATATTATTCTATTTCTTCATTAGTCATGGTTTTGGTACAAGATGACTTCCTTTGCATTCTCGGATTTATTTATTAACTTGTACAACATTTTGTTTGAATTGAGATATCTGTTCTATGAATTACAATAAAAAACATGAACATGAAAAAGTAACATGAAAGTGTTAATTGAAGAATAAATACGTAGGTGCAAGACGGATCTTTTTGAGTTTGAGGCCTCTTACAGAGAGGCTGAGTGTGATAATACGGCTCTTGGCTGGCCTCCCCTTCCCTTCGTAGCATCAGTCTACCAATCTCCCTTCACTTAATTATTCCACTTGTTCCACATCAACAGATGATACATTTTATTAGAAATATATGTCAAATCTATATAAATAAAAGAAAGGTTTTGTCTGTACATTGCTTAGAACTGAGCCATTTCAAGTTATCTTTACGTTTCATGAATTAAAGAAACCGAATCCACCCTTAGAAAATTTTCTGTCTATCGGTTTGTCGGTTTGTCTGCTTAATTTATTCACAAGTAAACTCAGCCACCATAAGTCATAGCGATGTGAAACTTTGGCAGTAGATCTGCGTATGTCTAACGTAAAATTTAAGATTTGAATGGATTAGAAATTCAACGTAGGAGCGAAGATATGGACTTCTAAACTGTGTTTGGCTAGCTTCACAGATATGTTTATTTTGAAAATATACAGACATAGCAAGTAGGTATTGTTAGTTGATTTCAATTTCAGTTGCATTTAAGCTCCCAACAAGAGATAATGACGGTGTTCCCGAAGTTCAAGATCTGTTTTCTATTCAGAATAACTGGCTTTGTGAACTAGCAATTTCACCCCTACAAATGAGCAGGGAGGAGAAAAAAATCAATAAAGAAGTTTTTGCACTATATCAGACCGAGGTAAGAACTTACAAGTCAGTAAACAGAGTGATTAGTGATTATGAGTAGCAGTTCATTATCCAATTGAATTTCTTGACTCTGTGACTGTTCCTGGACTGCCTGCTCCTGACTTAAAACTTAATGTAGGTGTATCAGTCATGCTGCGATTTAGTAGCAGTAACAAATTATATGTTACGAAACTTGAGTGCTCCAAAAATGTGCAACGAGACACGACCATGAGTTCGTGCTCTACACAGATACGCTATAGAGGCGGACATCATGACTGGATGTGGTACTGGGGAGTCTGTGTGTATAGCACACAATTGGTTATATACCATTGATTCAGAGCCATTATCCGTTTCTGTTCAAACGATTGGAATGTCCTGTCAGCGTCTGTTTCGCAATGACGGTAACTAAGTCGCCAGGGGAAACTTTATCTAACGCAGGAATTGAAGTGATTGAGACCAAGGTTTTCTCACATGGTCAACTGCAGTTTGCTTGCTCAAGAATCAGAGGTTCCAACTGTTTGTTCTTCCATGAACATGAAGGACAGACAGCTAATGTGGTGTATACAGAGGCATTTACTTAATACTGTACTAATAATGATATTTTCTACTACTCTATAACTTCTGATATTTTGGAATACCATGTATCATCTCATAATTTTTGAAAAAGTAGCCATCAAAGCAGACACGTTTGCTAGTATTAATTAAAATCCTTCAAATGAGTTTGAAATACTTGACGTTGGACAAATATATACTGTTGATCTGAATGATGAAGTAAATAGCAAACATGTTGCAGATTTGACTGTCCCTTAACTGTTTTCATACAATCCTCTATGTGATGTTTGTTACTACTGACTTGAGTAAAGCGTATGGACTACCTTCAAAACAGTTTTTCGTATCAAATAATCTCAAGGGTTAAATTTCTATCAATGGGGTTACTGTGTTTCATATCTTTTATCATCATTTCATTGGTGAAGTGATTAGAGCTTCAAAATTGAATCAACTATTCAATGTTTGTTTGAATATGCACTAACTATATAATGAATGTTTAGAATGTAAAAAATAACGATAAAAGAAGAAAGAAAGTAATAAAGTTGGACATAAAAGTGTTTTGCGAAGGGTAGGGTTCATAGGAGGGAGAGATTTTTATAAATAACTGACGTCGTTGAGGTAATTTGATGGGGATGAAGGCGAAGTGGAGAGTTATGAGCTGATGGACTGACCAGGTTAGGGTCACGTATGGCCGTGCTCACTGTTATTGTTGCCTACGAGCTTTATTGGCTCACCTTACAATAGGCATCCTGCCAGCTTTCTCTATTTAAAGGGATTCTCTCTCCATTGTCGCCTGTCTCACCCAATACCGCATTAAAATCACCCCACCACTACAATTCATCAGATATACCATATCACTTTCTCTTAAGCGTCCTTTTATCGATGAACTTTTCTATCTGTCTCTAAGGGAACATTCTACTTTATCACTGTTACATAACAGTTTTTTTTACAATATTTGATAAGCGTATAACGGGTAATATTCTTGAATCGAATCTATAAATATGTCTGCTGGTATTCAGAATAAAAGTAATGATCGTTTGCTACCATTTTACCTCACAATTCTATTAGACATACAGCCTCCGACCTGCCTTCTTTATGAAAGTTCTTTTCAAGTATTAAGTTATGATAATTTATATCAGAAATGTTTCAACACTTCCATTGATTAGTTCATTGTAGTAATACCATTCAGTGCGTTAAAATAGGTTGCACACTTGTGAAATCCTTAGCTACCTTCATAGCATACATTTGTACGGTGAAAACAAGATTCATCATTTTATGCTTAAAACATAAAGTGATAGTAAGTAACAATTATGGCTCCTGAAATATTACAGTGATCTCAAGCGACGATTTAGAAAACTGACTTGCGTATCTGTGGTGCTACGCTTATTGTTTTGATAATATATGATATCTCTTGCGGAGTGACCCTTTGTGTATATCTCCACTATTGGCATAAATCGATGGGGAAGAGTGCGAAGTAATTCGTGTGGACAAGTAGCGGAGTGTCCGATCGATGTAACTACGTGACTCTGCATCTGCCACCAAGATAAGCATGAAGACACACCCTCAGCCACACCGAAACGTACTCTCTCTTCACTTCCCCCTCTCACTTCCTTCCTCCAAACAGACCTGTTCCTTTAGCCCATGACTTCGTTAAGAAACCTGGCGCCATTCCTACTCAGTCTAATAATTTGTTTTTTAATGACCACGGAGTATAAAGTTAGACTAGGAAACTGATTGATTCCTATTGAATTTTGACTCCATATAAATGATTTTCTATATTTTTTGTTCTCGCCTTTTTTCTGATTATTGTTACATGCTCTAGTATTATCATACAGAAATATATTATACAGGTAAATATCAGTATACCCAAGTCTTATATAACTATATTTATTCATTCGACATATTTTGATCAATAGAACTTTAAAGGAATGAAAAGATCATTTTGATGGGAACAAGATGTTGTGATATTGTGTCCAGCTAAGGGCAAACATGTTTTGATCAATGTAACAGTAAAAGTCCTCGATCATTGGATTTTAGTATAACTTTCTTACTTTCTTTGCATCTATATATAGAAATGATCAAACCACAAAATGAAATGGGGATCATTGATTGTTATTTCACGTGTTTATGTGAAATCTACAAAAGAATACACAGAAAGAAACAGAAAGTCACCACTATATTTCGATTGCTTCGTCATCAGGCAGATAGATGTGAGTAGCTCCGAAGACAGGCAACAACTGGCTAACTAGTTATAAATATATATATATATATATATACTTGTATTATGTAATCAGAATTCGTTCAATTTTCTAGGTTCAAAAATCAAACTCATTTTTGAGTTTGATAATAAAGTTGATAATAAATATAAAGAACGGTAAAATAGCAGTCAGCGTTTGATCTTTTGATCATTTTGGTCATCGATAGGACACAGGTAACGGAAGAATGAGACGCAGAAAACAGTTGAAAAAGTGTGTCGAAAGTAGTAGGTCAGCATATAAATCATGGTGAACAACTTTCTGCATAAGCCTGTACTTTTATGTGAAATCTTTTTATAAGCCTATGCAAATAGACTCATATCAGGCTCTCCACCACAGTTTAATCACTTTTCAAGAAATTCATTTCTACCAACACATACCTCAATAACAAACATGTCCAAAGATGGCCGTAAGAGAAACTTTTCTGACTTAATGTATAGGACCCAGGATATATAGGAGTTGAGGGTCATATTGCAGTCGGAGGATCCTTCATCCTTTCTCTTCTCCCTTGAACTGAGTTCTATAGGCTTGTTCCTCAAGTTGCTTAGATTTACATGATGAAATCTAGAGTTATACCTCTAGAGAGTTTTGTAGACTTCATCTCTATATGTATATGTACACAGATGGCAGGGATGCAAAGTTCCATGAGTTGCAAGTATACTCATATACTAGATCATTCTTTTGCAGCTCCAGTGTGAGAGAGATAGAGAGAGATAAAAGATTTCTGTCCTCAAATGGTCAAGGTAAACTGAATACCAGTGGTTTAAAATATCTCCGCAGGGATATCCACATATACTGGTAGATCCACGTCTCGATCATTAGCATCGCTTGTAATTAAACTGTTATCGTGGGAGAAAATAACTGCTTGTCATGCAAGATTGGCTTGCAATTGCTTACTGCTCTCTGCTAATGTCACCTCTACACTTTCCTTGATTTTGTTCATTGTAAAGTACATTTGTATAAAAATTTCAATTTTAATATTTGGATGGATTTACATAATTATACTTTTACGGTTCCCTGTATCGATTTTTGAAGTTTTTTTTTATAAAATCCATATGTGTGTGTGTGTGTGTGTGTGTGTGTGTGTGTGTGTGTGTCTGTGTCTGTGAGTGTGTGTAGGAGGATGTGTCGCTACAGGTCTCTCCATTCGGTAAATCAAATTGATATATCACCAAAAAATAACCCTTATAGTTTTTTTACTTTGTAGTTATAAGTCACTTACAACTTATAACTTGTAAGTTCTAAAAGTAACGCTACTTTATGATAAGGGAGAGCTACTTTTTTTTATTATTTTACTGAAGATTGAAATGAAATATCATGCTGAAATTATAGAGAAACATGATTTATTAATTTTTACTTAAAATTAAATACAAATTTACATTTTCACCAAGCAATAAGAAACAAAAAGTAACGACAAGAATTTGCAGTGTCGTGCCTTACTAAATTATCGTTATGTTGTTAATTTAATTATAATGAAACCTGTTTTATCTATACATATAATTGCTTTAAAAAAATGCTTATTACTGAAATTTTAAAATTAACTTTTTATTTTTGAAGTCATATTTTCTGATAGATGTATTGAATCGCAAGTTTAAAGGAACTTAATATTTGCGTTTTGTTTTCTGAAAGACATAAGTTATAACACCAATTTGAATTTTAGTAAACAATGGCATTTTTAATTTCATTTCTTGTTGGTATGACTTGCTGGTTGTACATAAACTGTTGAGAAACAAGGATTCAATTCGTTAATATGGTTCGATTTAAGTAGTTGAGTTAGTTGGTTTGTTGAATATTGTTTCTGTGGCAATGGACATTGGAAAGCCGATTATGAAGCAGAGCGGACATTGTTAGGTGAAGATAAACATAATTCAGAGAATTAATGTCTGCTGGGGTCCTGGCAAAGCCTCCTGTACACATTAGCACTGGTCTCTCCTTAACTCTTATAGCTATTACCTCTCCATTACCTCTCACTCTCTCCCTGCCTCTTGCTCTTACTTGCTGCCCATCTTCCCTTTTCACTCATTTCCCATACTCCTCTCATCTATCTATTCGGTATATTTCAATTCAACATGAATAAGTACTATTCAGTAATATGAATAAAAAAAATACAACATTTGGAATAAATAGGTTGATTAAATTTAGAATAAATCTCTAAAAGAATATTTTTAAAATCACTGATTACTGTTCAAAACGTTTAACTTCTTTTGACAGAATGATGGTCTGAGTTTTTACATATCTCATGAGGTTTGACTTTAAGATCCTATTGCACGGAAGCACTTGAACTTACCATAACATTCAAAACCTTAAGAATATTATGATTATTAAAGTTAAAAAATAACAAGCAGTATTATTAGTAACGGAGGAGTTCCGTACGATCATATTCAACCCGTGCAGACTTCACAGCTCTGTCAGAAAAGAAGTTGTCAATATCAGTAACCATCTGTGTAATAAACTAAAGTATATCGTGAAAAGTGTGGGTGTTTTTTTTAATAAACATACAATCCAAGTAGAAACGCTCTACAATTTTATGTTCAGTTATTGCTATGGTGAATCTATATGAAAACGGGTTGAGGGAGATTACTTTATCAGATTATGGAGGAAAAATAGATTCAAGAAAGAAATAAAAGCAGATTTTATTCACAAACTACTACATTTATTTCTTTACTTGATATCTTTTTTCTGTATAATCTTATATACTTATATATATATAAATATACAATTTTTCGTTGGTTCAATGTAGAAACAGAAACTTCTCTCCTAAAGACGGTTCAAACCGAAAATTAGATACTGTAAATGTGTGCTTATATATATATAAGACAAGACATAGAAGAAACGAGAAAATTACTGGATCGATATTTCGAACTGAAGTTCGTCGTCAGGACGAGAGTAGAAGGGAAGGAAGAGGTACGTGCGTTCACGTGTACACTGGTGGAGTCGCATTCCACTGGCAAACGTGAACAGACATACCTCTTCTTCCCTTCTACTCTCTTCCTGACAACAAACTTCAGTTCGAAATATCGGTCCAGTAAGTTTTCTCGTTTCTTTTATGTGTTGACTTTTTCATTTGTTTATCTATCCGGTTTGGACTGTTTAGTATTTTCATTCTATATACTATATATATCGTCTTTGTCTATAATCGTCCTGTATATGTTGTCTTTGTGAAACATGTCACTTAGCTAACTCCTATTTTGATTAACTCCTGATAAAAGGAAATTGGTCCGGAACATCGAATCACTCAGTTATAAGATCTTGAATACCGAGTTCACTTTAATGAAACATAATTTTATATATTTATATATGGAGAATTACCTTTTCTAAGAATAATTTTATGTTTTTCTTATTGCTATTATAAAACATGGACTGTCAATTGCAAATACTTTTTTCTTCCCTCAGTTTGTGCAAATTCAGTTTTTGACCATTGTATCAGAAGAGTAATAATTCAAAATTCTAACATAGCTAATACGTTTTTGTATATCAGTCTGTTAATATATTTCCATTTTCTCCTCGTATAACTTTTACATCTAAAAACGGGTGGTAACTATCTTTTTTGTGCCTCACATGTAAACTGTAAACAATTATGAAAGTTATTACAAATATTTAATATATGTTGCTACTACTCTCCTTTCAGTGAATATCATGGGCCCGTAAAATTGGTCTATGAAGAGGTATGAAAATTGGTCTCTGAAAGGTCTATAAAACGAGAACTGAAAGGGCGGCATTTGAAAGTTTGACTTGGACCTTAAACACTGACAAAGTCCTGATTTATTTAGCACTATTCTACAAACGACATCTATTCGATAATCTTTGAATTATATATATATATATATATATATATATATATATGTGGATTAATTTACCACAATGAAAACAATTTTTGAAACAAGGCCTTTCGCCAACACATCGTCAGAGAGCAAGTGAACCAAAAAAGCCAAGTTAACAAGTATTTATTGTTTTTTTGGTTCACTTGCTCTCTGACGATGTGTTGACGAAAGGCCTTAGAGCATTCTTTCAAAAATTGTTTTCATTGTGGTAAATTAATCCATCTATTATATCAAGTGTTATTTTGATTATTATTCATATATATATATAATTAAATGGCACGGTCCAATGGACTTTTAAATAAAAACCAATTAAAAAGATAGCACAGAGATAGACACAGGAATAACTCACTTCTATATTTCTATTATCGTCGTCATCAGGAGGCGAAGAGTCGCCGCTCTGCCTTCCTGCGGGACTCTTCGCCTCCTGATGACGACGATAATCGAAATGTAGAAGTGAGTTATTCCTGTGTCTATCTCTGTGCTATCTTTTTTAATTGGTTTACATATATATATATATAAAATATTTAAATTTTATATATATAATATATATAATCTTTGAATTTTATATATATATATATATATATATAAATGATCAAACCACATTAAGAAATGGGAAAACAAGACTAAGATCTTTCAACCGTAACAAGCGGTCTTCGTCAGAGTCAAAAACCCAACTTGACGAAGACCGCTTGTTACGGTTGAAAGATCTTAGTCTTGTTTTCCCATTTCTTATTGTGGTTTGATCATTGATTGTTATTTCACGTGTTTATGTGAAAGCTTTATATATATATATATATTTCAAAGATTATCGAATAGATGTCTTTTGATAGAATAGTGCTAAATAAAACAGGACTTTGATGTGTGATGTTTGCTTGTGTGTGTGTAAAAGGCTATTAAAACGTACATGATTTCTGTTATCATTCGTTTATTCATTGTGAAGTGTTGCCGGTGTAATTTCTGTGATAATCTTTAATGGATAAAAATTAGTGATGTAGTCTTGGCTGATTTAATTATATGATAATGGGTGTTTAAATTTATTCTTGATTTGTTGATTTATATTTATTATTTTAACATGAAGAGAGTTTATTAAAAGGGAGAAATTAAAGACGTTGGCAGTCTCAAGATTAGATGTTGTTTTGATATTCTCTTGCTGAAGTAATCTAAGCTCATGTCAAAACAAACCAAGTAACAAATTTCTTTATGGTATTAAAATATCCCTCTCCTTTTTTACTAAGATCCAAAAATAGAGTTATATTTACTGAGTAAAGTGGGATTTTAAAAGAAATGAATCTGTGCTTGTGGGGACTGAATGTAATAAGTGAGAATCTGTGGAGACTGTCTTATGAAAGTTGATTGACGTGAGATGGCTAATGTTGCGCTCTGTTGCAGTGGAGTGCGAGGAGATGGCCGTGGTGACGCAGGTGGGGGTGGGAGCCGCCGCGCCGCCCCCAGGGGTCGAGCGCCTGCACCTCAACATCCACCTCACCCCCCACATTCCTAATGGTAACAAACTTAACTCATTATTTATTCTTCAACAAATTATTTTCTTTTAACAAATTTCTTTAATTAAAAGTGATATAAGTTTTCAGGTACTTAGTTGTTTATTTATTGATAAAGTATGTGAATAAACTTTTATTTGCATGACAAAAGTATAACATTATATTATTATAATTGAAATCCATTGATAGTGTGAATTAAACATGTGCACATAATTAAAACATGAGTGCGCGTATTATCATGAGTAGTTCTCGTGGTCGTGTTTATTTAAACAATTTAAGATATTAAAGAAACTTTCTTGTTTGGCGTCTTTTCCTGTATTAACCCAAATATATTTAAAAGTTATTAATTTATTAAACTATTTGGCAATAACATTAAGCAATATGTTTGAAATTAGTAGATTATCTGGTCAACGTCAGATACTATAAACTGATAATATGTCGTCATTTCCTCCTGTTCCTGGCAGTTATGTTTGTCTAAGATAATATGAGTAAAACTGCATGGCAAAAGTGAAAAGATAAAATCGGTTACCGTCAGATTTAAACTGTAGATTTCTAAGAAAAAAGGAAGAAGTATCTCTGAATATCAAAACCTACATCCACTAAAGCGTTATCAGAGACGCCATCCTGGGAAGTGACTAGCTTCTAGAATGATACCAACCCTAAGTTTATCTTCAAAGAGATCCAAAAACGTTACCTATGATGCGCTTTGACTATTCCAGTGAGTTTCAATTTAATATAATAACATAATTGTTGTGATTTTGTATATTAAATCCTTAAAAGAGTTGAAAAATATAATATTTTTCAATGTTTGTTTTGATCTGTAATGATTTCATTCTGTCGCGACTTTTTTTTCAGAATTCATCTTTACTATATTTGATGTGCTGCCACAGTTCTAGCTAACTATAGTAAAAACCCGCTTGCCTCTCCATAATACACTTCACGATCATTACAGTATATTGCATATATAAGATTACTTTGTAATTATTTACATTATTGTAATGGAATCCTCTTTTGAGATTTAAAAACAGTTTTTACTTTTCATTTATTGTGAAAGAAATACTTGCATTGTGCAGTAACAATCAGTTAAAATATTGCCATTTTGACCTCCTATAATTTTGATATTAAGAACTGGGTATGTGCCATTTTTTTTCTAATTTGCATGCAAATTTAAGACTGTTGTGATATAAATTAACAATAAATTGTGTTTCTCCTATTTCTCCTAATTGGGTTATAGCCTCATTTCCAGTAATAAGCTTATCTAACTTCAAGATCCTCTAGTGCTCAGAGAGTGTGCTATGGACTCTTTCAACACAGCTATGCCAGTGAGAGTGCTTTGCCGTGGCGTAATAATGAGTGATTTTGTACTTCTTTATCAGTTCCTCAATTACTCAGTTGACAGATTCTCTACCTTATTCTGAAGCCTGTAGTTTTGGACAACCATTCTCTCTCTAATGCTTTAGGAGCTCTTCATTCACACTTTGTACTTTCAGTTTCGTGTATCTGTCTACAGCCGTCACGTACCAGTGATCTTTGAATGCCATGAGATCCAACTCTTCGGCCAAACGTGGAGCGTCCGCCGTGTCTGTATGCATCAGTAACAGTATCACAGGCATCCTTTCATACTTCCCTAGGCACATACTTTTCACTTCCTGATCTCGTCAGCTATAATCTTTTTCATGCTTAACCAAAAATATTGGGTCTGAAGGCTCCTTACGCTTTTCTTCACACCTTTGTAATTAGCAGGACACGTGTTAAAGTCGCACTCAATCTGTTGTTATCTCACTGCATCTTCGATGTTCTGGGCCATTTCCACCACACCAGAGAGGATTTGTTCTAAGAAGTTTGCATGCTTCCTGCATCTTCTTTCTCATTGTCTTGGATGTCATTTATTAATTGTAACAAGACGGAAGTGGTTAACCTTCCGTCTGTTAGTAATTTTGTTGATTTCATCCACCAGTTCTTCCAGGAATGCGACCTTTTGCTGAAAAAGAAGTGTTTTCTGTACTGTTATTTTTAATCTGTAAAGCGTTAGTTGCTCTTTCAGATTTTGTAGATATTCTCAAAGCTCCTTTAACTTATGGCCTCATTCATTAGTTTTTGGAAGGTCAGTGGTGCATAGTGTAACCCAGCCTCTATCTTTAGCTCTCTTTGTACAGTGTCATCAAACGTATCTAGAAAACCGTCCATACAAGCTGGCGTCCAATGATTGACAATTTGTTTAAAAGTTTTCACTTTTATTTTAAGTCACGTCTTACTCCGTTGTGAACATAGTTTAGTAGGCGAAGGAATGAAAGAAGATGGAGAAAAAAATCTTTCAGTGAACAGAGGGAAACAAAACAAAACAAAAACTAAACAAAGTTCCCGGGTTTAGGCTCCAGTTCCGTTTATTAGTTCTAATTTATTTATTCTTAGTTATAAGTTGTGTATATGTAATTTCTTTATCCTTTCTCTGTTTTTCTTTGCCTTAGTTTAGTCTTAATTAGTAACCATAAGGGAATGACCCCAAGTACCTCAGGGACCCTAGTCTTAAGTATATAATTTTATTACTAGCTTAGTTGATTTTAACTCTTAAGTCTATCTTAGTGTGTAAATCCCAGTTCCCCTAGGTATATTAGTCCTATGTTAGCACCCACCTGAATAGTGCCAACGTATTTTTCCTTTTTGCACGCCTGACACCGAGCTATAGTACAGATGCGCGTTATAATATGTCTTATGCGCGACGTGGTATCGTGCTGCCTACCTCGGATACCCGATGCTATTGTGGGAAGCATGTAACAGTGGCGACCTTTTTTGATTTATGGTGTAGTAGCTAAAAGGCTTGGAACGCAGCTGAATTAAACGCAGGTTTAGGCTCCAGTTAAGTTTTTACTTAAGTTTTTCTTCCTATTTTTTCTTTCTAAAATGAGAAGAAAATGTCCATTAGATAAACAAACTTATTAATTAATTAATTTACTAGGCAAAGTTTGGGTCTTTTGCGGTTAGAGATCTTCTTATTCATCTTTACATGTCAAGTTAATGTTCCGAACCAATTTCCTTCTATTTGTGGTTAATGAAAATAGGAGTTAGCCAAGTGACCTATTTAAAAAGATAAACAAACTTTTAATATGTGTATGTATGTATAAGATTATTCAGAACAAAGAATTAAGTAAAAAAATAAAAGTAGACGTTTAAAAGTGAAAAGGAAATCAAAGAAGAGATGTTTTCAGTTTGAAAGAAAAGAGGAAAAATATTACAACAGACAAATTATATAAAGATACAGATAGAAGACAATAAACGGATCTAATATAAAAAAGTGGAAAATGAGGTCGTCTGAGAGGTTAAATAAGGCAGCAAAACGTAGGTAATAAATATATGATCGCATATGATTGAAATATTACATTTGGAGGACATACTTAGTATCCTTATCAATTGATTAATGCAATTCTTAATAAATGAAGTTTACATGAGCTTCAAGTGACTGACCACTGATTATTGAAATATTTATCAATGATTTTTATACTTTAATTATTAAACAAACAAAATTTATTGATAATAAATGTATTGATAATAAAAATGTATTTATAATACATATCTATAAAGATGGAAATGAAAGTTAGTGGCGTTTCCAGCAGAATTTTACCTTTACTTGATAGAGCTTTTTATAAAATTAAATATCATTGGTAATACAAAATTGATGTTAATAAACTCAAGTTTTAATTGGTAACAGTTGAAGTTACTTTGACGTGTACGGAATTAGATGAATTTGGAGTAAATGAAACAGGGATATCTATGTACATTATGTTGTAGTTGATCAATGCGTACAAGTGTTTTACACAAGATATTTAGGTATTATTAAAGAAAGTTTTAATTTGCGAATGGTTCATGTCAAGGGTGTATTTCAGTTACAGTAGTTGAATTACATAGTGCCTTTAGGGATCAGGTATAACTAAGAAGGTCCCAAGAGCTTGAAATAAGCTCCTCGACTCCTTCTGATTGGAGTAATTGGTCCTGAGGATTTGTGCGACTTCCAATTACGGTAGAGAGAGAGAGAGAGAGAGAGAGAGAGAGAGAGAGAGAGTGAGAGAGTGAGTCTCCCTAATGGCCTCCGAACAAATTTTAAACAACCTTCTAGCTGGATTCTCCTACTTTCCTACTGATAATCCCATCCTACCTACAGGATGAGATGTTTGTTATTTCACTAAATTAAGCATAAAAAAAGTATGTAGACATGCATTTAAATGTTATATCAAAATCGTCAATTGATATAAATTAGTATTACTTACTAAAAATTTATTGGATATAAATACAGAGTTTCGTAAACACAACTGTGGTATAGGAAAATGTATGATCAAATACATTAGAATTGATTTAACTAACAGATTCATTTTAATGTACCTATTCTACTATTATTCAACCAAATTAGTATGATAAGTGAAGAAGTATGTAAGTACATGAAAATAAATATGTATGCTGAAATTTTCACGTGGGTATCATATTTACTCTAATATTTTTAGTATTTTAGTATTTCTACCTTGTTACATATTCAAAAAATTCGTTATTTTAAAATAATTTTGTTACAAAAACCTTCATATTTTCGGAACAAATATGTAAAAGATTAAAACGTCTATTTGTTTATAATACTAATACATCAAAAATGCATTTCTTAAGAATCCTGGAGTAATTTGTTTTTAAATATGTTAATTAATCAGAAAAACTTTACAGTGTACTGAATGGTGGCATGATTGTGCTTTTGATTTAAAAAAATAAAAAAGTTAATTGAAGGATTCTAGATTTACTGCAAAACTGAAGAACCATTATGTATCACAAATTGGACTCTCAAGTCAATATAAGATAAGAATGGCCGCACTATTTCCATCAAGTCTAATTTATGTTCAGACAAGGGGAGCGGAGTTTTTTGTAGTGTCATGTGTGGGTGAGATGGCTGTGGAATAAGTCGCTTTACAGGCCTCTATTCTGAACTGGTTGTAAAGTAATCCTTTGATTTATGTTTTAACAGTTAGCATTTCAATGGCGAGGAGAGCAATGATAACGGGAGGCAATCAAGGGCGCAGAGCCATTAGGGCGGTATCAGAGGGCCAGTTGTCCTTCCTGGCGCACACCGCCTCTCATCTCATCGCTTGCACTAGGCCGGTCTTGGCCTCTTATCAGGCGCACACCTACTCAGACTTCTGTCTCTTCCCTCCAACACGCTTTCGTATTCTCACACTAATCTCTTTTGACTTTAATTAACTCTTGTACTCACAGACTGAAATGCTCAATGGAAATTTTCAATTATATCAAGACCATTGTTTCAAAAATCAGAAACAAATTTTCATTTTTATTATGTAACACTGGAAGACCAATTTATCTTCTATTTATTATCGGACCAATTAAACATTTAAAAAATTCGTTTAATATTGCCATCTTTCTGTACCTATTACCGACGATTTCTTTCACACGAATAATTCGTACAACAAAATTACCAACTATTATAATAATTAGGTCAGTGCTAAATAAAAGTAATGAAATAATTCAGTCTTCAGAACTTGTGAGCCAATTCTTGGTAGCATAAGTTGTGACAGGCCAGATTTATTAAAAACATAACTAATTATCGTTTTCTGTTAGAAAAACCTTCAATCTATAGCTTAGTTCCAAAAGGAAGATTGAATTTAATTTCATTTCTTCTTTTTTACTTTTCAGTTGAAAACACATAAAGAAAATACCGAAAAGGCATTCATAAATTGAAAATGAAAAAAAAACCCAATTCATTAGCAAGAATATGTATGTATTTTACGATTAAGGTGATTAAAGTGACACAACTGTGTAGAAGATGTTTGCTAAATTTAAAGATGGTAATTACAGTTTTCTGAAGAACATTGAGGGAACCTTGCGCTATAAATGACGACTAAATCAGAACATTGATTAAAAATAGCCGACGTTACACAAGCGTGAGAGACTAGCGACTTAAAATATTAAAAAACACTATTTATTTTAGCAATTTTAATTAAAATATAGTTATAAACACTATGGCTATTGAATTCAATTGTACCAAACCTGGATAAACACAAAATAACTAGAGGTTAGGGATTTGAACGTATGACTGAGTGGTTAAGGCAAACAACCTTACTATCAAAGTCACTGAAATACCTGTAATTTATAATCATGTAGTCAAACTTGGGCATTCAAATCATATTATATATATTGAGAGAAAAAACAAATTATTGGGTAAGAGATCTTTTTTGACAAACAGAATCATAAAATTTTAAATCTTTGAAGGATATAACAAAATTACCTTCTTTGCTAAAAATTTAGGAATATTGGTTAGACAGAATCTTAAAATTAAAAGAATGAAAAAAAAAACAAAATGGTAAAAATTAATAATTATGAGAAAATTGATTTTATATTTTGTTAATGAATTGGTCTAAGCTTCTCAAACTGTCTAATTTTTTCCAGATGGATGTAATACAATTTGTCATTCCTACTTCAGGCACCGTGAGGTCCTTTCGGACAATTAGAATTTTGATCAGACTCCAGTTCTTTAATAGTTGCTATAGTGTTGAAACGTAGCAATATGAAATGAAATTCATTTGGAAAATTTCTTTAGAGGACTAAAATCTTGTTCTTTTTTTGGTCATAGACAAAGTAATGTGCGATAGAGATTATTTCATGTGTTAGTAGTTGTTGATGTATAATATTTAGTTCAGGTTAAAGCTGTTATTAGGTATTCTTTAAGTCTAGGATTAAGTTCGATCATATGTATCATATTAATTTTAAATAATACTCAAAATTCAATTTTGACTCAAAAGACACTTAGAAAACATTACAAAAACTCACTTTAAACTACGAAACCACACCGTACAATCCCTTTGTAGTATCGCAGTAAAAGTGCTGCCAACATAGGTGGTGAGGAGAAGGGATAAAACATAAAGTTACTAAAAGAAAAACTAAATAATATAAATACAGCAAATACTCGTAATAACTTAAAATTGAATAAAACGAGTTGGAGAAAAAGAAAAGGATAAGAAATAAAAAACACTACATATATATTACTAAGTAATTTAAGTAAATAATAATTAAAAAAAGTACTTAAAAATAATAAAAAATGAGCAAACGTTTCAGATCGGGTCCAGGAGTTATTCTAGCTCCAAGCCGACTGATACGTGCCTCTTCGGAAAACCTGGAGGTAACCATGGTGTTGGAAACCTTGGTTCATAAATGTTATACATATTTTTTGACATTATATTTTATTTAGATGATTGGTTTGTCTCTGGAGCCGAATGTGCGGAGTTTAATTTCAAGTGGTTAGGCAGGAATGCTTTATTTTCCAGGAGAAAAGCAATGGACGGCGTCGTCGCTACTTGTCTAACACTTTCATTACTACACAGGCTGATTTATTTTTTGTCCGAACGTTTTGGAATCTGCCAATTTGAGAAGCATTCAACCTATCAGATTTATATGTTCTACTCCCTTTTACGTTTTCCACTTTAGAGGCTTATTTATTTATTAATTTAAAGAGGTCGTTCAAATCATTCAGGTTTTTTTTAAATTGCATTGTAAGTTAACATTTGATTATGAGGTTTTCTAACAAGTATATTAGACCATGTTTTTTTTATATCTGGTGAATATAGCAGTAATTTGATATAATTTCCTTGGCACTATGTAAGTTCTTAACGCAAACAGATCAAGCGGAATTTAAACATATTAAACAAAAGCTGGTCTTTTAGCTGTTAATAAAAGAAACTGTTAATATTGTCTGCAGCAAATCAATGTAAACTGCTATACTGAATTAGGTTACAATAAAAATAATTTGCTAATTATCACAAAAAATATTCAATTGCTGAAATATTTCATTCAATATTTTAAAAATATTTAAATTAACTATTTATACGAAATATTTTATTTGGTATAAAGATTACTGTTATGTAAAAATATGATTTCAGTTGGCATAGTACTTATAAAATAATTATCTTTATAGTTCTTAAAAATTAAGTGTTTTTTTTTATTAATTTAGGAGAATTGTAAATGACATAAATTATATATGATGAATGAAAATATGGGACGAATATATAATATGTGTGGTTTTTTATTGCCTAATTCTATTTGTATCAATTTACTGACAGATTACTCTCATAATTCTTATAAGTATAATATTCCCAACAAAGTTTATTTAAAGAACGCGTTTCAATAGATAGTATTGTATACAGAGTTGGTCAATAACGTCGAAAAAAGAAAATGATAGAAGGAATTTTATTTCAATAAATCTGTTGAAGTGAATCAATTGTTTCAAATGGCGTAAAGCTCCTACTGTTAGGCTTTCACCTGCTAGGAGTAGGAAAGTTCTAGTTCTACGAGTAGAAAAGTGAGGACCATTTGACATTTGGCATCAATTTTACTTATGGATGAGATATTACCAGGCAGATTCTACATGGGAAACTAAAAATACTCCCTCATTCAAGATCATTGGTACACAGCGACTAACTGATATCGTACTGGTTTGGAAGCAGCAGCTTTAAGCTTAAGCTTACTTTGTGCGCTTCAAGTTTCCAAACATTGTCCCATTGAAACTAATGGTACTCGCGTTATACCACCAGACCTTGGCTGACCTGCGTGCATCACCATGTGTTTTCTACTCAAATATCATTGTTTGTTTAAACATTATAGATAAGTAGTAGCACATTTGAAAGTACTTTTTTTAAAAAAAATCAGTTTTCAATTAAAAAGAAAATCCATTTATTCCAATTTAAGCTTAAAGACTATTTGTTACCCGTATCATTTAGACTTTAAAATAGACTTGCGAAGACTGACTTTATTTAAAATGTAAGCTTATGCATCTGAAATTAAAGATGAACATTGCATAGTTATTTTACTTTTCATTGTAAAATAACTGCATTACTGATCACTGTCCCGCCTGTTATTACTAAATCTCCTTTCGCATGATGTTTGGTTTCAGTGAATGATGATCATTTGCAATTGAATTTTTACAAGTTGGTTTAGCTTATTCTTTTTGAATGACCTTACTTAATGACTCGCAGTATTCACTAGCAGTTATGAGTACTTTACCCTGACCCTATTAGCACACCACTATACTACAGCATAGTATCACACAATCGTAACGACTAAACATCTTTACAGTTGTGTGATGCCGCTGAAAATGTCCCCCTAATTAAATATTTTTTTATTTAAAATACTAATTGTATTTAATCTATAAAAGTTCTTGACAAAATCTTTATTATTTTTTTTATTTTGATTTCGGTTCTTAAAATATTAAAAAAATGTTAATATTTTATAATGCAGTTTTGTTTAATTGATTTTATTAAATAACATCAGATTATTAAAGGCGCTTGGGGATTTAGCAGTGTCTTAATATCATCGGCAGTCTGACATGTGATGAGCATTGGAAGAGAGGAAGGCAGCCTTGAATGGGTGAGTTGGTAAGTGGCGCAGTGCTAGGCTGCTACAGTATTTGAGATACAATAGAATAATTGTGTATATTAGGCGGATGAGCTGTGCCGTGTGTGCTAATTTATGTAGACGGCTTGAGTGACGGAGCTGACAGGTAGCTGTGATTAATGTCTGGTCCAGACTGCTGACTGCACAATGCCACCACCATCTCCTTCCACTGCCCTCGCATCATCTCTTCTCCACTTCACTTGAATTATTATACCTCATAGATATCTGCTCTGATTATTCAATGATATGCTGTATTCACAAGTGCTTTAACAATGCTCCCCGCTGACTCACTTGAGATACTAATATCAACAAGTAATTGGCAGTCAACGTCAACTAAATCTGTTTAACAGAAAATGTTCTTAAACGTACCACAAATTGATTAAGCAAGCAATATTTTATAATGGTTATTATGCAATAAACTAACCGAACAAATTAATAACTTTATAGTAGCAATAAATGCATTCAAACCCATCAAATCATTTATTCAAACTAGTGTAGGATTTAGAATCTCAATGATTTATTGCTATGAAATTAATTCAGAAGATATTTACCATTGAAGCAATCAAAAAAAGTAATATTTATTCCGTTGATTTCATTCATTAGGTAGTATATTTAGAAGAGTTGGGTATAAATAATAGCATTATCTACTCATGGTCCAAGAAGAAGATGTTTCACAAAAATGGCGTGGCTGATTTTGTTTTTCGCGGTGCCGACCTCGTAACCTAGTGTGAATTAGTGTGGCAGGGAGGATGTAATTTTTCTGGCAGCGATGTGTTAGCTAATGCTGCGAGGCTGTACTAGGGTGAGATGGCAGCCAAGATTCTCTTAATTTCCGTGGTTTTGGATTAAGTCCTGGCCCTGCTTGTATTTTTCCCTACTTTCAGTGTCTTAATGCCCCTCCTTCCTCATTCCCTCTTCATATTTATATCATCCGACCCACCCCCTTAGAAATTTCACAGTGGCGCCCTCTCCACACACCACCTCCCCCGGTGATAAGAATCTGGCTGTTACATTTATGTCCTGCATGCCCTTATCGCTCCAACGTTTCTCTAATATATAGCCGGTCGTGCCACACTCCGCTTCCTTTTCAAATTGTTTTCACCATATCTCCATTTCTTATCCACTTTTTCCTCGCAGGGAAGGGAATATGGGCGGTTAAAAGAGACAAACATAATAAAGGAAAGAATTACAATGTGTATGGCTGTTGAAGAAAGTAGAAAGACTTTCTGTCGCGAATTTTAAGTTACTGCAGTCTTTTCCCAGCTGAGAACAGTAAGATTTCTCCCCTCCTACTTAATGTATAGAGTGGATTTCATAAATTTCTGTTTAATGTTCATCAATAGGTTTTCGTAATATTTTCTAAAAAACACTTGGCACGGCGAATAACTGACTTATTCGTCTGAAGGGTGGTACAATTTACTTCTACCATCCCTTAGGTGACGGCCATCAGCCACAGACAATCTTTTTTTTTTGTAAATTATTTTAAAGTAGAAAACATAATACAGTTTCATGATTATTATTAAAGTAAACCATTCTTCAAAATTTTTTGTTTTTGTATTTATTTTGACATTGAAATAATGGTCATAGTTGACATTTTGAAACAATGACAGTGAAAAATTTTACGTTTTGCAGCTTTAGATATTGAGCTCAAATTTGATTTTGTTCTAGGCTTACTTCTTATATAGTATGTGGGTGGACTCACTTTTTTAAAGCGAGCAAATTATGATAACGCAAACAAAATTAAAATCAACAGTCAAAACTACTTGCTTAGGACACCTAAAAATACCTGTATATCTACATAGGTTTTGTCTATCTACAGGATATACCTGTGTAGCTAGCCAAACACAGCGTAAAAGTCCATAACTTTGCTTTTACATCAAATTTCCAATCCATTCAAATTTGAGCTTTTAAGTTAGACATACACAAGTCTACTGTCAAAGTTTCAGCCCGCTATGACTTATGGTAGCTGAGTTTACTTGTGACAAAATTTGTGGACAAACAAAAAAAAACAGACAGAAATTTTTTTAAGGGTGGATTTGGTTTCACTAATGTATGAAACGTAAAGATAACTTGAAATGAGTCAGTCCTAAGCAATGTACAAGCAAAACCTTTCTTTTATTTATATAGATTTCTTGATTTATGATTCATTGAGGACACACATTTGAAGGGTTTTCAGGTAATCTAGTTAATAATATAGTTTTAATAAATGCGTAGTAAAATTTTATTAATTGGATGTTGCATATGTAAATATTTCATTGTGAACATGCGGAAATTAAATCAATATATATCAATATTTAAAACTCAAGGAAGAAATTTATTAACGAAGGTCTACTTTTTAAGAATTTTATTGTGTTTTTAAACTTTTTAAGCCTGTCATTAGTCAAACACCATATTTTTTTAAATTTGTTGTTTGATTTCTATTCTTTCGTGTGTTTACATATATTTATTTATAATATATATTTAAAACACACATGAAAACTCGTTAAATAGACTTTTGTAATTACTGAAACTCTATCTTTTAATGTTCAGTACAACATTTGCAAACTCATACTTACCTGAAAAAGAACAAAATTTAACATCAACGACTTTTTGTTGTTTGATGCTTTATCATATTTGGCATTTTGACACAAGTATCATTTTGTGGTAGTTATAATATTATGAATAATAGAAAGTACAACATATTAAAAACAGATTTCAATGATGCTTGCTACATCTCCTTTTTTTTATTAAGGTACTACTTCTTAAAGTTAAAAAAAAAATTGTAGTATGATATAATGCAGGGAGTAATGTGTTAGGAGGGTAAGTTAGCGAAATCTAAATGTAGAGTGTGCGGCTCCAGTCACGTCCAACGTCGTGTTTTCTGCTTCACCTATTTATAAATCTGCTTCAACCGACGTCCCTTTCTGTTTTAATTATACCAAACACGCCCCTCCCTCCATAATGAGCATAATTTATATGTTTTGGCTTAGGCCGAACAAAACGGTGTTGGTGGCCATTGAGCGAGCTTTGAGTGGTCACCAGAAATAGATTCTTCATAAATCACCTGCCTATCTGCACCACCTCTCCCAAAGACTTGTGTTCTCCACCCGACCTTTCCACTCATGCATAACCTTCTCAAACTTTATCTTCTTCACATAATCATTTATATGTGAGGTATGTTCAACAAATTTGTTTCTTTGAGTTTCACTTACCGACCTCTTTCTGTAATAAAATCAAATAGCATTCTTGAAGTAATATGCTAGTAAAACTAAATCCGTTGAATCGTTTACATCGTGAAGGCAAAGGAAGATGCGTCTATTTTTTACAAGTAATAAATTATTTCTCTTTAGAGTAGTCTTCATTTGTTATTTTGACTTGACTTCAAAAGTTAAATTAAATAAGGTCAACTAATATTTTTGGCGTTTACGATGAAATGCATAGCATGCCAATAGTTAATTTCAATATTTGTGTGCTCATAGTATCACCATTCATCAACTAAATGGCAATGACTTTAGCAAAAGGTCTGCAGAATAACCCTATGTCAGTGGCCAATAAAAACTGAAATAATCAGAAATGTCATACAAAAATATAATTGAGGCTTTTAATTCTCGAAGGCTGACCAGCTTGTTTGAAGTCACGATTATGTTAATCACTGTAAGAAATTACCACATTTATTTGATTCATACTTAGGTGTACGCTTTCAGAGATTGTAGAGGGCTTGGCTGACTATCCGTATCGCCGTCTCTGCTGCCACAATGTTAATGCCACATTAAGCTGCTTCAGTTAAAACTGAATGTAACAAGCCATACGATTTCAAATTGTTTCATCATTAATCAACAATGTCTTCTCATCAAAAACTCTATTCGTCTTCACACATTGTCTCTTCTCTCTCTCCTCTCTCTGTGTTTGATTTAGTTGTTCATAATATTTTTTATAATTATGCCAGACTATGGTAATATGTCTGCAGAAATGCGTTTTTTTGTGTGCTATTGTGATCTTATGACTAAAATCTCCCATAAACGGGTATCTTCAGCAATCCGGCTGACAGGGTCTAACGTGATATATAGTATGAGAATTCAGTTTTTTTAATGTATTACTTATTATGTTTGAGTAATACATAATAAGTTAACCACACTTATTATGGGTAATAAGTGTTTCATATCTTATTACCTATTCATGATTTTTCAGAGTAATCGTATAAAATTAATGCTGGTTTAATATTAACTTTGTGCTTAAGATTGAATTAATGATAACACGAAGGCGATTCAATTCAGTTTAGTTTATACTCGATTTCCACACATTACTTGGGAAGTAAGAAGAGCTATTTTTTTCAGATTATTTATGTAAATTCTATTGTCATGAGAAGCAATAACTTTCAATAGTTTAAACCATGGCTGGAAAATGAATAAAATATCGATTTATGCTTGATACTCCTGAAAATATCAATTTGGATTTCAGTTTGAGTTCTTCAATTTTTATAATATAGATTACAATTTGAACTCAAGATTGAGTTCAGTATATATTTCCATATAATTTAGTTTGAAGTTTATTCTCTTTTGTTGCATCATATAAATTTATAACGAATTAACATGTAAAAGTGTTTTATAGGGTTATCGATTGGACTTAGATTGGATTTGCCAGCCGTGGTTAGAAGATAATCGAGACCGTGACGAGAATGTCGCGGCGATTCCTTCACTCTGCTAACATTGGGGTTGTATATGGTGCTCGAACATTCTCAAGTTCTCCCTTATATTGATAACCTCTTCAGCTTCTCCTCTTCTATCTGTAGACCTGACCTCCATGCCTTCTTCACAGATACACCCTTATCTCCGTCAGCTTAAATCTTATTTATATTAGCTCATTAGCTAGGTTTTTTCCAGCATATCTATAATATTCTAACGTATGACAGGCTAAACTTTTTAACTTGTAATTAAGTTGTGTCTAGCTTGTGACCTTTTTTGCTTATCAAGCGAGATAAGAGTGTGGCTTAACGAGTTGTAAGGCGTTTTGATTAGAGTTCCTGTCTGTCTCATCTCGCATTAATAACCCTGTCCGACCAGCAAAAAACCTCTCTCACCCTCTCTCTCTCTCTCTCCCTATTCCATTTAATAAAAATTGTGGACCTTCGTCTTGTGGAAGAGATTGAAAAATATAATTAAACATTGGGAACACATTCTAGTATAATTCCATAATAGATATTAATTTAATGCAAATTAATATCTGTTATTTATAGTAGTATGTACTCGTTTATTATACACACTCATATGAACTATCATGAGTGTAGAAAATATTGTATTGTTTTTGTTTTGTCATGCAATGTTATTAGATTATATATTTGACGAAGAGTTTAGAAAAACTAATTAAATAAACGCGTAAGCTACAATTTTAATTTCTAAAGAGGAGACCAAAGCATTAACATTTATGTTTCTCAATAGTCTTATGCTGGTTTAATAATCTAAATTTCTTTTTGGGTTATCAAATTGTATTAATCTTTTCTATATATATATATTTCAAATTTTTCGACTACATATATTCTAAACTATTTTTCTTTATCGGAAAAGAATGATTCTTTACTTATTTATTTATTTCTATTATTCTTCCTATTTCTATTATTTTTATTATTGTTTGGGTGTTTTCACCTGTGCTAATAGTTTTTGTTTTCATTCGTTATAATTTATTTTGATTTTATTTCTTTATCTATCCTTGACTCCTCTCCCTCCGTAAGTTGGCTACACTGTTCTGTGCTCCCTCAAGACCACTGGCTAGTCGTTGTCTACCTGCGGAAGGACTCGTTTCTATCTTCCTGATGACGAAGACATTGAAATATACCAGTGAGTTTCTGTTTCATTTCTGAGTGTTCTTTGTGTCAATATAGTTTATAAATATGTATATATATAAAGATTTCACATAAACACGTGAAATAACAATCAATGATCAAACCACAATAAGAAAATGGGAAAGCAAGACTAAGATCTTTCCCATTTTCTTATTGTGGTTTGATCATTTATATATATATATATATATATATCACTCAAATTTTGAAAAAAACGAAGAAAAGCAACACACAGAGAAAGAGACATACTTACAAACTCAAATTTTCGGATGATCCGTCTTCAGGAAAAATGGAATTGGCGACCAAGCACGTCGGAAACACAACGGCAGGAAACAACGGCAGAGATTCCTGCCGTTGTGTTTCCGGCGTGCTTGGTCGCCAATTCCATTTTTTCTGAAGATGGATCATCCAAAAATTTGAGTTTGTAAGTGTGTCTATTTCTCTGCGTGTTGCTTTTCTTGTTTTGGAGCTGATATATATATATATATATATATATATTGAAAAAGACGAGCCAATCCCTGTTGCGAATTACTTTGTACACTTCTTATTGGTTGTGGGTGTTTTTTCGTTAAACACCCACAACCAATAAGAAGTGTTCAAAGTAATACGCAACAGGGATTGGCTCGTCTTTTTCAATATCTAATCTGGCATTCAGTATATATACGGTACTGTTTTCTTGACCACAAAATATTAACAAACACTTTTTCTTTTTCTCGGAGTTTGGTCAGGGTAAATATATGGAATCACCTTTTTGCCAACGTTTCGTCTTTTTCAAGACATCCTCAGGGCTATAAACTAACAAAAAAACAATAAACAATGGACATTTGTCATTTCTACTTTAAAAACATCATAAACAAATTGACCCAGCCTTCAGTAAGTTCTTTTTTTAATTTGTTTATGGTGTTTGTAAAGTAGAAATGACAAATGTCCATTGTTTATTGTTTTTTTTGTTAGTTTACAGCCCTGAGGATGTCTTGAAATAAAGACGAAACGTTGGCAAAAAGGTGATTCCATATATTTACCCTGACCAAACTCCGAGAAAAAGAAAAAGTGTTTGTTATATATATATATATATATAAATGATGAAACCACAATATGAAATTGGAAAAAACAGACTAAGATCATTATCCATGCTGATTCCCATGACCTCCCTTTCAATGATTGTTTCAGGGTACAAATCCTCAATCAAATCCCCAAGTCTAATTCCCAACCTTAGTCACTCTTAGAGCTTCTGAACAGGCATTCATATGCCTCCTTGGGGCTCACTCTCCTCCTGGTCTTAACCTCTATCATTAATTATTTTTTTCCTCATTCTTTATACTTTTTCTTATTTAATTTTATTTTCATAATTATTGTTGTCTTCATTATTATTTCATATGATATGGTTTATCTTTTTTTATAAACAAATATTGGAGGGATTTCTATTTTTCCTTTCTTCCGCTGGAGGGGCAGCATTGCGGTGGTTCCACGAGTTACTCTGGGGGACAGTAGCAGTTTGCTTCTCAATGCGAGTACTTCGTACTTCTTCCAGATGACGACGGATGTCGAAATATCGAAGTGAGTTCTGTAGTGACTGTGTTCCTTCCTATTTGTTTAAGTTTTTATATATACATATATATATAAAGATTTCACATTAAGTATGTGAAATAAAAATCAAGGTTTAAACTGTAGTAAGAAAATCAGAAAATAGTTTAAGATAATTTAAATAAAATAAGTAGTCCTCGTCAATGGTACTCTGAGTGAGTATGACTGAGGCTCTGACGAAGACCACTTGTGGTTGATTGTTTTTAGTCATTTTTTTATTGTGGTTTGGATATTGATATATAGGTAACAAATAAATCAAGATATCATTAAGGAAATAATTATTGTTGAAGTATATTATTGCCATTTAACCAATATTAAGAAGTACAAGCAAGACTTTCTTCAGAAGTTTTAGGCGCAATAATTCATTATTGTCGTGAATAATTCTTTATCACAGCTTATGAGGATGAAAACATTAATGAAAGATAAGGATTTGCCTTCAGTAGTAGAATGTTCCTTACCTTGAGGATAATAATTGAATTTAGAACATTAAGTTAGTTTGTGGGTCAAAGTTAGATGCAGATGGGTTTAGTTAGCCCATGGTGGGAGCAGTTAATAAAGGGGGTTGGAGGAGAGATAAGCCGGCCAAGTGATAATGAGGCGTGCCACACGTGGCTCACTGGCGCAAATGTCAATTTAAGGAGTCCCCGGGTCAAGACCGGCTTCATAATTACAAGGTGCATTTGGTCTGTTCTAATTGCACTGCCGTCCGACCCTTGGCAAACTTGAGAGAACTGCTGGAATTCCTTTAGGTAAGACGATACTGCAGCCGGACCCAACTATGCGATTTATTGAGATTAAACCAGAAACTCGAGCACCCTGTTTGCGTTCCTCCTTGGCTCTCAAGTAATTATTCCAAGTCCCTTTATACTGCATCAAAAATTCTGATCAAAGAAGAAACTCTCAAAGAAGCCATTATTTTTATTCTCTTTTAATTTTAGTAAACTTTTTTGACTAAATGGAAGCATATACTGAACTCTAACTGAGGACAATACAACTAACCTTCATTGTATGAATATCCTTTCCATTGAAATATTGCTTGAAAATACTGATGGTTAAATATGGAGATCAAGATGATTTGTAAGACTGCTTCATAGTGTTGAGAAAGTTGATCATTACTGGGGTGAGGGTAATAATTTCAGATAGGGAGCATAATTAAAGAGTAATTATTGAGCTTTGCAAATAATTTATTTTTTAGCTTAAACAAGATTAATCGAAATGTATATTTGAATGGCTCCGGTGAAAGGGAGGTTGGTTGATTTAAGTTTGAATGACTCAGTGCGTCTTAGTTAGGTCACAATTGAAACACCGTTATGGTGTTTAGGACTTTGGTGAGTAATTAGCCGTGTGTGACTCATGGGAAGTCTCTCACTCCTCCGCTCCACCGTAATGGATCTCTCTTTGATATTACTCTAATAATGGCTCCATTTCGCGTCTCTTTAGCACAACTTGTGCCCACTGCGCCAAAATTAATGTCTACAACTACAGCTAACTAGGGAACCTTGCACCTCACACTCACCTTCATCGTCCCTACACCTTGTAACATTAAACTGAAGTTATGTTTTCAAATCATATATGTACAGATCAGTTAAAAGTAATCTCCTACCAATGAATAAAGATGGATATAACATTTGATATAAAAAACTTGAGATGAGTTATGAAAATGAAAACATAAATTAAGGTGGCATATCGCGAGGGATACCACAAAACCGGGTTTATTCTACAATGATAGTTCCAAATTTTCCTTTACCAAACTTTATTAGAGTAATTACCTTTAAAGGGACCTGACTTTGTCCGGGTTGGAACCGACGGCTCCAGAATGAAGGTATAGACAGCATTTTCTGACTCCTGCATGCATCAATAATACTAATATAGATTATCCTTCTTGACGAGACACGTCAATACACCTCCATTAGTAATTCGTTTCGGCATGACTGTCGCTATTATACTAACCTGAACTCCCTATCATTGTAAGACTATTTCTTATCATATTTATTGTAATAATGTAAATTGTTTTTTAACCGTTACAAAGTGTATTTTTAATTCAGCACACCTTCTGTGAGTGCTTAACGTATGTGAGTCCCACCATGCATGTTGTTTATCTCTACTGTGAGTTAGAAAAATTCTTCGAATGAGTTGTTACTAAATTACTTACTTCAACACAAGTAGCCTCCATACTTTCATAAAGAAAAGAGCTGCTCACGCTATAGAGAGACAGCTATAAAGAATATAAATATATATAAAGGTTTTACAATAAAATGGTGAAATAAAAATGAACGTCTATACCCCATTAAGAAAATCAGAAAATTGGCTATGATATTTCTTGTTTTCCTTCTGAGTTTACACGTTTATATATTTTTATATATAACAAGATTTTACAATACACAGGTGAAATAACAATCGATGATGAAACTACAAGAAGAAATGGGAAAAAAATACTAAGATCTTTCAACCGTAACAAGCTATCTTCGTCAGAATCAGAGCCTGTCAATTCAGATAATCAGAATCAGAGTCAAAAACCCAACTTTTCAGTTGGGTTTTTGACTCTAACGAAAACGCTTGTTACGGTTGAAAGATCTTAGTCTTTTTTTTTCTAAAAAGTATTGATACTAAAAGTGTATTGAGTTACACGTTTATATATTTATATATATAACGAAATTTCACAATAAACACATGAAAAAATAATCAACGTTCAAACCAAAATAAGAAATGAGAAAAAAGACTACGATCTTTCAACCGTAACAATCGGTCTTCGTCAGAGTGAAATCCCAACTGTTCTGTTCCAGTCCTTTCAACTTCGCCTAGTTTGTTGAGGTGTTCTAAAAGTTCCTCGCTGTAGAAGCGAATCTGATAGTATATTATTATTAATATAATCACAATTATATTAATTTATCTATTATTTTATTATAATCTTTTTATTAACTTTTTTCATATTTGTTTATCCGTCTGGACAAATTTTAAAGCCAATATGTAATTCAGTTATCCCGTTCAGACACGCATCCCATACATAATCATTCACAGCAACTGCTTATTTTCCTATAAGCTATGTGGCTTATAAATCATTGCTTTCTTTTGACATTTTCCTTCTTTCTAGCAAATTTCATATAACATTAACTATAAAGCGTTCGCCCCTAAAGCTATAATCTTATATCAAGTCTCTGATCTCTTCTATTTGTTTTATCTCTACCACTCTGACCATACGACGGAGAGAAAAAACAATTAATGTGTGAATAATTTTATTGACTAACTAGAAAATTTAGTTTATTCCCTCGTGACTCTGTTATTGTTAATACCATATTAATACGACTGTAACCCTATTAATACCATACGGTTACCAGGTTACTTGTTTCCCTACTTTGTACATTTCTCTTTATTATTATTCCATAAGATTTTTGTACAAACATATGAAGTACATTTGATTTTAAGTCACAATAACCTTATGAGTTTAAAGTTAAATTAGCTTTTTATATCGTATGTTTTATAAATCTTACATTGGTTCATGTTTAAAAACACTGAAAACTTTACTGTAATTTATCGTATTTCCAGTTTTCTTGTAAATACAAGGAAAATTTGCTTTTAATGTTGTAGTACTTTTCAAAGGTTGCTTATTAAATTTTTCAGTTTACATTACTCTTTCGTTTATTTAAGCAATATGTAATTCTAACATGTTAAATGGAGCTCAATAAAAGGAAGACTCAGCTTTTTTTTTTAAAAGAACTTCAAAAACAGAGTTTATGAAGTTAAGAGTTTGAATTTCTTAACCTAGTGGTGACCACCTTTTTGAGAAAATGCACCAATCTTGTCGACATTTGTGATTGTCAGGCCACTAAATGGTTTGAACAGCAAAAATAGTTGAACTAACATTCAACCAGAGAAGTATTGGAAAAAGATTCTTTGTATTCCATTTTCTTGAATAAACATATATTTGTTTCGATTTTCATCCCAATTCTCTTTTATTTTGCACCCCCTAACGTATATTAATTTGAAATTTTTTGTTAAATCATATTATTTTTTTCAGACTTTGCACGTTTTGAGAGTGTGTGTTTGATATTATATGGGTGTCGATGTACACGACGTGTACTGTGCGCTGTCTGTAAGAGTGTGCGCGTGCTTGTACAGTCACCTAGTATATACTGTCCATTGTAGTTAAATCAATATGTCTTGCCTATTAGTGCTGTGATTTAACGTTTCCTCAGAACAAGTCATAAGTCAAGTAGCCTTCCTCTACTTCATAACTACTATACTAATCACTTTTTTTTAGGTATTCTTTTTAAGGATGCAATCAAAAGTTTTTTCATAGAAATTGAAATTAAAAGAAATATGTTTACGCTATTATTTGCATTACATCAGTATGGTTGATAAAACTGGGAAAAAGAATATTTCAAATTTTATGATAAAATAAAAAATACAATTAAACTTATTTTGGAAATTATTAAACACGGTTTAAACAATCTGAACTTAACATAAGACTTGGGTGTTACATTTGGACAGACAAGTGTCGTGTTATTGACTTTTATATCCATTACCTGTGTGTGACTGGTGAATGAAGGAGGCAACTTGTGAAAGAAGAATAAATGGGAGAATTAAAAAAAATGAAACGTACTCTTTAACTTCTAACTAAATTTGAACTACAGATGCCCTAGTCTTATTAATTTCGTTTTTCCTGGTCATTTGTGTGAGATGTTATTTGAAGCAGTTAGTGCAAACAGCATGATGACAATAGCGATGTATGGTAGTTGTGGTTGAAGTATCGTTCACATAATGTCTCATTTTCCCTCTCATTATATTAAATTTATTGTACCAACACTTTTATTGTATATTTTTAAAATTTCCTATTGATAGCGAATAAATGATAATGTGCGAGATTAGTTCATAACTTGTTTGTTTAGTGTTTTAAATGGCTCTTTTGAAAAAGTTTTAAAATTCGACTGCTATTTGCCAATCTGTATTACTTAAAGTTGAATTATCTGAATTAGAATAAATCCTACAGTTTTTTAATCATCATGAATATTTTTTTTTCTTATACATCTTACCAGCAGTTCTACAGTAATTTTAGCTTTATACATTTGTTTCATATGCGTTATACAGTTCGTAGCATTAATTATTTTTCAACTACCTGAGACAAACATAAATTGTTAGTTCTATCTTCACTCTCACACTGTTAAAAGGCAAAATGTGTAGATTCGAGTTATAAAACTATTGTTACAGTTGGAGTCTGAGTTCTTTATTAGTCAAACTAAATATCTCGGCAGCTCGTTGTTCGTACTCTGTGGGTCAAATATTAAGTACAGAGATGACTTAAGTAATTTATATTTTTAAAAGACCATATGATTTATTAATTAAACTAAATTGTACTTAAAATAGTCTCATTTTACACCATGCTGTAAGTAAAAACAAATGTTTTATTTGATTAATATTCTAATGTAGAACTTGACATGATGTGCGTTTGTTTAAATAGAATAAAATAACAGAGCGAAGTAATGAGAATGTTTCTGACAATGTCTGCCTCTGACAAAGGAATGCCTATCTCTTATTGTAAGAAACCGTCATTCACTAGTTTCTTAAAATTAGGTGTCAAAATACTTTTAACAGTCCGAAACAATGATTTGAATTAAATAGTGATCTGTTCTTTGCATTATCAATTTTAATGAGAGGAAAAGTCTGTCAGGAACAACAGTTATGCAGGTAAAATTCATAGTTCTTTTAACATTTTGTCGATTTTTTTAAATTTCATAAAAACTGTAAAAAACTGATGCACGAAACTCATCTAAATTATGTTACCATAAATGTTTTCTTCAAGCACAGTGAAATAATAATTTTAGTTTGTAATGTCGTCTTTATGTTGAGATTACGTCTTTAACAACCAAGATCAATTAATTCAAAAAATAATAAAAAAAATTGACAATAAGTTGACATATTAGCAAATGTGGAGATATCTTGCCAAAGCCGTTACTGAGTGTACACTGGCTACAGTCTTTTTTTTCAAATTCAACCATTTGTCTCGGAAATAGATCTTTATACCCGCGGTGTGTAAAGTTTTTTTACCCCTCTTTTTAAACTATTTGGAACTACATCTAAATGTTATTTCATTGCTATATTTTTTGTTCTACTTTTCACAAATATGCATAACACATTTCACACTTGTTGAATTGAAAAGTACTTTTTCATTGAAAAAAAAAAGTGCACACCTGCCAAGTTCAGTTTAAAATACTTCGGTGACAAGGAGGCAGAAATGGCTGGATTGACGCCCTATTTCAGCCAAGGGATTGGACTCTGCCTAGTAATCAAGATCGATCTAAGTCAATGTACATGGAAATGAATCCAATTAGCAGGGCTAGACTGCCGTCCACAACTTGGTTCAAAGAAGTTAGCCTGTCGGCTTGTAATTGAAAGCGGCGCTCGCAGACTCCTTGACCACTATTGTTCTAGTCCAGATGTATAATTAATTCGGCCCTTCTAGGTGGTTGTGCCATCTTCGTTTCTCTCCCTTATTGCCCTACCAACTACTCTCCCCTTTAATTGCTGTCCCATATAATTTCCTTTAACATAGTTGACCACATTCCTAAGATGCTAAAGCTCTAGCCATCCTTCCTATATTGCATCAATTCTATTTCTCGTACTTTAGTTAATTGAGAAATACTTTCAATTCACATTTTATTGAACAGCTAATGATATAGTATAGTGTTGCAATTAACAGTTGAAGTGAATGTAATTGAAATATTTTTTTTTATTTTTTAACATTTTACAGTGCACAGAAAACTAACTTTTGAAAAGTTTATTGCTATTAAGATCTCACATGTCATAAATAATTTTATATATAAGTTTTGTTAAGTTTTTATAGAGAAACTTCTGTTTGTAGATATGCTAAATGAGACACCGCAGTGATAAAAAAAATTATATGAAAGTTCTAATTTCTTTGAGGCGGTTTGAATGAAAACAAATAAATATAAATAGATAACAAATAAATATTTAAAATCAAATAATACTAATCAAAATAATAATATTATTAAAAAATGGAGATTAACATGTTAATACTATTTAAGGCTAAACAGTAGGGGTAAATAACAAATAATAATAATAACAGAATTAAAAAGGTAAAAAATTAACTAATGATTTAGATTGAGTCCAGGAGTTCGTTTAGCTCCAGGAAAACTGATATGTGCTACTTTAGAAGCCCTCAATGTTATGTTGGTGTTAAAATAGGACGTCTGTTTGCACACAAAAACAGTCATTGGAACTATGTTAGTGAGAGTTTTCATGAATGACAATTGGAAGGTGATGACTAAAGATATCACTGTGGCAATTCATACGCAGGCTCTCAATAGATTAGTATTTGCAATGAATTAAATTCATAGTTTTCTCTTTTGTATTCGATAAAAGAATTAAGCATAGTTGGTAAGTTTATTTTCTCCGAGAATCGTCATTGTTGACCAAACAAGTAAATTATGAATTCAAGTTTGTGCTGCCTACATTTTCTCTTATTATCAATACTGAATTGGTTATTAGAAATGTTTTCTATCGCTTTATTATTAAAATAATGGATTAATGGTTGAGAGTTTGTCGAAATACGCACACTACCTACATTTCAGCAGACATTCGCCAAAATTAATTGACATCCTCAATGTTAAAAATGTTTGATTCATTGAAATAACTGAAAGAAATAATTATGCCAAAAAAAGATAATAATATAGTTTTTTTTAAACATAACAAACATATATGTATAAATGTATACATGATCAAACCACAATAAGAAATGGGAGTTTGGTTTTTGACTCTGACGAAGACCGCTTGTTACGGTTGAAAGATCTTAGTCTTGTTTTCCCATTTCTTATTGTGGTTTGATCATTGATTGTTGTTTCACGTGTTTATGTGAAATCTTTTTATAAATGTATACATATATACTTAAGCATAAACATAAACAGTTAACTATTTCTAAAAAAAATTGAAGAAAAACTTTGTCCGAAGCCTCAAAATTTGAAAATTTACAATGAGGATATTTCTTCATCTGATAGGAAAAAATAGATATATCAAAATTAATTAATAATGCTAATTAATTATGATTTTGAATATTTAAAATGATATTTATCAAGAAAATATTAGTGAAAAGAGTTAAATTATCATACTAATTAAGCTTCTATGATAATTTGAAGACTATATTTGAAATAACAAACTATTTCTTTATTTGTCACATTATTGTTAGAAACATATTTTTTTTGTAGAAAAATACATTTTACAGTTTTATTTACTTAAACTTAAGAAATGAATAATTTATCTTTAAAATATATATAATTGGGTTAACAATTTTTATTACTTAAACATCAACTGGATGGTTAAGTAATTTTCTATATCATACTGAAATGTTTGCAAACATGTTTGTACATTTTGCGTGAGGAATATTTGACGGCTGGGTGTCGGCGGTATTGGGTATTTCCTGAGGTATTTAACTCGTATCGGAAGGTTAAATTTTTGTCTTGTTGCGCATTACCAATACTAAAACCCTGTATTTCATAATCAATTACATTTCTCAACTATTTTACGACATGGATGCATTTTTTTAAACTATATTATATTGATAATATATTAGACTGCTTGCTACAAATTACCAATAATTTTGTTCCCCAAATATTATCGTAAAAGAAGTATCTGTAGTAACTTCTTACTTAGACGAAAATAAAAAAAAATTCATTGTTCGAAGATATTTTTTAGATTGTATTAAAAACAATAACAAATTCCATACTCCGACTAGTAAAATTTGTATGTTTTGTGTGAAATCTATAGACTTAGAAATATTGTGTGAAATAGACTTCCAATGCTCTATATTTATTGGCTTTATTGAATTATCAAAGGAATATATATTGTTGCATTGCTTCTATAATCCTATATTATTGAAATAGGAGTAATTAAATAATGCCATAAGAGCGTCGTGTGTTCAATGTAGATCGGATAAGCCTTTGTGAAATGAAAACCCAAATAGTAATGAAATTAAAACTTTTGTTAGTTGTCTGATACGTCCGAAAGGTTTATTTTTATATTTCATGGCAATTGAATATAATATGTTGAATAGTTTGTTTTGCTTCTCTTCATGGACAGTGTCATAAACTAATAAGTTTAAAACGATACAAATAGGACCTGTTTTTCAATGTCCAGTTAATGCCAAAGTACACTTGTAGGGGTGAATCAATTTAATTTTTTTTATTGCATCACTAATTTCAAATGTACTTTCTTGTTCACTTTTACTAACGTTAAGCCAGATATTATTCCAGATGTCCTTATTTTTTATCTTTTCCTGCTTCTTCATATATGAGAAGGTATATTGGAGTAGACTGTCTATTGTATCATCCTGTGCTGCTTTCTTCGCTAATTCGTCTGCTCTTTTATTTCCTTCCTCTCCCACATGTCCCTTCAACCATACAAATCAAATTTTCAATTTTTATAGATACTCTAACTTCTATAAAATTTCCCTTTAGTGAAGTAAAATTTCTCTTTTTCAACAATCAAGTTATGATTTATGAATTTATGATTGTAAACTTTGATTATATAATTGATTGTTTTTATTTATTATCTAATTTTATTATTTTACAATTTAAATCATTGTATAGTCCATCCAGGCGTCTTTTTAATTTTATTCTTGATTTAAATAGTATATCCGATTGATGATTAACCTGTTCATTTATTAAATTACCCGTATTTTTATGTTTTTGTATTTTAAGTTCCTCTATTACATTTAATCTTTGTCCTTTTGTATTGTTTATATTAAATACATTGAATTCTCAATTTTGTCTAGTTCATGTCCACTTTTATTTAGATGATTAGCATAATTTGACTTGTTTAAATCAAGTAAATTTTAAGGAGTTAGTTAAACCATTGTTTTAATGTTCTTCCAGTGTATTCATCAAACCTACAAATATAAAACTTGTGAAATTCTTTATGACTGTATATACATGCATAAAATCTAAAAGTAAATACCTGAATAAATATTAAAGTTCATGGTATTCTCGTTTTATCAGTAGTTTAGACTGGTAGCGCTGTCGATAGTGGTATTTTCTTGAAAACCTGGTATCGTCCTGACAATAAATGAAGTCGGAAGTGATACCACATAAGCATGAAAATAGTTTAAAAAAAGTCTTAATGATCTTCTAATATCATTTTATCTCTTGATATTACCATAATACTTTAAAATTCTATGTTATTAATTTTTTTACAATATGTCATGTTTTTTTTTAAAAAAATTATAAATATTTCAACAGATGTGAATTATGATGGTCAAAATGATAATAAAGTATGTAATGTAATAAGTGAATGCAGTGAAAGCAGGGTGCGGTGGTAAAATTGAAAGGGCGAGGAGGAGTTGGGACGAAGTTGGGCGACCTCCGGCAAAGCCACAAGTCGCCCCTAGTTCATCAGCCAAACAAGCAGCTTTGAAGTCCTTCACCCAGGTGGAGGACAGTCTACTTAACTTTGCCCCACCCATCCCTTCTTATTAATATCAAATTTGGCCATATTTTAGTCCTCCATTTACAACTGGAATAACCCTAGCCTATATTATTTCTTCTCTGAAATCATTCAAGTATGCTACATTTATTGTATTAATGAACTTTTTTATTTTAAATTCATATTATTAATACCACTGAGGTTAGTATGATTAATATTATTAGGAAAATATACCGTCTTACCTCGTATACTGTTGCTGTAGCTGTCTGACCGGTTTCTGGCGTCACCCATTTTTATTTTATATCTATACATTAGAGTTTGGGAACGTTCATGGCTAAAAAAACGATCAAAATCAAATATTTTTCAGCATTTTTCTTTGGAAATCATTAATTTTTTCATCAAATACATCTAAATGCTTCGATTTTATTATGGTACAAAATTTTATTATGTTATCAAAAATTTGAGACTGATAATAATTTTCTGAATTATTATTTTTGTAACATTATACAAAGCAAATCATATAATTATACAATGCTAAATTCAGTTTTTAGCAAGATTGATAATGTTATTTGATAATGTCAATATGGCAGAATGAGTTCTCTTGACGTCATTGGAGTGAATCGAATGGTAGTTTTAATACTTGATCTTTTCATTGGTAAAATAGTATCGTTTCATATTAGTAGTCAGCAATACCGGCACTTGTAACTTAAATAAATTGCTGTCTATTCGTCGTGAACGTCCAGTACATTCCGTAAGTTTCTTATTTCATACTGTAAAGAGATGGCTGTATGATTTATCTGAAATACAGGCCCAGTGCTCAAGAGCAAGACCTGCCTTGTGAGTCAGACTTGCCGACCCAGCCATCACGTATTCATTAGCTTATAAATAAAATAACTCCTTAACATTAGTTATGTTTTATCAGATAACTAACCAAAGTCAATAGCACTTTAAGAAATCTGATTTCTTGTTTATTAATAGATTCTTCCTCAAAAATCAATATCCACCCCAATTAATCTTTCTTGAAAATGAGCATAGTATTATTCAAGTCTTTTAGTAGTCTTGAAAATTGAATATTTAAGAAAGTATATTTTTACATTAATCAAATTTTGTATACTTCTCATTTTTTTAAGGACTTATCGCGATGAAAAATTTCAAAATTATAACATGCCCAATTATTTGAATTGAAACATACTATGTAATTGAGTAAATCTTGATGCCATTTATAAAAAACCAATTGAACTGTTGATATACTTCTTACAATAATTATTTTATGTGGCCTTATCACGTTATACACCACAACACCTCTAGTTTACCTTATTGTGTATGTGGTCCAAATATACACTTGGTATACTTGGACCAAGTATACGAGTACATCTTTGAAACCTGCTTTGGTAAATCTCTAGAAAGAAAAGTTTTGAAATACACGTTTTTCAGTCCAAAATTACTGTAGGATTGTCTTCTCTCTTACCGGTGAAAACAAATAAACCACCATATGGATACCAGAAGGAATAAGAATATAGAGGAATGAGGCAATGGATCGGTTGCAGAGGTTACACATCGTATTTATTAGTTATGCTTTATTTATTTTTCAGATCATTTGATTTAAATCATCGATTGTGCTATGTGTTTCGTTTCACTGTTGAAAAGAAGCATGCCTCTCAATCTTTGGCCAATTGTTCAAAACGAATTTCCAAACAAATATGGAAATGCCATTTTTATGGTAATTTGGAATGTACCAGTATTAAAAAAATAATCTAATTATATTCTTCGCTAATTTTTTGATATGAGGACACCACAAAATCTCTACAGTAAAGTTGAGTAGACCACTCCAGAAATTTTCTCTTATATAATACTGGTTACAAACTTGTAAATAGAGTAAACGACGAATATAAAATAAAATAAAGTAGTCCAAACCTATCCTCAATTCAGATTTTAGAATGTTTGCTCAATGCTTGGTCTATTTGCTTGCTCAATTCGTACAATAAATCATTGTCAACCATAAAGGGATTCAATAATTTTTTGCTTATGGTTACCAGTTGTATATCAACAGTGGCTTACAATCAACTTTACTATAAGTAAATATAATATCAAACGTCTTGGGTATATAATATATAATATCCCATTTAGGCATAATATGAATGTCTAAATGGGAGATATTAATTAGTCTTTTGTTCCTGGAGGTAGTAAAGATGGTAATTGATCCACTTTTCAGTATATATGCTTATTTTTGTATATCATACCACTGATGCATATAATATCATTAGTATAACTATAGCAGTAATAACATTTTTGTTCCAATAGCCAGCCAGTGGATCTCTTACATATTTTATTTGGCCTACTTCTACAGTAAAAATTTAAGACAAAGTTCTCCATTTAAAACTTGAATATATTCCTATTTTGTCTGTAAAATGTCAGAAACATGTAAAAAAAAATGTCGTTTTCGTATAAGTATTAATTTAAGATGTAGGATTATTTCATTTATTATTTTTCAAAGAATGTTTCAATTTTGAATTATGTTTTACATTTTTGGGCTTTTATAAAATTATTATGCTGGGAATTTTATGGAGTGCTAGTAATTTTTAAGAAGTTACTTTTTTTTTACATTTGTCTGAAATCATAAAAATCCAATTACACTAAGTGAGGTTATCTTTTTCCTGCGTATTGTAATCTGTTAGAAGGTTACTGCAAATGTATATTGAGAAAAAGATATATTAGTAATTAGCCAGTTTTGCGTGCTCAAATCAAATTCAAAGCCGGCAATTCAGTATAATTTAAAACTTTTATAGCTGGAAGCTTGAAATTTTTGAAAGTAACGGATATCAACAAGGAAAGAGTATATAGGTAACACTGCAATATTACCCAGAGATACTACGATTCATAAGCACAAAGAAATTTACATCTCATATTAAGTTTTGTTCAAAGGTGCAATATATAGATTGATTAGGACATTTTGTGAGACTAATCTATCATACCATGGAAAACATCAGAAATTTTATGTTTGATTGGAGTTGATTTTTTACATGTAAGAATTTTATTCTTTTACATATCATATTAAGTTATTAAATTAATAACAATTTTTTATTAAACCATTTTATTAAAACATTTCGATGTCAATGTAAATAAAAGTAAAGAAATACGACAACTATAAGAATTAAATCATTAGTCCAGGATAAACATTCAGTTTTTATAGCTTTATTGCTCTTTGCCGGAATAGAAGTTTGACATTTCTTTTATAAATTGCTAATTTTCTGCTTTATGTTTCTGGCAAAATTTCATTCTTTTTTTTTAATTAGCCGTTTTGCATCAAAATACATTTTGACTGAAAATGTACTCTAAGACCTCTTTGTTAAATGTAATTTTGATTACAGTTCCTTCTACTCATCTACCACATAATGTTCTATTTTTAGGCATAATGCATTTGGATCCGTCAAACGGCATGGTTTGTATCGCTCTCACAAGTTTTCAGATTGAATTAAGAGTCATAGTTTCTACATTTTATTGAAAAAAAAATATTTCCTGTTGTTTTAAAAATCTGTAGATAATTTTTGATTATTACTTTTGCAGCCTCAAAGATAATGCCAAAAATTTCAAGACTCTAGAATTAGGAGTTTAGGAAAAAAAATATTCTCTAAAAACAGGTTTTTGGTATAAAAAGTGACTTTCCCATCATGCACAATTGCCCCCAAACTATACAGCGTATCTACACTATGAGGCCTATTTACTTGTAAAATATTTATTTATCCATCAATGATTCTGGACGTAGCGTGTCCAGAAACTTTGAATACACACCCACCCACTCATTCACACTGAGATCATAGAAAAAACTTCATAAAACGACTATTGGGACCCTCAAAACATGTAATTCTGTAAAAATCTCGAAATCAATTTTTTTCACTGTCATATACTTTACTTATGGTAGAGTAAAAACATTCAATAATTTAACTTCTTGTCCATATAGCATTGTTCAAAGATTTACAAAATATTTTGACTCAACACAGATTTAACTCTAGGCAAAATTCACTTTCCTTGTTATCAATAGGTTTTTTTGAATAAACTGTGTAGCTTGCAGAGTGAAAGTGAAAGTACTAGTGTGAAAGACAATCTATAAAATAAATAATACTAAACCAGAATTTCAAATTATCGTATAAAATCAATAAATACTAAAATAAAACAATATAACAATAAAATACTAACATTAGTATGTAGCAGCATTAGTTTTATTGTATTTCTCCCTGAAAATATTTTATGCAAATTAGAAATTGAGATACGATTTTTAATGTTAATATTTTAAACTCTAAGGGGAACTTGAGTGATACTTACGGAATATCTGATGTAAAATGTTCATTTACATCATGAACAAGGAGAAATTATTTTCCTTTTGAGTGATTTGGCACCTCTAAAACTGGTGTAAACTAAATAAATGAGTTTTTGCTTGGTACATGATTTGGTTCATTTCTTCTGTTTTCCTGGACCATCTGCATAAATAAGCCATTAGCAGTGGAGTAGACTCTGCTCTGCCACATGACTGATGATAGCACACCCTCGCAGTTTTTCCTTGATGCGATGAATTCCCCCCTCAACTTTTACAGGTGATGCTTCACTGCACCCATTGTCGACATTTTTAGGGCCTTTCAAAACACCGCTTGCCAAGACGTCCATTGTTCTTCCCACCACTTATCTAGACACTTTGTCTCCACCCTTCCCGCGCCGCTACCTTCCACCCTCAATTAATTTCATCTACTGATCACACAAGTAGCCTGCCAGGGGGCTGCAGCCCTGTCTTGTTCAACAAGACAATTCTAATTTTGTTACACCATTTTAATATTTCCCAACTCCATTTAATCTCCCTTTACTAATGAACAAGCTGAGTTGTAAATATAAAATTTGTTCAGAAATATAAACTACCCGTTAATTTTTGTCTTACTAGCGACAGCTGTATTAAACTGTAGCAAAATAACCTCCATACGTTGTATCAATATAATATATGCATTACATATAAAAATGTCTTAAGAAGTTGTAAAATCTTATTTGTTTTTTATACTTCTCTAAGAATGTCTCAGGTAGTTAATTGCATCGATGAATTTACTTGTATTTTTTGAATATCAAATACTATGAATGTAGATTCTGTTGTGAAATATTGTCAGTGTTATAGTCTTCTGAATTTATGAAAATATACTCAATCTATTCAGATCATCGAGCTCTCAGCTGTTGGTGCTGGCATGGGTATGGACTGTTTGTAAAATTGCTAATACTCATGTAGAACATGTTTTATTTTTTTATTTCCTTCATTAAAAAGTAAGAATAAGTGATGTGATTTTGAATATTACGTAAGAACAGGATAAGTAAGGAAAATGGAAAAACAAATAGCATTGAATTCGGACTATGTTGCTATCAACAAGAGAAGGCGGGAAACCAGGTAGGACAGAAAAATGTGAGGTATGCCTTATTGATATTGATTACTTATCTTACATCTCAAATGTAATTAATAAACTTTCTTTCTAATGAAGGAAATTGTCACCAGTGACATATTTCCTCTGATCTTTGAATGTTTATTACCAGAATTTGAAAACTGTCAGGTTCGCTTTTTAAGAAAACGTATAACCTATTAGGGGTAATTTTTTTTATAAACTCATGAAACTATATCATGATTAGCACAGATATCCACACAGAAAATTTGAAGGTGTTGACCAGGAGAAGAATTACGTCTGAGACTGATAATGTAGCTATCACCATTTCATAGCATATTAAGTTCAGAAAATTGACCGCAGTGACTATAAGTGCTTCAATGTCAGCTGTATCACTAGAAAACAAGTTCCCCTTGGTGCGGGTTCGCAATGGCTTACGTTGTTTAAATTAGTGTTGAAATCAAACAAGAGTTCCGACTTTCGTTTAGGCAGAAGTGTTCCACACGTTCCTCCTTATGTTTTCATAGGTGTTCAGATTATCCACTTCTAAGCCCAAGTTAAATATTTAGGTGTTCATTGAGACTCTATATTAGCATTCAAATAGCACCTTTATTGTAAATTTATATTAGGAATTTATCTCATCTACGATCTGAATCTATCAAATCAAGGAGTACTCGATATGCAACTTAATCTTTTTATGAAATGGAGAACCAGTCATGCAATTGTGTATTTCGAAGTACTCTGTATGCACAATAAAAACTTCTGTTTTCACATAATAGAGGATTTAGTTAAGATGTCATGATCATCAGTGTATTATGTGCAGAGTTTATTGCTTGACCCATTTTATTTCAAGAAAATAACTAACTGTGAACCTTCGTCATTTGATTTATGCCTCCACATCATCGGATTGCTTAGGAATGTCCATATAATTATCAAATAACTACTATTTCAAAGTTTCATGGGAAGCTAATACTTATTCAGATATGGATTGGTAGGATAAAGGAAATGGTTTCATCCTTATTGATCTTATAGGTCGTTCAATTGTGACCTATACATATTCAGTCTGGCGCAGTGCTGTTACAGCTAATAATAAGATTTGAATTATTTAGAAATAATATGGCCACCTATAGCTAGGGTTCCTTTACAAGTGTGTATTGTGTATATAAAATATGATTTGAGATGAGAGTCGATTTATCACTAAACCAATCGACTTACAAGCAATAAAGACAAAAACCTAACTGCTCATCCAAATTCTCTCACCCAAGCCCTTAATCCAAGAGTCATCCTCCCTAACACCCTTAAATCCTATGGAACCCTCCGCTCTTCTTGACCCCCTTCCTCGACATCTGACTAAAAGTATCATCCAGCAGCATTAACTGTCGTCTCTTAAGACTTTTTCAACTTCTAGTGGCACATTAATTCAGCAATAGCGGATTCTTAGTTTGGAACTAAACTGTACGACACAAATATTCACCACAGTTAGAAATTGAAGGCAAAATTCTTTTACTCGCGTAGTTATGATCTCACGAACCGCATTATTAGTACGTACTGATTTCTTGAAAAACACAATTACCTATCATGGGATAATTCGTAATCAAGTCGACGAATAACTTGAGTAGAAGTTGCTTCACTAATATTTTTTAAACTATTGTAATAGTTTATACTACTGTTGTAAATAAAATAGTTTAAAACCTGGCTATATATTTGATATATATGTTAATATGTAAACAATATCCCCTTTGTTTTTATGAAAAACGTGACTTTATTTAATAAAATTTGCATTTTACAAAAAAATGCAACTGATATAAAATTTAGTTCAGATTGGTGAAAAGCAATCATAATTTGAAAACTTGTGATTTAACTTAATAAATGATGTGTCTAAGATGTCATTATCTGTGTATTGCGCCATGTGAATTTGTTATTTGACTCATTTCATTTTAAGGAATTTGACATGTAATGGTGAACTGCACTGTGAACTTTCGTCATTCTATTTAAGCCTTAACATAACCATTCTGATTGTATAACTATGTCCGTTTAATTATCAGATAAGTATCATTTTAAAGTTTCCTGAAACTCTAATATATTGTTACATCTGGCAGTCGTTTCCCAAACTGTTAGAAAATAATTGATGTTATTAATTCTATTCTAGATTAAATTTATTAAAAAAAAATTATTTTCATCTTATTAAGAAGTTATAATAGAATAGATATGATATTCCATTACAATAGGAATACATATTGAATGAAAGTGGCTCTCCTGATCGTCGTAGCAGATGGTTGTTGACTCAATAGGGGGCACTGTGTACAAGTGTTTAGCCAATCTTTCCCACACAACAAGAGCTTGTTGTTTTCTTGCTAACCAAGCGTTTCGAAAATAAATCAAGTCAAAATTAATCGCAATTAATTCTGCTATATCTTCTCGTAGACATTAAATAGTACTATTTGCACTCATCATGATGTATATAATCAACGAGGAGAGCAATGAGAAATGACTTAGTTAATCAAGCAAATGCAAGGATTGGTAGGATAAAGGAAATGGTTTCATCCTTATTGATCTTAATAAGAACAATAAAGTTCCTTGGGGTAGTGAAAGAGAAGTTAGAGAAAGAGAACTCTGATTGGAAGGTGACAAATAAAGGCTGTAGGGGAGGAGGTTGCTTTTAATTTAAGGGTTATTCTGGCTGAGGTTTAATTCTGTTACGGCAAGGGACTAGAATTCAGAGTTTGAAGATATGGAACGGAAAATTAAATGGGGACCAGATAACAAGCTCATTCAAGGGGCAATGTTTCTTTCGACTATAATAAACAACTTCACCTCCAGCAGCAAAAAGCACTCTTTCAATATTTATGGCATCTTATTATTTTTCTCAAGGCTTTTCATAATTGTTCTGAATCCAGAATTAACTTAAAAGTTTCTTAACTAGTCCAAACAGTAAAACCTTTCGGTTTATATGCAAGGGTACTCCCAATTGGGGTGTATAAATGTTTAGTCTAATTTACTACGGAGACAATTAACTGAGTTAATTTGGTATGGTGAGCTAATAACATTTTTGTGTCAGAATTTTGAAATTTATCGAGACATTGTAACAGTTATTATTAAAAAATTAATTATTGATTTAATCTATTTTTACGTTTATTATCATGAATACCAAATTAAAGTTTCCTGTTGAGATTACTCAGAAATGTACAGGCCTCATCAGTTAAGTCTGAAACATTGTTTACTTGACTTTAGTATGAAAAGCTGATGCATAAAATATGTATTTACCTCAATACCATCAATATATGTCCACCTTTAAAACTCATTGCAAACACTGCATACTAGAGTCACAACTGTTTTATTGAAAACAATTTAAAAACCTTTATCAAGTCAATGCAAATAATATATTTGTGATTTGGTACAGAATATTCATGTTTCATGATGTGAAACTACTACTACTATCATTGTCTTCTTAGGAAAATTTAACATACGAGTAATTTAAGTTGGAAGCACATGGTTTTCATTTAATCAAAATCGGATATATATATGAATTTCCAAAGAGAGCTTCTGTTATTCGACAAATGTTTGTCAAACAAGGTATGTAATACAGATGCAGTATAAAATGCAATATTCACTATTTCAATTTATAATATACCACAGAAGGTTTAGAACTAGAATTTACCAATGGTGTAGATCTAATATAATGAGGAAGGTTGAAATTCGTGTGAACAACGTTCGGATTAAAGTATCGACCCTCGTTGTACGACGTCAGAGAATTAGAAGATCTCTGGTCTAATTAAACTGAGTAAAGCAACGTTTAGGACTCTGATGTACAATTAGTAACGTAACTGCATCATATCTAGAATGGGTTTAAATTAACCAAAGTTCTTCAGCCTCCTAAAGTCAAAAACTTATACATTCACTTTAACTTATGGAATATACAATTTATATGTTTTTAATCACATTAATAAACAATCTTATTAGATTTTTGGAGCTCTGAGTGACCCTGGACATTTTCATTTTAATGCATTCATTTTAGGTTAATCTGTAAATAGCGTCCTAGTCAAATATCTTTTGACTGATCCAACTTTAAATAACTTAATTCTATTATTGGAATATAATGATGATAACCTTCTGCAAACCTATAAACATTTTTTTTGGACATCATACAAACGCGTATCATACAAACGCCACAAACACCTATTTTTCAACAACTGGTGTAGAGTTCCGATTGAATGAATGAATGAATATTTCTTTATTAAGGACCTTATGTCCAAGGTATACAAGACTGGGGTAGCCGTACGGAGAGCACTAGGTGCTCTCCACCAGGCTTTTTCCCCTTTGTACATAAAGATACAATAATAAAATATAAGAGTAGTATTAATTATACTAACAATAATTATAAATATATTAATAATAGTATAATATAGTATTAGTAACAATTACAGTAATAATGATAGTAGTAGTAATAATAATATAATAAAATAATAATAATAAAATAATAATGGAATAGTAATATAATAATATAGGTATAATGTATTAGAAACAATAATTATAATGATTATAATAATATTAACAAAGTGATAATAATACTAATAAATATGATTTTATATAATAATACTGACAATAACATAATTTAAATAATGTTCAGAACTATGTTTCTTCCCTTTGTGAAGCTGTTCCCTCTCTTCTCCCCCGGCTCCTGTGCAGGACAGCGTCAACATAGGCCTACTACCGGTTCCTCTACTGGGTTGTTGTCCATATCAGCCGCAGCTCTGGCCATCCCAGCTCTTCTCCTGCATCACTTCAGGGTAATAAACCCTGAATGGCGCAATCAGAGTTGGATGAAGTGGCATTTCTTTTGTCCTCTTTCCTGCCCAACCTGCGGACAAACCTGGAGAGCGCTACCAGCTTGACTTCCTATGCAGGAACTCGTTCGTCGCGTAGCGTGGTGCGCCCAGGATAAGTCGAGGGTTTTATTCTGAAACGCATAAATGCGTTTCATCAACTTACCCGCCGGCTTAGCCCAGGCTGTGACCCCGTACGCGACGATTGGAGTTCCGATTCCTGCACTATTCTAGATATACCTCACTCAGTAAGACCCTCTCTATTGACTAATATGTGTGCCTTTGTTCCAGAAGCGAGAAAATTTGGTATTACCTTAGTAGTTTGGTAATACCAAACTAATCTAACATTATTAATGTGGGCTAAAACCCCTTTAGTACATCTCTACTGGCTGGCACGGCCTTATTGGCAAACGTGCAGACAATGGGAGTTGGATAATAATGACAACAGTAACATACTACATTTACGTTTTAGGGTCTTAAAATCATGTCGTAGATCTATTTTGACGGGGTGATGGACAAACTGATTGAACGTCGTTCGTATGAAAGCGTCAGACTCGCGTTGTACGACGCCAGTGACTAAAGATCCCTAGTCTAATTAAAACTGAGTAAAGTGTTAATTAGACTAGATTGAAGGTCTTTAGGCAATATTTGTGATCTTCAGAAATAGTTGTCTAACCTTATTATATAAATATTTCTTGTGTTTTTCTCCGTGAAAGCACGGAATGGTTTTTTATAGCTGGAGAAGAAGTGCTGTGTTGCGAGAGGTGTGGTAGATATTTTGATTTATAGGGGCAGTAGGAAGGCGTGTGTGCTAAAGAGTGTTAAGGTAGTGTGTAGGTTCATCTGGGGAGTGGTGGAGCAGGGCGATATTTCGCGATTAGCGCCTGGATGAAGACAGATGGGCCGCCGGTCTACCTGTCCCCACCGCACCACCCGCCCTATTTATCTCTCCCTTAACTCTCTTCTATTTATCTTGGCCGTTTTATATTACTTAGAGGAAACGGTTTGTCTCAATCTGCCCTTGCTCGTCCCTCAAACGCCCTCACACTTACCAAGCCCCTATTCTCACTTACTTAAGGGTCATCCTAACAAAACTCTTCATCTTATTAACTCCTTTCAGAAATATTTTCACCTGATGTAAACTAATTGAGTTTTTAAACTTTGAATATAAAAAAAATTATTTCACCGATAATACCATATTAAATGTCTTGTAAGAAGAACATATCCGAGATATTGTCTAAACAGATCAAGGTGCTCTTATAAACAGAGGCAGAGATCAATGAATACTCGTATATACAGAGTTGACGTAGACATTCTGGCATTGTTATTCCTCATTTTAATTTAAACAGCATTATTAACATACATCATATCTACTGATAACGGCAAAGCTATTAATATATTCATATGTTCCTGATTCATAAATAGGAGCAAACCCAAGTATGTTCCTTGTTGACCGATATAAGAACTCTAGAAGTCTAACATACTAGTATTTCAATAAGGTGACCTAGAGAAGGTTTCAATTCCTTGAGCATTTACAAATGCTTTCTTTTTTTACTATGAGTAAACCATGATAACAAGTCCCCCCTTATTTGCATGCAGTAAATTCTAAATGCATACTTTTAAATGAGTCGAAATATCTTATGAGGTCCTGGGAAGTAATATCTCGTATTTTCGAAATACTTCTCTCTCTTTCTCTCTCTCTCTCTATCTCTCTATCTATCTATCTATCTATCTATCTATCTATCTATCTATTTATCTATCTCTCTGTGTGTGCGTTTGACTGTCGTGTTTGTCACTAATTTAAATGTATCCTTGATTAGCCAAGTTCACACAGAATGTGCAGGTGTACACACATGAATAGTGACAATCATTAAATTTGCTTGTGTTGTTACGATAGTCTTAGACAAGTATTTTTAAGATCACTTTGACTAGTTTACTATTTTGATATAGTTGCGTACAGTGTATGTAAAATTCACATTGGCACAAAATTATAAATACAGAGATGAATGAAACAGTAAGTTCATGGGAGTGAAAACGACAACTTCAAGGAAAATGTCACTGCATATGCCTGATTTACAATATTTGCCACTCAATTTTAAAATCAAAAGATGGACCATATTCACAGACAGACATCTCTGTTACTATATTGCATTAGAGATATTTATATAGCAATTAAATGAAACGGTTCAGCTAACTTTTCAATAAAAAAGAGTTAAAACAAAAGTAACACAGAGATGGAAACAAGCATAACTCACTTCTAGCAGTACCCTGCCTTCGTGTGGGACTCTTCGTCTCCTGATGACGATGATAGTCAAAACAGAGAAGTGAGTTATGCCTGTTTCTGTCTCTCTATTACTTTCCGTTCACCTCTTTTTTTAATATGTATATATATTAAAAAGGAAGGCTTTCGTAGATCCCCTTTATGAATCCTGAATAGAGGAGGCTTTTTAGAGATAATCAGTTTTGCAAGTTTTACAGCCAAATTAATTTTCGCTTATAATCCATTCAACACAGTGGTTAAAAGGGCCTGTGGTAATGAAGTTAAATCAGAGTATGCAAAAAAAAAAGGATTTCTCAACCCGTTATCAAAACACATCGTTTTTGTCCTTAGTGGTCTGCTCCCTTGAGACCGTTTTCAAACGATTGATTAACATTTTTTTTTTGAAGTCCTCATGTAGACTTAATTTATTGACTACAAGGGTAGTTTTAATTTATAAAAATAGCGATATAAAAAAGAGACAGAGCTTTTATTAAAAGAAAGTCATTTATATGACGTAGAGAGATTATGGTGAATAGATACTTCAAGCATCCATTTTTGAAATGATTATTTAAAACTGATGAATTTAGTTTAGTTGAAATATCAATGATACCCCTTCCCCTATAATTAATTACAATTTGATTAAAATGGAAAATTCCTGTTTGTAATAGTCATAACGAAAACAAAAAGAACAACATTTACCTGTTATTTACCCCGGAGTAAATGCTCGGCCGACTTAATGAGTTATAAACGCCTGTTATTAATAATCATCAGGTTATTCATAACTTTCAAATGAAATAATATTCAATTTTAGTTTTAGTGTAAATTAATATCGACTTGTTTATTAATAGGAGCATCTTTGAAAATCAATCACATCCTTCTTCCTTACTTGATTTAAAAACACGTTTTCACTCAAGTTTAGAGTAAAGATACTAAGATTATAGTGGCCTGAAGTTTACGTAACTCTGGCTTACAGGTCCTGTTTTAAAGACAAAAGTGTCAGTTACTAATAATGTTGATTGCTTACTCTTCTTAAGAATTCAACAATTGCATCAAACTTGAAGATGGCACCAAACTGTGCAATTTAATATTTTTTTACATAAATTCATGAACTTTTCAAAGTAAATTGTTCATTTATTATTAATAATTAACTAGAATTTGCACAAAACTAAAACTGTCCATACCAATCATTATAAGCACCTGTTATATTTCCATTTACATTGTGTAATGAACAAGTTGAAACATGTAACATACTATTCATGCTAGCATGGATAGGAAAATGTAATTAATTATAAATAAAAAGTGTAAAGGGAGTACAAGATTGTTCTTAGAAGTATGGACTGTAAGTAATTTATTTCAGTATTCCTTATTACATAGTGGTATCATTATTTAAATTTTAGATTCCAGATCACATAAACTGATAAAAATATCCTAAGAAGGTACTTCCTAGTTGAAATTAGTCAATTTCAACAAATTCGTGAAATGGATATAAAAACATATATGATAATTGTATAGTTAATAAAAGAATACTAGATAATTATAAACAATGACATTTTTTGAAAAAAATGGCAGATTTAGATTTCTAGTTAAATGTTTGATATAAAACCTCCAAGTTTGCCTCCATCTCCATTAAACTTCCAATTACCATCCAAAACAAAAGTTTTGCGCACTCAATATAAGGCAAAACGTTTATACGATTAAATTTATAATATACTGAAAAATAATCTTTATGGTGTATATGAACTGTATGGTTTTTGGACAATTACCCAGAAATTTCAATAACTCCACTTTATTACCCAGTAAGTGTTTCAGACAACATTTTTTTCTTTTTAACTACTAATTCTAAAGAATTAAAATTCTATTTGTGTTTTGAACCGGTATTAGCACTAAGAAGTAATGTTTCAAAATTTTATGATCATTAAAAGGTCAGTTTTGTGTAATAAGACCCAATTTTTGTTAAAATATGAACATGGTCCATCAAACCTTTATGTAGTCCACAAAATTTTTGGATACAAACTCACCCACCTACATGCAAACTGACATCGTCGAAAAAACATCAGAAAAGGATCTCAAACATGTAAATGTTAAAATCTTGAGATCAATTTTTTATGGTTACCACACTTTAGTTATAGTAAAGTAATAAAATAATGAGTTTTCCATAAAATAACTAATAAAAAACTAGATGTTTCTTGTGATAATAGATTCTCTTCAAGTAAAGTAAAGTGTAGACCGGACCAAATTATACAGCACTAAAAATATTAATTTTTATTCGTATTGTTTATATGATATAATGCACTAAATTTTTCTTATACACAATATAATTTTATTGTGCACAATATAATTGTGAGAGGAGTGAAAACTGTTTTCACGTCTTGTACAATGTGAAACACGTACAAGTTTCACATTTGTACTTGACTGAAACCAATCAATATTGGTAATTGATTTAACTAGGAGTATTTTAACTACTACTCCTAGTTAAGTAGTATTGCTACCATTATGTGGTTTTACCCAAAAGCTAAAATAATTATCATTACCATAATTTATTAGTCAAATTTCACAATTTTATGCCTGATTTGATCCATAGCGTGGTCGCAAACTTTTTAAATATATTCCCGCTCTCATACACTCAGACATAAAAAAAATTGCAACATACATTGAGGGGACTACAAAAGTGTAAACACGCAGAAATGTTCAAATCAAATTCATCTTGACTACTATATAATACTTATCGTAAAGTTAATATATTTTATTATAAACCAATTATCAACCGATGAAATAAATTAAAACATTTCTAGAAGTGATAAGAAAAAAGTTTTATTTTGAAATTATATTATAATTATTAGTTTTAATTTGTAATGGTTGTAAAAATATGAAATTTATTTTAAGTCAATGGTGCTAATCAATTTATATAAGCTTAGAAGTTTAGTGCAGGTAAATACTTTGCTCTTATAATAAAGTAAGACGCCACTGTTAAGATATAGTGGGGGTAGTTTTCCCAGTCGAATGAATGTGTATGAACTTTTGGACCCTATAGCTAGAGACATGTCTTAACACGTCAGTTACCTTCGCCAGACAGAACAGAACAATGTTATGTCTCATCATGCTAAGGTATTTATTTGTTCATAGATCATGTCCTATGATATTATTTTTCATCATTTTCTTTGTATATACTTTCACATGCATTATATACAAAATTTTATATACAATACCTGTATTCAAAGTTAAATGGAACTTACTTTACTTCTTTTTGATCCATTAGTATAAAACAAAGTGTTAGTTCATGTAAACTTTTATTTTAAAAGTTAGAATTTATAAAGTAAATCTGAAATTATTTCGTTGCAATACTTAAATAAAATTGACTAGAATGAAATTAACAATGCATAATTAAATTTCATAGTCCAGTTGTTTTATATAATCTTACAAAGCAATTGCAATGGGCCGGTTTATCTCCTCTAAGTATTTTATGCTACTTTTCAATTACTCACTAATTAGAGATTTATTTCTATCAATTATGATTCGTAACATTCTGCAACAAGCGTCTAGAATTTATTTATTTATTTAGAGTATAGATCTTTAAATTAGGAGGTCTTCAACTCGTTGCTGTTTGATAATCAACAAATTCGTGAAATGGATATAAAAACATATATGATAATTGTATAGTTAATAAAAGAATACTAGATAATTATAAACAATGACATTTTTTGAAAAAAATGGCAGATTTAGATTTCTAGTTGAATGTTTGATATAAAACCTCCAAGTTTTCCTCCATCTTTGATTGCCATCTCCTCTCTTGCTCTCACTCCCTCTTCATCCTTGTCATACACTTCTCCCTCTCTACACTCATATCACGCTCCCTCTTTCTTCTCCTAGTCACTCTTACCCTAAATCTCGCTGTCCTCTCACACTTCACCCACATAATAGTTTTTTTGTTTTGTTTTCCTAATTCCAGTGACTTCTAAAACAATTGAATATATTGATAGAAAACTAATGAAATCAGATGCTAACGCCACAACGTTTTTTCACTTTTTCATGCTAATTAGAGTAAATAATAGAATAATAATTATAAAAATGTATGATAAATATATGTGTATAAATATAATTACCTTAATATGAACATTGATACAAATATCACAAATTTTGAATATTTTATAACGATAGGTCGCACGATAAAGGACATCTTTTACATCTTTTTGGTATCCATTTCTAATATTGAGTTAAAGAAATGATTACATTTTCGTTATAATTGACTTAAATATTGCAACATGTAATAATCAATTAAATAATAAATGAATAGTAAGTGAGTTTGATAATACATTTACTTTAGTAAGTTGAGTTTATTCCTATCCATATTTTTCTCTTAAAATAATACAGAACTCAAACTGAACTTGTTATATACTCTTATCAACTTATTATCGCTAAAATCAATTATCAGTTGCCTTATTAATTTCGAGTGTCAAGAGTTTCTGTATGTTTACAGTGTATATTAAAACACATTAAGACTATGTATTAAGAGTTTCTGATAGAGTTTTAGGTAATGGAAGTTAGTTTAATGTGGCTGTTAGCTGGAATAGAACATACTACTAAATAAATAGTAGGCCTCCTAGAGAACATGTCTACTGTGATAAAAAGAAGGGACAAGATTTACTTATACTGCATTAAATGTAAGGCCCTAATAATTGTGTTTAATGTGATTGATGCATCTTAATGTATTTCAAATAATTAAGTTATATCGATATAATGTTTGTTGTGCTCTTTTTGATTGATATCATTTTGTCAGTAACAATCAGCACCATCCTGTTGGTTTTGAAATTGTAAACTTAGTCACAGAGAGAGATAAGGAAAGAGAGCCGAGCTAGGCTATCTATGCAGGGTCATTGAAACTTGTATACTGGTATACAAAGCACTCCTCGAGACCAGGGCTTCGCGCTAAAAACTCTCATTATAAAAGCAGATAATATGATTACTGTCAAGTCAGTGAAGGCTGGTATAGATACAGGCATTAAAGAGACAGACAGAGAGTGAGTGAGAGAGAGTAAGTCTGCGTCGAGGTCATTGTTAGGTGAGTGTTCCGGCGCCCTCAAGCGCCCTCATTTGCATGATGTCCTTTTTGTGGTTCCCATTACGAGGCCAGACTCTATATAGAGGCATTTTTGGGGCTCCCTGGGAAATTTGTCATGTCGGTGGTAATCTGCCCCCTCCGACTACCTTGTACGACCCACCCTCTAATGGAACCTCCCCTTCTCTCTCCCCGTCGTTGCTTCATAAAAACAACCCTGGGATATATTTTCAATAATGTTGCAGAAGGTAATATTGAACTCAAAATAAACCTGTTATGCTTTCATCAAACTATTATGGTCAAAATGTTTAATCAATCGATTCATTCATTTCGAGTATCAACGAATTACTGCAAATTTATCTGAAAGTTATTTAGTTGAAGGAGGTAAGGTTGTTAACAGGATGATGAGAGGTGTATGTGATAAATCCCTGTGTGTATTACACAACCAGGTCAATTTTCCATCAAATGTTTTATTTGTTATTACCCTAATATTTACTAGAGCTGGGATCATTTAAAAATAATGTCCTCACGTTAGTGACGGTGCGCACAAGACTTTGCACCTCCCACATGTACAGGTGGGACCCTCTCACATGTACAGGTGGGACCCTCCCACATGTATCAAACTATCTATTGATAGTTAGACAGCTAGTTATCCTTGAGTATTAGAAGCAAGTGCACTGACCATTGGACTAAGCCATACCTCAGCTGTAGACCCTTTAGTTAGATAACTAACAGTGACGATGACTTTCTGAGAACCTGAAAGTTTTCTTTCAACTATAAAACTATAAATTTACTTGTATAGCAGGTTGTCAGTTCATTTGTTTTTTTAGAAGTGGCTAATAAACTAAATAACTATTACCAGACCCTTTCATGGAGCTATAAGATGCGTTTTATATTCAGCTATCTTCACTTAAAAAAAAATACATTAAATCTATTATTCCATGAATGTTAGGTTTGGTTATTACGTTTATTGTGTTGAATAGGATTTGAGGAAATAAGAATGTTATCATAAGGTTGTTATCTGGTAAATTTTCAGGAATGTAGTTTAGTAACAAACCTCGATAAGTTTTATTTAGGGCCTATGAGAGCGGAAAGTTAGGGGAGCGGGTGATCTAAGTAAGTAGCCCAATGAGAGCTGGGTCTGGCGAAGGTAAACAAGGGAACTAGGGAGACATGAATCATAGCTCTGGCCAGCTAATACCATGAGTGGTACAGGCTAAGGAAAGATTGGACTCTCTCTAATACCGTTAGCAGTTTGGCGCTCGGCCAGCCTGCATGCGCCTTCTTTATTCCCCTCACCTTCCAGACCCTTCCTCTCTCCTGCGGTTAAATAAATCAATTTTCTTTAATTGTCCTTCTTAAACTCCTCTCTATTGCCTCTAATCTGTTTGAGACCGTTTCCCTAAGTGCCTTCTACTTGAGCCCTACTGAGTTACCCATTCCTTTGATGCACAGTCTGCCTATTCACTACCATCTCCTAAAGTCAATGTAAACCTATTAACATCAACTCCACTTGATCGTCGTTTTGATAAAAACTTTTTTTCTTCCCACTTTACAAGTTTTACAGCTAATGATCTGCTGGATATTAAAGAACCTTCAATTTACCTAGAAATTTTTTTTCAATGGTGAAATAAAAAATAAATTCTTAAATCGTTATTAAATTTGACTCTTACTCTACTCACCGTTTTATTCTATGTATATTTTGAAATCTACATTTTAATACTTTTAGACTAGTCACTTTTAATATAAGGTAATACCGTATCATGAAATAGAAGATGATTAACTCCATACATTTACCTACCAATTATTTATGGGATGAATTAAATATATTAATATTCACTCAATTCTGTCACTCTTTACCAGCTAAAGAAACCATTTAAAATTCGTTTAATCTTAAATTTTGTAAGTTTCTTTTATGTTTATGTTTTAAATCAGTCAACTTTGTTGTTCAAGTGATTGATAATCCAATATTTTTATAAGAACTTTATTTAGTTCTTATATATATCTTACTGTTTTCAGAGGGTCTCTGTAATTAAATTTGTTTACATAGTGTTCTCTTCAACAATTATAATGAATTCTACCTGATAGTATATACTTTTATAGCTCTCTTGTCATAAAACTTTTCAGAGAAGGGAAAAAAATAATGACTAATTATTAAGCGATAGTGTGAAATAAGTAAAAATGTTTGTGCAATGACATTCAATTTTCTTAGAAATTGTTAAAAGTAGAGTTATCATGCACAAACAAATTTATTTATTTATATCATACAGATATAAATAAATATATGCTTCTTTACAAGAGGAAAAAATATAGAAACAATTTAAAAATGGTTAATTTGGCAATCGGTAGTAATAAGTAAATTTTTACGTCAACAAAATAATTATAATATATTTAAACAATATTTTACTTAAAAAGAACATCTTTTAAACATTTCAAATGGAATTGCAAATAGACTCAGATTGAAGTAATAGGATAGTTAAACGAACGATGTATCATTTTATTTTCATGAATTAAATAATAAAAACAAAAACTAAATATTTCCACATCAAATATTAAGATGGCATGTTAAATAATGTAAACAAAGTAAGTTAATGGGGTTTTAACAATAAATATCTCAAATCAGTTTGTTTTATTAAGCTGTTTGTTGAAAAAGCAAAACTTATACCGCTATTTCTCAGGATTTGATGCTTTTAGAGAAATTTGGAGTAAAATGAATGCTAAAGCAATCCATAATTAATGCCCGGAGTCACTAACTGGCGGATTTGAAGAAATTCAGTCTGCTTTGTATTTTTCTACAAATATTGATTAATTTAGACAAATGTTTGTCAGCTGATCTAGGTTTTTAGCACTGCTAGATTTTTGTTTAATTTGCATTTAAATGACGGTAATGTATAGTAGTAGGATATGAAAGGAATTTAGGGATGTATGGTGGATGGTATAGTCTATTGATATATATCAAATGATTATTGTAAATATTTATGCGCTCAAAAGAATAAATAAAATAAATTTTGGAGTAAATAGTTTTCTAAATAGAGTATCAATGTTTAATTTCTAAAGAAAACTTGTGTGGTTGATTTTAGAAAAAATAATGAACAAATTAAATAGCACTTGAGGAAGAGAGGTTTTCAATTAGAGGGAGGGTTGTTGATGGCATCTCGAGCTGAGGGGAAGCTGAGTAAGTGGAGTTGTGAAGAGCTGAGTTAGTGGGAAGGTGCGATTTTTCAGGGAACATTTTAATTACAGGGGGAAAACACTTAAGCACCGTCAAAGAAAAAAAATCCCATTTGTGGAGTCGTGGCAAGTGGCCTTGAGGAAGCGATGCTTACTTGTTGTTCCGTCGCGGGATTAGTCTTTCCCTATATTGGGGCCCTTGGCAGCCGAGGGTGATTTTTCACTCTCTCCGCATTAGAATATTGGAAGCGGGTGGCGAGGTGGTCATTCTGACAAATGTTCCGAGTGGCCTCTCTTTATTTTCTTTCAAACCCTCCATTCTTTTCAGCATTGTCGACTGTCGGGTCAACACAGTCCTCCCCTCCCTATTGCTGTTTGCTTGCCTGGCTTGTAGGGAAAATCATTGGCTTGGTCTTAAACACCACAATATCCTCTAGACATCCATTTTGTGTACTGACAGCAGCACACAGTCTTTGAGTGATGTAATTCTGTCACTTGTTCTATTGTTTCTTTTTATTAATCTCTGGAGTGTTTTGTAAATACTTCTTGTCTTTATTAAATATGCTTAATCTTGTGGTAACTAAAAGAAGTGTATCACTCATTATATCACTCATTTTATACCTAAGTAAATTAATATTAACAAATATGACTGCAGTTTTACCATCAAAATAACCACTTTTACAGGTTTATTTCTGTTAATACCTGTCATGAACATCTACTATAAAGCTATTGTTATCAAAACTAAAACATATCATTTTTTCCTTATCAATAAAATTGTACTCAGATGTACTCTCACCTACACGTTTCTATAACAAACAAAGAATTGTAACGAATCAAAAGTTATTATAAACAATATAATACATAAATTTATAAAACGTAATCATTTGTGGAAGACAATTTGTTGTCTTACGTCACTTGACCGTTTGGATTACCCATTCCCAGTTAGTGCTAGGCATATGTGGCTTCGGCATATTTCACCATGGATTGTCGCAGAGATATTGAAAAGATTTACTGCAAGGCAGGGCATAGTAAATATCCATTAAAGGCAGGTTTTAACAGTTTATAATTAATTCATTGTGTTTATTTGCTTTTTAAATAGGCCTGATTGCAACTCAGTTATTATGTATCTTGACACTTGAGGTCATTTGATCAATTTTTAGTCTTCCTGGAAAGTGAATTATCTTATCGTCTAAGCAAACCAACCTTTTGTTCTCTAGGAATGTTTTAACTGCTTTTAATTAATTACTTCACTGTATGTAAAGTACAATAAAGTAAATTTGATTTTGTGAATTTTAAGTATTTACACGTTTTGTTTTGAATTTCTCTCCCGTACCAATTTTAATCCAGTATTCTGCTGATTTGAGAAACAATTGATTCCGTTTTCTCTTGGTTTTTAATATAAAAATCATGCAATATAAATTTCATGAATTTTGAATATGTCAAGCGAAAATATTGGACTAAAATACAAAAAAACTATTGAACTCATTTGTAATGATTTTTCAGATCATACAATAACAAATATTATATTTATGATATAATTATAAACTGGAGATAGCCACATGAAAAGAAATCAAGTCAGTAAATTCTATATTGAGTCTGGCATGATTGTGTCATGCACTGATTGCGAATGAGTTTGATAGGACGCTTATTATACTCGTAGCAGTGTTGAGTGTAGACCACTGCTACTTTTTTTGATGTGTTTTGTATATATATATATATAGGTGTGTGTATGTGTGTGTGTGTATGTGCGTCCTAAAGTTTATGAACACGATACGGGTCACACCGATTGATAGATGGATACCAGATTACACAAAAAAGCCATTCTCTTATTGTAATTTACATTATTGACCATATGTGCTTTCAGACCCAATATTTTCGGAACAATCTCTTAATAACTTCCTTAAAAAATAAATATTTAAAAAAGTAAATACTTTCTAAACAATTCCTGAACTACCAACTCTATATAGTTTGAATTTTGCAGTTATTAGAGAAGTGGTATTAACAGTAACCCAAAAATAATTGAGCATTTTTCGATAAAATAAAAGGTCACTTTTGGGTAAAACATGAAAATCTTACTAATGATTGAATACGAAAGCGTTTAGCACCACACTGGTCACTCTGTAAAGTCATAATCAAATTCAATACAAAAAGTACGTCCTTGTGAAAGAACGAACTGTATGCTGTTTTGATGAAATAGCTTCAATACAAATTGAAATTATAATACATTTTGGAATATGAAATTTGTTAAAGCTTAAATGCAATTACTAAACTATTATATATTTCCATTAGGTATACAGCTAACATTAGTGTGTTATGATTTTTCGTTTTTAATATGTCAAATAACAAACTCTACTTAGAATAAGGACAAACTGATCTTGTAAGATTTGTTTAATGAGTTAAATATTCTTTATAAGAATCTAAACAAAAAGTTGTATTCAGCTTACTGACTTTTAAATAACGAATCATGAAGTGCACAAAACAAGACAATTTAATAACAGAAATTTACAAAATGTTTAAACCATTAAGAGGAATATCATGTGGTAGTATAAATTTCAACAGACTATTCCTGAAGACACATGTTTTTGAACTGCGACATTAAATCTTTGTTTACTCTGTTGTATCAGTTTAGTTATAAAATTGTACATTAATTAAAAGTATGTTTGATATATATAGTTTTATTTGAAATATAAGCATGTTAAAAGTAGGATATGGTATGCAATCATTGTACAACGTATACTCTCTAGAGTATTTTCTATAAAATAAAAGGTCACTTTTGGGTAAAACATGAAAATCTTATTGAATCTCCGAAAGCGTGTTAGCACAACGATAAGAATTACAGGATGATTATTTGCTTCTTAATATTCACATGATTTCCTTTTTAGTTAGTTACTTTTAAATGCAGGAATGATGTAAAATATATGATTTGAAATGATTACGGTATACAGTGAAACCATTTTTGATAGTACCTGACTCTAGCTGGGTCAACACTTACAAAAGTGTTGTAACAATCTCATTTCTCACTGTTTAACAAATCTATAGTCCTTGCTGTGATAAAGAACCCCATTGATTTTAGGTTGTATTGAAGCATGAGAAAGGTATGTTACACTACTTTATGTCAGAGTGGTAATAAACCGGCTCTTCTGGTAATTTTAAAAACTTTCAAAATAATATTACATATTGACATAATATAAATAGTGTTTGAAAAATTTTAACAAATGGTGAATATTTGGCAAGGAAATATAACCCAAAAAAATGACAACAATTTTATCTCAATTGTTGACATTTCTAAGATTGAGCTACAGCAATGATTACATTTTATTTATAATTGTTTTAAATGTAACCAGCTGTAAGAAGCAATCAAATAATCAAATAGGTTTCATAACTCATCTGTGGGCTCTCCAGATTATTTTTAATTAATATCATGTAAAAAACTAGGTTATCGTTTTGTTGAGGAATAGCTTGACCTAGCTATTAAAAGGTAAATACCTTAACTATTTTCGTTCGGGAAGCATAACTGAAAACATTGGGTCGTTCTATTAGTGTTGACGACAGGGCTGTAATAACTCTATTTTGCAAGGTAATTGAGGGTGCTTTCGATGCACATGATTTCGTGGCTGGGCATTGCTAAGGTCGGCTTAAGCCTGCTATTAGTTATTAACAGCCAAAACTCACCCTTTATTTAGTTTCAATTTATTTTGTTTAATTTAAATTCTTACTGATGACAAAATGATATAGTATTTACATTTTTCACTTATATATGTATGATTTATGAGGACTGAAAGTCGAGTCCACAAATCTTAAAAGAGTAAACAAGAGTGTCGACAAAATTAAATGAAGTTAGAATTTATTAGTTCACAGCGCAACGAGACGTGAGTGACTGGGTGAGGCTCTAAAGGGGAACAAACATTTGTTTTTGGAATTGTCTGCGAGTTCAGTAGAGTGTCGGTGGTCAGAAATTAAACAAATGCGCCCGATTAGGTGATATTTCAGGACGGTGATGAGTCGTAATTGAATGGAGCCGAAATGGTCACGTGGTGCTGCCTAGCTGAATGATTAATGCCCGGAGAGGGTGCTTTCCAAATCTAATTTAGCGGCTCGCACGGAGTCATCTGGAGCCGGAACTTGGCCAAGACGTGGCTACCCGTTTTTCCCCCCTACCTCTCGCAACTTCCCACTGATCTCTTAGTAATTATCCCTCTTAGCCGCCTGTTCCCCGTCACCACCCCGGCCGGCCCATTTCCTGATTGGCCAAACTTCTTGTCCAAGTTTCTCTGGCCCTATCCGACTCCTAACTATTAATTAATTCAAATACACCCTCACAACTGCTGAACCAATAAACAACCTGCTTATTGGGATGATTTTTTTGCATTCTTTATTAAGAAAAAATTGCAGTCTATATATGGTTATGATTTGGTAATTAACGAAACTAATATGATTTTTTTTTATAATTATTCTCTTAAGTTAACTAAATTTTTTCACTTTTATATTTCATGATTCAAGCTGCTAAGGAGAATAAACGTTTAAAACTCAATTTGAACTTGTCAATTATCCAAGACAGTTGGTGTCCTATGAGTGAGTGTCTAATGTTTAATAATCTCTAACCACGTGGAATAAAAAATTCAAAGCCATTTACTCTGTTCAATTGTTTTAATGGTTTAATTCACTATTACTTACTCTTCAAAATATCATTAACTTTTAACGAAACAGAGTCACTACTTTGTCTTAGAGAAAGGTACTAGTGTATTGATATAAGAAAAATGTGAAACTAACATACCAGAATAAACATTTCTAACATATTATATACAGGGGTGGCCATGCTCCTTGACAGTCCGAGGCTTTTACAAAATTTGAAGTATTTCGCGTGCTGCAATTAAATACGTACTTCAAAGTTATGCAAAAAGTACATACGATAATAATTACTTAAAATATACTAGCACTAAAATGGAAAGGGAACTCCAGTACATTTATTGAGAGCCACAAATAATCCTTCAAAGAGCCACACGAGGTTCACGAGCCGCAGGCTGACCCCTGGCTATTCTATATTGTACACTGACATATTATTGATTATATAATTCAATTTAATATACAATCATATAGTAATAATTTAAAAAAATGAAACTTGTAACACATTAGAGATTGATTTTTTGAGTGTTAAATATTGTTGAAAAACAATTAAAATTCAATTTTCTTTTAGAATAATATTCAAAAAGGTAAATAAAAATTATTTCAATCATTTTCAGTTTGTTTTAAACTTTTGAACTGATATCTTATAAAAATAGAATATGGACCTTAAATTATATTGCCTAGTACATATGTGAAACACAATGAAATGTAAATAATATTTATACATTATTAATTAGAAACAATAATATAATCTCAACATATCATTCGATAATTTTATTTGCTTCGTAATAGGAACTTAACCTCCTACTATTATTCTTGTTGACACATTTTTTAATGAATTCGTTTTTAAGGTTTGTCAATAATGTCTGAATCAAGTATTAAACCAAATGTTTCTGTATAAAGCTAGTCAAAACTTTACTGAGACATCTACTCTTGATGCAATTAGAAGTTTCCTTAATCAAAAAAGAAAAAGTGACATAATTTGAAGCTTTCGAATATGATCTTACGAACTAATTTTCTGCAGAGTAGAAATAATCCAAATAGGTATTAGCCAAGTGACAGGTTTCGTAAGGTTGAACGAAGACTGTAGATATATTTATATGATCAAACCACAATATGAAATGAGGAAAAAAGACTAAGATCTTTCAACCACAACAAGCGGTTTTCATCAGAGTCAAAAACCTAAGTTGAGGAATACCGCTTGTTGTGGTTGAAAGATCTTAGCCTTTTTCCCCGTTTCATGTTGTGATTTGATCATTGATGGTTATTTCACCTGTTAATGTAAAATTTTGTTATATATATATATATATACATATATATATATATATATACTATATATACACTACATATACATATTATACGAAGTAAAGCCTTCTTTTATCCTTGGGCAACTCCTATTTCTATTATCCCTGAAAACTGGAAATTAGTCTGTAAGAATCTCCCGGTCAGAAGATCGCCAGTGGTAAGACTGTGCTTCACTTCAATTATATTTATATATATGTAAACGTATAAACTACAGTAGGAAATCTTGAAAATAGAGTAATATCATTTAATAAAGTAATAGTCAACAGGTCTACAAGCTAACATTCAACTAGTGGCCCTGAGGACTACATTTCATTACATGGTTTGTGGTTTCTGCTTTGTTTTTTTATTTCAGACATATATTGTGAAACACCCTTAAATGAAGTACTATATTCTAATTCTTGTGTTTTCACAGCCTTGAAAAATATTTTTTTTATATTAAAATTATTAACAGTACCAACTATCTAAACTTCTGCTAAAATTGTCATTGATTTTAATTTAGAGAATGCAATCAGTTTTGACTCGTTCTAGAATAAAAAGCAATAAACCGATTATTTAATACAGATATTAAGGATAATTCTGGGCATTGCTATAGTTGTGTGGTGCTATATTAATTTCATTTTCTTTTCATTAGGCAATTAGAGTAGTTTCTTTTGGCTATTATTATATTCCCGCAAAATAATAATTGTAGTGAATGATTAAAAAGGACGAAAAGTGAATGTAGAAGTTATTACTTTGGCTTGATTTAGATAGATTATGTGTGTCTAATGAATTCCTTTTATTTATTTAAATAGACAGGACAATTTACTCTTCGCGTTGTATATATCTTTCCCGAGATGGTATTTTATATAATGATAAACTACACTAGCATAAGACAGACATAGCTTTGAGTCAAGTTCAGTGTTTAATCCTAGTGTAAAAAACAGATGAATCTAGAGCAATTTAAAACGATGGGTTATTTTGGGAAATCATTAATATTGTAAGTATGGTTTTGAATGTTCCATAAATGTTGTGTAACCGAATTATAAAAAATATGAAGTTCAAATCTCTAAATATTTCGGAACACTATGGTAAGTGTAACGGAATTTATGTTAAAAGATAATAGTAACTCTAGAATGAAATAGTAGAAAGCAGATTGGTAAAGAAACAATCTGGACTGGCAGGACATTTACCGAAGAGATCCCCAGGATGAAGTCTCATCACGTTCCCCGCCATAATCCACCTCCATCCGCCTCGGGCACCGTTTGCTTTTAATAAACCTCCTCCTCTTTTGCCTAAACACCTCGCTTCTTGTAATCTCACCCTTTATCATTTCAACGCCTTTTCATACTTCTAAATGTTAAGTATGATAGCCCTGCATTACCAAATGCGCAGTCCTAACCGAATAAAACAACACAACTTTATGCAAAATTTGACTTTTTCCTGAAATGACAGTCTTTAAAAACGCTAACGACAAACCTAACCATTTTTATTTTATCTTTTTATAGTGTAATTGTTGAATATATTACTTGCTAGTTGAAACTTAATCATAATTAAAACTATTGGGGTCACTTGGATAAAGGTCTTACCGGGACATCATCGTTAGAAGCCCATGTAACCTAATCATTCCTGATACTTTTATCTTAGTGTTGCATCTGTTTTAATATTTGAAATATGTTAAACAAACTTTAATTCAGCCCGTTTCTGTTTTCTCTCCCAAGCTAAGTGATATTAAATGATATTTTTAAACCACATACTTATCTTTCCATATCCACAAAATTTACATCCACCTCCTAAATGAATGTTATTAGGGATATGGATAATTAGATGATTTGGAATAGTAGTTATAAAACATGAACTTTTGTGACAATCCTGTGAAAACATCTTTGATACTTCATTTTTGATATCACATTCAAAATTCGGCCTAGAAGTAGTTGTGATTTATGTTTGGCGTTTAACTCCACCAAGTGACTCTATATTGTTCATGTGAGAAATGATAAACTTATGTACTGTTGCTCAGTTAAGGCTGAGTTCATCAGTCCTGAGCCTGCACCATCTCCAGTCTAATAATCTTGAGTAAGTTAAAATTTATCATTGCCATCAAAGAATCAACTTGATAATATCAAGCGAGTGTGGTGTAGCATTCGTGTATGAAATCAGAACAGTTATGTGTATTATATGTGTTATGTGTATCCTTATTATATCAGGATAGTAAGGCTATTCTTCGACTGGTTTCAGATCTTGCTCGTTATCTAGAATGAAACTGAAATTTTCAGCGGTTATCGTATATTTATAGCTTTGTATTACATATTCCTATTCTATAACCTATCTTATTATCAATTACATGATTACATATTTTATTCCTTTTCAATCTGACTATTTATATCAGTTTTAATTTTGTTTTGTCATTGACCCTTTGGTTCGTCACTTGTATATCTCTGGTAGTTTTGATAATAGTTTTACTTTCATTACAGTTGGTTTCTTCATTTATAATGTTCCATATATAAGGCTTCCATCACTCTTAGACTTAGTCGTTTATATTCTTTGTATAGCAAGTCTATCGAGTTCTCCACATTGTATGGTTCATGTCAGGATATCATTAAATAATAGGTAAAGTTATAATTAGTTTTATTGTATTTGAAATCATGAATGTGTTCACTATAATGCTGTCTTGTCTAGTCTTTCCTATCTGACTAACACTCTGGAACATTAACAAGATCGGGAACTGATCAAGTCAGTTGGGATATTTACGAGGCAGAATGTTTTATTCTTCTTCAATTATTATATCAGCATTAGATCCGTAAAATGTCAGGTCAATGATGTATAATACCTTCCTTAGAGTTTGTGCTCTTTAATTTATAAAAGGGTTATAAGAAAAAAAAAAGAAATAAGAGTGAATTTGACGTTAGTTTTGATAATAAGTTTGACGTGGGAGGTAAAATGGGTGATGAATGCTGCGACAGGCTAGAGGGTAGTTCTTAGCTAACCTGTAATGGAGGGCACTGGAGAGCGCCCACTTCACTGTCCATAATAAAAGTAATCAATCTCAGCCGGCACCGCCTTCCGCAGCCGCCTGCCTCCTTCAGTTATTAATTGCACTCCTCACCCCATCCACTACACATTACCCCTTTACACATTTTTAGCTTCTATCCAAAAACCTCTCCCCTCTTATTAAAAACATTAATCTGAGCTCTATCATATTTTAACAGATTTTTGGAGTTTCACAACTAAGGTAAGTCCTAATGGCCGACTTTAATTACAGTTAAGAACCATTTATTAAATAAAATTAAATTAGACTTTCTGGAGTCCGCGAAAGCTTAAATTTGATTACATTGACGAGGGGTGCGTCAGATGTTTTCAAATTATACTACTACTGTTTTAATTTTCTTATATTGTTGAAGATTTAAAACCCTCTGATTAAAACAGTGCCTTATTTAAAAAGTTATTTTTTTTAATTAATAGAGTTCGTTAATCAGGTAATTTAAACAGTTTTCTGGATAGTGTCATTTTTATTGGATCAGATTTTTTTCCTGGGTAAGAATCAAAAAAATTAATTTTTTTTTTTAATTTTCTGGGTAGCTGATATGATATTAATATTTCTATCATTAACCATTTATCATTATCCAAATCTATGATTTTTAATGTTTAGTTTTTATCTTTTCATAAAATTTTACACTCTGTCTATTAAAATCAAGAATTAGTAAATGTCTAATTTGAAAAACGAAATATAATTCTTATGCAATCTAAGAATGCTTTCAGTAAATCGTTAACCAGAATAGGCAAAGGACTAATTTAAACATTTATGCTCCCATTGAATTCATACGGCAGATATTGATTTTTTTCTTATTCTGTATATTACATACTAAAAAACAAAACAGAGACTATACCATCAATACAACCTTGACAAAAATCTGATTGCGTACATTTAAAGAAAAAAAAATAGATCTTATTTTGTTTCAAATTTTGAATTTAACTACTTTATTTTAAAATTTTTCAAAGAAAAGCTTTTAAAGGTTGTTTCAATGGAATAAAAGGTGAATCCAGTTGTATCAAAAATACAACTTTCTTATTCAACTAGTAAGAAAAGGAAATTTTATTATCTGAAAACTAGCAAATTAATTACTTCCTTCTTCCCAGTGCAATAGTTAAATTACCTGCATGCCAGATACAATCGTTTTATGATTGCTAAAATATAGTCATCATCAAATGATTCGATCTCAAAACTTTGACGGATTTACATGTTTTGAGGTCTCCTGAGTCCATTTTTGAAGTTTTCTTTTAACTATATATATCTACATATATATAGATAGGCAATATATATATCATAAATTCAAAACGAAGGAAACACACAGAAAGACACAGACATAACTCACATCGATATTTCGACCATCGTCGTCATCAGGAGGTGTGAAGAGCAAAGAGTTCGCAGGAAGGCAGGGCGGTGACTGAACTCGGTGACTGCAGCCAGTACCCCACCACTTACCACCAAGCGGGAAGGGAGGGAAGGAAATGAAGAGCCAAATTAAGACGTAAAAGGAACTAGTAAAAATCATAATTATTCAAATAAAAATAAGTCTAATGAAAAATTATAAAAAATGTGAAAAGTATATAAATCAAATAAAAATTAATAAAGTAAAAGTAAAAAAGGAATGCAAAAAAAAAATTATCGGTTGAGGTTGAGTCCAGGGGAAGAGCGAGCATCAAGAAAGCATATGTATGCTTCCTCTGAAGCTCTTAGGGTAACATTATTGTTGGATTCGAGGATCTGTTTCAGGATGAACCCTGAAACAGTCATTGAAACTGAGACCATGCGAGTTCGCATGGATGGCTACAGGATAGTTACTGCGTTGACCGACTGAAGCCCTATGACCATTCATACGAAGGCTCAACTTATTGGAAGTTAAGGCAGCGTAAAAAGAGTCACACTGAGTGCAATCCAGTCGGTAAACACAGTTGCACGAGGTACAGGAGGAATTGACTTGAACCGGATAGGAACGATGGTGGAGAGGGTAATCGAAGGAAGGATTAGGATTTAAAATCAGGCAAGTTTGACAGCCACGGCGTCCAGATTGTTTCATTCCATGAACAGGATTAGAAGGCTGACGAGAAATATGAGAAAAAATGCTTTTCAGATTGGGAGGTTTACGGTAGGAAATAGAAGGGGGGGTGATTAAAGATGGAGAAGTAGAAGCAGAAGTAGACAGAATCGGAAAAGACTCCTTAATAACGACTGCCTTCCTGCGGGACTCTTCGCTCTTCACACCTCCTGATGACGACGATGGTCGAAATATCGATGTGAGTTATTTCTGTGTCTTTCTGTGTGTTTCCTTCGTTTTGAATTTATTTTATTTAAAAAAGTCCGCTGGACCGTTTCTTTTAATTGGTATATATATATATATATATATTAAATTCTAGTTTATATATATATATATATTATTATTATTAAAAACGTAACCATAGTAGGCAGAAACTTGCTTCTTTGTAAGTTTCTCTATCTTCCTAAATAAGGATTTCGTTGTTGTATCTAAACTATATAACAAACTTCCTACACAGTTAACAGTCAACATGTTTCAACTCTTTCATAGAGCCATCTTCAGGACGAGAATGATTCTCAAAAGCTTTTCCATAAGCAAATTAGAGTCAAATCCTTATTTAGGAAGATAGAGAAACGTATAAAGAAGCAAGCTTCTGCCAACTATGGCTACGTTTTTAATAATATGTGCTTAAAAGAAGGACTGCTACCAAAATTCACAAATATATATATATATATATATATATATATATATATACATGTGTGTGTGTGTATATATATATAGTGTGTGTCTAAAAAGTTGGCCAAATTCATATTTTACCCAAAAATGGCAACCACAGAACATATGTGTTGAACATTTTTTGAACTCTTATTGAATCTTTGAAGGTCACTTCTGAGACTAATTTGTGAGTTCGGATGACATTTTTTTCGTGTAAACTACTAGCACTAGAGTATTGATATTTGAGGGTTAATAAGAAACTGACAGAAGCTTTAACCCAAACGATTTTTTCAATAACCATAAAGGTAGTTTGGCGTTAAAATATAAAAATATTGACTTGTGAGATATTCTGAAAGCTTGTGGAAATGATGCTGATCACATCATTTGATGAATCATAATAAAATTATAACAAAAAAAAGGGCTCCTTGTGAGAATATGAGCTGAATACTTTGTTGTTAAAGTACATGAAAAAAGAGGTGTTATGGTACATTTTATAAATTTAGAATTTTTTTTCTTAAACTGCTTACAACAAAATAATTAATTTTTTAAAATGGTAATTAAAATTAGTATTCTGTAAATAAAATTCAAAAAATTCTGACTCTGTAAAAAGAAATATAACTTTAAAAACTCACTCAAAACTCAACTTGAAATAATCTTAAGCTGTTGTACTTTATGTATTTTTATACCTGAACTTAAAAAGTTTAAAAGATATTTCATGACCTTTTAAAGAATTATGATGATATATAAGCAGAATAAAATTTCAAAACTAAATAATTGAATAGAAAGCATCCTTATTACTTTACTTATTATCATAAACTATGTTAAGATTTATAACTATGTTATAAGATTTTCACGGATTTAGATGTTTTGATTTTTACATATGCTTTTTTGTCCTTTCTTGATGTTTTTGTACGTGGATGTGTCCAAAAGTTTATGGATACAGGACAAATCACTAGATGAATCAAATTCATATTTTACCAAACATTGAATCATATACTCTAGATGTGCCCTTTTTTGTTATTGAGCAATAATGTATCATAGGAGAGTCACTTTTTTTTTGCAATAATATTTTAAATAATCTTTTATTTTCCTCAAACTACTTCCTCTAGAGTGTTCACAATTTGAGATTATTATGAAACAGACAGAAACTATAACTGAATCAAATTGCAGATTTTTAAATCAGCGAAAAAGGTTGTTTTTTTGCAATAAAATTTAAAATTTCTCACTTATGACTGATTTCAAAAGCTTTGGGCACGATATTGATCATACTGATTGACCGATTGTAATGAAATTGTGCCCAAAAATTGACCTTACATCCTTATTACATAGAGTCATACATTGAATCTTAAACAGTATAAGCTGTGCACTTAGTTTTCAAAATTGCACGGACGGAAAGGGCTTAATGGTATATTTTATTATTTCAGTAATTGTTTTTTTACGCTAAAGGCTTAAGTATAGAAAAATGAAATTTAGTTCAAAATTCAACCCTAAAATTAGTAATAAAAAAAAATGTTAAGAAATCCCAGACATCGCTAAGATCAATGTTGCTATGAGCAATGAAAAATTCATTTCGAATAATGGATTGCCTGCAGTACGTGCTGCCATTTTTTTCATTGACTTTTTGAATTTTTTTAACAGAATCAGTCAAGTAGAATTGTTACTTAAATAATAAAAGAAATTTGAGGATATTATAGTAAAATAATTGATTTTTAGAGAGATTTAATTAATACAACTTTAAAAAAAAACAGAAATCTACCATGCATGATTTTGTTGTAAGTAAAGTACAGTGATCTGTCACTTTTCGCGATTAATGGAGACCGAGACCCGCAGCGAATGCCTAATTTCCGCGGAACAGGAACGACCCTCCCCCCCTCTCTGACGTATATGTACATCTTTATGTGTATATAATATCAATAAATACATATTCAACGCTATGATTGCTTATACTAACAATAAACATTCAAAAAATAAGGCATAAAATGTAAATAATACAACATACCTACGTTTAATTTTTCATTGATATAAACCGGAACTCCGCCAGTTTTCTTGGTTAAAGTCAAACTGTCAAATGTCTACTTGGATTAATATTTAAAACCTTTTTTCATAGACCTATAACAAAGAGGAAATAAAAAGGATACATCAACCAACAAATATACAGAAACAAAAATGGCTTACTACAATGTGTGATACAATTAAAAGAATAATTTAGTAACTATTTAAGGACTGACAGAAGAAAATAATTTATGAAATAAGAAATTATATAAACTTGTACATTACTAAAAGTTTACTATGTCATAATATTGAAGTCAATTTTATCGTGTATGTTTCTGTTTTTTATGTGTTTTCTATTTTGTCTCATATATAACAAATTTAACAATAAATACTTGAAAACAAAACGTGATATTGTAATGACTATCCGACAATGACAGTGACTTCATGAACTGCCCTTGGAACAGTCTCAAGAGCATGATATCTGAATTACTTCCTCGTATAACAAGGTTTGGCTATCCGACAAGAATCTGAATGATTAATATTCTTGGTAAACTCTTTTGCATCTGAGCTTGAGAGGCTTTTAAAAAGAGCTCATAAATTATAAAAATATTAACATGAAATATAATAATTTTTGTGAAATAAACTTTAGTAGAAGTTGTCAATACATAGGTGTTATTTTTGTTTGAAATGTAAAACAAAAAAGCATGAAACAGAGAGCAATAGTAGATTTAAGATTGATGTATGCTACTGGAGTGAGTATTTGTTTTGTATCAAGCTGCTCAAGTTGCTTTCTAAGGTATGAAGTGGTCAGACAAAGATTTTCAAAGCTAATAATCTCCAGCATCTACTTATAAGAACCCTCGTTGCGTTCCTCCTTGCAAGATATTTCATTATTAAACCCCCGGGCAGCCAGATATCAGAATGTTATTATAGATCCCCTTGTTCACCCATTCCACTTCTTCCAAACCATCCAATTGATTTCTCGCCAAATCATCTCTCTTTCCTCTTCCATCTTCATAAACATTTGTTTTACTTTTTTTTTTTTTACTCAACTGTTCACGAATTAAGTCCAACCTAAAGAAAAATTTCCTTTTTTTTTCTCAGTTGCAAACGTTTTTGTTTGATGTCCTGATGAATGCAAGATGTTATTAAAACTCGAGCCAGCATTATGTATTCAGCCTCTCTGACTTACCTTCATCATTTCTCTATATTGACAGAAGAAAATATTAATTTTTTCTTTTAAATACAGAATGATTCTTCATGAATAAATACAACGTATTATTTATTATTATCTTTATCAGGTTTTATTGAATGGTTAGCTGTAAACTAAACACAATTAAGGTGCATTGTCATCTATTACACAAACTCTGCAACCCTGACATACTTTTTAGATAAACAATAAAGAAAATTATATTAAACATAACAACAAAATAATTTCCAAACTATATACAAATGCAAACTTAATTACATTCAAATGATGATTAATTAAGCAGTCGCTATTATTTCACACTTTATATTCAGTAGAAATATATAAATTTATGATTTAGTACAGAATAAATAGAGTTTATTTAAGTTTAAATTCAATGTAAAATTTGATTCAGTTCTTAGTCCTTAATCTACCCTTAGTTCAGCTTTGCTTTGTTTATAGGTAGTCCAATTTCACTGTATTAGGCTGCACTGTACCAACCCCATTTGATGTTGGTACTGTTCAATTTTAAATCGTTGAAATATGGTGTCATTCAGGTATTAGGCATGAGGTAAGGACTTAGTAGATGTATGTTTATATCTGTTTTAGATTGATAAGATGTAGTCTCACAGTGTTTTATTGAATCAATGTAGTCTCACTACAGTTTTTTATTTGTGTATTTATTTTCATGGAATTCCTATTGAACTTTAGATAAACTGTAGTCTCATTCCATTTTTAGATTAAATAAATGTATTTTCAGGTCAGCTTTAGATTAATCGGCTGCAGTTTTAGTTGGGATTTAAATTTAAGACCCAACGTTGGAGACGGTCTTCAACCGTCTCTGTACCAGTGCGCTTGGTTTCCCTTTCTTATCTCTCCTGAAGACGGTTCAACCGAAAATTAGAGACTGTAAGTGTGTGTTTTTAATTTCTCTACGTTTCTTTATGTACATTGAACTATATATATATATACATATATATATATATATATATATATATATATATGCTTAAGGGAAGACCTGCTGCTATTGTACACAAATATATATATATATATATGTTTCTATCTTCAGACCTTAAAAGGAACTTGGTGGAAAGTGCCTTGATGAAATATAGTTTTGAAACCCTAGTCAACAACTGCCCAGGACTCTTTAAATTAGATAATGCTTTAGTTGAGGGTATAGTTAAACAAATTGGACCTCTTAGTAATATATATATATATATATATATATATATATATACAATAAATACTTACAATATACACGAGATGGAAACTAATGAAAGTAAAAGCCACAAGGGAAAATAAAAAACACAGGAAATATATGCTCTGAGGACTTTTAAATTCATGCCATCAGAGAGCAACTAGAGATTGAAAAACAAAAGAGGTTACAGCTTTGTTATAAAAACAAAATATGAGAAGGTAATATAAACAGGTGTTATAATATACAAAGTTTTAAAATAACAAGTGAGAAATAATAACAATAAAGAAAAAGAATTAACAAACAAAACATGAAAGGAAAATGAAATACCTAGGTCACAGGAGGAGAATCACCAGTTTGATTAGAGTTCATATCAATAGGTTTCAAATTACTAAGAGGTCCAATTTGTTTAACTATACCCTCAACTAAAGCTTTATATAATTTAAAGAGTCCTGGGCAGTTGTTGATTAGGGTTTCAAAACTATATTTAATCAAGGCACTTTCCACCAAGTTCCTTTCGAGGTCTGAAGATATGAACATCAGTTCCTTGGCGTCCTCCCATTTTATTGAATCATTCTTATTCTTGATATGCTGAAATAATTCACTCGATTCTTCTTGTCTTCTAACAGCATATGTACATATGTGATTGGTGACACATGACGGCTGATTTAACGTAACCATTATGACCCTCCACAAGGCCTTTGAACGACCTGTGATATGCTGTACTACACAAATGGTTTATACCGTACATATGAGATCGCGCTTGAAATAGATGGGTCTGAATTATCTGCCTCCATCGGAGGTTAATTTTAAGTGTACAGTGAGTTGTGTAGTTAGAAATTCACCCTCTGAACAGTGCGCTGGTCAACTCATCTTAAGCAATGTCTTCTGTGATTAAAGCTTCTTTTGGTCTAGAAAATCGGTCCAACAGAATCATACAACAGCAAATTTTTTGTGAAAAAGTGAATGGTCCAACAGATATAGATGAATGTGTTCGAATTTGTGACTCAGAGAAACAAATTCACCAAGAGCTAAGTTATCTTCAATTTCTGACTTGGTATGCTGCGAGGTGTCCAGAAAGAACAATCCTTTTTAATCGATGGCCTCACAAGACGGCTGGTGACTTGTCTTGTTGCAGCTTTCTATATCATGCCCTTATCATATTAGGATATGATATGTTTTGCATAAAATCTAACGTGGCATTTCTAAACGCTTTGCACATGAACGGTCTTGGTGTGCTAGTAGAAAAGTAGTTTCAAGAAACAAAAATTAGTCCTCTGAAGTTTCTTGATTCCGAGCGTTTATTTAAGCTTCTGCCAGTTTCTAAAGTTGATAGCTGTGGAAAGAGTGTTAACTCTAAAGAAGGCGTCTGTCACTATGTTCTTCTTTCTTTAAATAAGACGTATGTCATTGTCAAACTAGCATCCATAGTCAAAGTGTCTGATTGGTATGAAAACTGAACATTTATTTAAATTTTCATTGGAAGCACATCTAATTGCCTTGTATTTTGTGTATATAATGAACCTGAGTGCTTCTATCATACTCGTATAGTGGTGTTAATGTATTTAGTTAGCAAGTATGCTCAACTTCTGACGGAATTTCCAAATATTATACGCTCAGATGGCTCCTTAAAGTGGACTACACACAGTATCAACCACCATCTTGTCACCACACCAGGCTCATCGGTAACCAGTCGTCTATGAAGTCTCATACGTTTTTAACGACGGAAGTACATTTATTATTCTTCTGCTACAAGTGCGACAACATATAAAAGCTAAACAGAGCCACTAAAGTCTATGGTGTGCTCGTATACCCAGTTATACGGACTCTCAATATTATTGGTGTAGTCGTCCGACTGCTCATCAGTTCAGTTCTCCTGCCATTGGATGTCAAATATCCATATAGTTTTAACAGTAAGTCATTAATGTCATTAATGAGCATTAATTAGTATTAAATCTGTTACTAAAAAATATAATGTTTCGTTGGCGATTATATCAAGTATCGTTGATAGTGTAGTTAGTTTTTTTTTAATGAGGTTATGAATCTAACCAAAGTAGTAAACATAGTGCATGGTGTCAGAATGTGTGTGGACTATTGTTTAAACGTATTATAGATAGCAACATTTAACTCATAGGTGTGGCTTGCATGCTGCACAAGATAATTCGGTACTAGAGTTGCTTCAGATCTTCGAAACATTTTCGGAGTTATGACTGTTATAACAATCTTTATCGGTATAATTTGAAAAACGTGTTAGAAAATTTTAATTCATAACCCGATAGATTATTATCCCTAGGTATAGTGTAGATTATTACTATACCCTGATAGACATTTTGGCCATTCTTTAGGCCTTACTGAGATATTGTGATACTTGTAAATTTGATACTGTGTTACTTCTAACATGTTGCAAATTTGATACTGTGTTACTTCTATCTTGATGTAAATTTGATACTTTAGTAACGCCTCAAGACACAATCACTTATATGGCATAATCTACCATTCTTATAAAGTGCTGATGTTTTTGACATAGTTACACCCACTGATTCACCAGAAACCCACTACTAGAATCGGTCTTTTGATAGGTTAAAAGGTAACTTTGTATGGGAATCAATTAGAAGTGCCAAATTTTACACGTAATGGCAATTTCACCATTTGCAGCAGCAAAAGAGCAGTGGACAAACATCCGCAGATAGTGCCGGTATGTTTGCACATTGTCATACGGTCACAGTTTGGCAGTCCGTTGCATAGTTATTTCCCTACTATCGTGCAATTGTACACTGAAAATGGTTAATGGTGTGACATAATAGGAACATTATCGGAAATGCTACTTTTTTCTTAAGCCTCTCATAGTCCTAGTAACTATTAAACTGACTCTGAACCCTGATAATTACAATTTAAGTTGATATTACAGTCTGGATTCAGTTTTATATTGAGGTGGCAGCAGTTTATTCCTTTTTTCCAAGTTAGAGTATTGTATTTCATACTTAATATAATTGGTGGTGATACAATTTTGTTTTAATGGAAAGATTTATTTCAATATCACTGCATTATATTTCTAAATATTATTGATTATGTCTTGTCAACAGGATTGTTTTTTATATCATGTGACAGTGTGTTGCTTCGAATTTAGATGTTCTAATGTAATTAGTAGAAGGATAAATGTTAAGACACAAGGTTGGCGATGAGGAATGAAACGTCTCGGGGTGGGTGCAATTATAGGGGTAACTTGTAAGGGATGAGATGGTGTTAAGGTGTATCGGACAGATAGGGGTGTGTTGACAAGACTACCCTGATGGATTACTTCGTCGATTAGAGATGAAAGATCCAAGTTACCTTATTCCGCAACAAACCCAAGTATCTTACAAGTGCTCTCCCGTCTCTATATACTTTAACCATTTCTAATACTTTACATAATTAAGCCTTACATTAATTATTTAACTTCTCATTGAGCATTATATAATTTTATTAATTGTTTATATATTTTTAAATATATTCCTTTTCATGAAATTAAGTTTCGTTTAGATCATCTTCTTAACTATCATAGTTGAAATGTATAAATAAATATGCATTTACTCCTTGTCAATGTTGATTAAGATATTCATATTATTACGTGAGATCATTTTACAATAGATCTAGACACGTATTTATTATTATTTGCTTAAATATGATATACAACATTATCAGTCCATCTCGAAGTATGCAAAGAGACTCTTCATAATTGAAATTAATTTCTACTATTGTTATTATAAGTTATATATATATAACAGTTCAACAGTGAAGATAGGTAGTACAGAAAGTAAAGAAACCCACTTAAAGACTCAAATTTTCGGGCAATCCATCTTCAGGAGAAAAGGAGAAAAGAGAAAGGGAGGCCAAGCACGTTGTAGGCGCAACGGCTAGTAACCCAGTAACGGGTTACCCGAAAATTTTAGTCTGTAAGTGTGTTTCTTTACTTACTGTGCTACCTATCTTCAATTTTGAACTGTTATTGTGTCCAGTTTGGATCGTCTTTCCGTTTATCATGTGAATATATATATATATATATATATATATTCCTGAAAATATATATCAGGAAAAATGTTTGATTCAAAGCAGATGTTTCAATTTTATTTACAACATTCTTCATGTTGTGTATTATGTTCATTGATAATAATGCTAGTCTTCAATTCTCTTAAATATTGTATAAATTCTGATTTTTTTCCAATTAGCATGTTATATGAAAAGTTTGTATCAAACCAAAAAAAAAACACTTGAAAATTTTTTTTGATGCTGTAAAACTGACAAATTTCTAATAGTATTTAGTTCTACAATAATACCCGCTGAAATTTTCTGGATATTTGTTTAACTTATGAATATATTGATATAGCTTCTCGACCACTGATATTTCAAATTCACACAAGGGGTTCTTGAAAATTTTTGGTCATAAACATACGACTCCTGATTATTAGCTAATGTTTCTCCAAAAGTTATTTGGCATTTTCAAGGAGAAAAAACAATTTATTGACGACATAAGTAAAGCAAGATAAATACAAATACATCCACGGATACCAACCAACAGAAAACAAACCAAACAAAGTGGCTCTCTTGTTACTGAATTTTTTGTTTTTTGGTTTGTTTTCTGTTGGTTGGTATCCGTGGATGTATTTATCTTGCTTTACTTATGTCGTTAATAAATTGTTTTTTATCCTTGAAAATGCCAAACGACTTTTGGCGAAACGACGGCTTATAATCAGGAGTTGTATGTTTATGACCAAAATCCTCAAGAACCCCTTGTGTGACTTATGAATATATACAGGTGTATTATTTAATCAGGATTCGGTCAATTTTCTACATTCAAAAATCAAATACTAAACGAGAGTTTTGATTGGCAATGAGAGTTTGATTTTTGAACCTAGAAAGTGTACCGAATCCTAAGTAAATAATACACCTATTCTATCAAACGTTTAATACATTGTTTGGGATATATATATATCAATGATCAAACCACAGTATGAAATGGGGAAAAAAGACTTAGATCTTTCAACAGTGACAAGTGGTCTTCGTCAATAACCCGACTGTTATTTCACGTGTTTATGTGAAATCTTGTTATATATATATATATACATGACTTCAAAATTGAAGGAGAGTAACACACAGAGTAAATTTTACAAACTCAAATTTTCGGGCAATCTGTCTTCAGCAGAAATGAGAAAGGGAAACTAAGCACGCTGTAGACTCAACGGCAAGTTGGTGGAAGCCAAACCCTCATATAAACCATCACACTGGGTGCAGTCTATCGATAAACGCAGTTAGAAAAAGTACAAGAGGTTTTATGAGAAATAGGAGAGTTTTTATTGTTAAAAAAGAAATTAAAGGAAGGAAAATGACTGATAATAGGGCAAGTAAGACAAACACGACGTCCGCATTGGGCCATATCACTAGCACTATAGGGAGTCGTTAGGGGAGAGATATATGAAAAGATAGAACATTTTTAGGTTAATTTAAAATAATCCTAGTTTAATTGAAACAAATCCAATTTTAATTTAAAATAATCAAAGTTTATTTTAAAATAGTTCAAATTTAATTTAAAATAATCCAAGTGTAATTTATAATAATCCAAGCTTATATTAAAATTATCCAAGATTAATTTAATATTTTTCAAATTTACATTTAAAACAGTTTGTCAACCTGAAAATACAATATGTAGCACTGAAGTTTAAATTAAACGTACATTATTTTAAATTAATCCGTAAAGTGCTATAAATTAGTTTTATATATTCTCTATATATTGTAGATATTTTTAAGCTCAAAATTAAAAAAATAATAAAGAAATAAAATGTTTGTTAAGAATATGTATTGATGCTAATTGAAAAATTAACGTGGATATATCTATAATAAATTGTTTCTTAAAATTGCCAAGGAAAAATGAAAGTATGGAAGTCAAAGTAAGTAGACCATTTTTATTACGACATTGAAGGAAGTAATTCATACAAAGTGTTTCATTAAATTATAATATGTTATATTATATTTGGTCTATTAATAAGTTTGAGTAATGTGGAATAACTGTATTTAATTTAAATTGAACTTGGACTATCTTAAATTAAATTTAGATTATTTTAAATTAAACTTGGATTTTTCTAAAATTAAACTAGGATTATCTTAAATTAACCCGAAAAAGTTGTAGATCTGATATTTGTAGGTTTGTGGTAAAAGACAGAAAGTGCCTCTCTGAAGATAAAATAAGTACAGGAGGACAAACAATTATACTAAAAAAATCCTTCATAACTGTGCCTAGCCTGTAGGCACCAGGAAAACATGCTGTAATGAGAAAAGTAGTGCAACTGCGATCCCTCATAGGACCAGAACTATGATGCACATCAGAATATGACTATTAATAAAATTAGGCGGATAATCATAGTCAGAAAATTTCCTTTTTAATCAGTCAATTTGGAGACTACAATAATTTAAATTGCTACAAATTTGATGAAAACGTGTGAACAGGGATTTGGTGATGACCTCCTTAACATGGGAGGAATGGCAGCTATTAAAATGAAGGTCCTGCTGGGCATTGGTTGATTTAATATATACTAAAGTAGAAAAATATCTGTTATAATAGGTCAAATTAACTTCTAAAAAGGAATTGAGGGTATTGGAAACTTTGTGAGTAAACTGATGTTTACCATGTATGATTGTGGGAGGAGAAAATCTGTTCAGGATTTGAAGGAAATTAAAAGTATCTTTGCAAAAAAAAGACATCATCAAAATTTAACTTTCAGAATGTATTAACTAACGTACTAATGACTTGTTATTACAATCCAATATATTTCATCATTCGCCTGCAATGAGAACGCTTTACTGCATCTTTTCACACAATAGATTACTTCCATGCTTGCTCCATATTTCATAGTATGGTATTTTTAAAATTTCGGTGATAAACAGCACCGTTGATACCTTTAATTTATTTCATCCAAGTGCAGTAAATATTGTTGTTTTAAAAGCTATGAACGTAATTTCTTCTTCAAATAAGCTTAGGTAATTACGCTTCTATATTTGAAAAATATCCCCATTTCTAGCTGTTAAAAAATGCTATAAAATGCAAACTTCTATATGTGAGCTTGTCATTATAGTGCTATGTTTAGAAAATATTCTGTTAAAAATGAGTAAATTTGTATTTACTCATGATAGAATAATTACAATCGATAATTGGAAACATATAGAATGGATTATATTGTTGTGAATAAGAAGTGTTTTATTAAGTATAAAGAAAGGTACAAGTATAAGTTTTGATGGGATGGCTGGTGATAGACAGCATGAAGCTAACCCCACCCATTGACTGATGAGTTAGGCAACAACAGTCGACATGAAGGTAGTGTGAGAAGTCACCGTCTTGACTTGGGCCACAATTTCCTAATGAATGCTAGGGTCCAGAACTGACCGTTGATTTCACCACCTCCGCCTAATCTGTGTCCCTCTGTTATTAGAGGCTTTACTGACTGGCCCTGTCCCGAAACTTAGAGAAAACAGCTTTATTCTGAATACCCGCCTAATGACCAAGTTGTCTGGCCGTCGCACAATGAACACGCCCTAAAATCCACTTAATTCAACGTGTTCTGTAACTTTCTATGGACTCCATTAGGACCGACCTAAACCTCTTTATTGTTTCACTTCAGCTGATAACTCCTCTCTCAAGAGATAAACAAGCTATAACACTATTCACTCCGATAATAATCCTGTAAATCAAATGTTTCTCCACTTTCTTTATAAAACACTGTATTTATGTTAACTATCTTTTAACACATTTCTGTTATTTACAGTGTTAACAATGAATCAACTAAATCTCTGCTATACATCTGCAAACTTAATTTTCTATTTCATTATTAATCAAATTATTGCATGTATTAATTGCATTATGCGGTTTAGGTATTTTAATATAAAAGAGCTTTTAGTTATTTAGTAATTTTTTTTCTTTTATCACTACTTAAAAAAACTTAAAGTTATTTTTTTAAATAATTCTAAATTCCAATATGATATATCGAAGAATTAAAATATTTCAAAAAGAAATGAAATAACTCAATAAACAATTACATCAATACAATTATGATATTTATATCATGCAGAACTCGTATAAAGATAGTATTAAATATAAATTTTCACATTTCTGGGATATCTATAAGAATGAGAAAACTCTTCTTGTACCTTTACGAAAAAGCAACTTTCTGTACTTGCAGAACCTTCAAAAACTGCAGAGTATTTCATATAATAGAATTTCTCAATATTGAATTTCTCAAATGGTGAAACTTGTAGCGTGATTAAAAGTTTTGTATAGACAAACACATCTAGACGTCATGATAAAACTAAAAACATATAAAATGCTAGATTAAGGGGGCCTCAAAAGTGCCAATCTGGCCCGATTTCAAATTTGATTTTTGATATGACTACACTATACTCACAGTAAAGTGAAAACATTTTATCTGATATTATTATAAACTGTACTTGATTGTGAGTTGATGGAGCTCAAAGCAAAGCAAGAACTTAACCATCATTTTGTAAGAAATAACATGAGCATTTTGAATAATAATATAAACAGTTTTAAAGTTATGACACCCTGTAATATTATTTTATACTTTTGCATCACATTCCCCCCTCCCTTCCAAACACAAATTATTATTTACATGCTATATATATATATATATATATATATTATATATATAAATTGATAAAAGTATGGACCGTGGAATAGAAACAAAACGAAAGTTTATCGGTACTCGGTCAGTTCTTTAGGTTCAAATTAAACTCTCATTGCCAACGTTTCGGTCTTTATTTAAAACCTTTTTCATAGGCAGAAGTATACATTTTGAAACAGAAAAACTAAATATTACATTACAAATTATTTTTCTTTGTAAAATAATTTGTAATGTAATACTTAGTTTTTCTGTTTCAAAATGTATACTTCTGCCTATGAAAAAGGTTTTAAATAAAGACCAAAACGTGGAGGATGAGAGTTTAATTTGAACCTGAAGAACTGACAGAGTCCCGATAAACTTTAGTTTTGTATATATATATATATACTCATAATTTATGTACATAGACTTCAAAAATATATCAGAATAATATAAAAGTAATATTTTTTTAAAAAGAAGAAAAATATCTGATCATGATTCCTGATCAAGCAATATTGACTTGCAGTTTTTTGATAAAAAATATAATGATTGGAACAAGAAGAAAAAGTGAAATACAGGAAAATGTATTTTGGCTGCTTTTGGTCCAAATGTTTATACCGTGAACATTTTAAGGTTCAGGAGTCAATGGTGATAGGAGGTCTAGTTTGTATTTCTCTTAAGATGTGTGGTATAAAGAATGTGGAATAATAGGTTTGTAATGTGACATTTATCACTTCTAAAGAGTTTAAGACTAAGAAATCAGAAAACATGAACTTCGATTTCTTCGTTATTACCATTCTCATTTCTGCAGACACCTATGGAAAATTATGCGATGTTAATTTAAAAATAAACATCTTTTCAACCAGTTTAATAATAATTTTACAAAAAGGTAAAGTTGAGGGTAGCCAGCTTCAAATTTTTTTTTAAAATAAATGAATACAAATATAAACTTTTGGAAACAGTATTGAAAATTGTAAACTTTTGCCAGGTACTACAGTGTTCTGAACATATAAAATTGGTCCTACACCTTTGCTCACAATAGGACATAACTTTTTCCTTGTCTCCGGTTTTTTTCATAGTATATCGAATGTAGTTTTTGTAGAGTTGACACCAGATAGATTGTTTCTTTAGTTCTATCTTCAGAATAATTTGCCTCTACAAAAAAATACTTAATTTTACAATCTACACTCATCTTTTTCTCTTACATCATTCTACCCGAAATCAATACACCAGAATTGTATGCCAAGACAAGCTTGCATATGTTTTGAATTTGGTGTTGATGGGAATGTGATGACCGATTACATCAATATTAACAGAGTTGGGGTGTTGTTTTTCCTCATTATATGCCATAATTATTCTATCATACTTGCCTGATTAGAATTAGTAGAATTTCAATTAAAAAAGGTGGGTTTTAAATAGGAGATTGTTTCCGATTATTAAAAGGTATATTTGAGATGTCGGGAGGTGTGCAGGGAAGAAAGACTCACCGTCCATTCGCCGCGGAGACAGTTTCACGAGCCCTTAACTCCAAGTCTCCCCACTGACTTTTTCATTACTCCAACCATCCGTGACTCCAACACACCTCTTCCTACCATTAATTTCAATTATTTCGAGCAGGCATCTAGCTTTTTCTATCTACCTACAATATTTTTAAATTGATTTTCTATTCCTACCTGTTTAAATAACATGTTTTTATTTTATTAGTATCAGATAAATCCAATGTTTTGAGTTATGATAGAATTCACACCAGATTAATGATTAAATATTTCATTAGTTCAAATGACTTTAGGTTAAATAAATTCCCTAAAGAACATTTGAATATCACTTTTATCCATAGATTGAGATTATCAGTTTAATTTTAGCGCATAGAAAATATATGAGATTGTTTTTGGGACATGGTTGTAAATTATTTAAACCTCTTAAAGTGATAATAAAGAACCATTGTTGGTACAAAGGTAATAAATGTTGGGATTTATTAACTGGTGTGACTTAGTATTAACATTTGAGATAAACACAAGTACTTCCTAGAGTAAGGTGATATTCAAAATCTCTTCCAGCTTATAATTATTCTAGGAGCTCCAGGTGCCTTATTTCGTTATCCAGGTTGTTGAAAATAGTTTCCAGTCATCAACTGCAGTTTATATACATGCCCGACAAACTTGTGCACACAGTGTTAAACTTAAACTAGTTCATACTCAGTTTTGAGTTAACCACGGAATATAACACTATGAAAGTGAAATAAGCAGTCTTATTGGATTTAACCGAGTTTCTTTTTTTAGTTCGTTAGTTCAAATTATATCGTTTAAATTATTAGACTACATTTTAATAACTAAATCAATGAAGGTGATTGTGAGTTTTGATGGATTGGTCGTGAAAATTTACAACTTAAATGGTGCAATCAGTGTATGATTATTTTATTGTAACAAAATGAGAATTCTTTCTTACTCTTCTGTCATAAAGAGTACCTCAAATGTGTAGACCCGATACCACAAATACCAAAATACCAAAAAATATGTTTACATATGTTTTATAACATTTACGAATATTATATGAATGTTACCTGAATCAAAATAACGGATAGAATAAAACAATTTTTTGTTGTGAATAATTTAGTATTGATATATTAGAGTAAGTTAGCATTAAAACGGCTTCAATAATATTATATTTCTAATTGTTGGAGGACATTGTTTTTGAAGTTTGTTTAGAATTGGTTAATCTCTTCCAAAAAGGAATAGTAAAAATAAATGAATTTTACCACAATGTTAGTATCGCAGAAGTTAGTGTAAAGGAACCATATTTGATTTTAACCATTCTACAGTATAACATGTCTTATCCGCTTGACCATTTTTGGCCTCTGACAATCTTCAAGTGTACTGTACAATTTGAAAGTTACAGAAGATGTTCCACAGATATGGTAGTACTAACAACCTCTATTTCTTTAACCTAGCCAGTCTAGGTAGGATAATGACTGGGTTTAAATGACATCACACAGTTACAATATTTACTTTCGAATAAGATATGAAACCGTCGGGGGGAAAAGACAACATACGAGGTTAAATGATTCAAACTAATTACGATTTCAAAAGGTATATCAGTATCTGATATACCAAGAGCTTCAAATAATGTAATATTTCAGTAACATAGAGATAATATATCAGTTATCAGTAACAACAGATAATAAGAGGTACAAAAAGAAATTAACTTAAAATTGTTAATGTATTAACGTAAAGACATTAACATTGCTCGTCAATTGGGGATTGAATTGTGGACTTTGTTTAAGGGCAGGGTTTAATGGAAAGGGTTTCATGCATGAGGACAAAGTTAAATATGAAATGTTGACTGAATGGGCTGGGAGCAGCGAGGATGTGCACTGCGGTGTCCTGCTCTCTATTTAAGTTTGACCGTATTTCTCGGCTGCCGTTTGCTCGTGCCAGTCGCACTTCGCGACCCCTCAACACTTCTTGTCGCACCTCCCTCCCCGTCTCTCTTGACAGCCAACTGTACTAAATCTGCGAAATCCTTCCAAACTCCGCTCCCTTCTCTCTACCATATTCCCTGTTGGACCTTTTATGAGCCCCAACACTTCTTCATACACTAACTTCCTTATAAACTGCTCTCACGCTCCCTGAATACACATTTCTTTTAGACTCCATTCAACTACATTATCCATGTATTATAACTTTTTTCAAACGTTTTCTTAAAAGTTCACCACCTGGAATTGGTTTCTACAGAACCATTAACCCGAAGGAGTGCAAGAATGACTAACTTTAGAATTTGTGCCCGAGAGTAATACTTAACCCAAATTAGAATATGGTTTCATATAACAAGGCATAATGACTTGATATTTCATCCTCATTTCACCTCATATATTATTTTATAAACCATGTTTTTATTTCTAGGTACTTAAAAAGGGTTTTTTGTTTCCTGTATGACCCTATCCAGGCGCACCAAATATCATTATTTTTTCAATTAATTTCAATATTATTATAACCAGAAATACTAAACATTGGGAATTTTTTTAAGGAGTTTAGATTCCCAAAATTGGGTGCCACTCATTGGTGATACTGCTTTTACTATTATTATAAAAACTTACCCTCTTTCCTTGCACGTTTTCTCTCGCATCCCTGTTCGGGAACTCGTCTAATGTCGTGAGAAAACTTAAATTTATTCTTCAGTTAAGGTTATAAGGAAGACAATCAATCCTCTCTTATTTCGATTTCTGTCTTCCAATTCGCTTTAAAGTCGTTAACGAGTTGAAACCATTTAAGATGCTAGAAAAACGTACGATGTAAAATTTTTATAATGATATGACTAACAACCTCTATAATTTTTTATGGTTTCTATTGTTTTGGTTTTTTCTATTCTATTGGTTTCTATGGTTTTTTAACAACTATTAGTTTCTATGCTTTCTATTGATTTATTAAATATCCGATGGCCCTTTTTTAAACGAATTTGAGAATTTTTGGTTATTATAATTGTTTAAGTGGATTGAGGAAGTTGATTTGGTTGTGCTGCATTGGTTACTTACTCTTCATGCAATTCAAAAGCCTAGAAACAAGACATGCAACAGTTCAATATGTCTATTTATTTTAATCAAACACTACTAATTTGACATTTTTAAAAATCTAGTGCTACACATTCTAGACCTATATCATGGAAGTGACTATGCATATTTTCATTCATAATGAAGTTACTTCATTTTTAAATTTGAATATAAATCCTTTTTAAAAATTATTAATTATGACTTTTGAAGCCCACACAAGTGAAAGGTTACAGATTATCCAAAATCTTACCCTCAGTACTGGTGACAGTGCAAATACATTGATGGACAAAAATGGATCCAAATAATGATATTTATATGATTCCGATTCGACATCAAAGTGTAACATTCAGAATAAACTACTTACATGCAATGGTTCCGCAAAACCGAATTTTCATTCTCCTCTGAAGACAGTTGGTAAATTTTTTGCTTATGATTTTAAACATTTGTTAATCTCAAATGGGAATATAACCAAATGTTATTGAAATTTTAAATTTAAAGTTATTGAAATTTAAAATGTTTCCTGGTACCATACCATACCGACATTCGACACATTAATACTGTCAAACAAATGTTTATATTTTATTTGGCTTGTATATATATGTATTTATTTTATATATGCTGATTCTCGACAACTACCTTGATACAAATTAAATAACCTTGAGATTTCCTTTAGTCAAAGGTAATATTTCATAACTATTTACATTGGTGCCAACGTCTCATCAATTTTATTTGATATCATGAAAACACAAGTAGTTTTGCCATAATCCAACTCTCATATATCATAAAAAGTACAAACATACAACAATGCCATTATCGGAAATGTAATACTAACTTTTAAACAGTACTAAAAAAGGATTTTTAGTAAATACATAATAGAACAAATAAAATTCTTTCAATTCATTTGTAAATCTGGTTATATTATCCGTAATAGGTTAATTCAAGGGTCAAGGGTCAGCTAGCCATGCACAGCAAGGTGCATGCCAAATTAGTGGACAGGCATCTAGGCCTTTTACCACTTCATTCTCTAAATTAGTTAACTTGGCGGGATACAAGCTAAACTGGCGCATTTGCTTATCCCTTGTATTGAAAAATAAAAAATTTCCTTGGCTAGTTTTAACCTTGGCCAATGACTAGAACAGTGGTTTATACCATGAAAAATACCAGAAGCAATGTACATGTACTACATTCCACGACATAGGTTAATTTGGTTTGTTTGTGTATAATATTTCGTATGTGTATGATTTTTATGCGCCAATAATATGCGAATACAGATATATGTGCTATATCAATTGGGAAACTGTCACTGAAATAATTGTAAGTGATCAGCTGTAAAATGATAAGAGCTGTACAAAGTTTAGCAATAATCTTAGGGGCAGAAATAAAAGAAATGTAACTTTTGGAACTAACATATAAAATATTAGTTAGTCCTAAAGAACTGGAATAAGAATGCCATTCTCATATATGAGCCGCTTATTTTGAAAGTGGCCTAATTCCATTTATGTTAAAATCGAGATATTTAAGTGTTTGCGTTTTACAAAATTTAAAAATATTGTCATTTTATTTATCAACTAATTTTTGTTATAAAAATTCTTAGTAATTTTAAATAAATTTTGTACAATTTGCTGCAAAAGGTAAAGATAACGTAAAAATGTAATTATTTAAATAGCTAGCTAAATTTTTTTGGAAAATGGAATTAGGCCACTTTCAAAATAAACGGCTCATACACTCTGTACTCGTAGTTCGAACTTAGTAAAAGAACCGAATTAAAAGAAAAACACACTTAAAGTATCTAATTTTTGTTTTTAGCCATCTTCAGGTGAACAACAGATGAGAGGCCAAGCGCATGACGCAGTAACGGCTGGTAAGGTACTTCAGTTTATCTGAAGACGGTTGATACTGAAAATTATAGACTGTAAGTGTGTGTTTTTCCTTTTATTTGTGTTTCTTTACTAACTTTGAACTATATATATAGATCAGAATCACAATTACAGTGTGGCTCTGACAGTTACCATTTATTTTATTTTGGTCTAAAAATCTAAGCACTATTTCTGAATTTACTGTACTTCAGACGTTGTTTTTTATTTCACGAGTTTGCTATGAAATCTTGTTTATGTAATGTGCAAATAGGCACATAAAAAAAATCAAATAAAAAACATTTACAAAGAATAATTTCAAGAATTCATCACCATCTGGAAGAGATTTTCAGCCTTGAGAGGTAAACCTATATAAAATTTGTATCATTACTCGGTTAGTTTTTCAGCTTTATGTTAAACTATCATTGCCGACGTTTCAATTTTTATTTAAAACCTTCTTCATAGGCAGAAGTATGCAATTTTGAAAGAGAATAACTTAAGTATTACCATAGAGATTTTTTTTTTATAAAAGGAAGAAATTTGCGAATTTCAACAACAATGGTCTAGTTTAAATAAACACATGGTACTGTATACATCCATGTTTCAAGTTTTAATACATATATAATAAAAACTAATCAAAACTGTTATTAGTATAAAAGAGTTTTTTTTTCTTCTGTCCCCTTTTGATTCTGTATATGTCTATATTCATTTGTGAATACTATAAAAAACTTTCATGTAAGAAATAAAGACTGATGGGCTGTGCAAAGGGAAAATAGCTTGCGTCTATTCACGTAAATAAATTCAGAGAACTATAATGCGGTTATGTATAAAACTTCTAACTATTACTCGGATAATTTTCGTGGTCTTGAATTGTGCTTTTCTTAGTTGCTCTAACAACTATATTGACAAATAAAAACCTGATTATGAATTAGATTTATATGAGTTACCATTATTTTTTAAATTCATGCAATAAAGATCAATTAAAATAATCACTTTATTTTCATCAAATTATTTAATTGATTTACAATATTCTACTTTTTTCTTTTACATTCTTCGTTTTTGTGTTGCGTTATTTTACAAGAGTTAATTAAACATTCTTTCATTTGCACGGTAAGTTTGTTATTGATTGTTTATAGAAATGGACGGAGTTTGAACAGTGGTTGAAACAAGTGTGCCTAACATAGGTTGTAGGAGGAAATTCTTAACACCTCAAACTAGTGCATTGTCATTGCTTAATCTTGGAACAACTTATCACGATATTCAAATATATAATTAAAGAACTAAATCCTAACTAAGCATTTAATTATCTATATATTAATTATTTTATTAGGTGAATAAACATTCTTCTACAGAATTTTATTAAAGAAACAAACTTAATTGAATATATAAAGTGATATACTCGAGTAGTAATTTCAGGTTGAGTCTTTGAGGAATATCATGAAATGGAAGGCTTCTTGAAGGAGTAATATATACGGATTAGAGGAAGGAGAGGTTCTAAGGTAGGAGGAGGTATTAAGCGTGCTGCGTGTGTGGGGCAGCGATCGCCGGCCCCCAGGCGCCACTGTGCGGCGCCGCCCGCCCCTTGATCTTTAATTCAACTACAGCCCCCCATAAACCACCCCCGGCCAGCGAGCTCCTTCAAGACCTACCACCCTTCCTTTGTCAAACCAGATACACCATTGTTACCCTTCTGCCGTGTTTCCTACCCTTTGCGACGTTTCACAAAGATATATTATCTCTTCCAAGGCTTTCATAGAAATGAAGCAATACTATTTTCTCGCCTTGTCCATTGTATAATCATTAGTCACTGTACATAGTTTCTGGCATGAAGGCTTTGCCAGCATTGAATAGAATCTTAAGGAAGTTGTAGATTAATAACATTGATCAAAGGTAGAAGAATGAATACCAATGTGCTTTAACAAATCCTCAAACAGTAGTTGTATTAAAAGCATAATAGGAGGGCACGGCTTTAGAGAGAGACAAAGAGTAGAAGGAAAGTGCAATCCGCATTTATGCTTGAAATTTGATGAAATTGTAATAGGAGGAAAGTGTGGTTAACTAGGGATGAAGAGGCAGGCAGTGTTATGCTTATCTACGTCTCAGACATAATATCTGTTGTAAAGACATTTGTATAATTAGAAAGCGGAGGTAGGTTTTTGCGAGGGCGGTGATAATTGCGAGCCTCTAGTGCCACTGCTCTCCTACAGTTATCTGACACCCCTCGCCGGCCCCATAATCTTACTTGACAACTCACCAAACTTCATCCATTGTTGTTTCTGCCAGAAGAAAATAACACGTCCCCTCAGACTTTAATATTTTTGAATGTGCTCAACGTTTACAGTCTTGGGTCATTTAAACTTAACTCGATCTATACCGATGAATGTTGCACAACTTTGTAGAAATCCTTTAGCGTCTCTTTTAACTTTCCTGTTTGTTATGTAAATTTAATTGAATACAGGTTCCTTGATATTTCTGTTAATAACAAAAAACATTAATTTTGTAAACAAGAAACACAGTTGGTTTCTAACGCATTTAATATAACTAATAGGATTTGATTATTTATACTTTAATGAAATACATTTTGAATAACTGTTAATATGTTTTGTAGATGTATAAACCATTTACCAAATTGATTGAAGTAGATATTGATACTTTTGTTCACTTCAGCTACAAAGTATCATTAAGAAGTGATAGTAATTAGGTTTCTGCGATTAGGGAGGATTTATAACAGGAATAAGTGGTCACCCATTGGTGACACTCCGTAACATGGTTACCCTAATAGAGGTTTAATTAGCTGGTTTAATAGAGGAGGTCTTGAGGCCATTTTCTTTTTAAATGCCTACGCGCATTTGAAGGTATTACAGGTAAGTGAATGGAATGAGCAAGTAAGTTAGGATGGGTTAGTAATCAGCTGTGGAATAATTTGTATCTTTCTATCGCAAAGTTCTGAACCTATGGGACTTTGAGGTCTTGGTGAGCATTTTGTTGGGGGCATAGAAAGGTAAATGTGATAGTTTTCTGGTGATTTTCGACTGTAGGGATTGTAAAGATTGTATGTTGGATGGTTTGATGGAATCCCTGATTTCTATACCATATTGATATAGAAAGAAAATTATTCTTTAGGGTTGTAAACAGACTTAACAACTAGTTGAACCGATATCTCAAAATAAGAACTTGGGATAAAATGAAGGAGTGACGCTTTTTCATTACAGTCTTCAGGCCTCAAAGTTATCATAACACTACAGAATGCACACTGATGACAATATCACTTTAGTTTTAGTAGTCTCCAACCTTATTTGTGTAGGGTACGTGAAAACATACATCCAAGCGATTCCAGATTAACATTCTTAGCAGCACAAGTCTGCAGTTTATTTGTCGAAGTATGGAATATTTTTATAGTTTCAAAAAAGGCATATATAATTGTTTCTTTGCATTTTATTAATTTTTTTTTGCTAATATAAAGTATATTATTATTCAAGCTTGTATTGATTAATGTATTATTCTAAGAGTAATAAAAGAATAACCATAAGAACGGTTGTATTCATTGTTAGTAATTATTTGACAAAACCTATCCGATCATGCTATTGTATGAAATTTGTATACCGAACTAGGTTAGGTTGCAGTAGCCGTCCCGCGAGAGAACACATATAGGCCAAAGATTGGTGATTTATGATACCACACAATGACCATTCAATATTGAGAGTCCTAAATTTTACTTAGTTCACGTATATTTAGAGTAGGGACCTTCAACGAGTACATGGCATTATACAGGCTCGGGACCGACAACTATTGTCCTTCTTGCAATTAACGAGCTCAGTTTTTTTACCTCCCGCGTGAATAAATTAGGGTCAGAGTGTGTATCAACAAACTCATGATCTACCACTCCAGAGACGAGCACGTTAGCCACTGGGCTACCATTTACCAAATTAACTGTGTTGTTTTGAAATTGCAATCTGCTCTTGGAGGTTGGAAATACTACTGCAGTGTCACTGTTCATGTTACATAGTGGTAATACAGTTGTTAATGAACTAGATTATTTCTCCAATATTACAAGAAATAGAACTTACAGAAAGCAGATTACAAAGTTCTGAAGATCTGATTGCAGGAATTATCATCTAAGGCTTAATAATAATCAACCCATATTATTTGATGTATTAAACTGTTCATATGTTTGTTAACATCTTGTAAATTCTTTTTTATTCAGTTTCTGTAAAAATAGTAAAGTTTCTATTCTTTTATAAGATTTTTGTCCATCTGAGGTTATTAAAGCAATCAACTAGCTTGTTTCGTACAGTAGCGTTCTTCCAGAAAATATTAACTATCTTTTAGGACTAGCATGATGTATTTTCGTTTGTCTTTACATGTGAAATATCCTGCACATGTTAATTTATCTTGAGAATTTAACTTTAGATTTACTTGAGTTCTATACCTTTTCACTAATGCCAATGCTACTATAGCTTTTCTTGACTACGTACCTTCATCGGCTTAAGTTTTCAGTTTACAGTCCTTCTTTGCTGTCATTCTCTGGTAACTGATTGAACATGTTATGCAGGTATCTAGATTACTTTTTCCACAGTAGGTGGTATCAATCAAATGTATGAAATGTGTGTAAACTATTTCTTTTTTTTTTTGGAAAAATACTTTAATTTATAATATAAAATGTGTAAATAAATGAACTGAACTCTTTCTTATTGATGTAATGTAGCAAAGCAAACTTCTATGATGAGGTTTATAAATTTTAACTTGATATGAACTCACATTGCTTTAACAATCTAAAAGCAGGAGAGCTAACAAACGCTGGCAGTCCTTAGACTCTGTAAAGAGTGCTCTGGTTAAAAAAGTGCTCAATAAATTTTCAAGGCAGAAAGTGTGTCACGTAACATTTTTGCTGCTTCCAGATAAGTGTATTGTCTTTCTTTAACACATTCAACTACAGAGACAGGTTACTTAAATTGTTCGTTACATATGTCCTGATCAGGGTCCCTTAGTACGTTCTATATAACTAATATAAAAATTTAAAGGTATATTATAAATTAAAATATTTTTTTCCAAAAAAAAAAAAAATAGTTTAAAAGTTCAAACTGTGTTGAGAAAAGTGTCACCTCGCTTGTTTTTAATTCTGCCTTTGGTTTATCTTACCAAAATGTTACATCCATAAATTATATATTTTTTTTAATGATTTAAATTATTCTTAGTATTTTTAAGATCAAAGACAGTATATCAAGTTATAAAGATTTTTAAGGAAATACTTTTCTTAGATTCTAATTTTATAGCAATATGTTTTACGATTTACACTGTGCAATGTGGAACACGTCTCAAAAGTAAGCCGCTAGAAGAAAAACTATCATTTTTCTTCCCAATCACTTATATTCATTCATTGCATTTTTTTTTCTAAAAATATATTGCTGAGTTATAATCAATAGAATTGTTTATTTCGTAATTTCTTTTTCTTAATTTTCATTATAATAAATTCGTCCTAAAGATTTTTTTACATTGCTGTAACTTTTCCTTTAATTGAAATTAAAAGAGAAAAGTAAATATTAAAATTCTATTTTGAGTAAATAGTTCAAGTTTATATAGACTTAAAGCCGAACAAATACATATTTGATCTATTGGAAGATATTCTAATCTTCTTGTTAGTAAGTTCATCTTTGAAGAACTGGTGCCATTCTTAGCGATGATAGCTTAAGATAATTTCAAACTTCAATAACCATTTAATTAAAATAAAAGAGGTGCGTTAAAATATTCCTTTATTTTTTTTGTGTTTGTTAATGATTATATTAGTGATGAATATAGGTTCACCAAAAATATTGCGCAAATACAAAATTGAGTTGCGGTTGAAGTTAAGTAGAAGGTTGACTTGCCCTTGGGTTCAATCACTGTGTCCGAGGAGTTTGCTTTACCCCGTCTCGTAACAGTTCACCTAATGTTTTTATGGGATTATTTAGGAGGAAGTTTATGGGGTTCTCATCATAACGTCTCCCTTGGGGCGAATAAATTCATTCTGACTTCCTTAGGAATTAAGAGAGGCTCCAAGATTATCTCTATAAAATAACCAGCCTTCATATCTCCCATGATTTCTGAGTATTATAAGTACTTATTGACTCTTTTATTTTTCAGGTAAAGCGGATCTCTCCGACACACATGGTGCCGAAAAAGACAGTATGTATTTTTTTTTACTATTAGTCCTTACTTGTTTCAATTATAAATAAATTGAAATTAAATTTATATTAGTCAACAACAAATTTAGTAAATTTTTCATCCACTATGATATTTTTAAAATATTCTGTGTTATTATGCATTATACCAGTGTACAATGATATACACTGTAAATTCTGTTTCTTATTTCGCAAGTCTTTTTCAGAAGGAACGACCAACCAACATACAACATTAGTCTCCATCTTTCTAAGATGGAGAAAAAAAGTAAACTAGGAAATATAATCAATCCTAAATCTAGAATAGAATATTTGCTCTCCTAAGAAATGTACAAGTGAATATAGTAGTTTAAACTATTATACAGGAATGCTTGTCAGGTATCCTGGATACATACACTATTGGGTTATCTACCTTAGAGGTAGCGTTGTATTCAGTCACTGACATCGCTTTATTTCGCAACAGCAGGTTATTCGTCTTTCTATTTGTCTCTTAGAAGACAATCGTCAGCTGTTTTTCTATGTCAAGGTCTAGTGGTGACAACTATCTGCACGTTCAAACATCATCTTTAATGTTGCCAACTACGAAGAATAATCTATAAAATAATTGCGAGAAAATAAACGTCATTATACTGTGATTTAAAATTTAGTAATTACTAAATTATTTTCAATTATTCACTTGCTGGTTATACTATCTTTGTTTAAAATCAAATCATTAGGCTATAAGTTAATTCAAGGTTCACAAAATAGTTGAATGAAATTTAAATTTGTGAATTTTATAAGCACTTATCAGTGTTGTTTGATTGGAGATGTTATGATGACAGTTTCACTAATTTATTTATTACTTCTATTCCTTGAATTGGGTTTTAATAGCTATACCGCCTGATATATTTATTATTTGTAAGGTATTACAGGCCACATATTTAGCTCTATGCACTTATTACATTGACAGATTAATCATTGATCTATACATACAATTCTTTTTTAACTAATCAAACACAAGTTGATTAATTTCAAATCTTCGACTGGCAAAACTTATTTAACATTTTTGTGCGCTGGTCAAATATAAAGATACATATAGGAAGGAATCAATAATTAAAAGACTCAAATGTAAGACAATATTAGGAGGTGAACTAAGTTTACCTTTGCTTATCTCATGATGTTGTTAAGAGTCAATGTGACTGGATATCAGCAGAGGTATAGGTGAAACTTACGTATATCATTAATATGGCAAACCATACTCGTATATATGGTTTCTAACTCAGGTTAAGTTAGTTAACAACTAAAGAGTTAGTTGCGATTGAAGATGGACAACGTCCGAAAGCGCTCCAACGACTCCAAGATCATCGTACGAGGTATGACGGTTTGCCATATTAATAATATAAATCATACTAACCTCAATGGTAATAATAATAATATGTATTAAACTTATGTAGATGATGTGGGTCAATACTTAGAGGTGTGGTAGAAGAGCGGGAAATAGCTAGTGATGGAGCACTCCGATAATTGTAAATAACCATAACATTATATTTATAAAATGAATCAAGTGCAAAAAACTAGAGTTACTTCACCTTAATTTGGTATTCCTATATGAACTATTTTGTATGTGATATGATTAAAAAAATAACATATTTAATAAAACTACTGTAATATGATTTAAGTCTCTTCATATGGATTCATTAAGATAAAAGACTTCATATGGTCTCTTTACTATGGATAAATAAAATAACTAACTTACTTTTATCAAAAAGTAAATATGTTTTATCTAAATAAAATTTAATATTTTACAATTATAAAGTAAGTAGTCTAGACTGGTCTGGACTGTTCATCATCTAAAATGTAGGTCACTAATAAACTGCTCATAGGGCTCAAGATATTATTTGTTATTCCTTAGAGTCTAGAGTAACTTTTCTATATCTGATTTTTCATTCTAAAAACTGGTTAGTAAAAAACTTATTATTTCCTGATTAGAACTTCGTTGTCATTAAACACATAGCATACATTGCTAATTCATCAAAGTGTAGACACACATGCATTGGAATTTCTAGGGAATTTCCTGAATGGAACTTCACTTTTCCAATTTAATCTATATTCTTTATGGATTCAAGTTCAACTTCGTTTTTTTTTTCAAATCCATTTAGATATTAGATTACAATTTTTAAAAATTTTCTGTTCTAAATTTTTTTAAACTCGTATATGAAAAAAATATAACGATTTCAATCATTGATTGAAATCCTACTTAACTGGTTTTGATTTGCCAGCCGTGATAAGAAGTGTGAATCGTAACAATCCTCGACAATCTAATGTAGAGAAGAATTGTGTCATTTTGAGTTAAACCTGTTGGTAGCAGAGATATTATCGAGTTCAAAGATTGTGAATAATTCTCAAATTGTTAATTTCCTTATAAAGCCATCAATTGTTTATTATTACTGGTTTACTTTGTCTACAATTTTTCAAACAGAAAATTTTCCTATTTCTGGATATTTAATATTGTGACGGAAATCAAAAGGTGATTCCTGTAGCTTTAACCAAGTTTAGACATATTAACTGCAAAAAGTGTGGTCATACCTCTTATTTCAATTGATTATAAATAAAGATGATTTCAGTTCTTTAACAAACTGATAACTGGATTAATAACACCTTAATTACTGGTTTATTTATTTTCCTATAAGGTTGGACATCAAGGATTCATTGCGGTAGTTTCTTGAATCTAATTCTCGGATAATCTAAGAAATTTTCTAATCATTAATTTTCAAAACAATAACTATGAAAGTTTGAGAATTTGTTTTTAAATATAAAAAGGATATTGTTCAAATTAATATGATGAATGAATCGGTACACCCATAAATTTTCGAGGCAGAATTTGATTTGCAAAAAAATGGAAATGGTACTTACTGCATGATTTTGATTCATATTAGCAGATACTAAGGATTTGCTACTGCTAGTCTATCTTGACAGCTTAGGATACGTCAGGTCATAGCAAAGACTTATCTCTTAGATAGCTTCAATGCTGTAACTACTGTTTGTACCAGTTATTCTTTAAAATGGCTGCAATAAAAAAAAAATGTCAATAGAAATGAAAGTAGTTTATAAATTTCATAATTAAAAAGTGTCTACAAGGATGTATTACGATTAGAAGGGGTCAATAAACACACAGAAGGCAGTTTGGGTGTTCTGTGTGACTGCCTGAAGATGGAGGCTAGGACTGAGGTCACAGTATTGCTAATATCCTTGAACCCATAATACATGCTGATCATAAACTTAATTCTTTTACTTTATTAGATAACTTTTATAATAATGTCATCTGTAATCCAATCTACAACAATGAAGTCTAATAACGGAATTAATAGTATCCTGCATCAGATATTAATAGTATCAGGCAGATTATTTTGAGATATACAAAGGTAAAAAGAACAGAGACTATTGCATTTTATTGACAGTTAAAATTAACGATTATCTCTTAATGTAAAAAGTAAGTATCAGTCTGCCTATTCGTCTATGTGTTTGTTCACTTTATGGATATGACCAAATGATGTTCAATATAAATGATAGGTGTCTTATTTCCTTTCAGATATTCCTGGTCAAGTTTGCTGTGAAAATATCTTGAACATGTAGTGCATTTATAACTGATATAAAAGTGTACGATTTATGAACTTGTTCCGGTTTTTTTTTTGGGTCGTACCCCTCAGATGTACGCTACTAGTAAGTCAAATTAGTAAACTACGAGTAGTAGATCAAATTTAATATCCTTAATTACATTATGGAATGTTTAATATGAAAAACGTTTTTGATTGTGTCTAAATCTAAATATTTAAATAATTTAATTGATAAGAGATATAAAAAAAAATGATGGCAGAATATTTACGTTAAAACAGTTAAAATCAAAAGGCTTTAAAGAAAATTTGAAGATAGTCTAGTACAAATTTCATTATTTACCTCTTTTATTCCAAGTTTTTTTTTCTGAAATTTTCGGCCCAAAATCCACAAAACTGTAAAATTGGCGTTTGAAATTTGTTTACATTTTGATCTTACCGAACAAGTTTCGTATGAATTTTTGTTTTCAGTATAGGATTTGATCATGTTTCATTAGTTTTCACTTTTCCCATTGCCTAATTAAGGACTATAAGTTAACCAATAATAATTATTTCCCACTTACATACATGCTTCACATTTAGTGCTTTCTTAATGTAAGTTTACCCTTATTTGTTATGTGGCACCCATTTTAATTATAAGCAAACCACACTGCTGAATAAATGTAATTATTCTTTTTATGGCATAGCCATGTAAACTTATAGGTACAATTTTTATCTATTAATATGAATTTATATTCATTTTGTTTGATAATTTTATTTTAATAAACTCTGATTAACCGAAATGTATTTGAGGTAATTAACAATACAGAAGTCAATTGGCTTGGCAAAGCTGGAGTGGAATGGTTAGTGCACTTTATATGTTTAAGTAGTCACAGATTTAGTGGTTTAATTACTTGTTGTTACTTTAGGAAATGAAGTTCTTTCTGGTTGAATATTACTTAAAATAGTCTATATTGATTACTTAAATCATGTTGTGTCACTAGATGGAATACTGATGCCATTATTATCACTTATACTTATAGATTTCACTGATGGTTCCTGATAATATCAATAGAAAACATGACTCCAAGATACGGAGTTGTTAAAGTATTGTGTCATATAGCACCAGTCTGTAATAAATTATGCTCTTTCTTATGTTATTGTATGTTAAATGAACATAAGAGATGCAAATACGATAGTCAATATCCGTTATACATAGGGAAAATGTAGCACAACAAATGCGCTAGTTTAAAAAGGTTGCAAGAACTTACTTGAAAATTAAGTGTTTCTTGAAAAGTGATGGAATTTTTCAACTTACTCTAGTAAGTATAAATTCATTTTATGTTTTTGAAAAAAAAATTAATGCTTTTGTTTTTAAGTCTTTATAATTCTTTTAATGGACATCTTAGATGGATAATTTAAAACAAAAATAGACTACAGGAGAATACTTTTAAAATAGAAGCATGTTGTAATGGTTTTCTAAATGGGGTGAGAAGTGGTGATGTAATTTGGGAGGTGTTTTGAAGACCCTCCGGCGGGTGGGCAAACGCAATAAGGAGGCTGTGGGAAGACTGGGGTTGATGCAAGGTGGTGCAAATAGGTGATTGTGGAGTCTGGTCTCGCGCACTACATCGGAAGTGAATTAGCCGGTAGTCGTCATCTGTCGCCTCACGGGTCGCTCCTCAAGAACCTGCCCTAAAAACTTGCCGGTCGATAGCGGCCGCCAACTTTCCTCCCTACCGGACATTTCCATCTAGATTGCTTCCCGCAAACCCATCAAAACTCTTCTCTCTTTCTCCTCTTTAAATAGGTAGTATAACCGATCTAATCGAATAGTCCCTCAAGGTGCAGGTGGTGAATACAAAACGAGGAATTGTTTTCGATAATTGAATCCTCTTCCACCCTCTCCTTTCTATTTTTTCCTTTTCTTCGTTGGACTGAAAGTTTTCCTTGAGTATAACTTGATCATTTGTGGTTAAAGGGAATTCTTAAGAACCCAATTTCTGAATTACTTCAAACTTGAATATTTTAGTTGCTTCCATTTGTTCGAAAAAATACTTCATCTACAACTCGAAAACTTCTTGTCAAGATGTATTAGCTTCATAATTGAATAGCCCTTTAATGAAGACAATATTCTTTGATGAGTATCTCTTTTATTGGTCTACCAAGTTAAGTTTTCTTACAAGAGCCCAAGTAGCTCCATTGAACCATTAAAAGTAATAATGAAGAGAATAACTAAGTTGTTGAAATATTGGGTAGCTTTCATTGGTTTTCAACTGTTTTATGAAGCTATTTATTTTTTATAGCTTCACTTATTATATAATTATTATTGCATGCATTTATTTAGGGTGTTCACCTACATTGTTTAATGATTATTATAACCTTCATAAACGTCCAAAAACATATTTATGTATAAGTTTATTAGTATTCCTTGTTTAACTGGGAGAAAGAAAGTTTAACTGGGAGACAATAGAAGCTCACTAAAAACTTACTGTTAAACTATAGCACTATTTCAATTAATATCTGTAGACAAATGCTCTATTATAACTAAAAATATAAATAATCATTTAAATAATGACAATATTTTATTATTCTATTTCTTAAGTAATATATGCTTAAAAATAAAAAAATAGAGAGCCTGAATAATAAGAATAAACTAAATTTTAAAGTGTATGCATTGTCTTGACGTGATGACTTAGTTGGAAAGCAAATGGGAGCTTTTAAAGAGAACTGTAGGAACTGGGAATGAGAATAATGCAATCTATCAAGCAGAGGAAACTGCCCTAAAAGTATTGTCAGAGCGCGAAAGTGAAAGGTTTTTTTTTACAGACGTATCAGTTGAAGGGTTTAAAGTAAGAGAAGGGCACTGGCAGTGAAGCAGTTGTACTGACGAAGGGCTGAGTGGCACACTTAAAGGGATTAAATCAGAACCTGATCCTGACCCCAAGAGGACTCAAGCCTCACTCCTCTTCTAGGATTAACACTTACCTCTAAATCCAATTCCCTCTGACTCGAAATCATTTTTATCAACCCCTGCTTACTTTTAATTATTTACCAAATCTAAATTTCATTTTGAAAGCAAATAAAGATTTACTAAATAAACCCCGCAGGATTAACAGATTTATCAGATAGAGGGGGGAGTTGAAACAATTAGAATTTGAAAATGTCTTTTATGAAAACTTTTAACTGAAAAGTGTATGTAATTCAGTAAATATGAAAAATATGTTTGTTCTCATTTTACTGCTAAAACTAAACATGATGAAAAAATACATGTTTCCTCCAGAGGTCATTTGACAGCTCCGTATACATATATTATTTGCGTCTTGTTAATATCATATAGAAATACATATATAACAAATTCCACATAAACATGCGAAATAAAAAAAATCAATCATAAATACATATATACATATTTGGATGATCAAACTACAAAATGAAAAAGGAAAGAAACTAAGTTCTTTCAACCGTAACAAATGGTCTTCGTCAGAGTCAAAAACTCAACTGAACAATAAATGCAGAAGCATCTAGTGATGGGTGGAGAAGAGTGGGTTTCAGTTGGGTTTTTGACTCTGACGAAGACGGCTTGTTACGGTTGAAAGATCTTAGTCTTTTTTTCCCTTTTCATTTTGTGGTTTGATCATTGATTGTTTTTTCACGTGTTTATGTGAATTCTTGTTATATATATATATATATATAATATCGTAAGTATGATGCATATCATGTTATATACAAATGCATGTCATGTCAAATAGGCATATACCATAATGAATGTAACTTCATACAGACGTACGGAAAGATTAGATATCGGTTTGTGTGATCTTTGAGATATAGGTCAGTGATAGTCGTTTTGAATGATTCATGTCCTGTTTATTCAGTTTTATTTATTTTATTATTTTTAATGAATTTTTTATATATATTAATGATATCTCTTTGATTATACCTTAAACTATTAAGGTATATTTAATGTTTTCAGAGTTTTGGCTTTGAAGTGCGTGTTTTAGAGTGTTTAAGAATTCAATTTTGAAAAAAACTTCTCATGAAATTGTATAAACAGTTTATTTTCACCAGCTTAAAATTATAAAATAGAAATACTATTATAATACTGCAAACTTAAGTTTACTATTTTGACGTCTGCAATAATGGTTGAATTATCAGCTGTTGTTACCATCAATTCAGTTTTTGTGGCCATTCATATAAGAAGGTAATAGGTAATTATAGGCAGTTGAAGTTGTTTGTCACAAGGAACTTTCAGCTTAGCGGTGATAAACAAAAGATTTTAGAAGAGGGTGGTGTAGAGTTGGTTGACTGATCAGTCGGCCTGGCCCGGGAACTCTCATTACGCACAAACAGAAGTGGTTGCGGTGATCTCGCAGTCACGTTCTTACTCCCACCACATTACACATGCAAATAACAATTAGCCATCAGTGGTGTGATCTATGTCGACCCAGTTATCACACAGCCTTTTAACACCCCTCCAGCCTTGTTAATTTTGTTGTTTCGCCCACGCTACCAGCTATTTACTGCGTTGCGAATGTGTTTTCGACTCGCTATTCATAATTCCGCTTTAATTACCTTTAAAACGCGCAGACAATCTCCCCTCAATTGTCCCTTTCCAGCGTTGCCGTATAAACGAGCTGATTTGTATACGGCACAGAAAACGTTCGAATTGCACTTTTCCGTTCTACCTTCGTCAACCTCCCACCCCGCAGCATTCGTGCTTTAACCACGGGAAATGATTTGCGCATTTGTCTAGTGAATATATGAATAACCAAAGCTTTATATTGTCACCCTGCCCTCCTCAAAACAGCAAAACATTGCACAACTTGTTTTTATAGCAGCATCCATATTCATCATTGTAAATACATTTGGGAATGATTAAACAATCAAAATATCCACCTTTTATTATTTTAACAACTTTTGAGTTCCATACTTACAAGTGAAAAATTAGACTGCTTATAATATAATTTATTAGAAAATGTATAATAATATATTTTATATTTGGAAAAGAGCTCATTTCTACCAGAGTCCAATGCTGTACAAGTGTTAAGTGAACCTTTACAATCAATGGAACCCAACGTAGTGACTTGGAATGTATCACTGCTCAACTGTAACAATTATAAAGAATTTATATAATCTATTCAATATATATATATATATATATATATGTTTTTATAAATTAAAATAATTCACATATTTAAACTTCATGAATTTAACCTTTTTGAAATTTTAAATATTGTTTATTCTCAGTTTAACCTTAATCTTGTTCAGTCAAGTTTTTATTATCGTCTTTCTGTTTAAAAATAATCTTTTTTCAATAATTTTATTTCATTTAAACTGATAAAAACTATACATCCTTTACAATACAATACAATATGATAACAAAACTGTGACTGAAGAGGTCACTTTATTAATAGCTAACCCAATCAATTTTATGAGGCATAAAATATATTACTAATAAGTTCAAAAATATACATATATATTAATAATTATAGGCAGCTTTACAATATTTAAGTCAACATTTAAGAATAAGTTATTCAAAAAGTACAGGCTTTTGCATCACTAAATCGATTTTGGGAGTTCCTTCTGTAAATATAGTTAAAAATAACAGTTTTTAATAGTTTAACAATAAAGCCTTCTTTCAAAGAAAGCAGTGCGGCCGGTTTCGTACATTATAAAATTGATTTATTTTAATATACTAATTAGATTTTCTTTAATTACAGAATGAGTATAAATTATAATTATTACATTGAAATGGACTAGTTTCAGAACACGATATCTGCGAACAATTCAAAGTATAACAGAGATGTTTAAAGTACTGTAAGGCTAAATGTGATTATACGTGTAGTATTTTTTTTAAATTGGGTTTTAAATGAAAACATTTTTATTTACAAATAAGTGATGAGCGATTTAATAATTTGATCATACAAGCTGTCTGGGAGCTTTAAATTTGACAATTTACGATTGTATAGGGAGATATTTTTTTATTTATTTTTCTTGTTATGTTTATTTTTAGGGAAACCCAAACACATTTTACATTGCAACCTCTAGGTTTGCAGTTTGCTATTCTCAGCTTATGAAAACAAAAGCTTTCAAAAGATTATTAAAAAAAAAATATAAATTATTATGAGTTTAATAATCGTAAACTCCTATGTATTCCTCTCTCATCTGATATTTAAAAAGATAGAGAACAATCGTTTTTGAAATTCTTTCATATTACATGTTTTGCATAGAGCTTTTATTTTTATCAAACAGAGTAGAAAAAATTAATACATGTTATAAACATCCTTTTTTTCATTGTGCAAAAACTAAATAAGTTAATTGTAAATGTTTTCAATTTCAGTACATACAGGTATTTTGAGTAGTCTGTGGTTTTGTTTTGCAATGCGGTGGCCATCAGTAAATAGAAATTATTTAACTCTAGTTATTCGTGTCCCTTGAAACGTCTCTTTTAAAACTTTTCGGAAGAAATCAATGGAATCAATAAGTTTGCTGAATTAAAGGACTGGACTGCAAAATGACTTTCTGGTAACATTTGACTGTCTTATTTTTGCACTGGACACATTGATAAAAGTTGACTGTTTTGTAAATGTCTCCAGGTCGAAAGGTGTTTTGAAGTGGTGTGTTGTGGCTGTGGTCATGTCGAATGTCACGTGTCTGATCGCTGATTGTCGGCCATGTTGGCACCCCTCCACGCCTGATTTACTACCTCGCATGTAAATCCTCCTGCCTTTGTTATTCCATAATTGCTCTCGTCCAACAATATCGCTGCTGACAGGTAAACAGCCCTTAAATATTGGCATCCTCTCGGCATATCACGTTCCAATTGCACCCTTTGTCCTTCCACACATTTGCCTGAATTAAAAATACTGCCACTAGTAGAGAACCACACACTACCTACCTCTTCTCCCATCCACCACACTTTACTTCATTTATGAGCTACCCCTGTACTATCTCAGATACAACCTAATAAACTGGTAACTGCCAAGCACTCCCTTCCAAAGTCCTTGTGTTTGCAGCACTCATTAGTCAAGTTTATTCCATTGGAGATACTTTTTTGAATTGCTTAAGGCGCACTACATCAATTTCAGAAAGAAAATTTGATGAATTATACAATCCTTTTTCTTTTTGTAAGTGCACTGATCATGAAAACAACGCTATGTTAATATTTTGATAAATGTTCACGTTTCTTGGTACCCTGAATCCATTGTTGATTTTTTTAAGATGATGTCTGTATGCATGAGAGTGGGTATTTTTTATTTCACTAGTAATACCGTTAGATAAATAGTAATAAAATTAGTCAGATACAATGTCAACGTAATGGGCCCAATTACTTTTTGTTAAAATTGCATAATAAGAAACGTACTTCATTGACTTAACATCAAAAAAGTAATAATTTTTTCAGCTCTTTCGGATATTTTTGAGACTTAAAATGTTGGAGTTAGTGTTTCTTTTATATGAGTTGTCAATGATAGAAATTTCCTGAGTTTCTCATTTTTCAAAGTTCAATAAAAATCTAAAACGGACGACGACTATTCCGTTCCACCTGCAGTCACTTGTCGGATTAGCTTATATTAAAATATCATATAGTTCAGTATTTAAAAAAAGGTAACTTCTTTTTAAAATTAGAGCAATAATTAATAACCAACTATTGATTGACCTAATTTTTAAGACAAAAAAACACATACGCCATCACATATTTTAAAATATGATGCAAGAATATTAAAATTCAAACTAGAATAATTATTTATATATTCTCTTTCAATTTGTCGTAGTTTTATTGTTTCTCTCAAATTATATTCAAAACAAATTGATTATATATTTAGCTCCCTAAAGTGTATTTCTCCCATTGACAATAGAGGTAAAATCCTAAGCCCCACTACGCGTCCGAGCCGACCCCACCCGAAATCGGGCCAAGTCAGCCCCAAATTGTCAATTATTATGTTTGTCAGATCGGTTCAGGTGTTAGGTCTGGTCGGGCCCAGGCATCTCTCTCACTAACTTTTCTTTAATAAGTAAATATTTATATATTCTGTATACTAAATAATAATTCTCTCATCAAAATAAATTAGCAGTTTTATGAATGGATACTACAAAAACACATATTTTAAATATGTGTTTAATTTCCCAGTTATAAGGTAATATAAGTAAGGTAATATAAGGTAAGGCATGCCTACAAAAGTTCACATATTTCCGATTTTGACGAATCTGTTGTTATTGTTGGTCCTCAAGCAAGATACTTAAAACTTAATTTAAAATTTAAATAGTTTAACATTTATCTAAGGGGAAGAATGGGGATTTCAGTGACAAATTTTCAACACTACATCAAAAGATAAAACTGGTGATAACAATTCAATCACAGCCCTGCAATGCTATTAACACTAGAATCAGTAATTAATTCAAATAATACCATAGTTTACCAGTGAGCTTTATATCTTCACTGATTATAAGTTTGAGTTTAAACTACTCAGATTTTCATCTATGATATCATTGATTAAAACAACACTTGATTAGGGAAATGAAATCGAGAATGAATCATGTTGTCTTGCAAAAATTGAGTATTGTAGTTGAATTTTTTATTCGAGGAATTTAGATAAGAATATAAGAATGAATTTATGTTTGAATAAATATGGAGTTTTGGAAAGTCTGGCTGAAAAGCAACAGGGTGGTTATTTGAAATACCGAGCGGTGGGCTGCTCACAAGAGGCTGTTTGCGCCACCTCGTCCGGAGTCAGGTGCCTTTATTTGTTCTCTTTCACTACCTCGGCTTTAGTGCCAGCGTTTTCCAAACAGCTATCGACCCACCCTCACTTCCTTCCACCTTGTCCTTCCGACCCTATAATTTTTCCGCTGTCTTCTTCATTTCACCAGAGACTGACAGTTAAAATGGCCGTCCACAGTGATAGGGTGAGGGAGACCGAATTTTCCTGAGATCATCACGCTTGGGCGCTCCTCAATCTCAACCCTTACCAATACTCTCGTGGCGTTATTCCTTTTCACATTCACTCTCTGTGTAACACATCTAATTCATCCTTCAACGAAACATAATAATAATTGGATTTTATAGAGAAATATCCTTATTTTATCCATAAACATGTTTAAATTATTACAATAGAAATAACTCACAAAAACATCAAGAAACATCAAGTTTTCAATCACCTCCACCATCATGAGCGTAAACGATAGCTGTACTATTTTATTATGACTTTTTTGTAGCCTTTACTCTCTTAATATCATTCAGAGGCACCCCACAGATCCCGTCTATTGATTTCTTCTAACTCTATGCTAAGTAAAAAGGAGAGAATGTCTTATAAAAACGTTCTATGACAGAAACATTTAGGCATTTTGACACATAAAACATATAATGGTACAGTTATCAACAAAAAAAAAGACTAACTGCAAACGTAATGGTGTCTTTAAATTCATTTTGAATACGAACAGGAACGGTCTTGATATTGAAAATAACCACATTAAAAAAAAATAAACGAGTAAGATATGGACTACCAGGAGTGCAAGCGACGGATGTCAGTCCAGACTGACTAGTGAAAGGAGAATACACAAGGTTTCAATGGTTTATTACTCTCAAGAATACAATTATCTGCGTTTTAGTAACAGCGTTAGAAAGTAATACGCAAGGTTTGCTGTTACTCGAGTTGTCAGTAAGAATATATCCTTCAATCAGGAGTTTGAACTGTATCCAAAACTCAATTTTTGGCCTTCCCTGGAGTTACGAAGGAACGAAGGTATTATAAGTATTTTGAATCATTATTAAATTATACATATGGTGCTCGTTTTTCCATTGCATAGAAATCCAGGGGTCTCTCTATATATAAGTACATTCAAAATTAAGATTTTCTGTAATATATTGACTTATATATCTGTTTTATTGTGTCGTCACCTAGCTTTTAATATATCACCTCGACACGATCCACTTTTATCTTTATTAGAATTGGAACCGACTGTTATGTGCTCGAACACAGCCTTCACATTTCTCATGTGTGTGATGATAAAAAAAAAATGAATAACAATTATATGTTAATCTATAACAAAATTTGATATTATTTTTAAAATTCTTTTTAAACATATCTAATATAACGAATTCTTATAACTTATTGTTGCAAAATATAATAAGAAAATACGAATGAGGACGTGAAAAATGTAGGTATTGAAAATTCAAGTCAAGCAGAAACTATCCGTCAAAAAAGTGCCTTACATAATTTATAATGGTAAGGCGTTATATCAGTAATTATGCTCAAATCTGAATATTTAGAAACAAATACAATTGACATCTTTGATTAGGCTCGTTGAACATAAATAATGTAGTGTTTACAAATAAAGTTAAATTTAGAATTGTGTAATTCTGTAAGCAATAGTAAATATAATTTATACATTATAAAGTGTAGTTATACATGACACTGTGAACAAAAAAGCTCTACTTTTACTTTTTTGTTTTAATTCTTTCATCGTTTGAATATTTGCGCTGGCTATTATATAATAATTTACAGCACATTCAGTAGAATTATGTGTTTGTATACCATATAGAAACAACTTAACTCTGTTATATAAAATAATAGAAACGGTAGATGTGAATAAACTATACGTCCAATGATTTGCCGGAATGAAAAATGAAAATGATAAATGTGACCTTCCTTTTCTAGGAACACGATTTTAAAAAGGCATCAATTAATGTCTTTTGTTTTTATTATAATAAATCACTAGAATGTATATTAAGCGTTTTATGTAGAAAATTTGTTGTAATATTTATAGAATTAAATTAGATGGACCTTCACTCCATCTTCAGATATAAGTAAAAACACATGGTTGAAGACATGAAAAGATTTGCCGACCACTAAAAAGTAAGTTTCTTATGTATATACTAATGTATCTGATTTATATTTGGAATCATGAATCTGATGATATTCAGATATTGATAACCTAAGAAAAGTATTTAGTTTATTGATTAGTAATTAAATAACATATTTGTAGTTTCCAGTTTCTTTTTCGAAATCATTTTCATAATTTTTTTTAAATTTTTCTAGGTTAAAGAGGGGTGGTACAAAGTGTTCTAGTAAAGTGATGTAGGAGCAACACCGTGATTGATATGCTTGCAGCTATCATATTAGTAAACATTTTTGCCATAGAAAAATACCAAGGTAGTAATGCATATCCATATAAATAAAGTAACTTATATTTTTTAATATTACTGTAATTAATTCTCTATTGATTTAGCCCTGAAGATGTCTCCAAGCATAGAAGAAACGTTTTGTTTATTGAGAGGTGTTATATTGAGAAGGTGTTATATTGAGAAGTATTCCACACTGGACCAAACCTCAACTAAAAAATTGTGTATATATGTATATATATACAAAACTAAAGTTTATCGGGACTTGGTCAGTTCTTTAGGTTCAAATTAAACTCTCATTGCCTATTATATATATATATTAAAAAAGAGAAAACGATCCACAAATGACAACAAACGTTTCCAAGTAAACTGTAAGTGCAATAAGTAAATAAGAAAACACGCAGTCTCTAATTTTTCGTTTAATTATCATCTGGAGAGAAGAGATAGGATACTTGCGACCCAACCGTCTCCTTCCGGTCTCTAATCGTCGCTTCTCAATTTCATATTTTGGTTTTGATCATTGATATTTATATATAGTTCAATGTACATAAAGAAACATAGAGAAATTAAAAACACATGCTTACAGAGTCTAATTTTTGGTTGAACCGTCTTCAGGAGAGATAAGAGAGGGAAACCAAGCGCACTGGTACAAAGATGGTTGCAGACTAAGAGACTCCAACCGTCTCTGTACCAGTGCGCTTGGTTTCTCTCTCTTATCTCTCCTGAAGACGGTTCAACCGAAAATTAGAGACCGTAAGTGTGTGTTTTTAATTTATCTACGTTTCTTTATGTACATTGAACTGTATTTGTCCATTTCGGATCGTATTTACAACGAAAAAGTATATATATATATATACCAATTATATGTTGGCTCTAGAACCAGAGCTTCGTTTGTGCAAGTATTGTTAAAAGTCTAGTTCCAGACACTTGGAGAGCCTATATAAAAAAGAATGAGAAATCTAGTATAAATAGTGTTGAATTATTAAAAGTTGCATATATATGCCATCAACATTTAAAACACTGTAAGAAATTCAGAAATGGCATTTGTTTCTCATCAGAGACAATGGAGCATGATGGGAAAGTCACTTTTTTTGCCAAAAACCGTTATTTAGAAAACATTTATTTCTCTTAAACTGATAACCATAGAGTTTTAAAATTTTGACATTATCTTTGAGGTTACAAATATAACAAACGAAAAATATATTCATAATTTAAAAACAACAAGAAATATTTTTTTTTCAATAAAATGTAAAAATTTTGACTTATAATTCAATCTCAAACCTTGTGAGAGCGATACAAGCCATACTGTTTGATGGATCAAAATGAAACTCTGCCTAAAAATAGAACATTATGTGGAGAATGAGTTGAGATATTTTTTTTTTCAAAATTACATTTGCTAAAGGGGCGTTACATAACGATTTCTGTTTTCAGAAAATGTTTTTTTGACACTAAACGGCTCTTTAAAAAATAATGAAAATTTGACCAAAAATGGAACGAAAAATTAGCAATTCATAAAAAAAAATTCATAAAGTTTCAATTACGAAAAAGAGCAATAACGCTATAAAAACTGTTTGTTTATCCTAGACTATGAGACCACCTGCTATACTTGTCGAATCTATATAAATAAAATAATGATTTTGTCTGTACATTGCTTAGAACTGACTCATTTCAAGTTTTCTTTACGTTTCATGCATTGGAGAAACCGAATCCACCCTTAGAAAAATTTCTGTCGGTTTGTCAGTTTGTCTGTTTGTCCGCAAAACTTTGTCACAAGTAAACCCAGCTACCATAGGACATATAAAGCTGAAACTTTTACAGTAGATTTGAGTAGGTCTAACTTAAAATATAGGCTTTAAATTGATTGGACATTCAACGTAGAAGTGAAGTTATGGAGGTTTAAAGCAAAAACGTTTGTAACAAGTATACTCAGCCACCATAAGACATGGTGAGCTGAAACTTTGACACTGGATTTGTGTATGCCTAACTTAAAATACGGGCTCTAAATAGATTCATAATTCAGTACAGAAACGAAGTTATAGGGCTTTAAGCGTATTTTCCTAACTTCACAGACAAGTTTGTTTTGAAAATACACAGGTGTGGCAAGTAGGTATTGTTAGTTGATTTTAATTTCATTGGAGCATATGAATATATTGCGTATTTGACATCTTTGAATAGGTGTTTCCCAGAGTTGAGGATGTACTATCTATTACGAATAAATAGTTTTGTAAACGAGCAACTCTCAACTCTTAATATGAACAGGCAGGAAAAATCAACAAACAAGTTCTTACGCTATATCATACCGAGGAAAGAACTTACAAGTCAGTAAAGATATTGGATTAGTGATGAAGAAGCAGTTCATTATCTAATTAAATTTCTTGACTCTGAATTTATTTCTCCTAGACTGCCTGCTCATGAGTAAAAACTTAAAGTAGGAGAACCAATCATGTTGCAATTTAGTAGCAGTAACAAATTTCATGTTACGAAACATGAGTCCCCCAAAACTGTTCAACAAGACACGACTCTGAGTTTGTGCTCTACATAGATATGCCATAGAGGCGGACATAATGACTGGATGTGGTATTGGGGAGTCTGTGTGTATACCACACATACCATTGATTCTGAGCCACTGTCTGTTTCCGTTGAAATGATTGCAAAGTCCTGTCAGAGTCTATTTCGCAATGGCGTTAACTAAGTCGCAAAGGGAACCTTTATCTAACGCAGGAATTCAAGTTAGCGAGACCAAGTTTTTCTCACATGGTCAACTATAGTTTACTTGGTCAAGAGTCAGTGGTTCCAACTGTTTGTTCTTCCATGAACCTGAAGGACAGACAGCTAATGTGGTGTATACAGAGGCATTTGTTTAACACTGTACTAATAATGGTATTTTCTACTATTCTATAATTTCTAATTATAGGATTAGTATAATACTATAATTGATATTTTGGTATACCAAGTATAATAGAATTTTTGATTTCGTCAAAGACGAGTACGTTTGCTAGTTTTTTATATTTTTTTACATTGTTTTCATTGACTTAGAAATTTTTAGAATCCACTGAGATAAAATTGATATTTATAAAGGACAATTTAAATTGTTTATTGACTTATATGAGATGTAAGAGAAATAATATTGTTACATGTAAAAAAATCACCGCCAATAAACATAAATAAATTACCTTTGTCTTCCATGGCATGATAAATTTGTCTCCTAAAATGCTTTAATAAGTCTATATATTGCACTCTTGAGCAAAACTTAATATCAGTTACAATTACATTATCATTGTGAATGTGGTACCTTTCCATGATATTGAACTGTAATGTATGGACTTATGTTTGTTGAGAAATATCCAGTTTTTTTTACAATTCTAGTCTAATAGATCATGTTCATTATTTTCAAAAATTAGTAGCTCCCAACTATAAAAGATTTAAATTATATTGAATAGCTGGCTTTGACTTCGATTTGAGTATGTAAACTGGCTAATTACTAATATATTTTTTCTCAATATACATTCATAGCAAACTTATAACAGAGTGCAGAAGGCAGGAAAAGGATAACACTCACTCAGAAAAAATTCGTATATATGTTATTTGACAAAGGGGAAGGAAAATGATCTTATTAAATACTGGGAATACTGGGAAGCCATAAAATTCCCAGTATAATAATTCTATAAAAAACCAAAAATGGAAAAGATAATTCAAAATTGATATCTTTCGTTTAGAGATTAATAAATGTAATTATCGTACATCTTTAATTATAAATCATCTTAAAACAACATTTTTTCTTCGATGTTTATGATGTTTTTTATAGAAAATAAGGGTATTTTCCTGTTTTAAATTTGAAAATTTTACTTCAATATTCAATGTAGAAGGATGTCAAGTAAACGATGTAAGAAATCCACTGGCTATTTGACAAAAGCCATGTTCTCTTGTAGGAGAATATTTCGTATCAAGAAATATTGACTTTGGTTTTTCAAAAATGTTATTACTGCTGTAGTTATACTAATGAAGTTTTTTGCATCAGCTGTGTGATGTACAAAAATATGCTTATATATTGATATATCCTTCAATCACTATCTGTACTACCTCAGGAATGAAAGACTAATAATCATATCCCATTTAGATGTTTACATTATGCTTAAATGAGACGTTATATATTATATCCTCAAGAAATTTGATATTAAGTTACTTATAGTAAAGTTGAGTGTAGGCCACTCCAGATTTTTTTATATCAAATAAATAAAAAAATTGTATATCAAATAAAATAAAAGAAAAAAGATGGCATAGGAGCATAAAAGTGAGTATAAACTACATTATAAAACTTGCATTACCTTCTTGACTTGAATCCTTTTTCAATGCTACGTTTAACGAACCCTGCAATTAATTATATGATTTTAGTTTAGTTATATCATGTCTACTTCTATGGCTAATATAATAACTTATATGTTTCAGTACGTAAGGTCAGTTAAATAGTCCGTGTTATGAAGTAGTTATTTTCACAGCTGTAAAAATCGAGCATAAAATAATGCTCACGACCAAAATCTTACTAGTCTACATTTTAAATGACATACATTTTTCCATCAGAGAGATTAAAATACACGGTAGTCTAATACCTGCAATTCGTGAATTTGTGTTTGGTTAAATAATTTAAAGTGAGAAGTGTTTTTTCATTTGTTTTTTAACTTGACACGAGATATGTTTGTTAACAGACTTTGTGTTTTCCCAGCATTCCCTGAGTAATCCTAAACAAATATTGGTCACACCGCAGTGCAACCCTGCTGCTGGTTTCCACTGCTTTGCAACAACAGAAATACATCAGTTTAAATAATACATTTCAACAATTATATTTAAATACTCATTTTTCAATGTTTTAACGGTTTATACAGAATTATTGAACTAATGTTAAATTAAAGTTCTTTAATAATCAATAGGGATGAGAAAGAAGTACATTACTACTAATTCGTGATTCCTCTATGAATATATTCCAAAAATACGAAAATTGCAAAAGGTGCCTTTATCATCACAATAAAACTTGGTTTTTGACTTCATTATATTCATTCTTTTGTTAACTAAATAATTTTTTTAATATCAGGCATATTTGATCGACTTACGTGACTAGTTTTAGTGAACTATTTCCGTTAAACATATTGCTACCCAGAAAACCGATTCAATGAAATGAAATTAGGTCGACTTTATTACGTAGTCAAAAGGCTGATGATGAGAAGGCACAGTAGTTGATAGGTTATATAATTAGTAGTCTTGTGGACTAGCAGGTTATTTTAGTAAAGAGATCAGACATTATATAAAACCAGCAGTTCCAATAGGTGAGTTATAATCCCATCAACTACAGTTGAACTTATCACGACAGGCTAACATCTTTCAATGATTAAGAGTCCTTTTCACATTTGTTTCAACTTTATTCTTTTATAGACGGTCTGATTTGATTCAAACTTTAAATTTATTAGGAGTGTATATTCGTTTATTTACACTAATATGTATTGAAATCTACATTAGTGGTCTGGATTTGATATATCATTGGTTGTTTCTTGACCAAATTACTTGATTGTTTTCATTGTGTTCAGTAGGGAGTCCTTGAAGTTGTATAGTTTCCGGCTCTAATGAAAGCCATGTAATTACAGCATCTCTTCTATGAAGTCAAGTCGCCTCAAATAACATGAATAATTGGTGGGCTCACACTACCTCAGAAAATAAACGGTTGCCATGTGATATCAGCTTATCCACTTTGAGGTCTCTTGGTCCGTTCTTGATTAGTGCCGTAGTCCTGTAACTGTCGTTCTGTTAAGACTGGTTTCCAAACAATGAAGCCACTGTCGTCTTGTCAGGGAGGGCAGCTAATATATATATATATAGTTGACTGTCGTCCCTCCGTCAGTTCACTTCTTCTCCTGAGGACAGGCCCTAATAGGTCCGACTGCGCTGCCCTGTAAAAATTAACCTCTGAACTACAATAATAAAAGTCATTTTACTTTACCGATGACCAGTTCATTACTTCGAATGTCTTAGTTTATTTTTAAAATTCTTACTATAGTCTGAATATTAATTATATATATATATATATATATATATATATATATAATAAAGATTTCACACAAACACGTTAAATAACAATCAATGATCAAACCACAAATGGGAAAACAAGACTAAGATCTTTCAACCGTAACAAGCGGTCTTCGTCAGAGTCAAAAACCCAACTGAGTCAAAAACTCAGTTTATCATATATATATATATATATATATATATATGTGTGTGTGTGTGTGTGTGTGTGTGTGTATACATAAAAATGATGTGTAACCATCAGTAAGTCTGAGATTCAAAAAAAGTTTAACTCAACATATTTTCGTCAAATGAAATCATAGTATAACAACCAACGTAATTGAAAACTTATCTTGTTCCCCTTAAATTGAATAATTCAGAGTTCTTTCTACTTCTGATGACAGATGCCAATTTTTTTTTTTTTTTGGCCATTTGGCTTATTATCCTTGTTTATGATACTATAGTGAATAAAGGGTCCATACGGACTATAAAACTTAAAATTACGCAAAACACGACACAGAAAAAAGACAAAATGCACACTTACTAAATTCAATATTTCGAACTGTTGTTCAATCAGGAGAAGACTAGAAGAGAGATCTCTCTCACTTCGTCCTCTCTTCTAGTCTTCTCCTGATGACGAACAATAGGTCGAAATATTCAATTCAGCAAGTGTCCATTTTATCTTTTTTCTGTGTCGTATATTGTGTAATTTAAAGTTTTATAATATATATATATATAGAGAGAGAGAGAGAGAGTTCCGGTTTGCTTCTCAACCCCAGTACTTAGTACTCTTCTTTCTGCTGATGACGGATGTCGAAATATCGAAGTGAGTTTCTCTAGTGACTTTCTTTGTTTCTTTTCTATGTGTTAAAGTGTATATTTATATATATTGCTATAATGTGTGCACAATTTTTTACTTTACTATAAGTAAAGTATAGTGATCGTAAAAAAATTCGATCTCGAGATTTTGACGGAATTACATGTTTTGATGTCCCAGAAGTCGTTTTATGTAGTTTTTTCGATGATGTCTCTGTGTATGTGGGTGGTTGGGTGGGTGGGTGAGTGTGTTAGCATTGCTTGTTACCACGCAACGGTCCAGAATCTTTGATGGATCAAGTTGATATTTTACACAAAAATCGGCCCCATAGGGAAGAAGATCCCAATTGTTTGGGAAGAATTATGCATGATGGCAAAGTCACTTTTATTGCCAAAAACCGTTTTTTAGAAAACATATATTTCTCCTAAACTGATAACCCTAGAGTTTTGAAATTTTGACATTATCTTTAAGATTACAAATGGAACAATCGAAAAATATATTCAGAATTTTTTCTGAATTTTTTCAACGGGAAATATTTTTGTTTCAATAAAATGTAAAAATTTTGACTTATAATTCAATCTCAAACCTTGTGAGAGTGATACAAGCCATACCGTTTGACGGATCAAAATGAAACTATGCTTAAAAATAGAACATTATGTGAAGAATGATTTGAGATAATTTTTTTCAAAATTACATCCACCAAACGGGCGTTATATTAAGATTTCTGTTTTCAAAAAATGTTTTTTTGACGCTAAACGCCTCATTAAAAAAAAATGAAAATTTGACCAAAAATGGAACAAAAAATTAGCAATTCATAAAAAAAAATTCATGAAGTTTCAATTACGGGAAAGAGCAATAACGCTATAAAAACTGTTTGTTTATCCTAGACTAAAAGATCACCCTGATATACTTGTCGAATTTTTGATATTTTTCTTACAATGTTTACATTGACTTAGAAATTTTTTGAGCAAATCCACTGAGATAAAATTGATATTTATAAAGGAACAATTTAAATAGTTTATTGACTTAAATGAGATGTAAGAGGAATAATATTTGTTACATGTAAAAAAATCACCACCAATAAACATAAATAAATTACCTTTGTCTTCCATGGCATGATGGATTTGTCTCATAAAATGCTTTAATAAATCTTTATATTGCACTCTTGAGCAAAACTTAATATCAGTTATAATTACATTATAATTGTGAATGTAGTACCTTTCCATGATATTGAAATGTAATGAATGGACTCAAGAAAGAGGACTTACGAGGTGTGTAAATAAAGTAGTGAGACTGGCAACGTCGCTTTCGATCTGGCAGCGCTGGAGACGCGTGGCCTTGAGTAGCGTCAGGTGCACGTGTGATGCGCCTCCAGTATGAATCTGAACTCGCCACAGTCATTTGTTTGTCCGTAGCGTTGGTTTTCGTGAAATGGTTTTTTCTTGAGCGTTTTAAAAATGAGTGACCTCAAAGTTGAGCAGCGGTGTGCAATCAAATTTTGCTTCAGACTTGGACATAATGCAACCGAAACTTTTGAAAAACTTCAGGAGGCCTATGGAGAACGTGTTTTATCAAGGGCACAGGTTTTTCGGTGGTTTAAGGAATTTTCAGAAGGAAGAGAGTCGATTGAAGATGAACCACGAAGCGGAAGGCCTTCAAGTGCAAACAAAGAGTCAGTTCGTCCACAAAGAGTTTGTGCCACAAGGCCAAACGGTTAATCAGCACTTCTACCGTGAGGTCCTTGAAAGACTTCGAAAAAGAGTCATTCGTGTGCGGCCAAACATCAAAGACAAGTGGGTGTTGCATCACGACAACGCGCCCTGTCACACTGCCATCTCAATAAACGAGTTTTTGGCCAGTAAAAACATTCCTGTTGCTCCTCAGCCTCCTTATTCACCAGACTTGAGTCCTTGTGACTTTTTCCTCTTCCCGAGATTGAAAAATCACCTCAAGGGAACTCATTTCGGGACACTACAAAACATACAAACTGCTGTAACCGACCAGCTGAAGGCCATTCCAGAATCCGAGTTCCAGCAATGCTACAATGATTGGAAGGACCGTCTCCAGCGCTGTGTGGCTTCCGAAGGGAACTATTTTGAAGGTGACAATATCACATTGTAATTATATTTGAATAGAAAATTTAAAAAAAATCAGTTTCACTACTTTATTTACACACCTCGTATGTTTGTTGAGAAATATCCAGTTTTTTTTTACAATTCTAGTGTAATAGTTCATATTTATTATTTTCAAAAATTAGAAGCTCCCAACTAAAAAAGATTTAAATTATATTGAATAGCTGACTTTGACTTTGATTTGAGTATGTATAATTTAGTATTTGGCTAATTACTAATATATTTTTTCTCAATATACATTCATAGCAAACTTATAACAGAGTACAGAAGGCAGGAAAAGGATAACACTCACTCAGAAAAAAATCGTATATATGTTATTTGACAAAGGGGAAGGAAAATGGTCTTATTAAATACTAAGAAGGCATAAAATTCCCAGTATAATAATTCTATAAAAGACCGAAAATGTAAAAGATAATTCAAAATTGAAATGTTTCGTTCAGAGATTAATAAATGTAATTATCGTACATCTTTAATTATAAATCACCTTAAAACAACATTTTTTCTTTGCTGTTTATGATGTTTTTCAGAGAAAATAAGGTTATTTTCCTGTTTTAAATTTGAAAATTTTACTTTAATATTCAGTGTAGAAGGATGTCAAGTAAACGATGTAAGAAATCCACTGGCTATTTGAACAAAAGCCATGTTCCCTTGCAGGAGAATATTTCGTATCAAGAAATGTACACTTTGGTTTTTCAAAAATGTTATTACTGCTAATGAAATTATACTAGTAAAATTATACTAATGTAATTATTAGTTATAATTAATGAAATTATTTGCATCAGCTGTGTGATGTACAAAAAAAATCTTATATATTGATATGTCCTTCAATCACTATCTGTACTACCTCAGGAATGAAAGACTAATAATCATATCCCATTTAGATGTTTTTATTATGCTTAAATGAGACGTTATATATTATATACTCAAGAAATTTGATATTAAATTACTTATAGTAAAGTTGAGTGTAGGCCACTCCAGATTTTTTTCTTCTTCGAACGAGGTTTTTTTTGAGCGATGATGTGTTTTTTTTTAAATTTATTGTAAGTACTGATTTCAGTAAATTATTTTGAACCTTAGCTTTCATGAAAATGAATTACTTTCAAATTAGTGTTTGTTAAGTGAAAGTAAGTAGTTTCGACTACTGATAATTTTGACCAGGTCGAAGCTTCAAGTGCGGTGACAAGCACTTGTGACCCCCTCAAAGGGGTTGTCGAACATAATAGCTTTGTTTTTGTCTGCGATTTAGCCGATATGAGCAGCTCGTGACTAGAGGAGTGATTCTAAGCGTGGAGCTGGAGCTGAAAGAGAGATGACTGAGACGGAGTGACAGGTAGGCCGCACGTGGCTGGCCCTCTTGCTGCACCATGTGCGCCCGATGGCCCAGTCATCACACACTGGTCCAGTAATGAGCCTCCCTATCTTCCCTTACCAATTCCAAATCACACTAATCACCCTATTCCTATTGCCACAGCATGGTAATTAGTCTATTATTTTCTGTTAAACAATTATAACTAGACAAAAATTAACTCCACTTCTTGTCAGATAGAAAATTATTTGCAAATAGATTTTTCTACAGAAATATTAAATTCATGTGTTTTATTTTTGTCTATTTTAATACAGTTAGATATGCAAAATTAGATATTTTTCATATTGTGCTATAATAACGTATAGACATACTACCTACTTCAGCCTTCTGATTCTTACTGATTCTTAATGGAGATTCTTACTGATTTGAAACATCTATCTTGTTGTATAAATGTATTTTTATTATAATAATGGTCAGGTTGACTGGAAACCATTCAACCAGATTCTGTAAATACGTCTCTCCACAAAATTAAGTAACTCTAAATAAATTAGGCACGTATTTTAATAATCTGGCTGAATTATGGCATTATTTAATATAAATTAACTTTTTTAACATTTAAATTATATATATATTTTAGTTGCTTGCTTATTGAATTTAATTACCTTTACTATATTAGATTTCTTTTTCAAATTTTGTAGCAAATATTACAGTAATACAATTAAACTCACAACCTTCGTCCCACAGTTCCGGGTGGGAAAGTGCTTCCCCAAATACATTTACTTTCTAGAAATATTCAAAACAAAAAAATATGACAGTAATTATAAATTTTAAGTAGGCAAGAGACTCTCAGCAATACAGCTACTAGAGTGTTTAATCCTCACTCTATAGACGGAACTGAATCCACACGAAGTAGTCGTTAATTTTCTAGTTTAGCTTTAGTGACATGTTCTTCTGTAATTTAAGACATACATGCATGATTGGAACCAAATCTAAACGTCATTACGCTTGCCATAACTTTCAACTACAGCAAACAATTTGAATGAATAATAAAATTATTTAGTTAATACTCAACAACAATAGTTATCATCACCTTAATCATCTTCATAGAGGGTTTTCTCATTAAGTTTATCCTAGTTTGGGTTCATTATTAGAAACAGGTGGCTGCCTTTCATGTCTGATAAATATATTTGTTCATTGCTAAAAAAAACAACAAAACATTTCAAGGTTTCACCAAATTACTATCATTGTAGCACGGATAGTATTAATTTGCCCTACACGTTAACTACCATATTGCTTTTTTTTATGAATGCATTAATTTTTCAGTTTATTGAAAAACTTATCAACGGTTTAATTTTCTCTGACATAACACTCTCACAACTTTTGATATTTTACTTGACTATTTTAAATTCAGAAAACAGAGAAACGTCTCTCATTAATATCAGTGCAGAAAACCAGTGGTCGTGGATGTTTTAATTTTCTCAAGACTTTCACCTACAAAAAGAAAGTTTGATGTTCGAACAAAGGCTTGGAAGAGTGGGTGGTGACGACGAGAAGGGGAGTTGTCATAATTGTTTCCAAGTCTCTGTTGATGACTTGTTGGGCCAAGTTATTTAAGAGGCGCGCCAGTCGCGGTGACAACAAAACAAAGTTGGCCCTGGCGGGGATTGGTCCAGATTGTGATGCAAATAGGCCCCGGGCCGTTCTAGACCTGTAACCGGATACAAACTCACATCTAACTGGATCCGCCCGCCACACTTACCGTCAGCCCAACCCTAATCCTCACCGATCAATCCGCCTCTGGCTTCACATCTTCGACCTCCCTCGCCTCTCCCACGCTTAGCCCTTCCACCTGAAACCTCTCGCTCATTCTCTCCCGCGTACTCTCTCTCCCTCTCCCTCTCCCCCCTCCCTCCAGTGATTTACTCTGTCTTCAGGGTCTTTATATCATTACAAAAGTCTCTAAATAAATAAAAGCTATAAACATTTTAACTCACTTTTTTTAAATAAAATTCCCTAAACAACTGATAATTTCAAATTACTATTCAATCTAATTTCAATAACGCCTGACCTTTTCCACTCCGAAATTTGATAGCCTATAGTAATTTACACATAAGAAATACGTTTCAAAGCAACCAGCCAAATAGAATATATTAAAAACATAAATCTGCACATTATAACAAGAGTTATGTCTCCCTCAAAAATAAAAATCCATGTTACATTTCAATAAAAAGTCATGAAAGAAACCCGTGTTTATTTTTAAATATAATTTAATATGTTAAAAGAACATTTATTATATTATTTTTTATTCTATGCCACCTCGGTGAAACTTAAGTAATTTTTTTGTTGAACTGCTCAGTATCTGTACCTCCATTTTTCAGGACTGGCGTCTTTCTTTAAAACGACAGCAAACTGAACATTTGCTAATATGGTTCATTGTTACAAGAATTTTAGTTTCTCATCAGGTATAGGTAGGATAGGCGCAGAACGCCTGTCCAGTTTAAATGTGCGTTTAAATAGTCAAACTAGGTCACATATAAAAATACACAAGACTTGTTCTAGAGAAGTTAGTTGACAAGGTTTAACCATTCAATGAATGATACATTCTATTTTCATCCTTGCTCTGATAACATCAGTTCTTTCAGATTATTTTTTTTTACGGGTATAGGACTGTAACCACGCCTCTCCCACAGGCACTAAACAATTTCCTTGCCCATTTCCGGGTACTCCTTAGTAAGCCGGAACCCACTACAACGCACTTTCTTCTTCGTGGTCTATAGGATTTGAAGTCTTCTTCTGCACCTGCTTATGCCAGCTGTCACGTCGTGTCGATAGGAGGTGATGGCAACAACAGCAGCTGTTAAATCCAGATTTCATATCTCCCCTATCGAAGTTACTGGCTCGGTATCCCACAACTTCTGAAATAAGAAAATCACTACTATAAACACCTGCTTCACAATTTCCTGTTGCTTCAGTGCAGAACCATCAGTTGAAGGACGGAACGCGAGTCATTATATATATATATATATAATGATGGTCTCCAACCGTCGCTTCGCAAGTGCGCTTGGTGTCCCTACCTCAACTCTCCTGATGAAGGTTCAACTGAAAATTGGAGACAGTAAGTGTGCTCGTTTCTTTGTCTGTGTCTGTGGTTTACTGTGAAACGTAAAAATATATAGAGTACGAATCTGTGTTTGAGAATCTTTCTCTAATGCTCTCTAGAGTTACTACCTTAAGTTCACAGGTACTTAATCTAGTATAATATAGCTTAATTACTACTATCTCAGCAACCTCTTATGCATAACCTCTGTGGATTTCGCTTCAATTATTAGGATAAAAGATGGATCTTTATTTTATATGAACTTGTAATAGTTTTTTTATCATAGCTCTTGCATACTTGATAAACTCACTGAACATCCTTCACAGTCCACTTCTTTACTCATTTTTGAATTTTAAATGGCTCTAGAGAATTTGTCTGCAAGTCAAACTTAAAGAGTACGAAAATCTTTCTGTTCCAAGCTTCTACGATATAGAGAATATATTTCTATATATTCTTGTCTGGATAAAAAGTTTTTTAATAAGTTACTTACTAATTAAAGATCCCTTTTAAAATAAAATTGGGTGAGGAAAATTATGACTCTCGATGAAGAGTCAGTTTTCTAGATAGTATCTAGAAAAGAAAAGAAGGTTCTTAATTTGTGTGTATTTTTATATCTAACTGGGAAACTCTGTGAAACAAGGTTTAATGTAATCTATCTGCATTTGACAACACTATTTCTAAATAGGATGACTAAAAAGTTATGCCTCTTAAAGATAGAAGAGAGAAAGAGGGGGAGAGAGCACGAGAGAGTATTTTGGAGCATTGGTTTGCCTTACATGGAGTTATTACTTTACTATAAGTAAAGTATAAGTAAGTATACTTTACTATAAGTAAAGTATAGTGATCGTGAAAAAATTCGATCTCGAGATTTTGACGGAATTACATGTTTTGAGGTCCCAGAAGTCGTTTTATGACGTTTTTACGATGATGTCTGTGTGTGGTGGGTGGGTGGGTGGGTGAGTGTGTTAGCATTGCTTGTTACCACGCTACGGTCCAGAATCTTTGATGGATTCAAGTTGATATTTTACACAAAAATCGGCCCTTTATTAAGAATGAATATCCTTTGTTTGGAAAGTTATGCATGATAGAAAAGTCACTATCTTACAGTCCAAAACCGTTCTTTATACATTTTGAATTTCTAAATGGACTCTAGAGTTTAATTTTGTTCTTGCAAGTTCAAACTTAAAAGTACGAAAAATCTTTCTGATTCCAAGCTTCTACGATTAGAGAATATTTTCTATTTTCTTGTCATGGAATAAAAAGTTTTTTAATAATTGATCTTAACCTAAATAAAGCATCCTTTTAGACAAATAAATATGGGTGAGGAAAATTATGAACATCTCGATAGAAAAGAGTCAGTTTTTCTAGTAGTATCTAGAAATAATGAAAGAAGGTTCTTAATTTTGTTTGAATGTTATTTTTTACTAACTGGGAAACTCTGAAACAAGGTTTAATGTAATCTATCTGCATTTGACAACACTATTTCTAAATAGGATACTAAAAAGTTATGCCTCTTAAAGATAGAAGATCAGAAGTTAAAGGGGAGAGAGAGCAACGAGAGAAGAAATTTTGGAGCTTGGTTTTCCTTACTGGAGTTATTACCTTTACTATAAGTAAGTATAAGTTAATTTTTACTTTACTATAAGTAAAGTATAGTGATCGTGAAAAAATTCGATCTCGAGATTTTGACGGAATTACATGTTTTGAGGTCCCAGAAGTCGTTTTATGACGTTTTTACGATGATGTCTGTGTGTGGTGGGTGGGTGGGTGGGTGAGTGTGTTAGCATTGCTTGTTACCACGCTACGGTCCAGAATCTTTGATGGATCAAGTTGATATTTTACACAAAAATCGGCCCCATAGAGAAGAATATCCCTATTGTTTGGGAAGAATTATGCATGATAGAAAAGTCACTATTTGCGCCAAAAACCGTTTTTTAGAAAACATTTATTTCTCCTAAACTGATAACCCTAGAGTTTTGAAATTTTGACATTATCTTTGAGGTTACAAATGCAACAAACGAAAAATATATTCAGAATTTTAAAACTACGGGAAATATTTTTTTTTTTCAATAAAATGTAAAAATTTTGACTTATAATTCGATCTCAAACCTTGTGAGAGCGATACAAGCCATACTGTTTGACGGACCAAAATGAAACTATGCCTAAAAATAGAACATTATAAGGAGAATGAGTTGAGATATTTTTTTTTAAAATTACATTCGCTAAAGGGGCGTTACAGTACGATTTCTGTTTTCAGAAAATGTTTTTTTTGACGCTAAACGGCACATTAAAAAATGATGAAAATTTGACAAAAAATGGATCCAAAAATTAGCAATTCATAAAAAAAATTCATGAAGTTTCAATTACGGGAAAGAGCAATAACCATATAAAAACTCTTTATCTTGTTTATCTAGACTAAGAGATCACCTGCTATACTTGTCGATTTTTTTATATTTTTACTTTACTATAAGTAAAGTATAGTGATCGTGAAAAAATTCGATCTCGAGATTTTGACGGAATTACATGTTTTGAGGTCCCAGAAGTCGTTTTATGACGTTTTTACGATGATGTCTGTGTGTGTGTGGGTGGGTGGGTGGGTGGGTGAGTGAGTGTGTTAGCATTGCTTGTTACCACGCTACGGTCCAGAATCTTTGATGGATCAAGTTGATATTTTACACAAAAATGGGCCTCATAAAGACGAAGATCCCTATTGTTTGGGAAGAATTATGCATGATGGGAAAGTCACTTTTTTTGCCAAAAACCTTTTTTTTAAAACATTTATTTCTCCTAAACTAATAACCCTAGAGTTTTGAAATTTCGACATTATCTTTGAGGTTTCAAATGCAACAAACGAAAAATATAGTCAGACTTTTAAAACAACAGGAAATATTTTTTTTTCAATAAAATGTAAAAATTTTGACTTATAATTCAATCTCAAACATTGTGAGAGCGATACAAGCCATACTGTTTGATGGATCAAAATGAAACTATGCCTAAAAATAGAACATTATGTGGAGAATGAGTTGAGATATTTTTTTTTCAAAATTACATTCGCTAAAGGGGCGTTACAGTACGATTTGTGTTTTCAGAAAATGTTTTTTTGACGCTAAACGGCTCGTTAAAAAATAATGAAAATTTGACCAAAAATGGAACAAATAATTAACAATTCATAAAAAAAAATCATGAAGTTTCAATTACGGGAAAGAGCAATAACGATATAAAAACTCTTTGTTTATCCTAGACTAAGAGATCACCTGCTATACTTGTCGAATTTTTTGTATTTTTTTACATTGTTTACATTGACTTAGAAATTTTTTGAGCGAATCCACTGAGATAAAATTGATGTTTCTAATGGAAACATGAAAATATATTATTGACTTATAAGAGATGTAAGAGGAATAATATTATTACATGTAAAAAATCACCGCCAAGGAACATAAATTAATTTCCTCTGTCTTCCATGGTATGATGGATTTGTCTCATAAACTGCTTTAATAAATCTATATATTGCACTCTTTTGCAAAACTTAATAACAGTTATAGTTTCTTCATCTTTGTGAATTGTAGTATCTTACCATGATATTGAAATGTGAGGAATGGACTCTTTCCTCAAGAAAGAGGATTTATATTTGTTGACGAATATCCAGTTTTTTCACTATTCTAGTCTAATAGTTGATATTTATTATTTTCAAAAATTAGAAACTTCCAGCTATAAAAGCTTTATATTATACTGAATAGCCGATTTTGACTTTGAATGGAGTATGGAAAACTTGATAATTACTATAATTTATTTTCTCAATATACATTCAAAGCAACCTTATAACAGAGTACAGCAGCATGAAAAAGGTAACACTCGCTCAGAGTAAATTTGAATATACGTTTTTTGACAGATGAAAAGAAAAGCAATTTTTATTGAATAGATCTTTTAGACAATTCTTGTTATTTACATGTTTTGTGCAAATTTGTTTCCAAAAAAATTAATGTTTTCATTCTCCATTTAATCATATCCCATTTAGATGTTTACGTTATGTTTAAAAGAGACGTTATGTTTTATATACTCAAGAAATTTGACATTAAGTTACTTATAGTAAAGTAGAGTGTAGGCCACTCCAGATTTTTTTACATTGTTTACATTCACTTATAAATTTTTTGAGCAAATCCACTGGTATAAAATTGATATTTATAAAGGAACAATTTAAAATGTTTATTGACTTATATGAGATATAAGAGGAATAATATTGTTACATGTAAAAAAACCACCGCCAATATGTTATTTGACAAAGGGGAAGGAAAATGATCTTATTAAATAATAAGTTTTGAGAAACTTAGTATGGCTAAGAAGCCATAAAATTCAAAGTATAATAATTCTGTAAAAAACCAAAAATGTAAATGATAATTCAAAATTGAAATCTTTCGTTTAGAGAATAATAAATGTAATTATCATACATCTTTAATTATAAATCATCTTAAAACAACATTTTTCTTCGATTATTATGATGTTTTTCAGAGAAAATAAGGGTGTTTTCCTGTTTTAAATTCGAAAATTTTACTTTTATATTCAATGTAGAGGATGTCAAGTAAACGATGTAAGAAATCAACTGGCTATTTGAACAGAGGCCATGGTCTCTTGTAGGAGAATATTTCGTATAAAGAAATGTTCACTTTGGTTTTTCAAAAATGTTATTACTGCTGTAGTTATACTAATGAAATTATTTGCATCAGCTGTGTGATGTACAAAAATAATCTTATATATTGACATGTCCTTCAATCACTATCTGTACTACCTCAGGAATGAAAGACTAATAATCATATCCCATTTAGATGTTTACGTTATGCTTAAATGAGATGTTATGTGTTATATACTCAAGAAATTTGATATTAAGTTCCTTATAGTAAAGTTGAGTGTAGGCCACTCCTGATTTTTTTTTTCAGTAATCAATTAACATTTCTCTTCATTTGGCAATATACAATCAACAATAAAAATCGGTTTGTAGAAATACATTTTTGATACATTTAAAAATTTCCAATGAAGAAATTTAGGCGTTTTACAGAAAAGCTTAAATCACTCTTTTTCCACATTTCTTTCTGTTGAGTTACCTTAAAATATATCACGTGTTACTATGATTCTTTTGCAAATATACCATACAGAAATGTTATCCTATTTTTCATAACTCTATCTTGGGAATTCCTATAACTGCCGCATAATTATTATCCTTAGAATGAGAAGTGTGTTTTAGTGAGATATATATCGCACTGTATAAAAATGACGAAATTATATAACCTGGAACAAAGACATTTGGAACGGAATGAATGAAATGTAAGGCATGAAAAAATTAGTATTGAGTATATGAACATGTTATGTAAACAATGAAACACAGAAGTGGAACAGAAAACATCGAATTGTTAGTTTAAGAAGCAAATAATTAACTAGTTCTAGCAATTAAATTATATAAAGACAATAATAATCTTTGATTGCTTAAAATTCTCTAGTCTACGCTAATTAACTGTGTAACTAACTAACTGTAACTAACTGAATCGCTAGTTATGGATCTTTAAAAATTTTTGTCTGACTTAGTTCTGGATAAAAAGTTTTTTTAATATTTAACTGTAGAAGGATCGTTACCAGCATTACAAAATAGCTCAAAAAGCAATTTATTGAAGTTACTCTCACGGTTAAAATAAAAACTCAATGATCGTTTCCAAATCTGAAAGAAATGAAAGTAATTTTCGCCATGCACTAAAATGTGAAGACAATGTTTACTTTTGAGAAACAAGCTGTTCCTTAGAAACAAAAACATATCCCCACTCATACTCTGTATAACAAATGTGATTAATATCATTGTATTGGAAGCCCGTATATTTAGGCCCGTAATTTTAGTTTTATTTTGATAACACTGTAAGTACATAGAAGAAAAAGTTTGAAAATAATTTATATTTAAAGAGGATCAGTCATTCTTAATTATAGAATGACTGATCTATAGTCATTGTTGTATGAAATTTTATTTGTTATGTGTATTCAGAGTAACGAAAAATGTTACTAAAATCAAAACAACATTAGTTGGAAGTTTGATTTAACCCTGGAAAACTGAAACGTGGATTTTGTATGTATAACATAAATAGAGCAAGGAAAAGACGGTAGACTTGTTTTGTATTTTCATTTAATGTTAACAATTCATTCGTAACTCAATCATCTTAGAATCTAAAGAGGAATGAAACCGAACACAACAAAGTATCACCGTTAATAATTGAACTGATGTGTCAACCCACTTGGTAGAAATGCTAATAACAATGCGAGTTCAAAATCGAAGAAGAGTAAAATAGAGAGTAAAGAAACACTTAAAACAGATTGTAAGTGTCTTTCTTTACTCTCCACGTTTTTGTTTTAAATCCATCCCCTTGCAGGTGATAACGTCAGCCGTTTACCGGCTTTCTGTTTGATCGGTGATGAAATCTTGTAAATTTTCAACAGTTCCATTTTGTTTCTTCATATCATAGATTTGATGTGCAACATTTAATTCTAACCTTTAATTGCTAATTACCTATATTTTCGTTTCGTACCTCATCTGATCTACGAAAAGGAAATAATGAGGTTTTTTTTTAATTAGATTAACCTTGTCATTAATTAGGGTAACCTTGTCATTAATTCATAGTCTCCATAGAAAAAGTTATGTATTAATGAAATATTGTTTTATTGTTAAAACGATCCCCTAGCGGGTGAAAACGTCAGTCGTTTACCGCCTTTCTGTTTGATCGGTAATTCTACATGGGAGTCCTAAATTTTGCCAAACTCAATTACATTTCGAGTAGGGATCTTTAACAAGTACCTGACATCGTGCAGGCTCGGAACCGAGGCTTAACGTCCTCCAAGGGACGGTACTAAGATTCATTCACCTCCAGCGTGAATAAATCGAGGGCCAGGTGGGGATCGAACCCGGACTACCAGCCCAGAGGCGAGTATGTTAACCATTGAACTTACCTGGCCCCTTACTCTGTGTTACTTTTATTCGATTTTTAACTCATATTGTGTCCAGTTTGGATCATCTTTCTGATTTTATAGTGCTTATAACAATATTTATATTTTTATGGATATGGTAAATGTTATAATATTTTATATAATTTATTATACAAATTATACATTGATTGCACGATGTTACTATTAAAATGTATATATTGTCAGAATACTGTATCTGAAAAGGTAGTTTAAGAAGTGCAATAAAAGTTTGGAATGATTGATAGATGGATACATAGAAATAGAGGAGGTTACGAGGGCGGTGGATGAGTAGAGAGTAAAGTTACGGGTCTTCCCCAGAGAGTTTTATGACTTGCGATTGGAGACCCCTTGACGATGTGGATAGTTGAGCCGACGTTGCAACTGCCATCTAGGCTGGACAACGCTATAAGTCACTACTATAAAATCCCCACCCTCGCCCTTTCTCTGACTTGGACTCCAGGCTCTTTCCAATCTGCACAATCATTGTAACTTTAATAACTTTGTTTTCAAAGTTAACCTTTGTTAGATTACTTAAACTGGAGATTGCTTTTAAGGAAACAAGTACATTTATCAGTTTATAATTAATGAACATTGTCTTAAAGCAGAGGTTCCCAACCGATTTCAGGCCATGCCCCAAACTGTAAGAATTTCTAAAATCTATATGTCCCTCCTCCCGCAATATAGTTAATTTTTGTTATTCAAAATTTTAGTCTTATTCACGTGTAGGAAGGAACCTTAACACAAGAAAGGCCGCCATATGACGTAAATAAATAATGGACAGAGAGTCGTTTTCGACACCAAGCATATTATTTGTTAATTTGCATCCTATAATTAATTTTTTTTTTATAGTAATCAGCCCATGACCTAAATTTGATAAAATATTACAGACCATCATATATATACATATATATGAACACTAATAAATTCTCGACCGTGTGACAGATATACAACTAAAAAAGGATAGATCGGGATGCGGTCAGTTTCTTCCACTTTCAATTCAAACTCTCATTGCCCACGTTTCGATTTTATTTAAAATCATTTTCCAAAGGCCTACAAACAGACGAAACCAAGAATTTTAATACGTACATATTTTTATAAAACACAAACAAAAGAAGTACACTACGAAAAATTAAATACAATCTTGAGTATTAGGATAACAATGACAGAAAAATAAAAAATCTAGAGTGGCCTACACTCAACTTTACTATAAGTAACTTAACATAAAATTTCTTGAGTATATATTATATAACGTCTCATTTAAGCATAATGTAAACATCTAAATGGGATATGATTATTAGTCTTTCGCCATACTCAAATCAAAGTCAAAGCGATCTATTCAACATAATTTAAATCTTTTATAGTTGGTAGCTTCTAATTTTTGAAAAAAATAAATCTTAACTATTAGACTAGAATTGAGAAAAAAACTGGATATTTTTCAACAAACATAAGTCCTCTTTCTTGAGGAAAGAGTCGTTCATCACATTTAAATAGCATGGAAAGGTACTACATTCACAATGTAATAATGTAATTGTAAGTGATATTAAGTTTTGCTCAAGAGTGCAATATATAGATTTATTAAAGCATTTTATGAGACAAATTTATCATGCCATGGAAGACAAAGGTAATTTAGTTATGTTTATTGGCGGTGATTTTTTTACATGTAACAATATTATTCCTCTTACATCTCATATAAGTCAATAAACTATTTAAATTGTTCCTTTATAAATATCAATTTTATCTCAGTGGATTCACTCAAAAAATTTCTAAGTCAATGTAAACAATGTAAAAAATATAAAAAATTCGACAAGTATAGCAGGTGATCTCTTACTCTAGGATAAACAAACAGTTTTTATAGCGTTATTACTCTTTCCCGTAATTGAAACTTCATGATTTTTTTTTATGGATTGCTAATTTTTTGTTCCATTTTTGGTCAAATTTTCATTATTTTTTAATGAGCCGTTTCGCGTCAAAAAATCATTTTCTGAAAACAGAAATTGTACTGTAACGCCCCTTTAGCGAATGTAATTTTGAAAAAAAATATCTCAACTCATTCTCCACATAATGTTCTATTATTAGGCATAGTTTCATTTTGATCCGTCTAACAGTATGGCTTTTATCGCTCTCACAAGGTTTTAGATTGAATTATAAGTCAAAATTTGTACATTTTATTGAAAAAAAAATATTTTCTGTTGTTTTAAAATTCTGAATATATTTTTCGTTTGTTCCATTTGTAACCTCAAAGATAATGTCAAAATTTCAAAACTCTAGGGTTATCAGTTTAGGAGAAATAAATGTTTTAAAAAAAACGGTTTTTGGCAAAAAAAGTGATTTTCCCATCATGCATAATTCTTCCCAAACAATAGGGATCTTTGTCTTTATGGGGCCCATTTTTGTGTAAAATATCAACATGATGCATCAATGATTCTGGACCGTAGCGTGGTAACAAGCAATGCTAACACACGCACCCACCCACCCACACACACAGACGTCATCGTAAAAACGTCATAAAACGACTTGTGGGACCTCAAAACATGTAATTCCGTCAAAATCTCGAGATCGGATTTTTTCACGATCACTATACTTTACTTATAGTAAAGTAAAAAGAGAAATAAAAGGAGTCTAACTATAAAAACAAAGTTTTTATAGTATGATGTACTTACACAAGTAGGAATATTGGAAATTGAAGGAACTATTACAATTACATTACTAAACTAGTATTGAAGGTTAAACTATTCAAGTGAAAATTCGTTAATAACCGACTCTGTACAGCTGATAAGCAGGTAACTATTGAACAAAATTTCACTATAACCGTTAGGTATTCATAATAGTAGAATAAACACTATTTCAATTCGCTATGTCGTTTTTATGATTAATACAATTTTGATCTTTTTTAATGAATAGCATTTCAAGGGTTCTTCTTCTATGTTCGTCCTGTTCTCTACTCATATCGGTTGCTCCATCAAAGTCAAAGGTATGGCCTTCATTTATTGAATGATATGCTAACGCTGTCGTATTAATCTTTTTTGTTCTAACAGAGTATTTATGTTGGTATATCCTTTCTTTTAACAATCTACTGGTTTCACCAAAATACTTCTTATTACATTCTATACATTTTATAGAATAAATAATATTACTTTCTAAATCTTTTGGTATCTTGTCTTTTAAATTAGAAAATAATAATTTTACTTTTTGTTTATTATAATATGCTAAATTGATTTCTGGTAAGTTTCTTTTTAACAATTTTTGAATATTTTGTTAGAGCCCTTCAATAAATGGGAATTTGAAATATCTTTTATTCATCATTTGATGGTTATCAGTAGTTCTTTCCATGTGTTCCGTCTGTTCTCTTAAATACTTTCTCCAAATGCTTTCTATTAGATTTCCTGGGTAAGAGTTTTTTTCCAACAGGAATTTCACCTTTTTCTTATTTTTCTTTAAAAAACACGGGCTGCTAATATCTATCACCTTTTTTATTAAGTTTTTCACACAATTCAATTTTTGACTTACAGCATGTAATGAATAATAATTCAATATTCTCCCTGAATTGGTTGGTTTACTATACCTATCTGTTAGTATATTTCCGTTATTCCCTCGAATAATTTTCATATCCAAAAACGAAATACTCTCATCTTTTTCTTCTTCACATGTGAATCTTAAACGAGGATGAAATAAATTGAACGTATTTAAAACATGCTGTTCTTCTCCTTTTTTAATTATTAAGAACAAATCATCTACATATAATTTCAGAAATTTTACGCTTGCTCCAAGTTTTTTAAGGCCTTCCTTTAATAATTCCAGCATTACAATATTAGCAAGTATCGGAGAGACCGAAGATCCCATCGGTAAACCATATTTTTGTTTGTAAACAACTTCATCGATAACTTCATTATATTTAAAGGAATAACAATCTTAACCGGACAAAACCTTGGACTAGACTGTATATATATATATATATATATATATATACACAAAGATTTCACATGAACACATGAAATAACAATCAATGATCAAACCACAATAAGAAAATGGGAAAACTAGACTAAGATCTTTCAACCGTAACAAGCGGTCTTCGTCAGAGTCAAAAACCCGAATTGAGTTTTTGACTCTGACGAAGACCGCTTGTTACGGTTGAAAGATCTTAGCCTTGTTTTCCCATTTTCTTATTGTGGTTTGATCATTGATATATATATATATATATATATTAGTATAAGTGGGCAGCAGGTCTTCCTGTAAACAATGGAATCAAAATATGCAGCAGCTTCTGCATTTACGACCTTTCTGCTGATAGCCTTGATATTTCTTACTAACTTTCGATGTACTGTAGGTAATTTCCAAATAAAATGGGTCAGAGACATGTCAACGTGACAAACAAAGCTATTAAGAAAGCATGTATAAAAAACGACTTTAATCAAATACTCACATGTTCAAAAAGAGTGTGACATAGTATTAGACCTGAAGATGACCTATGATGGTCGAAAGCTTGTCTGTTTTTAATAATAATAATAATAGAAAACTTAACTTTTATTCTTGAAAGAAAAATAAATAAAAAAACATCAAATACAGAGTAATAGGGTATTATGGTGGACATAGGGCCAAACGTAACTTGGGAGAAGTAAACGGAATGTCACATACGCAGATTGGCCGAGCAAACATTAGCTCTTCCTGCGACATGAGATCCTCTTCTTAGTGTACCAATAACATACAAATATTTTTATGTATGCATTAACACATACACTCAGTAGAATACAATTCACTTTTGATAACTTATTCTCGGAGTGCTCCGCAGTCTTAGGTATAGTCAGACGAATTGTGCACGTCCTGTCCATGCCCCATCAAAATATCGCCTCTCTTCACCAGTAAGGCCTGAACCCCACAATGGGAATGTCGGCCTTAAAGTAACACACATTGTATAGAGAGAAACACGCAACACGCTCGCACGCTAATACACGCTCACACACTTATTATACAGTGAGGGATCAATTAGTTGTTCTATATTGTATGTCATAATTAGATAAGCGCATAGACTGTCTGATTCTCAAACGACTATTTAGTTTTTGACGTAGTCTGTTAAACATCTTAAAATGTTTACTTAAATATAAAAACCCGAATATTCTTTTAGAACTTCCAATTTATTAAATTGATTTCAATATTTGAAATTAACTGTCAGAATTGAAAGTAATCAACAGTGCATTGAAACACTTTTAATTAGCACTGTGTCCTAAAAGGAGCAGTAGCAGCGATGTTCTAATGCAATTAATTAATTGCTCAGCGTGGACTAAAATTAATTTGAAACTTCTTCACAAATAATACTTGCAGTCACTGGCTGATGAACATCAAAATTTAAATAGATTTTTTTTATAGGATTTTATCCAAAGATGTTGTTTTCTTAGATCACAGCTATCCTTTGTATGCTGTTTGTTTACAATAATTCTAACAATCAAGGATTTGAATAGTTTCCGAACAATGTAATAATCTAATGTTTTATTAGCGTAGATGTTGGTCCTTGTGTATTGCTCTAATAATAATTGAAAATCGTATGTCCCAAAATAGTTTAAAACAAAATAGTTAATTTGGAAAAATGCAATACATTTGAAGCATTTTAATTATTTTTCAAACACATCTTTGACAGTAAATGCCTGTAGGCCATATTTTAAACAGATATTGCAAGCAACATGTCTAAAACAGACCAATGATAAGCATTGTTTGGGTATGACAATTGTGTGCTGCGTTTGTGTGTAAAAATCTGTTTTTGAATGATTTGTGTTTATATCTGTATATCTATTTTTTTATTTTCTGTGTTTTTTAATCTCTTTGTCTACATATTAGCATTTTTTTTGTTTTGTTTTTACATTATTATGTATATCAATTTGTTTAATGAATAACCAACTTGCAGGAAAAAATTTCATTAATGATATTCTCATAAAGTTTGGTAAGTCAAATAATGTTAATTTATAGTTCTTGCTATCGTTTTAATACTTTTACTTTTATAATAAAAAAATTTCTTATTTGATTTTTATTTTCAAATATTCTGTTTTAAGGTTTCCAATCAACATGTTTGTTATTATTTTACTTAAATATTACAAGTTAGGAAGAACTAAATTAATACATGTTATGTTTATCAAGTTGATTGTATTACAAAAAAAAAACAATGAATAGATATCATGACTCACAAAAATAGAAAAGATTAAACTATTGTCGAGAAAAAAAACACAGCGTTTTATTTCAATTATTTATGTATTAAGGAGTTAAATGTTTTGCAGACTTTTAAAAGGTATTTGTGTTTCTTTGTTTCTATCAATGCTTATTCCCTTGAAAATAAATTAAAAGAGGTCGGAATGCAAAAAATGTTTTGTGACGGTTACATGGATGAGGGAGTATGAACTAGTCCAAGGCAGCAAATGTTTTTTAATTTAATGCTTGCTCTTATATGTTTGTATCACCTTTATAAAGAGGAAAGGGAGAAACATATGAGGAGGGTCTTTTCGATTTATAAAAATATTTATAGCGGGCATTATTTTGGCAAATTGAATAGGAAAGGATGAATAGGGATGAGTGGGAGTTTTGAAAATAAAAGTGGAGGGGTGGCCATGTGGGACAAATAGGCGCCGTTCTGGGCCAAATGGAAGGTGAAATAGAGGCCAGCTCCTTGTAGGCGACGTGCTTGATTATGAAATTCTTGACTGTCGGCCGTAGATCAGGAGCGAGCATTAAGTTCTTCCAAGTTGGCTCTTATCTCCATTACACCTTGGCAAGCTAGTCATATTTATTCCTCCCTATCTCTTGCCCATCTCCTTTACTGCCTTTATAAACTACTTAACGGCCTCGCCTTTTCCACATTTACATATTTATGTCCAAGGTACTAATGCCTCCTTCCTAATTTGCATTCTGAATTTTCAATTCCGCAATTAAAGGGCTTAAATTAAAATCTTTCATAAATACGAATTCCAACATAATTGCTCAAAAATTGCCTTTAAATTAAGCCAAATTTCAGAATTAAGATACATGAAGGAAGTAGTTTTTAAGAGTGAAGAACCGCTGTAATTATTTTTTTTTTACATTCAATAATCCTTTTATGACTCGACTTGCTGTAAAAACTCCACTGATCGCTGATTTTTGTTACTAGCAGAGCTTGGCTTTAGTTTTTTAGTCACCACCTACTCTTCCATCAAGCCCATTCTATATTCCAGTATATTTTGTCCGGCTGTGATAATCGTTCCTCTGACAGGTCTACAGGTGGTCACAGTCCATAGTCCCCGGGTTGTCACTGGTTTTCTACGGTAAGCAGCACTGAGACGTCTGCCAGTATCGGTCCCTCAAAGAGGTTTTCCTTCAGTTGTGGCTGCTTACGTCTGCTTCAGTTGTCTATAAATTGTTTGAGATTAAGTAAATAGGTTGGGTTTAAAGGACGTCGCAGTCTCTTTTAAGCTAGATTGCAGCTTTACCACATCTTCAGACGATTCATTACCACGTGTGCCAACTCCTACCCATTACCTATTGCATTTGAACAGTAAATCCTAAGTTGGAGAGTTCTACAAAATATCTTTTAGTATGTTGTGCTATGTGACCAGTCACTTTTTTTCATTTTTCAAAATGCTAAACTGACAACTCTTTCGTGAACGACGAATGCCATTTTTATTTTGTTATCGTAAATACTCGTATTTAATGCAGTTATCCATATGATGTTTAGTGTTATGTAGCATTGATTTGATTCGTCAAGCTTCAGAAAACTACAATGATTGTTGGTCTTCTTCAGAATGAATTAATTGAATGGGTGGTATTCACACATAAAAAAAAAATAAGGACTTAGTCTCCAAAAGAAAAAAATACTTGAGTTTCTTATGTTTAAACAAGGCTGTTTTCAGTTATCACAGTCTTAGTCCTTTATAATAACAGTATGACGACGTACTGTTGGATTGGATAGTACAAACACTTCTCTGTGTTACGGAGTCTGTAGTCGAAACCCCTTATTTTGTATTTTGTGTGGTTCAAAATGTTGTATGGCTATCTTGACGTAGTGTGATGCATTCAAAGATTCGACACTCTACATTTAACTTATCATCATGTAAATTAGTTGATTGATTACAATGTGACAAGAATCATTATACGGATTATGGTGAGAACCCATTGAATCCATCGGTACTGTGCTAAAAGGAGAACGCCTTAAATAAAGACAGCATGTAGCCTCTGCACCAAATGAATTGTGATTTTGTGAATCATTCTTTAAATATTTGGCAGCAAAATATTTTCTTCTAAGAAATCATGATATTTCAAAAAATGTATTGAAATATATTAATCTGTCCAGTTTATGTGGACAAAGTGGACAGAATAGAAATCATGTTCGAAATGTTTAATTGACTAAATGCGCGGATGCCTTTCTACTGTTATGCTACCCTTTCCTATGAACCTAAACATATATGTATATATATATATATGTATATATATATATGATCAAACCACAATAAGAAATGAGAAAACAAGACTAAGATCTTTCAACCATAACAAGCGGTCTTCGTCAGAGTCAAAAACCCAACTGAGTCAAAAACTCAGTTGGGTTTTTGACTCTGACGAAGACCGCTTGTTACGGTTGAAAGATCTTAGTCTTGTTTTCCCATTTCTTATTGTGGTTTGATCATTGATTGTTATTTTACGTGTTTATGTGAAAGCTTTTTATTTATATATATATATATATATATATATATATATATATATATATATATATATATATTAATTGTATTATTTTATCAAACGATAATTATGACAATATGAAACTGCAATTTCAAGCCTATATGATTCGAAATTCGTCCAAAATACTATGATATATTGATCTTCTTTTGAGAATAAATTATAAACAACTGAATTAATAAATTTATGAAAGTTTCATTAACGAAATGAAATGAAATGAAAATTTCTTTATTAAGGACATTGTCCACGGTGAACAATGTACATAACTTTTCCCCTTTGTACATAACTGACAATAAAGTTCCATTAACAGTGGGCAGACTTATTATATTTTGTTGATATTAAGATTATGAAATACATATAATATTGTAGCCTCTGGCTTGTTCATTATTTCAGAGTTATAAAGTTACTGTATTTCGGGTAGCTACTGTGGGTTTTTTATAATATAAGTAGCCGTTTTTGTTTATTATAATTAAATCATAACGACCATGAAATAATTTGATGTCGAAATTTTGAAAGAATCACGTATTTTAATGAGTCCAGACACCAGTTTTGAGGCTTTTGTCTGTCTGCCAGTGTGTGTGTGGGGGAGGTCAAAGTTTTGTGGGCACTCAACAAACAATACCGTTTGATCAATCAAATTTACCTATGTTCTAAAAAATGGTCCCTATTGTGTACATGTGCCTTTTTATTTTGGAATTCCAGGTAACATATTTTTCTTGTAAACTGTTAAGTCTAGAGTGTTGAAATTTTAGGATTGTTAAAAAACTGACAATTTTAACAAAAAAAATGATTATTATTTTTCCATAACCGGAAAGATCAGTTTGCAATAAAATGTAATATTTTGTACTAATAACTGATTTAATCATAAATCAATCTTAGCACTTCAATTCAACCTCCATCTAAATTATCAGAATGAAAGCAGATGAGTGAAAACAATAGGTCTTCTATGGCTAACATGAATTACTAGATGCACTATTGTCCATTTATTCTTACCCCGCAACCGAGCAGTTTTCTCAAAAACCGCCGAGCTTCTTAAATGATTTCTTTGTTAATGATCTATGTTAACATATTCTGAAACCATTATCATGGTTTTACTTAAGATTATTTTTGTCGCAGAAATGTCTGATGCTTTCAACCTTGAAGGTTTCATTCTTGACATTGTATCATTCGTAAGTTTTATTCCTAAGACTGCATGTGTTTTTCCAGTATTCCAGAATAGAATAAAAATTAAAGATATTTCTATCTCCAAATATTTTGTTGGGGATAGGCTTTAATTGTCACAATTTTAGTTGTGGTAGATTTTATACTTACACTAATTACTCTTTGCGTTAACATTTTATTAAGCCATTATACAGTCACTGCATTAATACCACTATGTATTAACACTGATTCGATTGACTGAAAGGACGTGTTATCAAAATCTTCTTCCCCAACGTGTTTTCTAGTTTTTTAACAAAATTTGTGTTCCTCATTCTGTAGATTTAACCTTCTGATCATAGCGTCCCTTTGAAGATACTTATTTACCATAAGATTCACATGTTGTTACAGATAGAAGCTAACAGTTATCATTTTTGGTAACTGTTTACCAGTTTGTTTTTTGGTCAAAAAAATTTAGCATACCAAGAACTATAGATCTAATATAATGTTTTTTTAAAGACTACAAACGTAAATTCATTTCATTTTATGTCCCTTTTGTTATACTGTATTCTTTTCATAGTACCTCTTTAAAATAGCTTCGACTTTAATTTACCAAACCCTTTAAGTAACAAGTCTGCTTGATTCGATTCTAAAATAAAACTGAGAAAAAACACTATCGTTATCTGAGTTGAAAGTAGAGTGTGAAAAGATTTCCTTGCTTAAGTTTTAATAGTTATTTTTATTAATATACGACATAGTTTTTGTAAAAAACGTAAAACCCCAAGACAATTTAATGTTTTAACAAAGAAGTCATGCAAGCTAGATATTCTATGAAGCTATGAATGTGATGGGTTTCCGACATATCTTTTATACATACAAGGGTTCAACAACTTATTACACAATTGAGAACTGCGCAGCCAGACCATGAAGATGCAATTTCAAATAGACCAGGTCTAGTTTCAAGAGTGAAATTTTTTTTCCGTTCGTCACTATGTACAACAATACTTAATTACCACTAATGTAGAATATGAAAACATAATATTTGTGGTATTTATCTCTATAACAATAAAGTGAATTTGCTTTACTATTCAATAAAAATATTGCATATTGTAAGCAATATGGTTGTAGGTTTAGATTGAGTTGTTGTGGCAGAGATCTTTGGCGGAGGGATAAGAGTTTGATGACAGAAACTTTTGGGTGAGGGGACTGTGGGCCGCCCCTTTGCTGTCGCTATGCAAATCGCAGGACCTCTTTATTGCACCAGGTACTGGCATGACCCAGCCAGGACTCCAACTTTATTCAATTAGGAGTCGGTCTGCCACACACCCTTCTCATCCCTACACCAAATACAAACTCCCCTAACCCATATCTCTTACCCAAACTGACAACACTTAATTCATAAATAGTAACTTACTCAGACTTTCTGGTTGATTATTCCAGGAGTTTACATTCAAAGGGAAGTTAACAAGTCTTACATGGTAACCACGAGGACTAATATAATGTAATTCTTATATTTACTAGCATAGGGCTGAAATTTCACAGCCTAACTATATTATGTTCTTTTTTACATTCAATGATATTTTCAAGAACCTTATATGTGGTTCATTCGCATGTTAACCGCCATGTTAACCATATAACCACCAGAACTCAAAGCTTGAGTTGAATGAAATTGATATTTGTATTGATAATGTTTTTGTTAATCTGTGACATGTCATGTGTTGTACCTGGATTACTCAGTGGATGCATTCAAACAAGCTATGTGGCTGCGTAGTCCACATTACAATCCTAAAATGTAATACAATAAAGCAAGATAGAAGATAATGGTTCAGGTGGTTTGAAAACCATTTAAAAGAGGGTGTGCTACTATTTAGATGCTATATATCAAGATGTTCCATTTACTTGATATGACTGATTCAGTCAGTTCATATTACATGACTAAACCCACGAAACCCTGCCATAATAATGGCAGATGGAAGTGAACGAATTATATTACCACGATAATTTCGTTAGTATTAGTGGTAGCTCATTCATCAGTAAGTGGCATTATTGTTTCATACCTTATTGTTAATACCTAAATCAAAGTGGAGAAATAATATGGTAGGATCTAAAATGTGTTCATTAATTGGGTCTATAATATTTGAATATTAATAGTTTAATGTTTTAGTTTCTTTTACTTTAATACAATCAGTCTTGGCTGGAAACTCTCCAACAGTGTATATAAAGAATCAACTTTACTCTTAAGTCAGTTTTGTCTGGAGTCACTTTAGTACTTTGGATCTACGACATATATTTCAGTGTTTCATTTAAGTAATCATAAGTTATCTCTCGACGTCGAACATTGGTATTAGGGGATGAATTTGTATTTTTTTTTAAAAAATACTAGTAATAAATTTGGAGAGTATATAATAACAAACTACTTTTACTTGTCATGGAATAATTCACATCGATTCATAACATTCATATTAATGAATGATTGAGAAATTCATCAAAGTTCATCACAACACAGAAAAATTTGGTGAATTTCTGTATTTTTTCCAAATTAATGGGTAATAGAAAGAAATGCAATAAAGATGATAGGGACTAATAAATTAATAGCAAATAGTTTCTCTTTCTCTGAAGGATTGTTCTTTGACAGGTATACTCGTACGTAGTGATTACACTGGCTGTGGATACTTTAGGATCGACTTCTACTTTATGGAAATTGTTCAAGCTGTAACGATAAAATGGTTACACAATTAGTTGAAATATATCATTAATTGTTGACCAACTGAAGTCTTATTTTTAACTTTCATTAAATAGAGTTCTTGAAATTAAATAGGGCTACTAATAAATGTTAAAACTAATGTTTACTTCTGTAATTATTAGTGAATGGAAAGCATTCAAACATTTCAATTTCTGTTTGCCACATTATCAAGCTCTTAAACTTAAACTGATTCTTCATCACTTGTCTACTCATCTAAAGTGGTTCTTTTTGACCTTTGTGACTCCCGCAACAAGTACACTAATGAGGTTATTTTTTAAGGACAAAGGTAAATCTGTGGTTTTAACACTCTGTGAAAAAGTGGAAGTCATTATGAAGAGGATAACCCCCACCGCTATTTGCATTGGGTGAAGAGGGGAACTTGGAGGGTGGGTCGACTTTATGCAAATGGATAGGAAACTACCCCCTTACTGACTAATTACCTTCGAGATGCTTGAATGAATTACACTAACGATCCCCGTGATTTTTTACCCCTAATGCTCACCTATATTTTAAAGAAATATCCAGAGTTGAGGGGTTGTGGTGATGAGGAACCTGGCAAATGACAAGGGATTAAAAGGAGAGCTTGGAAGTAATCACCGTTCCCAATCCCCCTCCCCCGCCCAATTAATGGGAATAGCATCGCTCTTTCATTATGCACCGGTAGATTTACCCACTTTTATGGTAATACTCTCTTAGCTTAGGTAAGAAAAACTTTTTTTACGTCCTTCTTGGAGACGGAGAATAGAACTGACAATTATCAAGTCTCATTGTATCAAATATCAAATAAAGTTTTAAAGAATGCTGTCGATTTTAACCTAGTATTTTGAAATTCTTAGCGATCTTTATTACATTTGTAATAAAAAAAAATATTGTTAATCATATTTTAGTATTAGCATATTATTTGGTATATTTGAAATAGATCAAACTATTATTTTGTTTAGATACTTATAAAACTCTGATGACCGATCTTGTTTAATTTTTTTCTTACCACCGTGCATTGTCTGAATATATAATAAAATGCACGTAATTTTGTGGGATTCTAACCCACGAACTTTGCATTGGAAGTCCAGTGCGCTACGCTCTGGGATATGGGGGCTTTCTTACAATACGATTCAAAGAAGTAAGGTATAAGTCAACTAAAGATGAAGCATTGGATGTTGCGCAGAGGTGAAACTTGGAATACTTATTAATTTCAGTTTATGCGTGATTATTCAAATAAATATTAAAGAAAACAGTGAGTAATATATACGACTTTACAAATAGCGGCAATAAAATAAAGAAGAATGGAAAATTAATTCTCTCATCATAAGTCAGGTAAAATTACTATTCTGTTATAGAATAGCTATTTCTGTTATAGAATAATCCTAACCAATTTTCTAGGAAGGATCTTAGTCTCATTTTGGGAATCTTATTGTTTTTTTGGCTATGTTCATTTTATTGTACGTATTTACTTTTAATTCTTGACGCTACTCTCTGCGCCAAGTGGACGTTTTGCACTTCACTTCGAAAACATAAGCATGAATTCAAAAAAGGAGCTCCTTTCATGTATATGAGAAATGCTGATCTAACGCGCTTATATAGTGAAACGAGACTAACAACTCAGGAGCTTTACAATAAAGCCATTGTTTGTAAAATTATTGCATCACGGTTTCAAGGGGAAATAGTTTTTATCACATGATTGAAATTTGTTTGATCTAAAGAGGGCAACATTTCTTTTTCAAGGATTCAATTTCCAATTCAGTTAGCATTTACCTTGACTATTCATAAGTCTCAAGGAGAGACTCTACAGAAAGTTTTAGTTCATTTAGATAAAGCAGTATTTCAACATGAGCAGTTCTATAGAACTGAGAGATGTTGCTCTCAGTAGGGTCATTTATAGTGTATCTGCATCTACGTGAACATGATTGCAATAAAGGGGAAGGTGATGGACCCAACAGGTCACGGGTAGTCTAGTATATTTTAATATTATAACACTTTTAATAATAAGATTAGAATTTGTATTAATAAATAAAAAAAAAAAGAATAGCTTTATATGTTTACGTGGAAAATTTCTTGAATTCCAAATGGATTTATTTCACTGTTAGGTGTATTTCTATGACGAGCAATGTGTTTTGTCATTAGAGCATATGCAGCTTGTGAGTTGGTAGTACTTCAGGGAATCTTTTTATCTTTTATTCATATTGTCTCTTAATTAATATTTGAGTATTTTAGTGTAAACTGCAGAGAAACAAATAGTTTTGTTATTACTTTTTCAGGAATTTTACAGTTATTTTATGCTTTATTCTTAGATAATACTGTATGTTTTATCAAGGATTTCATCAATATAGGATATCAGTTGCAACATTTTCAGGACAAAAGGAAAGGTTCAAATAAGATTATATTGCTCAAAATTATTGTACATCTAATTCGACGGTGAGGGGCCAGGTTAGCTTAGTGGTTAACGTACTCGCCTCCAAACTGATGGGGTTCAATCCCCAACTGGCCCTCGATTTATTCACGGGAAGATGAATAAATCTGAGCACGTCATCCCACCGAGAGGGATGTTAAAGCGTTAGTCAGGTACTGTACGATGTCAGGTACTCGTTAAAGATTGCTATTCTAAATCCACTTGAGTTAGGCAAAATTTAGGACTCCCACTGTGGAATCAATCTTCATTGCGTGGTATCACAAAGGGCGAATGCTCGGCCTACGTGTGTTCCCTTGTGGGACCGCCACTGCAACCTAACCTAATACGACGGTGAATACAAGCTTCTTCACCACTCCGAGAAAATGTTGACACATTTCGGAATGATCTGAGACGTAAGAAATGTGTATTTGTCAAATATCTCTTCATAAGGTCAATGTTACAGGATTATAGTTTCTAACTCTCTCTCCCCATTCTCGTCAAGAAGATCTAATAGAAGGTAAGAGGTGCACCTCTCCAGATTAGAGAGGAAAGTTGCACTAACGTTGAAGATAAGGTAACAGTTACCTTTATATCTTATCTTATAAGATAGGTACGCTTACAATAACATTTCTCTCAGCTACAGAGTCCTGGATGTGATACCTTATCATTTTAGTTATTTATTTCTTCTTAACTCCTAGCGTTGTTTTGCTGTGGTGTTATAGGCAGCTGATCTTGAAGCTTCTTACATTACTGTTTTTTATAGTGACTTACTGGATATAGTCCATCAGTTAAATTTTCCAACAGTGTTTTCCATTTAATAAGTCAATCAACAATACGGGCTAATCTAAAGTCAGTAATACAAAGTCATACAACACAAACAAACAAACTGTAATGAGTTCAAACCTACAACTCTGGGGCCGAGAAAAGTGCGTCACCTTTTATCTAAACCACCAAGTTGCCCGTTGTTTTATTCGATGCCTTGCGATGAAGCAGTCAATGTATCATTTAAAATTATGTTAAATAATTTTTTCATAGAATTAAATAAAACTACTTTTTTGTAAACACTAAGGATTTTGATTCATTTGTTTAATACAAATATTTTTATTGAAGATAAACTGACACTAGCTATCCACAGTTGCATAATGAATCTACAACAGGCTTTGATTTCATTGATTACACCTTATTGAAAACGGTGATCTCAAAGAAATTTATTCGAAGTATAGATTTAGCTTAGACAGAAAAGTTAGATTTGTTTCGAAGATTAGAAGGGAGAGAATTACACAGTGTTCTTGTTGCTTGTTTTGGTTTAATGCCAACTACCCAGGCCAGCCACATTACACAGCAGTCAACCAACGTCAGTCAAATCAAAACTCCCTCACCTTGTTGCAGCTGTCCACTTAGCACTCCAAAAACTTACTTCATCAATGACGCTATTTAACATGCAACATCAATAAACTATCAGTTTTAGATAAATCTTATTTCCAAAGAAATACTATGGTATACTATTTTTTTTTTAAATCTGGTAAATTTTCCACTGTTCCATTTTGATTCTTCATTACATAGATTTGATGTAAGAATATGCCTGAAGATGACTGTAGACAGAGTCGAAACATGTCGCAGAAAAATAACTCATCAAGAAAAACAAGACTCTTAGAATAATTTCCACCAGCACTAACAACTTATGGAACAATAGTATGGAGACCTCACCGCACAGTGAGGCTAATGTCCAGTGCCAGTATTCGTGTTTCTGAAGGTTGTTAGTAATTCTTCTTGCAAACATGTTTCTAAAAATTGTATGCCAATTTCATGCTTGGATATCTTTTTAGAGAGTTTCTCTATACTTATATAAAATATATAAAAAAAAAATAAACTAGCCCAGGAAAAGTTTGGGCCAGTTGATTTTTTTATTCCCCGAGCAATTCAGAAGAGCCTGTAGAACATTAGAGAAACTCTCTAAAATAGTAACTAAGTATAAAATTTTTAGATATATATATATATTAGCAAACGTACCCGTCTTTGACGGAATCAAAAATTCTATTATACTTGGTATTCAAAAATATCAATTATAGTATTATACTAATACTATAATTAGAAATTATAGAATAGTAGAAAATACCATTATTAGTACAGTGTTAAATAAATGCCTCTGTATACACCACATTAGCTGTCTGTCCTTCAGGTTCACGGAAGAACAAACAGTTGGAACCTCTGACTCTTGATCAAGTAAACTATAGTTGACCATGTGAGAAAAACTTGGTCTCGCTAACTTGAATTCCTGCGTTAGATAAAGTCTCCCTTTGCGACTTAGTTAACGTCATTGCGAAATAGACTCTGACAGGACTTTGCAATCATTTCAACGGAAACAGACAGTGGCTCAGAATCAATGGTATGTGTGGTATACATACAGACTCCCCAATACCACATCCAGTCATTATGTCCGCCTCTATGGCATACCTGTGTAGAGCACGAACTCAGAGTCGTGTCTCGTTGCACAGTTTTGGGCCACTCATGTTTCGTAACATGAAATTTGTTACTGCTACTAAATTGCAACATGATTGGTGCTTCTACTTTAAGTTTTTACTCATGAGCAGGCAGTCCAGGAGAAATAAATTCAGAGTCAAGAAATTTAATTAGATAATGAACTGCTTCTTCATCACTAATCCAATATCTTTATTGACTTGTAAGTTCTTTCCTCGGTATGATATAGCGTAAGAACTTGTTTGTTGATTTTTCCTGCCTGTTCATATTAAGAGTTGAGAGTTGCTCGTTTACAAAACTATTTATTCGTAATAAATAGTACATCCTCAACTCTGGGAAACACCTTTTCAAAGATGTCAAATACGCAATATATTCATATGCTCCAATGAAATTAAAATCAACTAACAATACCTACTTGCCACACCTGTGTATTTTCAAAACAAACTTGTCTGTGAAGTTAGGAAAATACGCTTAAAGCCCTATAACTTCGTTTCTGTACTGAATTATGAATCTATTTAGAGCCCGTATTTTAAGTTAGGCATACACAAATCCAGTGTCAAAGTTTCAGCTCACCATGTCTTATGGTGGCTGAGTTTACTTGTGACAAACGTTTTTGCTTTAAACGTCCATAACTTCACTTCTACCTTGAATTTCCAATCAATTCAGAGCCTATATTTTAAGTTAGACCTACTCAAATCTACTGTAAAAGTTTCAGCTTTATATGTCTTATGGTAGCTGAGTTTACTTGTGACAAAGTTTTGCGGACAAACAGACAAACCGACAAACCGAGAGAAATTTTTCTAAGGGTGGATTCGGTTTCTCCAATGCATGAAACGTAAAGAAAACTTGAAATGAGTAAGTTCTAAGCAATGTACAGACAAAATCATTATTTTATTTATAAAGATTTGGTTATATTTTCCCAAATTTGTGTCTCAATCAAATAAATGACAAAAAGCTAAAACAAAAAATGTAGACTTTGCCAAGTAACTTTTCTTTAACTCTTTCTTTCCACAGCACTTTATTCCGTAGGTATCAGTATCAGAACTGCTCTGCATTTATTATTGTCATGATTTAGTTATATATATGTTTATATAAACTATAAACCGCAAAAGTATTCTGGAAGGGAAATAACTTCCATTAACCAAGTAACGGTGTTCATTAAAGTCATAGTTGATAAAATAATAAAATCATAAAAATGACTAATTTCGTTCAACCAAAACAGGTGGTCTAAGTCAGAGCTTCACAGATGTGAGTGAGATTCTGTCTGAAGTGTGAAGACCAGTAGTTCAGGTTGAAACTACAGGTAAACAGTAAATAGAAACACACTAACAGTTAATAATTTTCTGTTTAACAGTCATCAAGAGAGAAGGGATAGGGACACCGGATAGCGAAGCGACGGTTGGAGACGGTTGGTTACTCAGCGATAATTATTTTGAGAGAACCGAATAATTTGGTTGCTAAGAGTGCTTAGAAAAACTTTCTTTGTCTTTGTCTACTGACGCTATGTTAAAAATGATATAACTTAAACTAAAAAAGTAAGTTAAAAAAATGCTGTTGATATGTAATCCATTTGATAATAGCTTTGGAAAACACTATAGGTACTACTGTTGGAGATGACTACGCATGAGCCACTATAAAATGAGACCAGTATCTACATACGAACAGATGACAAATAGATCATTTTATTTTGGACTAAAATTATATTAAAATATTACAAGTCATGAAAGTGATATTGTGAAATTATTTATGGAATATCATACTAGACGTCAATTAATAACAATATAAAAATAAAACATTTTATTTTGATCAAAACAGGTGATTTTGGAAATGGACAAAATCCTGATTCATGAAAATGATGCCCATATTAATAAACTCAGTCCTGACTTAACTTCAATCCGAAATTTTAACTAACATTTTTCAATTGTATCACCATTTGTTCAATAATACTTTAAAAGCTTAGTATAAAATGGTATGTTCTTGTATTTTATTTTTAACCTTTGTTATTTGCATTTTCAATATTATAGTTTTGAAAGGAATAAACAAAATACATTATTAACTATACAGGCTACATGATTTATGGATAACATCCACAGGCTTTTTAGATATGTGGATATGTTTTATGATTTCATTTCATAACGAACTTAATGAATGTTTTATATTATAATGTTAATTACATAAATCTAAATTGCTTAACAAATTGTTAAAGGTTATATTGACATATCCCCCTTGCTCTGTTCTAACAATACAATGAAGGAAAATAACATTGTGCTATCGTAGTGCTGAGACAGTTAAACCATGGCAAAACCACACATGAATATGCCAGACTAACTTGTGAATATTGGATTGGATGATTAAGTTATTAATAGGAAACTCGCCCATGTTAGACGGCTCTGTGTTCCACCGCACCACGTGCTGTGTTCACTATTGAGTTGGATAAGAGTAAGGTAAGACGATTTTCTATATTGAAAAAAATCAGACCAATAGAAAGGTATAATAGTATATGTTGCGTAATACAATTTTTAGTTAGAGGAGAGATATGAAAATTAATTACCATTATATTGTAAACGTGCTACTTGTTTAAATTTCTTATCTGGCGCAATGCTGTTTGAGTTGTGCTATTATTATTTGGCTTTTAATGGAATAGAACTGATGAATGGTAATCTCTGAATAATTCTTAGAAGGAAGGGAAAGTCAAACGGTAACTCTGTTGTTAAAAATTTCCCCTTAATGTCGAATCCCCCTTTTTAATTGAACTTAATTAAAGAAGTCTGCCGGTCTAATCTTTGGACAAATTAATTGTGCCTGCATAAGTAATGCTGGGCATCTTTTTCTCTTGCCAAACCCTTTCGCTCTTTTCCCGCCCATTAACTTATTAGGAGTTTACCGAGAGTGGTGTCGTTGAAGCGAAGCTTTATATCCTCAACCCTCCACTAACTTGCCCCAGTCCCTATGTGTCCAACTCCTTTAATTATTCCTTCTCCTTCACTTCGCCCGCAGTCTTCTCCGGTTTTCCCAAAACCCTTTTGATCTTTTTAACCCCCGACCCTCTCTCCCACTCTCTCTCAGTCTGCTATTTAATTGGATTATGGCGAATATATTAGCCCCAGCAAGTCGGTGTAAAATTGAGGCTTAGCTTCCCGGGTTCCTTTTACCTCTCATCTTTAAGGCAAAATCACTGAGTGTTTCACTCGACTTCCAACCTTATTTATTGACCTTTCTCAAGTTCCCTTATTTGCTATTAATACGCGTTTTAACTTGAGTTTTAACTAGCAAGTCGAAGCATTTAATGAATTATATCTTCTCTTGTAATATTAATGTCATTGAATATGAATTTCCACTGGGAGCTACTGATCCACAGCTACCAATCTGAAGGATTAAATTATGTATCCCATTTAGATGTAATAATGACATTTGTTTTTGTTCTTGTGTATAATACAAGAGAAGATATTGTAACGAGTGGCTATTTTAAAAGAAAAATCATAAAATGTTTTAAAAAGGTTAACTCGAACTGACTGGGAAAACAAAAAGTGAATATTTAAGTAGATTATCAAATTCGGGTTTCTAAGGTTAAAAAAAATTAAAATGGATAGCAATGTTATTAGAAGTTGTTTAAGAAGAAGGGTTTGAGGAGATGGATGTGTACGAAGACCCCCAATAGGGGAGTTGCCGAAGACCTAGTTTTATATTGAGACGAGAGAAACGTGTCAACTAGGTAAACTGTCCAAGTCTTTTTATAACCCATATTGGTGACTGAAAGAGTTCGCACTGAGAACTAATGACTTCCACTGCGTCTCTAAACACAGACTGTAAGACACAACAATACGAGTATCCCTCTACTTTAAATTGCTGTTTACAAAACTCAATGTTCTTGACCCATTACTGGCTAGCTTTATTTACTGCAGCATACTCATAACCATTTTGCACATCTTCCCTCACTTACAGTTTAATTTTTCTCATCATTGCACTTACTCAATTATTCAGTTATACCTATATTCATGTCAATTGGAAATTTTACAACCAGAAAACCAATTTCACAATTCAAGAAATTTCTACAATTCAAAAAAATGTGAACACCTATTACATTTAATTTTAATGATGTTAGTATTTTCTTATAGATTGCGATTTTATAGTTTATTAAAGTATTATATTTGCAGTGACTGACCAAATATAGATATTTTGATAAACTTGGGGTGAAATTGTCCATTTTTATGAATCATTAATATTAAGTGTGAAACATTAAGAGTTGCTTAAATACCAAAGAAAGAAGAAGATAATGAAATAGTTATAAATGTAAATCTTTCTTTCTGTTTCCTGTTTGTATCTTTCTTAATTTATGCAAGACACTGATACTAAAATTTCTTAAATACCGATCCCTAGATTAAGTTCTTCCTAAGTGCAATTTTTTTTTCAGCAGTAAATGGAGAAAGCCAATTAAGAAGAAAAATATGATTGGGAGGCGTAAGGTATAAGAGTTATCGTAGCTGGAAATGAGTGATATAAAAACAAATCGTGACAGGCTCGGCTTACAAATTAGGGCTTTCCTCCGAAGAGGACTAAATTAGCAGGTCTCCCAGGACTGAGTTACGACTAAGCAGGTGATTTATATTTAAAATAACGTCCCATGGGATCCTCTGTACTACGCTTTCAACAATGACTTTCTTTTTTAAAAAAAAAAACTTATTTAAAAGATTTTTATAAGCATTTACTTCAGTAGGATGAGAGGTTAAATTACTATGAAATTATAGGTACTTTCTTTAAAAAATGGAAATTACTAATATTATTCTGTGAATAAACTAATGGTAGTATTAACGTACCTCCTGTATACATATTATTTTTTAGCTGTGAACTGTTCAGTAAGAACTTTAAATTCCTATAAATATAAATAGAGTTTGATAAATGTTGATGGTGGTATGAGAAGCACTGTAGTCGAAAGACGGATCTGTATTAATATAGGGAAGAGTCCTTCTGAGAGAGGAGCCAAGTACCGCAAAGGCTGAGCAAAGTGGACATTAAATAAGCACAAGAACTACTAGTGTCCCCGACACTCCAGGTCTGCATAGGGTTGTATCCAAACCTCCACTTCTCACTGTCCACATCTCACCATAATAGAGAGTAAATTACGTTTTCTTTTTTTTTTTTTTTAGATTCTCACATTATTTGTTAAATTAATTAATTCAATGCTATCTAAAATATAAAATATGTTGGTCAACCAAAACTCTCCAAAAAGTGAGTTTCGCTTTGCGTTTCTGTTTTTTGAATGAATATTTTTATCATTTCTTTTTAAATTTATCTTTTGGAATTTGATTATTAAAATAATAAAGCGTTAATATCAATGAAAACAACTAAATTTATGGAGGCTATACTCAAATTTACTGTATATAAATCTATTATAAAATTTATTTACTAAAAGTTTAAATTCTTAATAGTTGTTATCACACAATCATAGAACTGACTGTAGATGGAACTTAATAGTGGCCCTTTTCAGTTTAATTTCCCTATCCAATATTCATAACCTGTAAAATTTCCATGATGCAAAGATTACCTTATCAATGCCAAATATTTAAGGGTTAAATTATCATTTAAATACCTTGATATTTTTTCTTTATAACAACTAATTTTACAGAGTTGTCATATCGAAATTTTAGCATTTTTGTCTTGCTTGTTAAATAAAATATTGGTTACTTCAATAAAATATTTATTGAATTCACAAAATCTACTATAATGCTCTTATAACGCAATTTTCGCAAAGAAAACTATGCAATTCACCTTCCTGTAAAGTGTTATTTTTACATTTATTTCATCATTATCTGTCAAATTTTTAAAATACCAGTTTGGGCTTACAAGCTTTCTAATTTAATTTTAAGTCAAAGTTTACATTTTAGATAAATATTCACTCTTTCATTTTCTGAACTAGTAAAATGTCTACCAGGCAAATTCATATTATAAACAATTTTTTAACGTAAGAGCGGGATGAATCTGCCCGTTTTGATATAGAGAATGATAAATAATCTTTTCGGAAGACATCCATCCAAGAGGCTCTACAATGAATGAATTTAGAGGATCTTTTAATTAGTAAATTCGTAAAAATCTCATTTTTTTTTCCTGATCACTATAATGTACACTAAAACAATAAATAATGATCCTCTGTATGCCATAACGCAAAAAAACCTCTTGTTGTTACAGGAGGATTGTGTTAGCAGGCTTTCGGAATCAATCATAAGTCAAAATGTTAACAGTTTTGGCCAAACTGCCATTTCATTTTATCTAAAAATGCTGAACCTTTTCAGTATTACCTCAAAACTGTACATCACATGTACATTATAAGAGCTATTATTGGATATAATGACAAATTGATCTATTATACCGCGTAATCTATATTGTGTTCACAACCATTGAAATACAGACCCCTATCCACAACACACTCACGACATCTAATAAAAACTTGCAAAAGAGACTCAGGCGACTTCAAAATCCGTAAATCCGTTAAAATTTTATTTTAACTAATGTTTACTGTGAAACACTGTGCCTGAACATAGTGTTCCTTTTGCTTAAGTTGGTTTAATCATTAATGGTATTATCTTTATTTTTATTTTCATATATTTGTAACTCTTCTTTTAGATTAGGTGGTTTCTTTCAATGTCTTGTCAGTAAATATTGACTTTAATAACTAAAATAAGAGTTAAAATAGAAAAACAAAGATATTGTTAATATAACTAATAAGCAAAAGGAATCACTAAACTGATATTTAATATTAATCTCTAATATGGTAGATAAGCCACATCATCGACTTGAAACTAGAAACGAAGGATCAAAAATTGCAATTTTGTTTAACTAATTGAAATTAAAGAACTAATTACAAAATTATAATTTTGATTAATTATAATTAATTAATTAGGTTTTGTAATTTATCAAAAATGTCATATCTAAATTATTGATAAAAATAAACTCATAATATATATCAATAATGACATCATTTAGGTGGCAGTTGGTAGGAAGAGACCACATAGATAAGCTGGCATTGAAGTTGGTCAGCTTCGGAAACCGGTGGAGCACCTGTTAGTGCCCTTTGGCACCAACAATAGTCACTTATTTAATTTTTATTGCTATAAAATAAAAAACAACTTCTTTTTTTATTTTTTTTATCAAATTATGATAGCCTAATAAAACGAAATAAAAAAATGAATTACATATAAGGTTAAATATTGTTAAATTAAAGTATTAAATTAAAGGAGTGGTTTATTACGAAATGAGTGAGAGATCTGTGTTTATGGTAATTGGTAAGGGTCTATTAGCCAGCTAATGTCCAAGGAATAGCTGGTGAATTATAGAGGAAGGAAAGTGGAGATCACCTGTTCATTCCCTCGAGTCCACAGTTCTGTAGGACTTTGATTTGTAGTTGAGCAAGGGGAGAGAGGCAAGGACTCACTTACTAGTAGGGTGTCCCTCCCTTCCTTGGGTCGAGCCCTTCTACCCTTACAGATTTATAATTCACCTAGGGGTTGCCTCCGGGGACGCTACCCGCCCTCCTCCCTTTAACATGACTACCCTCTACTAACCTTTAGAGCTTTTCTGAGGACCGAGAAAAAAACCAGCTGTTGTCCTATACTTGATTTACTTCTGTTTCAGCCTTTCCTATTCCAACGTTAGGCAAAACAGTCCTTGTATTCGCAAACAGCCTTCCACACTTTCTCACTATACTAACTTGTCCCACACCATTCACCCCCGACTGTTTTTCTTATTTTGCAACAGTGAGACTTCTTAGATACGGAAATGAATTGTTCAAGTCCTAAAGTTTTGTAGCTTTTTCAAATGTAGGCGTAATTTCCTAAGTTATCAAAACTCATGCATCAATGTATAATACCCAATTAATTATAATATATATATTTTTGAATTATTATTTTAAAAATAGTTTGTTAATTTATTAAGCATTATATAATTTATTAAACTATAAATTTGGACTCATTATTAACCCACAACATCTGGTTGATTTTCCCGTACTAAAGATAACTGACTACATCTACAGAAGGTAAACCTTTAATGAAAAAATTTTATATTGTTAGACGTTTCGTAAAATTTATTATAAAATAATATTTAGTCCTTTTGATTCTTGAACTTCATATTTCTGTTGTCATATTTTTAAGGGGCAATTTTAAATAAAGTCTTTATGAGACAGTGGCTTTTGATTGCTTTCGATGCGTCACTACTCAGGAAGTATGGTGGTATAGTTAGTATGCCTATTGCTGATCCGAAAATTCTATGTTTCCAGCTCGCTCTTACTTTAGATGTTTTTAACATGGTGGTGATGGGAAAGCTTTATGCACACTCTTTGTAAAGGATGTAAATCTGTTGGCCTTGAGACTTCACTACTCCGAGTACTTGTTAAATAATTCTGCTGTAAAGAAACATGAATATGGCTAAGTTGAGGGCTTCTGATGTAGTACAGTCAATAACATCTTAATATATACTATGCTTGTACATACACGTCAGAAAAAATCAACATTTAAACAAACTCTTAATCAAATTATTATTCTTTAAATAATTGAAACAATATATTTGTTAGGTTTTAAAAGATTCTTTTATCAAGTGCTTTCACTCTAATTAATGCAGTCTCTGCATTAATCATCTCTGTGGTTATGGCGTTTGCAAATCTGTTAAAGCAGAGACAAGTTGGAAGCTCTAATTAAAAGGCATGTGTTGGCCTGCGGGTAGCAGGTAGGAGCTGGTGATAGGGTGCGATTGTGCAGACGTCTCTGGAGAGAAGCAGCTCGTCTGCTGATACACTTCCAACTTATCTATACATTATCATACACCCTGCCGTTTGCACATGGCCCCTTTTCTCCTCTCTCCTTCCTATTTCAATAGTTACTAATTCCTGGTCTGCAGTACCTTGAAAGAGCCACATTTAGCCTGAATGTCAAACTGCCTTTCTTATTCCGAACAGTCCCACCTTTAAGCAGTTCATTCTTCCTGTTATCAATTTTTACCTAAATTAAATTTCTTTAATTATTTAAATTTAATTTCTTCGGTTATTTTTACGAAAATTCTCTCAAAAATAGTTCTGGAACTTATTTCTTAATATTTGAAGTAATTTTCTCTCATTCATTTTATTAAATTATTCACTTCAAAATTGTACTTTTATTCAATAGAAACAGATTTTATTTACTACTTTATTATTGTTTATGTGAAATAGGTGATGTATTAAATTACTAAATAATATTATTTTTGATTTTCAATGAGGTAATCCTAATCTTTCTGATTTTTCCATCCATGTAGGAAAACAATATACTTAAATAACATTCTTCTATTGTAAATAATATGTTCTTTTTGATTGTCAGGTGGTTAGTTTAAGGTTAAAAAAAATGTAATAATAGGATGTAATTGTCAACTGAGAGACACATTTTAAATTTGATTAGGATAGTCGAAGGAAATAGAGTGATGTATGTGATTGTCGAAGACCATATGAAGGGACCAGATGCCAATTATAAGGCTATGGAGCTCCCGTTTGTTGCTTTACTCGAATTCCTTTTATTAATTGCCTCCAATTATAAGGATTTATCGGTAGACTAGTTAGGTGAATTATGTGTGCGTGCATGTCCACTGTGAAGAGATAGTGTGGTCCTTTATGTGGCCGGACAACGTAGTGCCGCCTGGTCAAGGAGACATTAAATCAGCCTTGGAGGAGGAAACCCATTCTCTTCCAGAAGTCAATTACAAACGACATTAACAGTCCTCCACTCTTTCAACGGAAACCCAATATTTTCCCTCCTCCGATTACTTCAACGCGTCAAAGGTATCATTCCAATATATACGTTTCTATAACATTTTTGGTTTTTAAATATTATGTTTGCAGGTATATTAATTGGCAATGTTAAGTATATTCTATATGTTAATTATATTCTAGTTTGTATATTAGTTTATGTGGACACCTATCATCTAGAACCACGTTCATTAATTATGAATACTGCTTCGACGTCAATTCAATGGATTATTAAATTACCTTGAAACTTGGTAGACAATGAACTCATTCAGTATTCTTCTTCGTCCATTTTGGTCCATAAAAACAGAATGACACTATAACAGGCTGTCTTTTTGTAGGAACATAAAGAAGCAGAGGATAGAGGTTATGAAAGATGGCTAGATGTTGTCGGTGTGTTTTTTGACGTCCATGTCGATAAGCAAGGAGGGAGACGGACCCGTATCAGCTCCCTAGAGAGCACACAAACACCTTGCCTTTATCTTCCTAACGCCACCCACAACTCTCGACCAGGATAAACGCCGGAAAATCACTATTTGCCGCTCTGCCGGGACCACTCATTCAATACCGCCCTACCCTGTCTTTTATCTCTTCCCACTTTTATACCGTATCGTCTTTTTTTATTTTCTACCCTTGAAAACAACAGGACTAGGGTGAGTCTTAACCATCTATTGTAATAATCCATGTTCTACAGAACAAATTCCATTATAGTACAAAATCAAACATATTTATATCAATGGTATGCGTGCAGAGTAGTATACCTAACGATATCACTATAAAGTACAGTTTAACCGAATTCATAGGTTGATTATTAGGTTTTAAGAATTTAGTTAAACAGTGTTTGTAGCTGATGAGAACAAGTAAACACAATATTATTTACTTGAGGGTAGAAGAGTTAATTTTGTCTAAATTGTTGCTGTTGCAATCCTTTATACGATCCTTCGATATTGATTGGAAAATACAATCAGATAAACAAAATAAGTCACACTTTTGTACTCTAATCTGATCAACTTCTTTTTATTAACTCTATCAAATTAACAGTAAACAAATACAACCCAATTCGTATGATTCAGATATGTCTAACACTTTTGTCAAAACATTATGAAGACAGTATTACTATATTCATTCCTTCACATATTCTATTAATAAAAGTTATATTTGTTATGAAATATTTACTAATACTGTACCAAATGCCTAAATATCATCGTACTTTAGTGGTTGTTATATTTTACTGTTACTAAGAAGTTATTTGTTGTATCATTTCCTTTGTACAGTAATATTGTTTTGTCTTATGATTATTCTATAAAAAGTGATAAAGTGGAAGCAAGAGTGATGTTCAATAATGCTGACATTTTCCGGTATAATTTTTGATATTGTGAGGAAGACTATCAAACTGATTGGTCAAGCAATCATAAAAATGGTTATATCAGATTTATGATTATCACGAATGTTTCATCGCAAAAAATTCTTTCTGTAACAAAAAAAAAGAACCATTCAGTGAGAACCAACTAGACGTAAAAGAACTTTGAGGCACAGAGAGAAAGAAATACCGGAATATTACTGATGTATCTTGGATGCTACAAGTTTAACAATGGAAGAGCATTTTTTTAAAATCCATGTACAGGAGTCAAACAAATATTGTTATTATTGTAGACAAAGTCAAAATTTCATAACATGTTTCAAATTATAATTCATGAATTTATGAGAAAGGATGATCTTCATTTTTCTCTTCTGATTAGTCCCATTCCTAGCGTTTATTTCGTGAAAGTTGAAGCTTACTCGAAATTGGCTGTCAATTATAGTCTAGTCATAAATTATGTACTAGTCAAATAATATACTATAGTCGAAATTGTATACAACACTTGATATGTTTCGTATGCTCATGTTGTTCATACAAAGAGTTTTTCATCAGCAGAACTATATACAAATTATATATAAATACATTTTTTTTTAAAAATTGGCATTTCCTTTTATAGGCAGGAATGAGTGGTTTGTTTTCCATCCAACATTGAGTGTGTAGTAAAAACATCGTATAACAGAATTATTTGTTTACATATGATCGAAGAAACCTACCCATACTCTATTAATACGATATTTATAGCCTCAACTCGCTTTGCTAGGATTAGGTACACATGGAAGAAGGACATTTATCTCGTCAATTAAATAAAGTATCTGCACGATAAAACTTTGTGATTGTAATAAAGCCGAAGGGAGGGCGCGAGGCAGGTTTATTGATAGGCGTCTGTCCGACTTGTATGACCGGGGCTATCCACTGTACCATCCTCAAACAAGTACAGTCTAATCTTCAAAACACAAACAAATTCCCTTTGTAGCTTCACTTAAATTCTCTTTAATTATATTTCTTTTTAGTAAAAATAACATACGATGTAGTTATTTCGATTAAAACTTAAAGACGTCCTGGTTACAAACTATCACTTCCCAGTTCTTCACTAGTAATATCGGTGCTTTTCTGTTTCCTCTTTTTTCGTCAAAATTAACTTTAGCTGGTAGATATTTTGTTTCTAAATATATCATTGTTATGCAGTTTGAACGAGAATTATATTAATTAGAAATAGTATTTTATATTTCATAAAATAATTCATATATTATCATGTACACTAACTTCTAGAATCAATCCAAGTAAATACAATTTAGGATTTAAGTTTTATGAGTTTATCTAAACTTGTTGAATTTAAGTTTGTGTTTATTACAAATTTAAACGAATGTCGTATTTGTCAACGTTTTCTACTCTGACTACACAGTTTGAAATGAATCACTTAAACTAGGTCTAGAAAGCTATTCCAATTTGTACATAAAGGTGTCAAAGGGTATGGATCTCAAACCAAGCAGGTGACAAATCTTGTTGAAATACTTCTTTGCAAATGGTTACCTTTAGAAAAGAACTTGGTAACGCAGAACTTACTTGTTGAGCTCCTGCTTCAATTTAGCTATTTTAGTTTTATCTCGGTTTTAGCTTGAATTCGCCAGATCATCTAAGAAATCTTGTAATATAACAGAATACTGACTGCTACTCTAGGACAGAGCAGGGAAAGTTGAACAACTTGAAAGTTCTGTTAAAATTAGCCAGGTTTACTTAATTAATTCCCAACTAAAAACTAGAAATGAAAACTAAAGATTTGACTTTTTTTGTCTTTTCTTCTGTTTAACATAACTTTGTTATATTTCTTAAAAGTTCTTTGGGATACTCCAATAAGAGGTGTTTTATTTACTTCCCTATATAGATAGTAATTTGTTTATATTACTTCGCATTATGTAAAAATAGAGATAAGACAATTCAACCCTTCAAGTATGCACGAGAGGTTTTTTCTATTTTTAGTAATTCTTTTAATTGTCACTCAAATACTAATATTTCAGTGTAAATGTTTCTCTCAATGGCAAGTCAGATCACTTTGGAGTGTTTCTCTTCGGATACATTATTGTACTACATTTGTAGCAGTGCAATCAAATTGGACAATGAACTATAAATCAATGGCACCTTTACACTTTTCATGAATAGTTAAATGACTAAACAATTAATTTAATGTATTTGATATCACTTTAACTAAAATCTTCATCTTAGGAAATTAAAGGAGAAGATTCCAAAAATGATTTTATACAAAAACATAGTGTTTCAAACACGTAGTATTCCATACAGTTTCATGTAAAAAAAAACAAAGATAACTTAGAATTAAATTAATTAAAATACATAAAATGGAAGAAATGATGTTTGGAAGGAGGGAGGATGTGAGTGAAGGGCGAGATGTTAGTTAAAGGGAAAACAAGGAAGGTAGGAAAATCAGATTGTACTACCGTAACGGTACTTGGCCCTTCTGCTTCATAAAATAAATAAAATAGAAAACATAGGGTTGATATAAAAGAGATAGAACTTTTTATGTTTATAGGAAAACTTGAAGAAATTTTGAACATTTATGAATTGTTCAATATGACAGAGAAATCCATTCTGATTTAAACATTTGCCAATTCCAAAAGCTTTTAGGTTTTGATGTTTGAGAAAATGTTTTATTGTAATATAAAATGTTCATATTTTTATCTGCGTCAGAGTGGTATTGATTGTCACTGCTTGTACTCTCTACTCTCTCAACAGATGATACGTCTTTCATTCAACTTACTCATTAATTTTTATGTATTTTAGTTAATGTAACTCTAAGTACCCTTTTAGTTTTTGTTTAGATGTAACCTGAGGAAGACTCAGTGTATTTGAAACGCGTTGTAATTTATGAAACCTCGTTTATGTTGTAGCTTTTTCTTTATTTTCAGAGGATAAGTAAATACCACATGCTAATGATTGTATTATTTTAGAGTCAAACATATCAACAAATGTTTTAAATATCTGCACTTTTGTGATCAATAGAACTTGTAAATGTTAACAAAAATTTCATTAGTGAAATTATTATTACGATGACAGACTGTAATCATATGTGATCAATATAATCTTGTATATATGAATGATAATTCGAATATTATCATTAACGATATACCTTACTGAGGAAAATATACACAAATGTTTATTTATTTACCTTTAATATATGTAATTATCAAAATTACATTTAGGATACTAATGTTATATATTTGTATGTGACAATACCACTCTATGGGACTGTATGTATTACAATTTAATTGTTTTTATGGACAAAAATTTCAGATATGCAGATAAAAACATCTTCTGAATCATATGTTACACAGCAACAACTTTAAAAATATGATCTGGCTGACAGATGAGGTTTAGAAGTTTGCCAACGTTTTTTATGGGTATTATTAACAATTAGAGCTATAAAATATTTAGTGACTCGTAACTGCTGTTGGCTTATAAGAAGGCTTTTTCAAACTCTTTGATAAGTTAGTTTAATTGAAAATTTGAAAAAAATATGGAGATTCTCTGAGTGATAAATTTTCAGTCGCTGCATATCCAAGCAGATGTTCTAGACCTCCGAATGGCGATATCATTACCATCATAGCTGGGCTCTTGACTTAACCAGTGCCTTCTTGTTATAACCTCGTGCAAGCACTTACTGTATTTAAGTATGCTATATAATTTGTAAGGCGTAAGTAATACCTTGTGATAGACCATACCATACTGAATTACAATGTTTACACTTTCGTATTACAAATAGATACTACATGCATTTGAGTTATTGAGATCCATACGTAAGTAGACTGCAATGTTATAATGTTAAAAATAGACATTGTGATTCATATTTCCGGTTATCGAGATGTATACTGCAATGTTGTAATTTTTCAAATAGGCATTGTGATTTTATATTTTTAGTTATGGAGATGCATAATTTTATATACTGTAATGTTATCATGTTGCAAAACAGACATTGTGAATTTGTATCTTCTGTAATCGAGATACATATATATGTATACTGCAATGTTATGACTTGGAAATAGACATTGCGTTTTTGTTTATCTCCTGTTACCATGATGCCTGCATATGTATACTGTAAAGTTATATGATTTCTTATACACCTATGTTTATTGCGTTCATTATGGAAACGTAATATTTAAACATTCTGATATTCTGGAATGAAAACTGGCATTATATAACCGTACATTCAAAAGTGCGGTTATGAATTGTTAATTAAGATTTATAATAATCATCAAAACTTCTTTCAAAAATATAACATTCTGAATACCATTGACTTTACAACTTTACTAAGTATTAGTGCGCTGTTCAAATACCATATATGATTGAAGTATTTATAATGATTATTCATTATCGCAAACTTACATTGTTAAAATTTTCTACAAAATAATGATATGTTTACTTTTATTGACGATTATAATTTACTTCTTGTGATTATAGTTGTTCCTTGGGATTGGTGAATGATCAAATAGATTAATGTAAGGTCCCTTGCTTTAATACTGTGTTCATAATGAAAAGTAACATATTCTAAGTAGAAAACTTTTTAAGTCGGAAAAAATCCTAGAATATAACTTGTTCATTATTTCTCGAAAAAGTCTTTACTATAGAATGAATGTGTTTTCAACTTTTGCTTTTTTAACGTACAGCGATTTCGAGTCTTAATTTTAGTTTATAATTTTAATCGTCCTTTAATGTAGTAACTCAATTCTCACCATTATTCTCACGAGTTAATGCGAAAAATTAACGCTAAAATCATTACAAGTATGCAAATGGTTTAACTTTTAAGTTGATGATGCTATATTTGAAATTATTTTTCTTTAAAAGCCATAAAGGAAAATATATTCCCCCTCCTTGTGCTAACGAAAACTTGTGGGGTAAATAAATGTTGGTTTTGCAGTTGAGAGGTTGGTCCTCGACGATGTCCAAGATTACAACTTCTAATGACCTTGCTTTGACCTTATCTGGCTTCTTTCTTTGCTTAAGTACCTTCAATTACAAGTCTCCACTTATCTCGTGTTTCTGTCTGAAACTCTGTCCGCCGGAAACAACTTCCCGCTCCCTTCCTCCCATATTCCTCTTATCACGTGACTTTCACATCTCCTACTTAATTTTGTTTGATAAATTATTCCCACTACAAGATTTATGTTCCTCCACTAATTACGCCTACCACAAAAGAAAATAATATTTCCACATTTATATATATATATAAACTAAATTAACAAAAAGAACACACATAAAAGAAAACAGAAAAACTCATTACTATATTTCGACTGTTTTGTCATCAGCTAACTAGATGTGAGTCACTCGGAAGACAAGTCACTCACAATTTGAATACTTTTTGTATATAGTTGTATTATGCTTTGATATATATATATATATATATATCAAAGTATAATACAACTTGAAACGGTCCAGCGGACTTTTAAATAAAAGCCAATTAAAATAAGATAGCACACAGATAGACACAGGAATAACTCACTTCCATATTTCGACCATCGTCTTCATCAGAAGGTGAAGAGTCCCGCAGTAAGGCAGAGCGGCGACTCTATCTATATACCAATTAAATGATACGGTTCCACGAACTAAATAAACTATATTCACAAAAAGAACACACTGAAATGAAACAGAAACTCAGTACTATATTTCGATGGTCTCGTGATCAGAAGACAGATGACAGATGATGTTGCCTATCTACGGAGCGACTCACATCTGTCTTCCTGATTACGGGGTCATAGAAATATAGTGGTGAGTTTCTGTTTCATTTCTGTGTGTTCTTTTTGTGAATAGAGTTTATATACGAGGGTCGTCCAGAAAATAAGTTCCGTTTTGGTCTGTAGGGCGGTAGGAGTGGTTTTTGCCAAATCCGGCAACACCGCTCGAAAGAGGAGAGGTGGGGGAATAGAATGAGAGGTGGGGGACCTCAGTCGGTCAATTACCAACGTCAGGGCAGGTAGTTGAAATGGAGCCCTCCATGTCACGTCCCGCCACCTCGGTCCCGTTCCCTCTCGAGTTGTTTTGCGCGGAGTGATTCAATTTCTTTATGCACAGGGTTTCAAATCAGTTCAAATTCACGAACAGCTCATTTCTGTTTATGGAGAATGTGTAATGAGTGAATCAATGGTGAGGAGATGGGTACGTGAATTTAAGGCGGGAAGACATTCACTTGAGGATGAAAGTGGGAGAGGCAGACCCTCAGTTGTGACGGACGAAATTGTCGCAGAAATCGACAATGCAATTCGCAAAGATCGTCGTTCAACCCTGGATGAACTCCACCTGAGTTTCCCAGACATCTCACGATCCCTCATCCATGAGATCGTCTCGGAAAAACTTGACTTAAATTCACGTACCCATCTCCTCACCATTGATTCACTCATTACACATTCTCCATAAACAGAAATGAGCTGTTCGTGAATTTGAACTGATTTGAAACCCTGTGCATAAAGAAATTGAATCACTCCGCGCAAAACAACTCGAGAGGGAACGGGACCGAGGTGGCGGGACGTGACATGGAGGGCTCCATTTCAACTACCTGCCCTGACGTTGGTAATTGACCGACTGAGGTCTCCCACCTCTAATTCTATTCCCCCACCTCTCCTCTTTCGAGCAGTGTTGCCGGATTTGGCAAAAACCACTCCTACCGCCCTACAGACCAAAACAGAACTTATTTTCTGGACGACCCTCGTATATATGGGAATTGAGCAACCAAATGTGAGCCTCCTCAGAGGCTCTCAAAGTTAACCTTTTTTCATCAGCTGCAATTACCTTAAGATTTTGGACTGTGAAGTAGTCATTAAAAGTACGGCCATGACTATTCGCGTGGATAGCAACAGGCAGATTACTACGTCGCCTGACTGAATCGGTTACTGTATCGGACTGAATCGACTCTGTATCGGTTAACGGCAAAACCTTTACTACGTCTGTTCACACCAAACCCACCAATGCTCAGCAATACCTCCACGTCAATAGCTGCCATCCCCCTCATGTAAAAAAGTCTTTACTTCGCTCCCTCTCTATCCGCATTAATCGCATTTTCAATAGCCTCCAATAACGACAGCTCCATGTCGACAAACTCAGAAAGAAGTTCATTGAACGGGGCTACTCTTCTAGGTTTGTTGACAGACGCCTGATACCTTCCACCACTAACTACCAACCCCAGCCTGAAACCTCAACTCCATCTCCTCTCCTCAACACTACATTCTTTCCAGGCGTTTACAAACTCAAGACAGCCATAAAAGAAATTTTTCATCTGATCTCTTCTTCATCCTCAACTTCGTCCGTCTTTCAACACATCCCCGGTCTCTCCTTCAAAAAGCCCCGCAACTTAGGCAACCTGTTCTCCCATAGAACTGACCACACCCCCAGGCCTGTAGGTGATCGCGGAGGCACGCAACGGTGTGGCCGACCCCGCTGCCTCACCTGCCCCATCGTCAACCCTGAACCTCTCTTCTCAAATCCCAGCAATAGTTTTCAAGTCCCTCCCAACACGTCGTGCACAAGCACGAACTGCGTCTATCGCTTGGAATGTGTCCAGTGCGGTGCTTTCTATGTTGGCCTTTCCTCTAACATGCTTAGCATCCGCATGACTGGACACAGAGATTCAGTCAGGCGACGTAGTAACCTGCCTGTTGCTATCCACGCGAATAGTCATGGCCTTACTTTTAATGACTGCTTCACAGTCCAAATTCTTAAGGTAATTGCAGCTGATGAAAAAAAGTTAACTTTGAGAGCCTCTGAGGAGGCTCACATTTGGTTACTCAATTCCCGCTCCCCACCTGGCCTCAACCTCAAACGTTAAAATTTTTTTATTTTATTTTATATATTTATTTAATTTTGTTTTCTCTCTCACTCTCTTTCTCTTCTTCTTTTTCACCCTTTCTGTCCTCCTTTCTACCTTATTCCGTCTTATACGGTACGCGTGTTCGCTCACGGTGGAATGGTGTCGTTTACGGGAGATCAGCCTGCAGCACTTCGAGCAACTTGAACTTGAGATTACCGCCTGGAACCCCTAGTCGCTCTCTGCCGGTACAAGTGAACGCACGTACCTCTTCTTCTTCTCTTCTACTCTCTCCCTGACGACGAACTTTAGTTCGAAATATCGATCCAGTAAGTTTTCTCGCCTCTTCTATTTGTTGTCTTTTTTCATTTATATATATATATAAGATACATTTTATAGTTTATAGTAAAGATGAATTATTTTAAAAAACAATCAGGAAGAAACTGGAAATTAATCTACAGCCTTTTGGGCCAAATATTTGAGGACCATTGTAAACCTATATCACTTTTAAATAACTATAGCCTAATTGGAACCTTCTCATAATTGTGCAATACGCATTTTGATTGTGTTATTGTTTTTCTTAAAATTATTTATCTTTACTATTACACTGATAAACTTTCCTAGTATTAGTAAGTACATTATAATACCCTGAAGACGGCCAATTGTGATAGAAATGTTTGTTAATTTTAAACAACTTATTTTAGTAAATAGTTGTTAATAATGACAAGCATTGTGGATAAAACATTTCTAGAATTGTTATTTGGTATATAAAAAAATTTGGAACACTCGATAAGAAAGGTAGAAAAATTTTCTTAGAAAGTGAGAAGAGCAAAAGTTCAGAATGACTAATGAAATATGTATCAATAAACTGAAATATGTATCACCCACTTCTCATTATGGACAACATTTTGTTAAAGTTATTTAACATCATTAGTGGTAACAATTTCGTGACCGCTAATCTCAGTAATTACAAAGCTGATTATCGAGATGGTGGCCTGGAATGTAATTATGTACTAGAGTTTTAGCAGTGGTATTATATAGTTTATTAATAAATAGTAAAATTTATTACTATGTTTAATTATGATTTTTTTTCTCTCTCTAAAGTAGTACCCCTACTTGGAGGGAGTTTATTGTAATATTTTCACATGCTCTATTTGTTATATTGTTGCACTATATTATATGAAATCTGTGTTATTTATGAAATAACAGTAAATAATTTTAAGAAAAACAATAACATCATCAAAATGCGTATTACAAGTTAAGAGAAGGTTCCAGTTAGGCTTTGGTTATTTGAAAGTGATTTAGGCTTGCACTTTAAAAAACTATGTTTAATTATGGTTTATGTAGATAATTTATTTCGACACATAAGTTGTTTAAATGTTAATTTTACATAGAAATCCCAGTGACTGATCATTAAAAAAATGGTGCAGTTAAAATGACCGACTTATGTTCTTAGTTCATCCCAAATTTAATCCAGGAATCCATATTCGTTTATAAGTTTGACTTGTACAAACATTCACGTGTATTCATTCTGTTGATATGACATCATTGAAGAACATAAGCCAGGTATGTTGACCAATTTGCCACTGCAATATTGTCCCAAATGGGATTTTTTCAAACAGAAACGTACATTTTTTTTTAATTTAAAAAATGTACAAGTACATGTGTACCATAATATCTAATTGTAGCAGTGTAAGTATGTTTTGTACAAAAAAAGATAACATATCGTTGTATTTACTAGTGTGAATATTAAAAATGTAGTATTGTTTGGTGATATTCTATACAGGTTTATTTATTGTTATTATAATAAAAACAGGACTGTTATTGAAGATTGTTTTTTACACATGTGCTACCTCTATGCATCTAAAATATCAACTTGCAAACTATTCACTTTACCACGTGCTGAGATTGCGAATAATATATTAATAGTGCTCAGTGCATGGTGGTAAATATTCAGCCTTCTTTCAAGTCACTTCAATTTTCTAATGAAATTGGAACAGATGTATACAACATTATAATTTATTTGATTATAAAGCAAAAATCAGCTAACAGAAAATTGATATTTTAATTCTGGTAACTTTCATGTTACCTGTTTTTTTTTAATGTGTTTCTTTCTATACCTAAGCATGAAGAATGCTGTGTAGCATCTGGCAGAGAAACTATCACAGTGTCAATGAAGGGTGAGAGAGTTCTCTGAACAATCAATGGATCAAGTTTCTTCTTTCTTGTTTCCTCTTTAAAGTAAGAGAGCTCCAATTCTGATTCACTGATCTGAAAATTAATCCGTCACTGATTGCGAAATGGCATAATTTAAATTAATACTTTCTGACAGCCGACTGTAACTTCATCTCTTGTTCAGAAATCATGAAATTTCACTAAGGGAGTTGGTAAACAGACGGCCTTTACTCAGCACCATGTAAATTCTCTCCCCTGAACAATGGTCGAGTTTCCGAATAAGACCAAGTTCCCGATCCTATTAATATTAAAGCAATATCGAGAAATTAAATATTCTTCCATTAGGAGAATTGGCGGCGAGATGTTTTGGAGGGTCTCAGCGGGTCGGTGGGGATTATGCAGATCTCTAGCCTCGGAATAAATGTATAAGGAATTGTTTTCACTCTTCTTGAAACGGTTGTAAAAAGGCAATAGGAAAAGAGGAGTGGGACCCGTGCTCCCTTCTCTTGGGAGTAGCGATAAAACACAACTTGCCCCATAATCATCACCTTTGGGCTCCTCCATCCTAATTCCTTTCAACCCCTGTAAACTCGCCACTCAAAATTTAAATTGTTAACAAAATTTATTATTCTTGCTTACAATATTGCATTACTGTTTCAGATAAAACAAATACATTTCTCGAAGATGATAGCAAGTCTTCTTCATCCAATATAGGTAAGTCTTTTCATTCTTTATCTAATATCTCAGGTTTCACTATGCTTTGAAGAGTCCTGCACGTTAGTAATGAGGGGTCATAGATTGTTCCGATAATCAAAGGTTTAGTGTTCCAATCAAACAACTTTCTCCAGATATTTTTATGTGAGAGATACTTTTTCCACTCAATCCATTGAAGAGGATTTAAACAATCATGTCCTAGGACTTTTATTATTTCATGTACTGATAATGAACCCTACTTTAATAAACTTGAGTTAGTAGTTCCGTAATTTCAACATAGTTTAATATTCCTTGTAGAATCAACACTTCAGAGAGTAACAATCCTCTCACTAGTTAATACAACTGTTTTATAAAGTACAACAAGAATCAAAATAATTTTCTGAACTTATTTTCAAAGTTTTGATTAAAAAATCGAAATAATTAATACTGATTTTTTCCTTATTTTCCTTTTTCATTGAGTGTTTTTGATATATATACGTTTATATTCAACTTTGAAACCATAGTAAGGAATACATGTGTTTTGACTATGTAATGTAATGTGGTCCTCGTAAAACTTACTAGTCCAATTGACTTCAATATTTCGACATCTGAAGTCATCATACAAGCTAGGATGAGTCATTTGCATTGAAAGATAAATGAACACTCGTTATGTACATATTGGTTTATATACATACACATTCAGGCACACACACACACACACACACACACACACACACACACAACGTAAATATATATACATATATACATATATATATATATATATATAACAAGATTTCACATAAACACATGAAACAACAATCAATGATCAAACCACAATAAGAAGTGGAAAAAAAAAGACTAAGATTTTGACTGACTGACTTCGTCAGTTGGGTTTTTGACTCTGATGAAGACCGCTTGTTGTGGTTGAAAGATCTTAGTCTTTTTTTTTTCATTTCATATTGTGGTTTGATCACTGATATATTTATATATATATATATATATATATATATATATAAGAGAGAGAGAGAGAGAGAGAGAGAGAGAGAGAGAGAGAGAGAGAGAGAGAGAAATAGTTAGTGTTAGCCTCTGTTTTGTTTTTTCTTGTTGTAATCGAAGTAGATGTATATATATACGACTTCGGAGTAGAATGGAAAATAACATATTTATCTAAAAGCGGTCAGTTCTCCAGGTTCAAATCCAATATCTAAAGATGATGTAATTTTAAATCTGTAATGTAATCAATTTTTCAATTTTAAAAAATTCATAGTTCGGCCTTTTTTAATAAAACCAAAAGCATCTTATTTGAAAGTTTGTTTCCTTTAAAATGTCTTCTTTTCTTCTAATTTTCTCCTGAAGATGAACTGTTTCTCGAGATATGGATCTTAGAAAATTATTTAACACTCCTCTGTGTCCTATGGTTTTTAGTTCCGTAAAGTCAAGATGGAACGTCCCTTTTTTTAATTTATATATATATATGTGAGATTAAATTTTCAGCCCACTTTTGTTTTAATTAGTTTTTTGGATTTTTTTTTCCAAATCTCGAAGTCTTACTTTCATTTCTTTAGGAACTAGGTGTAATAACTCACCATATGTTTTGTTGTCCATTTTTTTATTTTTACCGACGTTTCGGTCTTCTTCGACCATCTACTGGGTGATTTTTGAACACATACTATTTTAAACTATTGAACATTTTTTAACAAAATATAACAGGAATTGCAACCTGCCAGTTTAATTGTTTATATTTATATTTTGTTAGTCGAATGTTAAAATATAGTTTTTGTTAAAAAATGTTAAAAATTTTAAAATAGTATGTGTTCAAAAATCACCCAGTAGATGGTCGAAGAAGACCGAAACGTCGGTAAAAATAAAAAAATGGACAACAAAACATATGGTGAGTTATTACACCTAGTTCCTAAAGAAATGAAAGTAAGACTTCGAGATTTGGAAAAGAAATCCAAAAAACTAATTAAGACAAAAGTGGGCAGAAAATTTAATCTCACATGTATAAATGAAGGACTGTTCCCCAAATATACGAATTTCAAACTATTGAACACGAATTTCACAAACACGAGAAATAACAATTAATGATCAAACCACAATAAGAAAATGGGAAAACAAAACTAAGATCTTTCAACTGTAACAAGCGGTCTTCGTCAGAGTCAAAAACCCAACTGTTGGGTTTTTCCCATTTTGTTTTCCCATTTTTCCCTCTTGTTTTCCCATTTTCTTATTGTGGTTTGATCATATATATATATTACATTATTCATTATGACAGCTTTCAATATTCTTTCCTCTAACTTTTACTGCTTGGATACTTATTTCTTTAAAGGACTTAATAAACATCACCCGATGTTTCTTTCATAGCTTCTAGGCTTTGTAGGTATCCCCTTACAATTTTATCAATGTGTTGATTAAAGTAACCACTGTTCACAAGTTCTGTTTTTTTTTCTTTATGTTACTCTCAAAGATCTCCCAGTTTGACAATATTGTATATATCCCATGTATTAAAGCTTTGACCGTTCCATCTTTGTAACGATAGAGGCAATCTCTATGGGCATTTAAATAAGATATTGTACTTGACGCTTTCTGTAAACTGAAGATTTGATTTTTTTTGTTTTGTAAGTTGACATTCACGACTAAAAAAAAATTACATTTATCTAAAAAAGTGGTATTGTTTATGTTTTCTTTGTATATTTACAGTATCCTAACAAAATGAAAGAGTCTATTGATGCAAATAGGATTAATCAGTCACAAGGAAAAACAAGGAAAAATCAGTAACAAGGACAAAAAAGAATACAGTGCAATAGGTGCCAATTTCGACAACCTTTTTATTGTGTATATATATAACGGTTAACGTGCAGAAAGTGTCAAATTACACAGAAAGAACATTGAGGGAACCAACACATCTCACTTCCACATTTCCTCTTTCATCATCGTCATGAGTAGAAGTGACTGGTTCGGAAACAAGGTAAAGACTGGGTGCAACAGCTGCTAAGTCCACTAGACCAATCAGAGCTGCTACCAAAAGGAATAATACTCAGAGCAAGGAGACACAAAAGTAATAATGGAATAGTCAAGGGATAAGAATAGAAATACACTGTGGTTGATAAAACATAAAGGAATTAATAATACCTATAGTAAATAATAAAACTATTAAAATATTATTAAGAATTACTGATAGCGATTGATGGGTATATGGGTATAAGTAGATGGATGTAAGTATTACGAGTGAAAGGCAGGGTTTAAAGGTCAGGAGATATATATGTAAAGAAAAGCCTATGATGGAAGAGCCCATAAGGTTAAAACAACATCCAAGGGCCAGGTTAGCTCAGTCGTTAACGTACTCGCCTCTGTGCTGGTAGTCCGGGTGCGATCCCCACCTGGTCCTCGATTTATTCACACGGGAAGATAATAAATCTGAGTACGTCGTCCCTCGGAGAAGAAGGTTAAGCCGTCGGTCCCGAGCCTGTAGGATGTCATGAACTCGAAATGCACTTGAGTTAGGCAAGATTTAGGACTCCCAATGCCGGTAAACGGCTAACATTATCACCCACTAGAGGATCGGTTTAAACAATAAAAAAAATATACAACATCACTATCACTAACATCACTAATAACCTCTGTGGTACTAACAATATGGATGTATAAGATTTATACATGTAGATTCTTTATAGTTAAATATTCATTCCAAATTAAGGTGGTATATATCTAAAAAATAGGTAAGCTGTAATGTGTTAAATGCAGGCATGTAAGTTTTTATGAGAGTTAATTTAATATTTAAATTGATAGGATGTATATGCATAATTTTGACCTAAAGATTTCATCCTAGTTAAAGATTCACTAACAGAGGATATGTAGATTAAGGGAAGGACGGCTAGGTGAATGGGGTCAAGGAACTAATGAAATAAAAAGTTTTGTAAAAAAAAAAAGAAAACATATTAGCATTACAAAGAATGTTATTTGAATTGAAGTCAACTAAATTTGCTATTCTCTTAGTCAAAATTAAATTAAGGTAATAGAGTCAACATGAAATATTGAAAGTTTCTGCCTTCTGTTTCTGTTCAATAAACGACGATTCAATTATATTCACCTATGATTCTCACTTTGCTTCAATAATAATTTTATTTTCTTGTCTAATGTATATCGGAATTAATATTTATATGATTACATTAAATCTTTCGTTGTGTGCGTATGTTTCACAGGCTTGTTTATTTATTAAGTTAGGATAACATTGAATGTGAGTGCCATTAATTTTTCCAATTAATAGAGTTGTTCTGCTTAACTGACGTCTTGGACAGTTTTGGAATTTATTAACTTACTGATGATTAGCAAATATTTGATTATAGCATTTATTATATTCTTTACCGACGTAAATATTTATATCAGTCTTTTAAAACTGTCCCAGCAGTCCCAGGTTTTTTTCATTAATCCTATGCATTCCCAGCATATGTTCCCATTTGTTGCAATGAGGTGTTCTGAGATAATGAACCCAGTTAAACATCATAGTTTTGAAGATATAGGATCCAAAAGGGGAAACTATGAACAAAGCATAGAAAAAACAACACAGAAAGTAAATTTCTTCATAATGGGTCATTTCTGAGGCTACTAGCCTTCCAGGTCAGAGTACATATAACGTCATTTGAAGAATGTCGATGAATGGAAAGAATGACAACTTTAATCTCAATGAATTTAGTATGCATTGACAAAATATTGACCTTGTTTAGTGAGCACCTTTTGCAGCTTTAGCTATATTACATTGACAGAACAGCAAACCTGTCTAGTTGTTCAATCCTTTCATCTAGCTTCTGAAGGAGCAATTCATGAACCTTATTTTTATGACAGATTATTAAAAAAAATTATTATTATTAAAAAAAACGGATTGAAAAAAATGAGTAAAAGATTTTTAGAGTATCTTAATATAATTGTTCTATTTTTAGTAACGGAAGCTTTCCTTTTCAATTATTTATTCTTGAAATCTTCAGAGGTTTATAAATATCCTCAGTGTGAGTCATTTCACTTTTTCCTTATGAGAATTACCAGAACTGTGTCATTGTAACTCTTTTTTTTTAACTATTAACGGTATTTATCAGGTGCATTAATCAGAAAGAATATGACAAAATGTTATTATATGCATAAATAATTGTATGATGATCTTCAAAAATGATATACTATATTAAGAGGAATGTTGATTAGAGTTAAACAATTCAATTTTGTCAGCAATGTTGCCCTTTTATCAGTAAATGAAGATGTTTCTGTCAATTTTTCAATCCCACTTTAATCGGCTTAAACTAAGATTCATGGTTTCATTTCACCAATGCTTGTGAAGTGGAGGCAAAGTTCAGATGTATTGCAGGAGAGGCTGCCACACACTGTTCGTCCTTGAAGTGGCAGTGGTTTTCTGCCTAGGTGGCGGTAGTGGGAGAACTTTTGCGACATCGCTTGCCACGTATCACAATATCCCCTTCATAGGACATATCGGATACTAGTTCCACTGGCTTGGATGATTCCACTTCAGTCTTGGATACATAGTTAACTGTACTTTTACTTTTCATTTTTTTTTATACAATACTTTTGGCATTTGAAATCATTTAAGTCTGCAAGGCCTCGATTAATTTATTTCATTATCTCTTGACCACCATGACACATGTCTTTATTTACATAAATAACTTCATTAGGGGTACAAATTTCAATATATATATGTAATATATGTTCATGAAACTTGTGCATACCCAGCTAGTGATGATATAAGCAGTTTAATGGCAATGGAACTTTTATGAACACGCATACTATATATGTGTTATATCAATAGGTACAAAAGTGCTGTGCCAAACTCTGAGGATTTATAACTTCTTTCTCAATGTTTTTAACGAGAATTTAGTTGAGTTTTATAAAATAATGATTTACTTCTTCAGTAATCCCCATACACTAATCACAATAGAGTCGGGAATGGCCTAGTGCATATCATAATCCCCGCTTGAACGGTAGATTTAGCATTACGATGTAGTAATATCCATAAATTTTTTTCCTTTAGAAGAAAAAAAAACTCATATGTTATTTATAGTTTCTTTGTAGAGTGAATCAAGCAAATGGTCTCGGAACCTGTAGACTTTGGAAACATGTGAAATATGAATTGATAACTTTTAAAAATAACATGACAATTGTGAATAAAATTGGCCTCTACTTGTAATCATCAGATCTTTACTTTTTATTAATAATTTTCAAAATTCCATTATACAGTAACTGTTTATTGAATAAGAAGGTGAGGTTTATATTAAGATTTAGTTGAATTATGTTTGAAAAGCTCACAAAAGAGTAATTAGCCGATAAGATTAAACAATAATATTGAAGGAATGAATTGAAAGTTGGGGGCTAGATTGTTGTTCTTTGTCTGGTGTTAGCCATAAAGAGCAAGGCTTGAGAACTTCCTAATGGTGTTATTCTTCAATTGAGCTGCGCCAACACGGCCTTCAGGTTCATCTTGACAATTCATTAAGCTCCCTCTACTTATTCTGCTCCTTCAAACTATTACTCTAAATTTTATCCTTATGAGTGTAAAAGAAAAATATTTATTTCAGCCCACTTCATGCTTTCTGACTTATTTCAAAGAATCATAAAATAACTTTTATTTTGTCATTATAAGAAAATGAATTTTATTCGCTTATTAAATATTATTACTAGGCTGACATTCTTATTTTTCAGAAATTCAGAGGTCAAGCAGAGCACCATTCTAAGTTACCTAATATTTCTAATAAAAAATTAAGAGATATGTTTAAGATGATGAAGTAAATGATATGCTACTACTAGTCTCTTAAAAAGAAAACGTTTGCCTTAATAACGATGGATTTAGTCAACCCAATTTATATTGTCATTTCTCTCGATATTATATATATATATATATATATATATATATATATATATATATATATATATATATATGTACAGGTGTATGTTTAACTATGATAATGGAAATTTTTTTTTGCTTCCATACATATTAAACCATCTAATGATCAGCATTATGGTCATTTAAATTGTTGATATCCGTCCCATGCAAAGAAGGCCATCCCCAGACTTCCATGCCACTTCATCAAATTTGTACCAATTTAAATGATCATATCCTAATTGATTAATTAAAACATAATTTTTTTGCCTATGCTTAGACTCTTATTTATACTAATAGTTGTTAAGTCCCTGCTGATGTGGATCACAGATCTGGTCTTAGGAGAGATTGCTAAAATTATTTCTTTATTACAATTTATTATTTATTGATTTATTTATGAATTATTATTTATTTTTTATTATATTGTCAGCTATTTTAAATTTATTAAAATATAATATAAAATACTATTAATTTATAATAAATTAAATTAATTTATTTACTGCCTTACTTGAGATTAGTATTTCGTTTCATAACAATATCATCTCCTCAGTCCACTTGAACCCTCTAATCCCCATCAGTATTTACATTTCAGTAGCTGCCACTCTCCTCACATCAAAAACTCTATTCCCAGTTCTCCTTTCATCTGGATTCATTAAATTTGCAATAGCTATGTTGATAAACTATGTCACCTCAAAACTTTTAAAAATGAATTCATAGAGGTTGCTTACTCTCTTATGTTATTAAATAGTAGAATTCTGGTCTTATTTCCCCTTCCGTTCCCAAGGGGACCCAATGGGTCTATCTAATTTTTTTTTCTTTATTTACTTCTCCAGTAATCCCCATACACTAATCACAAGAGAGTCAGGAATAGCCTAGTGCATAGCATAATCCCCGCTTGAAATACTTTTTTATCAATTTGAAATTACTTTTATCTAACCACCGCTTTTTCTCAAGTATCCACAAACTTCGACTAGGTATTTGGTACTCAGGTTTGTTGAGCCGACTAAACGGTAACCTGCTCTCGACTGACTAGCTAATTCTTTGCATATGCCTCTCAAACAGATTTATGGATCCACGGAGGATCTCCCCTCCTACTACTTCCCTGGTATGTGTCAAAGGAATGTATTAGCTCATTCTCTGCCACTATACGAAATATACTATACACAAACAACTATTTTCACCTTTGCAGATGGCTCAGAAATTCTATCCAGTGACACTGATTTCGTTCACACCACTCAATCCTCCAACAACATCTCTCAACGTACACACCCAAGTAGAGTTTGATAGATACAGTTGCATGAACAGGGGTTTACATCTGACAGTTTTCAGACAAAGTAGGCGTATATTCAAGATCAAATGTAATACTTTATCTTAAATCTTCAATGCAGAAGGTCAGATAGACTATGTAAGAAATCCACTGGCCATTGAAACAAAAGCCATGTTCTCCTATAAGAGATTATTTCGTAATAATACGAAATCTACACTTTTGCTTTTAAAAAATGTTATTACTGCTGTATTTATACTCATGATATTATATGCATCAGTGGTGTGATATACAAAAATAAGCTTATATATTGATAAGTGGATCAATCACTATCTGTACTGCCTCCAGGAATGAAAGTCTATTACATCTCTTCCATTTGGACATTGATATTATGCCTAAATGGGTTATTATATATTATACACCCAAGAATTTGATATTAAGTTTACTTCTTGTAAATTTTACTGTAGGTCACTCCAGATTTTTCTGTTTGTTAGTAGACTCGATTATTTATTATTTGTCTCTCAATTTTGTCTTGTTTTATATGTGTTTTATTGTGTGTGACACGTTACCATCTCAACCTTCAAGAATTGCTACACTCTGTCATACTTGAGACTTTCTTGGTTTTATAAGTGATTCATATTTGTATAATGAATATTTTCATTCATTATTGGAATTCAAGTCAAAAGTATTTTTCAATTCATTCCTTAGAGAATATTTTGTAGCCAGATTGTTACCAATTGAATTACATCTTGTATTTTCATTCAAATATAGAATAACATTCAAACATTCAGAATATCAACTGTTTGTGAATGATAAATTCTTTACAGAATAGCGTCTTACATTGGAATGAAATGGTGTGCTTCCTATAGCCTTCCTTTTGATATTTCATGAATTGTCTCACAATGAAGGTGTTATTACTCGTACTTCATTTAAAAACATACTTCATAATAATATGTAATAGGATTAAAATGTATAAACCAGTAAATCAGCAATTTCTGAATTAGGAAAAATAGTGCTTGGGTCAACACACAAGTTCTTTTCAAATGACAAATTAACTCCATACACTTCAATCTTTATAATTGGACTGTATTTTTATCGAGTCATTCAACAAAGAAGAAAAAAAGCGGTAAATGTGATTATAATTAAGATCATTTTATTATAAACAAAATGAATATTTGCCAAATTTCCAAATAGTCAACCGCTTGCCTATTTGCATTGTTCTCTTCAAGTTAGCGAGGAGCTGCTTAGGTTGCTAAATAAACAGAATGAAGACGAATTTCATTTGAGCCTATTTAACATTGACAGCCAGCCCTAGAGTGTCTTTTTACACACTTGATAGCTATACATTAATTCATGACTCCCTTTAACCTTAATATAAATGAAATCCAAACTACCTTAAGGCTGCTAGATTATTTTTTTTTTTTAAACAAATTCAAGGTTTTACAAGCCTTTCAAACAAAATCAATTTAAAGAACATTAATACTGGAAAGAATCGAGGGGAAATGAAATGGGAATTTAATTCAAGTGTAAAGAAAAAAGTTGTTTCGGGACGTCGGTTGAGTGGAAGGCATTTAACACGAAGCAGAAGGTGATTGATTCCAAAATGCTATACCTTTGCCAATTCTTTTTCCTTCTTGACTTGGGAGTTCGATCTGGTCACAGTTAAAGTGTTCTTAAAAGCATTCCTCACTTTCTTTGGACGCTTAACACGTTAAATTGGATTTTAATTCGTCGAATCAATTAACTCTTTGTTTAACTTACAATTGATTCAATTTTTATTTCTTTTTCTTTTCAAGCTATTCGAATCAATCTCTAACAAAAATGAAGTTTATTTTATAATTTCTAGCGATTGTTTTGTTATTACTTTAACTAGTACTGCGTGTTTCAAAACTAGTTGACCATTCATTTAAAGTACAGAAGGCACAAAATACTAATTATGAGTTTTTGGGAAAGTATTTACTAACTCTTCCAAACTATCATATTATTTGTTGTTAACATGTAATTCGGTTACCTCTTTTACTTGTGCTTTGTACGTGTGTCACATTCTTTTAATACATTAATGCTGATAGAAATAATTGGATAATGAATTAAGTATAAGTAATGAAGTTAATTGATTCAAAAGAGTTTTACATACTACATTCGGTAGCGTAAATTAAAATCCTTGAAGAGTCCTGTACATAATATAATGTACAGGTGTATATATAATATACAATATATATATATATATAAAAAATGAAATCCTGTATTGGTAGTGACGACAATATTTAGCGACTCAAAAATTCAAACATATTAAAATAAAATATGCTTAATTATTTAATCTTACATTAATTTTTTTTTAATAACCAAATCATAAGGTTTTAAATCAGCTATTTCATGGAGACCAAAAAATGCCTGATTTGTAAAATACAATATTCTAATACCTGGCAAATACTTGTATAGCTGAAAACTTATAACCTATGAGTGGTCAGAGAAATCACCTATGTTTTAAAATATAAATTAAGAAAAAACAGTACACAAATAAACAGCTATTTGTCATTCTTTTCAAACATACCTCGTTTGTACTGTGACTATAGAATTTTGTGAAAGATCCACTTGATAAAATCCACTGTAATTTTGATGAAATGAGAGCCAGTAGTGCATTGCGGGCTTTTCGTGGTGATTATATTACAATTAGAAGTCTCACATTGGTTAGTTCAGTTGAATATAACTTGTAATACATTACCAGTTTTAGTAATAATAGCAGAAGTCTTCCTAAATCTGAGTTATGTAGAATGGATTCTTTTTTGATATAAAGAGACAGCCACTGGTTAAAGCAAAATAAATTTGAAGGCTCGAACTAATTAGATACTTAAAGTACTCAATGTCCCACAACCTGGTAGCCGGCTTAAGATAACTTTGGGAGTCAAAGTATTGTATATCTAGCATTTAGTTTGGTTTGTACGAATGACTACATTAAGTCCATTTGATGCCATTGTAAAAAAAAAGGGGAATTGAATTTGTTGTACACACAATTTGAATACAGAAAAAACATAATATTACTTTCATAAGGGTAACGAATGAACCGAACGTTCAGTTCCAGTGTGTTCCATATATTAAGTCTGCAAAGTGACATCAGTTTGCCACTTTATGTTAGGATTTACATTTTTTTGTCAATAATTTTAAAAATTCCCCCGCATGACGGATATAGCACACTTACACGAGTAGGCAGGGTGGGGTGATTACTTACCGTATGTGACAATGCTCCCTCTGCTTTTTTTTTTCAACAACAAGGGCCTCTCAGTTCTGCCAACATCCCTGTAATTAATGTTATTATTTGGGTGTGTCAGGAACGGAAGTTTTTTGCCTCTTTCATAAATTCGGCGGGTGCACGTCGGCGCTCTATTGCATTACCTGCTACGTGATACAGGCCCAATTTAAAATAACGCCAGCTTTTTTTTTCTGATTTTTTTTTTTTTTTTGGCTGGCCAGAGTATGTGCCAGATATGAACGCTGATAATTTATGGGACTCAGATTGTGAAGCACTCTAATGGAGATGTACGATGATGAACCCACCCTTCTCTAATGTAGAATTATATTTTTGTTTTGAGATACCGAGGTCCACAGGCATAGGTGACCACCCATGTCACATAACACTACTGATAAACCTAATCCAACCCCTGAAAAAACAAACAATTCCTCTTTAAAGGGAAATTGCTTGTTAGCATAAAAGGGTTTGACTTTACTTTCGCATACTCTGTAAACATATTCAAACATTACCATAGACTAATTAATTAATGTTTTCACTGACATTTAACGAAAAGAATGACAAATGAAATATGTGATTTTACAGAATTATAAAATGGGCAGCAATTGATGTTATCTGAGGAGTATTTTAACCCATAAACATTGAATAAAGATGCAGCATAATGATGGTTTCATATTTAATAATTTTGTAAAAATTAAAAAAATTATATATTAAAATGTAACTTGTAGCGTGTAGACAATGTTACTGATTTTTGTGAAGTCTCTATTTTTATTTTATTACAAGATAGAGTTATTTAAATTAGGTCTTGTTAGTAAGAAAAATGGATATATAAATATCATTCATACTATGCGATCTGCCCTCCTGAATAACTAATATTCTGAAATAAACTTGACTGTATTCATACAGATTAATGAATGAAGGTTCTTACAACCGCAGGGATTAGTACAAAGTCTCTTTAGTACAGTATAGTTACATAAGTGTTACATGAAGGATACAGTGTACAAGTATTCACCAAATGGTTTTAAAATCTAGAAATTAATTATGCAGTTTAAATTCACCTTGCCTGATATGATGCTATCTAAAATACATATCAAGCCTAATCTGCTCGACAGATTTTGGAATTTTCACCAAAAAATTTGTAGATTGAGTCTGTCCGACATTTTGAACTCTGAAACCGATCAAGCAAGCTGCACAACAGAAGAGGTAAGACAGGTTTCTAAGTAGCTGTATAATGACTTTCAGTATGTACTGTATAATGATGCCTATATTCTCTTATCATGCTGAATATATGTGCCGATATAGATTTGTTTATAACTTTCCCAATAATACAGAAAAGTTATTGCTAAAATAATGAAAATTATAACATATTCAGAGTTACGTCAATGTTTGTCAACATGAAAGTGACCCTTTCATACGATAAGAAGGAAAGAAATCAGAAACAATCAAAAAGTCACAAAAAGTTTAAATGTAACACTAATATAGTAAAAACGAAAAGGGTTAAAAAAAGACATGATTTAAAAGCTGGTATGGAAAAAGCTGCACATGTATATGTTTTAGCTTGATACAGTTCATAATAAATCAAGTATTACGGATCCTTTATTCCTCTTCTTTACTCAAATTTTATAGGAAGTTTTTAATGATTGAATCAGCATGTGCAAATTTGCATATATATAAATCATTATTATTTAAATAATAATAATAATCTTATTGTATTAATTTTATTTAGAGTAAATATATATAAAAAGAAGGCCTTCTTTCATTTTTGTAATTATTATTAGTGAAAATTGAAAAAATATTTTATAGAACTTATTCTTATTGTGAGGTCAGTGTAAAACATATTTTGTGAATATTAACTAGTTTAAAATGATGAATTATATTTTGTTAAAGAGTTATTAAAGTAGGAGGGTGAAAAAAAGTATGGTCTACTTAAATTTCTTTTAATATATGATTCTTTTAAATTTGTGTATGAAAAGGGAAATAAGTTTGTGTTAGTTGAATATATTTCGAGTTGAGATGGGGTTGGATCCAGGTAAACAAAGGAAGGGAAAGAGCAATCATTGCGAGAAACTTGGTGCTTTTTGCGGGAACTGCCGTGTGTTGACACAGATGTGACATGGGGGAAAGGGAGACTCGGCCCTTTCTACCTTTTGTCACCGATGAAAGGGTCCCATCTCCTGGAACCACGAGTTGTTTTTCTTTAGAGCAAGGCGCGCCCGTCCAAGTTTTCCCTTCGAAAAGACGACAGACTTCCCCTCGAGTCGCTAAAAAGACGACTCCCTCGCCTAACTTACTGTGCAAATTTGTCACTCTGAGAAGCACATGTAAATCTGAGATTGTAAACTTCTTTGGCTCCCGCAGCTTTACCCTCCCTACATCCTAACTCTGTGAGAAACCAATTACTAACCGAACTCGACTAAAGCTACGCTTGCCTTCTTCCGTTTTAAGTCTCCATTTCTATTAATGATGTTAATCATGCAGCTAATTATTGAGTCACTTTGATTCCGGTAATCATTCTATTGCCATTCTTTAAGTCATTCTATTTTCTCAATAATATTAGAAATTTTTTGTTTATAGAAATCAGTGATATGTAGAAAAAATTTGAAGCTAATATTATTTACTGACTGTACTAAGAGGTATATGTTATAATAAAGTTCATTTTGGCTGCATGGCCACGAGTATATATCCAGAGTCCTTCAAGGAACAATGACGTCCAGGTGGCATTAAGCATGGTTTACATTACACTATTTCTTGATAACTTAATATTGGAAGACTTATTGGAGATTTTATTTTGAATACTAAATTTTCAAAATGATAGAAATATATAATATTTTTCATATACAGATTACATATTGTGCATAAGCGATTTAACATTACTGAAAATGTAGGAAACATTAAATATTTGTATATATTTTTGTTTTTCATTATTTAAATCAAAATTTTTTTATATTTTACCTGTACCTATTATATTATTAACATTTATGATGTCTGTTTATGATCTTGGCTAGAGCTAAGGATTGAGGGGTGTTGTCTAATTAAAAAAATTAATAGTGAACTCCCCTAATAATAGTCATTGGAAAAGTTCGTTATTGGAGTTTTATATTTCATGTAGTTACTTTACTGATACATGTGCCTTTAATGTATAATCTTTACGTTTATTTGTTGGAAAACTAAAGAGTTTCTTTGCACCTTTCTTTAATGGCTTCTTCAGACTAACTATGATGGAATTGACAAGTTTGAAGAAGCTTAAAAAATAATTTACGATAATGACAGGTCTAGCTGTAAACCTGAGTATACGAGATAATGAATAATGTCCCATTACCCTTTCAGTACAACAAAACCGTTATATTCAAACGTGTATTGCAAGTTGTGTAAACATAACGCAGTGACTTCACTAAGCTGTGAGCTTATTTCTTTATTGCTGTTTCTTTTATTAAGCAGCATTTATATACTACATTACCTGTCAGCAACTGTATTATATGTAGTATCAGCTTATAGTACAAAATTTAAAATTTGAAACTTTAAAATAGATCTTAAATCTTTCGACCAGTAAAGATTACAGTCAAAGTCCTCAAATCTATTATTAAATATCAAGCACTTGTTCTCGAGCCTGTAAGATTTCAATTATTTAGTAAAAATTCCTCTTCTAATGATCTTGTTTAATGGGAAATGTAGGACTTTCGGCTTAAAATCATCTGTTGTTTTAGTTCATCCAATGGGTACTAAATACCACCAACTGAACCAGTTATGAATCTTATACAGCCCATGAAGTTAAAACCTTTATGTGTGCTTGTTAAAAACAAATAAGCAAAACGTGTCATTAATGTTCCTTCAAAACAATAATATTGTTATTTGTAAAATAAAAAAAATTACATGAATGCTATTTTTAAAAAAATTGGATCAGAAATATAGATAATCGTATCATAAATATTAACGAACAATGTTTTATAAAAAATGCGGCAAAATTTATGCACTCTTATTACTTTTAAAGAGGAGTCATAAATTATAACCAATTACTTTATTGTTGAAGAAGAGTATTAAGATACTGTGAACATGGTCTTCCACGGCACTAAAAGAGTGGTAGAGTGTGACTGTAGGGAGGTGCTCGCGAATGGTTCTCCTGTATTGAACACCAATAAAAGGAATTTTCTATTTAATTATTGACTGCTATCAAACTTTATGACTCTTTTAAAGCAAGAAACATTATGCAGTTATTTTACTGAAATAATTACGTCATTAAGATGTGGGTTCTGCTGTACTTTGCTATCGCTTAAAGTGAAGAGCGCAAATTTTGAATTAGCACGTTTCTATCAGTTACTTAATCTTGTTAAGGTAGCCTCTTGGTGAGGGGAAACATGTGTGTTTTGGGTTGTGTAAATGGGAGAAGGTAGGCGGAGGTGAATGGTCCCGTAGGGCGGGCGCATTGTGTGGGGCACACGCCCTGGCGCCTCCGCACCTGCAATCAATGCTCCCTCATCCCTCGAATCAGGTTACCACACAATATTCCCGCTTCTCCATTCAGTTTTTACAACCGATCTTCTTTAGATTGCACTTCCCACTTTCTTCTTCCATATGAAACGGCTAAAAGCATATTTTATTGTTTAGGGTGGTTCAAACAACAGGCGATTTGAAAAGCATGTAGAAATTCATTGAAACAACCTTCAGAGTCAATTGATATGGAATTTAAGAAAAAAAATTAAACCAATTGTGACTTTGGTGGTTCCAGTCGTACCCCTAGTAGTGTGCCATTATTGTTGATTATTCTTCTTACTCACGTGAGTAGACCATAAATGAAATTTTATTTCAAAGGAAACACTTGCCATTCATTATTATTATTATACAATGGTTGGTGGCTACAATTTGTACAGTGGTGTACTTCCCAATCAAATTCGAGAAGTTGGCGAATGAATTGATTGTCACTTCTTCAAATTGTAGCAAAGTCAAATAAATAGACAAAGGTTGTTGAAAACCTGGTATTTAAAGCCCTTCCTACAAATTTAATTTGCAGGACCAAATTGGATGGATTAAGAATATTATTATATATTATATTAAGATATTATAAGAATATTATTATAATATCTTATATTATTATAAGAATATATTATTACTATTATAAGATAATTATATTATGTATTATAATATTATATTATAAGAATATATAATATTAAGAATTCAGGCAGACTTGTAAGTTCATTTCTCCAACCTGGGAGTAGCCAATGGAGAAAATGTCAGCTCTTTTCACAGAAGCGTTATTTTCTGAAGAAATCCAGTTTTTTTCAGAAAATAAATTTTTCAACACAGTGCAGCCATTTTGTGTCGTATCCAGATGCACAGTGTTGTTTATGTATATTACTCACTATCCTTTAATGGATCGTACAAAATTCTTATTTTACTGTAAACTAATTCATCTATTGAGATTGACCTTTTTTTAAATGAGTTTATTTAAAACAAATTATATATATTTCTAACTACATCAGAACCTCAAACAAATCATTTGACTCGTTTTAGTTAACCTACTAGTTATCTAAAACTGCTCTCTTGCCTTCGTCTCTTTTCTCTACGATGTCTCATAGTTCTCCTTTCGATGTAAGTTAGTTTCTCTAAAACCTCCTACCCTGCTATGATCATCCATTTTTAACTAATCCCTTCCTCTGGTCAGACGTCAACACACATTTGTTTTAACTTTCCTGAATTCATAAACACTTACGTTATTTCATCATTACCCAATAGATTTACTTTATAACACAGATAATACATCTATAATCATTGCAAACTCACTACTTAATCTAGTTCTCTAAGTCAACTAGCCAATTTTACTCCCGTTCTGAAAAGACTAATTTTGTTAACGTACATCCCTTTATTCTTTAACTCTTTATAAGCAGTGCTTATAACGAGTTTAAAAGTCACATCACTTTTACAACACAATAGGCCTCCAGTTTTTGTACGTGTGGTTTTTACTAAATTCCTATGTATCAGTTTGTTAAATTTTATAAAATAGAACTAAGAATATTCAATAGTTTTTGTAATAAACAAAATTATTAGAAATAATAATTTATTCGTTTATAATTTTATAATAATTTGTTTTTATAATGTTGACCTTCCTGGTGATTAGAAATACGTTCCTAAGGGAGGAGGGATCCCCCTCCACTCTAGAAATGAAATAAAAAAAATATTAATTTATTTCGACTGTTGTGTTTTAATTTGGTCCCAAATAGAATAACGAAATATTTTTCAATTATTCAAATAATGGAATAATGAGGTTAAAACTTCTTTGTGTACTACCAATATGTTGCTTTGGACTCCCAATTCGTCATACTTGTGTAGACCCCAAGAATGTTTCAAGAATCACTGGTGTCTATATTAACATCGGGTTAAGACCAACTGATTTTGTATACTGAAAATGAAAATTATTATTCTTAAATGTAACTATTAAACTATAGAATTCAAGTGCTAACAATCAAAGTTTAATGGTTAATATGCTTGGCGCTGTATAGAAAGTTTGGCGCAAATTCAGCTAAGTATCTTAGGTGTATAGTGCAGGAGATGAATAATCTTGTCTGTACTTTCCCTTTTATTGTGACTGTACATCATATCAGATATTCGTTAAAGAGATCTACTTTAATAAACTCCATTAAAGCAAAGTTTAGTACTCCCAATGTAGAGTCCTTCCCTTGGGGATTCCATCAAACCCTGTATTAGCATTAAACAAAACTCTTAAAATAATGAAATTTATTAAAGACGCGTCTTTACATAGCTAATAAGTTCCACGGAAATTAGTAGGCATAACATTTTTCAATTCAGAGTAAAATAAACAATGTGAAAAATTGTATATGAATAAATTACTACCTTTTTCAATGTTTATAATGACCTTTATGAACTTCAGTGTAATAACATTTAACATATAATATGAAATATGTTGAACATTATGGTGGGTGTTATGAAGTATTTTGACTTCTTCCTTTCAAGAAGTTTTGACTTCGAATGTGTTCCCATATTTTAGAGCTTAAATGTGTAGAATTATATTCGATTCTTTCTTTCAATTTTTTATACTGAAATCATATACATATATAAAATGTAGGTATATTCAATGTTCCCAAAAAAGAAATGGGAAAAAAAGACTAAGATCTTTCAACCGTAACAATCGGTCTTCGTCAGAATCAGAAACCCAACCCGGACGAAGACCACTTGTTACGGTTGAAAGATCTTAGTTTCTTTTTCATTTCTTATTGTGGTTTGAACATTGATTATTGTTTTACATGTTTATTGTGAAATCTTGTTTATATATGTATATATAAAGTCAATTTAAGTGTATAGATTTTTGAGCAAATGAGGTGAACTCTGCATCGTTATAAACCCTATTTCACATGTTTCGAATCGGTTTGGAGATAATTGTCCAAATATGGTCGGTAGATGCCGAAAAATTACCCTGATCAAAATCAAAATATCGTAGTTAGTCCCCTCGAAAAAAGTTATATAAGATCCATATGTTTCTTTGTATCTGAATGTCTCCAGTTTTATTTCTTTAGTGTACAGACAGACAAACTTTGTATTTTATATATACAGATTTCTGAAAGCATACTGCATTGCATACATAACCAAAAAGATATATCTTACCTCAAAATAATAAAAATATTAAACTGGTTTATAAGTTATATAAACCTATAGTTTTTTTATTTCCTCACAGATTGATAAATTTATTAGTTTCATGTAAAATTAAACAAAGCTTATTTGGACAAGAGACAGAGAAAGTAAGTTAAGAACTTTGATTGAGAAAAATGCTCTTTTAGAAGAGTTTGGTTCTATTTGCATTTGAAAATTAAACGGATGGGCGATTGAGTCAAAGAGGTACATAATGATGCTAAGCACTGGAGATAGGCCGAAATTAATGTCTGAGCCCTGAAGGTGGGAGAGTTTCGACAAGGAGCTCCAAGGGCATTTATAAATTAGCATTTAATGTAAGGAAGAAGAACCCTTGATACCAATTTCAATATTAATTCTCCTTATTCCACCTTGGTTTGTTTTGTTCCTCACAAAAGGAAAGGCAAATGAAACCGTTAGATTGAAATAAGATGTACGATAAGAGCGTTGTTCGGATCTGCATAATTTATCTTGGAGCCTGCTTTATATTCGCTTCACTCCCTTGTCTTGCAATCCATTAAAACTCATTACCTTCACAACCAGGTAGTAATTCAATTACTATACACTTCCATTTACTCCATTTTTCTACGTATATTTCCAGCATTATGGAACTATTCGAAACCAAATATAAAAATAGTTGCAATAATTATTTATAACAATAAATATGTTTATACTTGGAGAATATAAATGAAAAGAATACTGCCAACTGTTCAACTAGTATTGTCGCTGTGGAAGAATGCTTGATCTTACTTCTATCTACTGCTTCTAAAGATAGTGTCAATCAAAATGTATAGACATTGAGATGTTACTTTACTTTGTTTAACTATGACGTCTCAATATATATATATATATAATATATGCATAAACCGATTATAAACAAATACTGATATATAAAAATTGTTTATTGTTCATCAACTTGATTCATTATTATCCTTCCTGTGACTTTCAGCGGCTCACTTAGGTTAAATTTTATAACCAATTCTACTATCAGGTCCAAAGGTACTTTAATTGAAACAATAATAGCTTTTTCTTTTGGTGACATATTTTCGGCCAAGCTATGGCCGAAATATACATATACTCTTTTATATGTCCACTAGATCAACGATATTTTCTTCATTTAGCAACACACAGAACCTCCTTTAAACGCTTTCATGAATTAAAGTAAACCCCTTTTGACTTATAATTCTTTGACTCAGCATACCTCACTCTTCACCATTACATTCTTAGGTATCAACACAAATCCAGCAACAACTAACAGTTGTTAACTGTTTATATCAGTTTAAAGTTATCAGTTTAAATTATTGTTAGTAATACAACTCTGTATTATTACTTGGTATGTCATTACTATGTAGGTTTGGTCATTCACCATAAATTTACCTCGGTTTTTATTAACTGTTTCATCTGATCATACTTTTATGCTGTTCAAAATATAAAGAATCCATAAAAACATATTTTACATAACTTAGAACTCAGTTGCAATTTTGATAATAGAAAATCAATTAAATTTGTAAATATTAATTTCTACACCTATATATATATAAAATACACAGTTCCTCAGTCTGTCCCCTATAGAAATAAAACTGGTGATACTTAGATACAATCCATAGTTATCACCTAGTCGGCATAAAGAGATGTATCTCTAGATTTCTTTCAACCCGTTGCCGCAGTCCCTGTAATGGACTAAGTCGATATGATATCTGCATCGAAAAGCTCAAACGTAAGTTCATTGAGCCTGGATGCCTCATTCATTTTGACAATTGTCGCATAGCTGAAGTTAGAACCAATTTTTATATGAACCTCTGGAAGGGTCCCACTACAACACCTACTTCCCTGATTCCACAAGTTAGCAATTCATATAAGATCTCTACGCTATATTTTCCTTTTTCTGGTACTTTTCTTCTATCTTCAACTAAAGTCCCTTTATTTCTCACAGAATATATCCCAATCTTAGCAAATTTTTCCCCATATAGCATGGAACCACTCCTGACCAGTGAGGGTCTGCAGGCATGAAAAGATGTGGACATTTTGGTTGCCTTAACATATACTACATTAACTGTTTTCACCTTCTCATCAAACTCTTTTGAACTTATTTACTCCTTCTTCCCGTTGTATATTTTCACCACTGTTGTAACTTTCACCACTGGACTGCAGTATTATTTAAAAAAGGATACAGAACATGTCGCCTCTTTGACAAGTCACCTCCTAATTTTGGCCATTCAAATCGTCAAAATACAATAAAATTGATTATTTTCTTTGCTGTTAGTTCCTAAATAACAATGAAATATACAATTATTGTTACAGTGTATTGTTTCTTAAATAATATTATTCAACCTTACTGATCTATTTAAAATGGCAATCAGAAAATTCCAATGGCAATCATATTTCATGATATAGTTTTTTTTTTTAAAAAAAAAATGAAATGTCATCAACATGAAATGACTCTTCAAGCTATTCATGTAACCTGAGTAACACTACGTGTTCTAAACGCGTTGTTTTTAGTTGAAACATTGGTATATGGAGACTTCGGTATGTGGAGACTTTTATTTGCATATTTTCAATAAAATGAGTGGTACCACATCACTGATTGTACAACCTCTGAACTGAAATCAAAGCTTTAAAAAAGTTCATGACATTAATGCAGTAAAATAATCCATTGCTCATTTTGTTGGCTTTTATAATTAAATCACTTGCTTTACAATCCATTTTAACGTTACAATCAAATACCTTAAGTATCGTTCTTTGGTGTTAAATGGCTATAGGTTGCACGTTTCTAGCAACTATTGAACAAACTTCTATAATAATGGTTATATATCAAAAGCAATATCTATTGAAGTGTTTAGTCAAGAACTTTAAAACTGTTTTCACTCCATGCAGAAGATAAATAAGTCTGTTAATATAATATTAAACAAAATGTTTGACTTGTATTTAGCTAGTTGTATGACAATAAGGCAATGTGAAGTATTAATAAAGATGAAAGAGTTTAAAGACATGGTTTTAAATTGGAAAGTATGCGTGTGAGTGGTTTGAGGTACAAATAGGGGCTCATTGATTCAGATGAAGGCAGGCACAACTGTTGGAGCCAGCAATTGTTCCTATTGACCTCAGTCGACCTCCATTACTGTGGGCCATCGGTCAAGCAGCAATCAGACAGCCCGAGCCATCTTCTCTCCCACTAAAACTCACAGCCAGTCTTCTTTGCTTTGCATTGTCAACACTAACTTAGTAAAAAAAACTAACTTCTTCTCTTTTCAACATACATCCTTTTGCTTTTAAAAACATTTGACAAGTAATGGCACTTCCAATATGTGATATTAGTCAGAAGAAAATTTAAATAAAACTGTATTTTAAGAAAAGTCAGTCATTATAAAGAAATAGTAGTACAAATTATTTTTGGCTTGACGCAAAGCTAAAGTTTGTTTTGGACTGAGGATTGGTTGGTCATAGCTATTTCTAAAAACAGAAGCGTTTCTGAGGATTTGGACTCAGTGGAACAAAGACCTGCTTTGTACGCTGAGACCAGATTGTTGTGATTTGGTTCTGACGGTGGCCTCTGCACTTTCTCATGCTGCACTGTATTTGTAGGGTAGATAAGAAATATACTATAAATGTTTCTTCAGAAAAGTTCTTGAAACTGTGGAGTCATTATTGTCAGGACGTAGATCAGAGATCACTACAGAAATCAGAATGGCTTTCACTCAGTGATACCGAATATATCGGTCAACGATTATGTTCTTTTTTCCAATGTCAAATAGTTTCTTATTTTACTAGTGCTTAAGAAAAACTTGTTGCTTTTCCTTAGATTTAGAAAAAAAATCATTTTATTTTTGTATGTTAACCCACTTAAGGTCAACCAGGAAGTGGTAAAAGGTTTCTATTCTAGATTTAAATAGCTACTAAGATCTAAATTCCATTATCTCACATCAGTTGATAACAATGTGATTTCTGTGATCATTTAGCACATTCGTCGTTATTTAATACCTGAAACTATCATGCGCTCTACATCTTGCTCTCTGTTGGGGCATGATGTCCCCTTCCACACCACACATTTAGCTTTCCTTCGGTAGAAAATGTGTTATCTATAGTATGAACTCAGTTCTGACAGGTTTAAATGACACTAGCGTTAATATTTACTTGTAGGAAACACACTAAAACAAATATATCAGTAAAAGGACATAAGTATATTTCTTTTGTTTTTTGGTGGAGAAGGAGGGGAGTTGAACATACTTAATAAGGAAATTTGAAAATTACACTTACATTGAGTTGTAAGAAAGTGTTAGGTGAGTGTATATTGAGTAAGAGTTAAGGTCAAGATTTCAAGTGACAAAGTACTCTTCTTCTGGTAATTGTCGTTGTTACTGCAGGCCATCTATTACTGGTGAGGGGGGGGATTCTTATATTTTACAAAATCAAAGATAAACAACATAAGACCAAGAAATATACATGTAACAACAGTACTTGAGTCTTTTTCTCAAGAGATTATAAAACACATCATAAGTTTGTCTGAAGGCGATGTAAGAGTTGCACTTCCTAATGTGTCTAAGTGATGTTTTGGTGAAGAGCAGGTGGTCGCCTTTGTTTCTTGCCCCCAGTCAGGGCCATTGCACGCTGACTCACTAATTCTTCTATCGATTCTTTGCCCTCTCGATCAATACTAACTGCATTTAAATTGAAGGGGATATCTGTCGACCCCCACACAGGTTTGTTTAAACGACGTGGTAACAATGGCTACTCCTATATTACTTCAGTATTTGTTTTAAACATTTCATTAGACTTGCATGATTGTTGACTTCATAGGTTTAAGGTCTCATGCTTTCTAAAGGCAATAAGGGTTGAGGATGATTTCACCTCTTAACCAAGATACGTGCCTTTATTTGTATACTTGAAGTAGTATTAATCCCGGAAGACTTCTTTGTAAGCTCTAATATTTAGTCTTCTATTGAAGCTGTCTTTTACCGCATTGAAGCCACTTTATAAAATGCAAGGCATGAAATGAGTAGTTTTTCAATATTTGTGACCATTTTTATTAAAAAGTCTTAATCAAACAATCAACATTCAGATTTTTTAAAATTGCAATCTTCTACCTTGACTCTTAACGAAATCATAGCATGTGTTTTCTCATCCATGAGACAGGTTTCAATGTATTCAGTAGAAATTTGTAAAAATAACAGTAAAATTTAGGTTTAGATGTGTGGTATTTATCGAAAATCATATTATTTTTGATCCAAAATAAAAATTTGTTAATGTTGTACTGTGTGTTTAAGGTACATACACAAGTAATGCAATGTTTATTTGTTCCATTGCTTCTATCCTTTTTATAGTCTTATTAAATAACTGAAAACATAATCTTATATGAATACTTAAAATACTCAAGCAGTAGCTTCCGCATTGCTCCTGTAGTCCTAAGTCGAATACTTAAACATGTTTTACATAGTAGATTAATAATCTATGTGAAATATAAACATATACTTCTGCAATAGATAACTAACATGATACACTTGTAGTGTTTGACTGTCACTTTCCAAAGACACATTTATAAGATTAGGGTGGAAACTGTAGCTCAGTTAATTTTTACCACCACCTTAATTATAAGCAGTCCATATTATGTGGTGGATTACACATCAGGAGTCGTGGAGGTCATGAGAGTCACAATATTCAAGGAGTTCCTGCTATAGTACAGATTTATGGCCTACTTCCGTTTTCCATTATCGGAAGATGATTTCATCTAAAAAATAAATTAAAACCTGGGATCATGCACTTGAATTAAACTGCAGAACAGGGAAGAAACTTTCAACCAATTAGCAAGAATTTAGTCCATTTTTTGTGAACCATAAACAATTTAGATAGGCTACTACCACACCGTCTCAAAACTGCTAGCAGACACCAACTATACTAAATGAATTACAGAAACAGCCAACAGTTAAGGCACATGTGTCAAACATACGGCCCACCTTTGGGTTCGATCCGGCCCGGGGGATAAATCTGCATTATTATAGAAAAAAACAACAAATCAGTTTACTCTAATTTTCTTAAAACCCTGCAGTTCTTATATTATCCACCAGTGTTTTAGTACGCGCTGAATTATCCACTTTTCCTTTGTCCTAGCACCTTGACCAGCGAAATATCTCTGTCAAAATGGATAATAGTGGATACAGAGTGTCGGATTTTAATAAAGATTTTTATAATTGACTTAGTTTTCTTTGCACTAATTATTAGTATTACTGACTGATACAAAGAAAGAGGTAGACTTACTGTTAGCTCAATGTAATTTTTCAATTAGCTTGTTGGCACGGCCTGCTTGAGATCAAACTAAGTTGTATTCGACCCCCAGACCAAAATAAGTTTGACACCCCTGAGTTAAGGCCACCAAACGCATAATCACCTTACCGACTAAATTACTGATTAACTCGGTGGCTTTTGCTCCTACACGGAACAAACATCTCTTAAATTGTATACCGTAAATAATAATACCAGTCAAAAGAGAATGTGTCAAGAAATTAACAAGAATTTAAATTTCGAAATTACTTTTCAATAATAATTTACTATGATAGTGCGACGAGGACTGTTTTAGTTAAAAGTTTTTTTCCAATTTCTTTTAAAAAAATACTTACTATCTATGAGACAAATATTAGTGATAATCATTGTTAAGAAACAACTGAAACATTGCCAGTTAAAGTTTATTATTTTAGAAAGGAAGAAATGTGCAAGGTTCTATCGGAGAGACTGGCTGACACAGGGCGCTATCGGCGAGATAGACCAGGCGAGGAGCGCTATGTCAGCAGCCACCTGTGGCCCAAGGCCGACTCATCCTCCACTAGCCTTGTTTCTTCATCACCTTTATCTCAACCGTCAAGGCACGGAGTACTCTGTAATAACGCATATTTATCTTTGAAAAATTTGCAATTGCAATCACAGACATTGTCACTGTGGAGAGAAAAAGCAAAGTGACCAAGGTTGCGGTGGTTGTTGAATCACTAAGGCTTGTAGCATGATCTATCCAACCATTCATTAAAATCAATTAAATCTTATAGCTCTCAAATTTTAAATAACTTTTTTTTAAAATTCTGCAAAATTTACTACTAATTAGTGTTTTTACTCTTTTACAAACATAGTCTTCATTTTTACTTTACTATAAGTAAAGTATAGTGATCGTGAAAAAATTCGATCTCCAGATTTTGACGGAATTACATGTTTTGAGGTCCCAGAAGTCGTTTTATGAAGTTTTTTTGATGATATCTGTGTGCGTGTGGGTGGGTGGGTGGGTGAGTGTGTTAGCATTGCTTGTTACCACGCTACGGTCCAGAATCTTTGATGGATCAAGTTGATATTTTACACAAAAATGGGCCCATAAAGACGAGGATCCCTATTGTTTGGGAAGAATTATACATGATGGGAAAGTCACTTATTTTGCTAAAACCGTTTTTGAGAAAACATTTATTTCTCCTAAACTGATAACCCTATAGTTTTGAAATTTTGACATTATCTTTGAGGTTACAAATGCAGCAAACGAAAAATATATTCAGAATTTTAAAACAATAGGAAATATTTTGTTTTCAATAAAATGTAAAAAATTTGACTTATAATTCAACCTCAGACCTTGTGAGAGCGTTACAAGCCATACTGTTAGACGGATCAAAATGAAACTATGCCTAAAAATAGAACATTATGTGGAAAATGAGTTGAGATATTTGTTTTTAAAATTACATTAGCTAAAGGGGCGTTACAGTACGATTTCTGTTTTCAGAAAATTTTTTTTGACACTAAACGGCTCATTAAAAAATAATGAAAATTTGACCAAAAATGGAACAAAAAATTATCAATTCATAAAAAAAAATCATGAATTTTTAATTACGAAAAAGAGCAATAACGCTATAAAAACTGTTTGTTTATCCTAGACTAAGAGATCACCTGCTATACTTGTCGATTTTTTTATATTTTTTTACACTGTTTACGTTGACATAGAAATTTCTTGAGTGAATCCACTGAGATAAAATTGATATTTATAAAGGAACAATTTAAATTGTTTATTGACTTATATGAGATATAAGAGGAATAATATTGTGCAGAAAAATGATAACACTCTCTCAGAAAAAATTTGTATATATATATGAGATATATATATATATATAATATATATATATATCATATATATGTATGTGATATATATATATATATATATATATATATATAATATATATAATATATATATATATATATAATATAGTTCAATATACAACAAAGAAACATAGAGAAATCAGAAGAACACACTTACAGTCTCTAATTTTCGGTTTGAACCGTCTTCAGGAGAGATAAGAGAGGGAAACCAAGCGCACTGGATCAGAGACGGTTGGAGACCAACAGTGTTGCCGCATGCGCGCCCGTTCACAGAAAATAAGGTAGACAGGAATCAATTTATAATTAATTTATAATTTATAATTACATTAAATTAATGGAATATGAAAACAATAAATATATAAAAAAGAAAAAATTGAAAAAATAAGGGAAATTGATACAGAGAAATTGATACATAAACAAAAGGACTGACTAAGCTATGGTAAAATAAAATAAAACTAAGAATACAAATAATAATAACAAATGAAATAAATTATTTAAAAAAAAAAAAAAAAAAAAAAAAAGTGTGAAAAGGCAAGGAACTTTTAGACATTATCGCTTTAGATTGAGGCCAGGTGCACTGCGCGCACTTAATAGCCAAATATGGGCTTCTTCGGAGGCTCGTAGTGTGAGATCTTTGCAGTCAGGGGGTATTTGTCGCAGAATCTGTAACCTGTAGCACTCATTAAAAGGGAGACCGTGGCTATTGGCATGTATGGCAATGGGAAGATGGGAGCGGCTATTGACTGAAGCTCTGTGATTGTTCATACGGAGACTAAGCTTGGTGGATGCTTGGCCTACGTGGAGAGTGGAGAGTAATTTTTGAGAATAGGTGGTTCTTAGATTAATATCCCTTCATAATATCCCTTCATATGTCCTCCATAACTCTTGCCAACTATATTAATCTAAGAACCACCTATTCTCAAAAATTACTCTCCACTCTTAAGATCCTTCTGAAAATTTCTCCCCGTTTCCAGACTTTGTCCCACCAACATCTTCTTTCGGGCCAAAAAGTTTTAGACTCACTTAGGAAATCATCACTAAAAAAATTTTCTACATTATGTCGCAGCTATCTGAGCCTGGGTCTCAGCCTGCCTTTCCAACTTCCTAACCTCCCTCACTATAACACCCCATACCATACCTCAACCATACTACCCGAATTTGTATTAGCTCAAAACCCTCTGACCTCACTTTTAACCCCTCCACAACCCACCCTTAACCCTGAATTTCCTAGAAAAAACTCTGATCCTACTCCCACTCAAGACAAAACTATTTGTAATTTGTCAACCCACTCCCTCACCTCTGATGAAAAAAACCTCCTTTCAAAAGGACTTTCGTTCTGTCCCACTCCGAAAGTCCAACCTTTAAAACTTCTAGAGGACGTACAGATGTTCTGTAGGTCCCTCCGTTGGCAATATTACTGGAAATCCCGGACTGACCCTCAATCATCTGTCCACTCCACTGTGCATAGCTCTCTTAAAAAAATTAAACCTCCCTCCAGTCATGAGCCTTCACCTCTTTTAGCCTCCCATCCACTGGAACTATTTATTTCACAACTCCTCAACAGAGTTTCTAATCCTTCATTCTTAAAATCCCTCAATCCCCCTGATAACCTTTCCCACACTGAACGAAAGTCACTAGAAAACCTCATAAGAAACCGAAACCTCCTCATTATGCCTGCGGACAAGGGTTCTACCCTTGTGCTAATGGACCGCGATGTTTATCAGCGACTTGCCCGGGCGCAGCTGCAGGATCCCTTGTTTTACCAGCCTCTTCCTTCAGATCCTACATCCAACTTCCATCTAGAGTTGGTTCAACTCCTACACACCCACGCCAGCCATGAGGGACTTACAGATGAAGACATTCAACTTCTCACACCTATTACACCCCGCTGTCCCACTTTTTACATCCTGCCCAAAATCCACAAACCCTTTCAAATGCCCAATAATCCACCTCCCGGGAGACCCATAGTTTCCAGCTACGGCTGTCTCACTGAGCGAATTTCAGCGTTCGTAGATTTTATTCTGCAACCACTAGTGAGCAGTCAACCTTCTTTCTGTAAAGATTCCTTTCACTTCCTAGATAAAATCAAAAGTGTATCCCTGCCTGAATCTCCCCCTTATCCAATCTTCCTTGTAACTATGGATGTAACCTCGTTGTACACTGTCATAGATCACAGTGAGGGCTTAACCGCTTTGCGCTACTTCCTCTCTTCCAGACCACTCCCTCATTCGCCATCCACTGACTTCATTATCACCTTAGCCTCCTTCATCCTCAAACACAATGCTTTCAAGTTCGATGAAGACTTTTACCTGAAATCAAAGGAACGGCCATGGGAACTAGAATGGCTCCTTCCTTCGCCAATCTGTTCATGGCCCACCTTGAAAATAGTTTTTTCCAAACCTGCCACCTTCTTCCCTCACTGTATACCCGCTTCATCGATGACATCTTCTTTATCTGGACCCATGGCATTTCCGAGTTAGAAGTCTTCATCGACAACTTCAAATCTTTTTGCTCTTCCATCTCCTTTACCCATAACATTTCCAACAGATCCACTACCTTTCTTGATGTCGATATCACCCTCAACAATAGTTCTCTCATTACTTCCGTCCATTCTAAACCCTCTAATCCCCATTTATATCTACACTTCAATAGCTGCCACCCTCCCCACATTAAGAAATCCATTCCGAGATCCCTCTCCATACGAATTCACCGGATTTGTAACAGACTACAAGATAAACACCTACATATCAATAGCCTAAAAAGTAAATTTGTAGAGCGAGGTTACCCTCTCCCCTTCCTAACAAGAAGACTGGTTCCTGCCACAACCCCACACAATCCTACATCAACCTCCTCTTCCTCTCCCTCTGGGTCTCCCTACCTTATTACAACCTACTTCCCAGGTATCCACAGACTGGGTACCATCATTAAAGAACTTTTCCCGATCATATCCTCTTCCCCAGCCACCTCCAAAAACTTTCCTAATCCGCCACGCCTATCCTACAGACGTCCTCCCAACCTTGGCAATTTTCTTTCGCACAGGAAGCTAACCTCCACGAGGGCAAACAGTTTGTTCTCTGGAGCGCAACTGTGCGGACGTCGAGGTTGCCTCACGTGTCCCATTATAAATCCCCAACCACACTTCACAGCTCCCCCCCATAACACCCTCTATCCTGTTGCAACTGACTGCTCGTGTACCTCCAAAAACTGTGTGTACCGTTTGGAGTGTACCAAGTGTGATTCGTTCTACGTAGGCCAAGCATCCACCAAGCTTAGTCTCCGTATGAACAATCACAGAGCTTCAGTCAATAGCCGCTCCCATCTTCCCATTGCCATACATGCCAATAGCCACGGTCTCCCTTTTAATGAGTGCTACAGGTTACAGATTCTGCGACAAATACCCCCTGACTGCAAAGATCTCACACTACGAGCCTCCGAAGAAGCCCATATTTGGCTATTAAGTGCGCGCAGTGCACCTGGCCTCAATCTAAAGCGATAATGTCTAAAAGTTCCTTGCCTTTTCACACTTTTTTTTTTTTTTTTTTTTTTTAAATAATTTATTTCATTTGTTATTATTATTTGTATTCTTAGTTTTATTTTATTTTACCATAGCTTAGTCAGTCCTTTTGTTTATGTATCAATTTCTCTGTATCAATTTCCCTTATTTTTTCAATTTTTTCTTTTTTATATATTTATTGTTTTCATATTCCATTAATTTAATGTAATTATAAATTATAAATTAATTATAAATTGATTCCTGTCTACCTTATTTTCTGTGAACGGGCGCGCATGCGGCAACACTGTTGGTCTCCAACCGTCTCTGATCCAGTGCGCTTGGTTTCCCTCTCTTATCTCTCCTGAAGACGGTTCAAACCGAAAATTAGAGACTGTAAGTGTGTTCTTCTGATTTCTCTATGTTTCTTTGTTTATATTGAACTATATTTGTCCGTTTTGGATCGTATTTCCAACGAAAAAAAGTGTATATATATATATATATATATATATATATGAGATGTAAGAGGAATAATAGTGTGCAGGAAAATGATAACACTCACTCAGAAAAAATTCGTATATGTGTTATTTGATAAAGGGGAAGGAAAATGTTCTTATCAAATACTAAGAAGCCATAGAATTCCCAGTATAATAATTCTGTAAAGGACCAAAAATGTAAAAGATAATTCAAAATTGAAATCTTTCGTTTAGAGATTAATAAATGTAATAATCATACATCTTTAATTATAAATCACCTTAAAACAACATTTTCATTGCTGTTTATGATGTTTTTCAGAGAAAAAAAGGGTATTCTCCTGTTTTAAATTTGAAAATTTTACTTTAATATTCAATGTAGAAGGATGTCAAGTTAACGATGTAAGAAATCCACTGGCTATTTGAACAAAAGCCATGTTCTCTTGTAGGAGAATATTTCGTTTCAAGAAATGTTCACTTTGGTTTTTCAAAAATGTTATTACTGCTGTAGTTATACTAATGAAATTATTTGAATCAGCTGTGTGATGTACAAAAATAAGCTTATATATTGAAAAGTCCATCAATCACTATCTGTACTACCTCAGGAATGAAAGACTAATAATCATATCCCATTTAGATGTTTACGTCATGCTGTGATAATGAGACGTTATGAGGTATATACTCAAGAAATTTGATATTAAGTTACTTATAGTAAAGTTGAGTGTAGGCCACTCCAGATTTTTTTAGTACAAATAAACATAAAAATTCGAATCAAGCAATCAATCATTTAGGAAAACAAAAGTAGTTTATTCCTATAAAAGATACTAAGAAACGTAGATTACTTGCTCTTTGATTGAAGAGTTTTATGAATGCTTACGCAAAAGTACAATCCATGTATTCCAGTTTAGAAAGTTGGACCGCTTTTAAGACACTTCATAATCTTTTAATATTTAATTATAATTTTCCAATGATTTCCATTGATTCACTTTATATATTAGTCAATATTACAGGAATTGACAGTAGTAGTCAGTTTTTTTTTAATTTCAATTTTATTTGTCTGTAAATTATGCAACCCAAAAATACTTTTAAAAAATGTTTCGGACTAGTTTAAAAGTCCAATAAAAGTGATGGAGTCAGGTTATGTAGCACAAAATTTTGGTGTTATTTTAGCTTGCTATAGGGATGTACTCTCATTTTCTTTACTTAATAAGATAGTGGAGTAACCTGTCTTCTTATTTCTCAGCTTGATGAATTTTCTATTATTATTTTGATAGATTATCTTCATTTAATTTTGAGTTTCTATTTCTTTCATTACATGCAAAGATTTACTATATTAACCTTGAATGTAATTCTGAAGTATTCTTTTTTCATAATAAGTAGAAGTCATGGTGTGTGTACTAGTGAGCTAATTCACCGCCTCGTTTTGCTCGCATGCTACGCTTACATTTGTACTGATAGAAGACTTCACAGTCATGAGTAAATCCACATTTAACATAGTGCACAGAATATCTCTATTATTCTATCATGGTTCAAAAAAGTGAATTTGGCTGGATGGGAAAAGCTACCAGAAAGTAGTAAGGTATGCCCAGATGTAGGAAAGTTAACCATTTTTCTCCCGGTTAAACCTCTACCTGCGAGTTACCTGGTCCTGACAGTTTAATGTATGTAATCCGGTATTTGAGAATGCTACTTTCTAGCTTTTGTGGCAGTCATATTTAACATCCCATTCCTAAATTAAATTTATGCTTAAATTATTTGATAAGAAATCTGGTTAGTAGATTTGATTCAGAATGAAATATATATAGATTAATTATTAAGCGTAGACTGTATTTGTGAGTCCCAAACAAACTTTAGACTGCGACCAATTACCGGGCCTTAGGAAATATTTAAAAAAAATTGTTGCTAATCATACGGTAAGGTCGTGAACTCAATGTATTCTAATGGGTTCAATGGAAGCAAGACGCTGGTTTGTCACAAGAGTTGAGTCAGAACAAATTTTTTTTTAATTTTTATTGACTTCGCACATTTTGCGTAATAAGCATACGTGATATGAGTAACACTGGTGGCTTTGATATACATGAGTAAAGAATGAAACCCATTGTCTCAACTTATCACCTTGTTTCTTGTTTGGTCACAGATTATCCTTTCAGTAGGTCTCTCAGTCATATCCGGTGATTCTAGGTAGGTAAGGGAGGAGCAAGGAATTTGTACAAAGGGATTTAAGCGAGAGAAAAGTTTGATGTGGAACGCCTCATGGCCATCACATGCTAAATTTTGTATAAATTGAATTTGTAGGTCACTATGTGTGTGTTTTGAAACATAATAGGGAACGTGTTAGTGATAGTACGGAAAATGTTTGAATGAAAAATCTGTATTTTGTAAATGTTTGAAAGTTGTAAGCAACCCTACAGTTCAAGTCCGTAAGTCCAGATCGGTCTCAGTAAGGTCTTGGACATATATCAACACTCTGTTATGGAGCCTGTTAATTTAGAGTACTTTCCGAGAAGTCTGTACAATAATGGGCATCGTTGCTTTAGGTCAAGTCTTTTGAGATAGTTTATGGGGGATTCCAGGTTAGTCGTTTGTCAATGAAGAGCCCCAGATACCTGACAACATCTGCAGTTGGAAGTCGGACACAATTTATTGTAACATTAGGACAGTCTTTCTTTTAATGTAAATCTTGTATGGATACATTTATTTATATTAATATTTAAGTAGCACTTTTTTTGCCATCCTTCGAACTTTGGGATAATGGGATAAGCGTTTCGTGATAAGATTTCTGTGTCATCAGCAAAGGTGTAAAGAGTAGTTTGAGAGTGCAGAGAAATGTTAGAGGTCAAAATGCTATATTGAGTTGCGCTCAGTATCCTGCCTTGGTAACAATGATTAAAAATTAAGTAAGTTTATATTGAAACTTAAGATCAGATTTCTCATTCATCGATATCAAAAATAGTCGGTTTACAATATATGAATATTACAGTTTTATTATGAACCCTCATATAAGACATTAAAATGTTGCATAAAACTACGTAAGATTTTTGCACAAAGGACAGCCAAAAGGAAAATTTAATACAATGCTGGTCGGTGGTCCGAGTGGACCGTTAAAGCTGGTCTAGAATGTTTCAATAATAATTGATTTTCTGGAAGCGGATAAACGTTCCATACCTGTTTTTCGCATACCTAAGCTTATTCATATTCCTTTTGAAAACGCTAGCTAAATTACGTTTGAGGAGAAAATTTATGAACGCAAATAAGATTTGCACAATTGGGTTAGAATTATAAAGAAGATCCCCACTTTGTAAAAGTGAAATATTCTACATTTTTGCTACAGCTTTGAACTGCTTTTTTTGTGCGTCATAAAAATCATTAAGATTCTTTCAGTTTTTATGGAACTTAATTATTCAATGTAATGAGGTTGTAAGGGTGAAGTTATGCCCTTAAATGAAGTTAATTTTTGTAATTGTCAACATATGTCGAGATCCTAGAGTCTGATCTCGACCATTATATTCAGAGTCAATGAGGATGAATCCCCTTGTACACCAGCTTGGAAAATACTTTTAATTCTACTTTTAGAGTTTGATACCTATTATTATTCACTGTGAAGCTTTATTATTCTAAATATACGAAATTTGTACAACACAAGTCTGAACAATATGGACAATATTAGAAGTTACTATTCTAGTCACGCTGATAACGAAGCGACAAGAGAAGTAGATAATCCGTTGTTTATATTGGTGTCATTAAAGTAATATAGCGAAGCATTTGGGAGAAATATGAGAGAGTGGCAATGTTCTGGGTAATATACACAAGAAGCCTAATAAGTTTGTCAGCCCCGTCATGTTGAGGTTGAGACGTCAACGCAGATAAACAGGGAATGCAAAAGGAGGAACATCGAGGAACACGAAATTAGAATGGAATAATTTTTTATGACGCTTTATAACTGAATAATTGATACTTAGAGATGTATTAGTATCAATACATTTTCATCTGTTATAGAAAAATTAGTGTAGAATTTTCTAAATTTAAGAATTTAAATTGAGTGAATTAAATAGACAGGTGAAATATTTGAATGATGATTTATGGCTTGAAGAGGGGGTTAGGTGAGCAGGTAAATGGCCAGGACATCTGCCTCCCTGCTTCACATATCTCACTTATTAACTTCTATTTATGTAATTTAGTTTTCAAACATTATATTCTTGAATTTCTACATGCGGTTTTTTCTGCTACATATATGAAATAATCGTCAGTCTATTCATTTAACGGTGCCAGGAACTATTTTCTATTGTAACGGTCTGTAACAAAACTGTATGAATGGTTACTTGTGAGTTTTAATTTTTTTTTTTTTGTAAGGGGAAAAGAATAGGATTTATTCTCTTTTCATCATTATTTGAAGAGTTCTATTTTTGTTAAAGTTTCGATAGATCATAAAGAGAACAATTCTGATAATTGTTGTGTATGAAATAACTATTTCTGATGATTTCTGTTTCTGATGGTTATTCAACAACAGTTGCATTCTGGTGATGTCCTTGTGACAAAGGCCAGGGAGGAGCTGATTTGTATCATTCTGTTGCTGTTTTACTATACATTTATATATGTAAACTAATCACACCGTTTGTACTGTCAATGAATTTTGAATAGTACTCATCCTTCTGTGTAAACTCAAAAGACATGAATCTGTTTTCCTTTTCTAATTCTATTTTCGGTATACATGTAAGAATATTGTCACGTTTTCGTATTACACAATGATTTTCCTCCCTATCTGAGTCACATCACTGTTAGTATATTAGCTTTTTGTTTATTCTCCTGTGACGCTATGGTGCAGGACTTTATTTTCTGCTGATGCCACCACTACTCCATTACTCTGCTAATATACCTGGAAAGGTCAATAATTATTGTAAAATAATACTACGATTGATATTTTAAACAGTAGTACCTCATTAGGAGAAGATGTGGCGAGAAAGATGTAGGACAGACGAATCAAGACCAAAACAATTCTCAGTCTTGATCTGCCATCAATCCTCTGTCTAGCTATATTTTTTCTTCTGATCTCTTCATGATCAATTACTTTTCAAAATAACGATGGAAAAAATTTTTGGTTTATTCTGTCTTCTGAGATATTTCAGTTATATTATATCCAGTATAGCAGAGTTCTAGTAATTTGAAATATACATATATATGCAGTATATGCATTAGTAAAAGTTTCAGACATGAAACATAGCATATTTTTTCTTGAAATTGGTTCTCGCGGTATCAAGTTTTCTTTTATAAAGTGTAAGGCATTATCTAGTAAAAAGTCAAAAAGTTTTGCCTTACTTTAGCCACACCATTATAATGGGCAGTACAATTTATAAAGGACAGAAAAAACAGAACTTCCAAATATTAGAAGAATTGTGGTAGAAGAAAATTCAAGTAAAATGTAATGCGTTATTTAATATAATTTTGCTAACATGTAGACATTATTTATCAATATATTCGAACTCAGTAAACAAAGTAAGGACTGAGAGCCTACTCCTAATCAAAAGACAAAAGTGCTTATGTAGAAGGAGCATTGTAAGAGGAGAATATTAAAATCTACCCAAACAATAGAATCAGCCAGACAACTGGTCCAAAGTAAGTCTTACAAAGGCATTCAACCAAGACGGCAGATTAGCCGATGTCATCCATCGTCTGTTGAAAAAGGTAGGGATGGACAGACTTCCATCTCTGTAGGTCAGCTTGTCCATCTGTCTTTGTTGAAACAACAAAACTGGCAAAACAATTTGATACGTCCACACTTTTCAATATTCAGTCCAGACGAACCCAATATATATTCGTCTGTGTGTGTAAGAAATTTAATGCCAAGTTTATCAATAATTTTTTTTGTATTTTTTTTTCATTCTTCCAATTTTCTAAATGTTCTTTTAATGTTTTTTGGAAGGCATTAAATTTCTTACTACATTTAGTCAAGAAGGTCTGCCACCAGCTTTTAGAAATATGTATATAAAATAAATAGACAAAATGAAAACACATACAAGAAATAAAAAAAACTCACTACTAACTATGTCGAAGTATAGCTGTGAGTTTTTTATGATATATCGTTTGTGCTTTCCTTCTGTGATTTATTTTATTAAGTTGATCGAACCTTTTTACATAATTTCTTATATCTATATACAAAGATTTTACAGTAACATTATTAAATAAAAATCAATGTCCATACGACAGTAAGAAATTAAAAAATGGGACTAAAATCTTCGACCAAAACAAATTTTCTTCCTCAGAATCAGACCCAAACTCGTTAGAGCCAGTAAGTTCGAGTGTAACTGAGGAAGACCAGTTGTTTTAGTTAAAAGTTGTTAGTAGGATTTCTGAGTTTATACGTTGATATTAGTAGTTTATTTTGTCAAACTTCCTCCAAAAAATACTACTTACAAGAAGCAAGGATATAACTGCCTTCAGTTAAAAATTATAGAAAAGTTCCTTAACTAATTTTTGATAAATCATACAAACATATTTTTGGTTAATATTTGGGTGTGCTTGAACATGGATTAATTTATATCTAGATCAGTTTCTTTCATACTGTTTTTTCCAAAGTGACCTCTACTTTCCTTTATATGGACTTGGTATCAAGGAAATTGTCTCCTTTGTCTTTACTTTACTGGCACAAGGAACTAAAAAGTAAATGTGGGCGCTTGCACAAATCTGTGTACAGTTTGAACATTAATGTAATTTGAAAATGTTAATTGTTGGAGGAAATTGTTGCAGGTGGGTGGGTTGTCCGCATGGCTCCGGGTAGGATGTGATCGGCAGAGTGTCTAGCTTCCGGTGGTAGGTTAGACACGACTGTGAGCCTCCTTCCTCCTGGAGATAATGATTCCAGTATCCGGGAAGAAGTAGAACCTACTCTTCGGTGTGATACGTTATCTACCACTTCCAACGAACCTTTAGTCATCCACTCATCGTCGTCCCTTCAATACCCTAATCTAAAACCTATTTTTATTTGTCGTTTGATTGACAAGATAATGAAGTACATTTATTATCAGTAAATTTTAAATTTCCTTTAGAAAAAAATTTATAAATATATCAGTTTAATTTCTTTCGTAAATGTGAACGCATTTGTTACATCATAGATCATAAGCAGGAATTTTCTAGTATTGAATATCAACAAATCCAATTGGGTGGGTATGGCTGGAACAGAAATGTGGCTCTATTGGCCAATTATCTTTAGATATTACAAATACCAATTTATTTGTAGGTGCTCTAAAATTTGTATAACAAAGATCGCTTTATTAGATTAGATTAATTAGATCACTCATTCTGTTAGCACTTGCTTCAACAACTGTATAACATGAATAATATGCTGCATGAAACAGAGATAAATTAAATTAATGGAAGAAAACAGGTCCATTCACAATTAGATTGAATAAAATGCAGGGAATTTGAAAAATATATACTTAAGTAAATAATGTTTACTAGAAAAGATAATTAACAACCAAACAAAATTAGTGTCTCAGTTCAGAATGAAGTATTCAAAGTGTTGGAGTATATAATGTAAATAGATAACGTTTCTAGTAGATATATTTTTTTTTCTTTGACAATAGATTAAAAGTAGTGTAATTTTATTAGATTATATATTGGACTAAAATAAAATTGTTTGCAGTGCCAAGTAATGTAATATTTACGCAAAAAACATCAGATATTTCAGAGGATGGCAGTTGGGCATGCAATGATTTGAAATTTGATGATAGAAGGAACTGTCAGCAGCAGTTACTTGAGGAAGCTGTCAGTCAGTGTAATGTTTACAGAAGAATGAAGTTGAAGTATTGTGAGGGAAGTTGACTAGGTGTCAGATAAACTGTTATTAGGGAAGAAAAGCAGGATGATCCTGAGAGGGTGAAGACTCTGGGAGTCACCGTGTCTGGCCCGACTCCAAACCAGGTATACGGACGGCACAGGTGGACTTTATTGCCCCCTAATCCCAAACATCTGTTGGATTCCTGACCGACCTCCACTGACCCGGCTTAGCTGTGTCAACTTCAAACAACCAATTCGTCCGCTAGCACCTCCAGGTCTGCCAATAAAGAGACCAGCGAGGGTCTCTGTGAGATTGCCACCAGCCGACACCTGCCAAACCAATTGAATCTGCAATAAAAAAAATAACCCTTCTTTTCATTCACCCTATAGATCCATAAAGGAAGAGTTTGAAAAAAGAAATATGATTGTCTACACATTTGTGACAGTCTACTTGTCGCATGACAGTCCAGCTTACGAAAAATCTCATTAACGATCTGACCGTGTTGTCATAACTATAGTGGACCAAATAATACTTGCATTAATCGTAAAATCGCTTAAAGTAATTTGGGTTTGGATTGTTCTGTTGAATATATCTTTAATTTAAAGTTTGTTGATGAAACCAAGCAACAACATTATGAATTAAGTAAGGAAACCTTTGCATAAATATGGCATGAAATAGATTAAACATTTTTATTCGAATTAGATTAAACTGTGTTTCATAAAAGAACTTTAACATCTAAGGTTGTTTAATATTTTCGTAGTTTTATGATTTAAAAAAGAGTTTCTTTGTTGAAAAACAAGTTTTTAATTACTTAAGAATATGACCCCGAGACCGATGCACTTTACTATTGGCCAGTGAAATTTTATCTAATTGACAAGGCTAAAGATATACATTGAAGACAGACGACATGCCGTGACCTACATTAAACAAAGATATATTGAAAGGGCAAGATGGTTGACTGTTGCGGTTGAGATAAGCGACCAGCAGGCCCCGGTCACAGCGACCTCTCTTCCTTTATCATCGTATACCTCTAGTTCCACCCAACCCTTATTTTCAAGTAACAAATATCTGACCACTTAAACGAAAATTGTAATACATTACAACAATATTTAATTTAATTCCATATTTATATCATTACAGTAGTAATAATGCGAACACTTGATTAAAACAACGTAGTAGTCTAAGCTCATGTACACCACATTTCTTCCAATCGCTTACTTCTTTCATATCAATACTGTGAAACCTTCAGGGCCACTTTTAAACCGATTTGATCAAATTAGGTAAAACACCTGAAGTGTGACATACACATGGTAGCACGAGGCCATTCACTGTGCATGGAAGGAGGCTTAGGACTGAATCGATAGAACCACACAATAACTTGATACTCTTTTGGTGATATTTTCGAACTATTTTGTATTACACTTTTTCACCATAATCTGGTAACTTTACTCAAACGAGAGGGGAAGCGTATGGTTTATGTATCCGAGGCTCAAATCTGTTATAGCGCCCTTCTTATACCATACAATGTATGGTATAACACTCTGTACTCTTATCACAGTATCAATAGGTTCTATTACTTATTTTAATAAGTAATTATTATTTTAATTGGTAATAAGTTCTTCACTCCTTGAAAATTACCTTCTTCCTTTTCTTTCTTCTTAATTATTTTAGTTAGATTTTGCTTCATTTCATACTGTTATGTTTTTTACAATAATTTAAAAAAAAATTGGTATTCAAAAGACCTTAATCATGGTAGGGAAAAAAGTTTTTTTGTCACTAACAAATGACAATGCTGAAAATTCTTTTTTTGTAACACAGTATCTGTTGGTCGATGACTTTGAAGTTCAGATAACTTTTCTGCCCGCATAATTAGGTTATTTACTGTTTGAATACCTGAAGAAGAACAATATTTCATTGCTTTAATAATTTAATTAGCAATAGCATAGCGGTCATTGAAGAAAATGCGACCAATATTAGCATAGAAAAGGAGTATTGAATTTTAAAAAACTAATTTTTCAAAGCCAAACTAATAAAAACATAGTTCTGGTCTACGGTTTCACGAGAGATATTTAATTATTTGGCAATGGTCTCCATGTAAAATAAGATCACTACAAGAGTAGTTTTTTTTATGTTAAGTGTAAAATAATAAAACTTTTCACATTGCTTTGAAAAATTCCATTATAACACTAATTTAACATTTATCAGTTTTTGTTGGTTTGTATGTGTGTTTTTGATATTAAACATAAATATCACAAATTTCACTATGTTGTGTAGGGCTCCAACGAATTTTGTTATTGGGATCCGCAGATTCCAACTCCGGCACTGAAATCCTTACGTAGTGGCGGTATGCTGGTTTGTTAGTACTTCTGTTATCTTCAACTGGCATTATAGACAGTTGTCCGAATTAGAGAGATAAGTATTAATATGAGAGAGAGAGAGAGAGAGAGAGAGAGAGAGAGAGAGAGAGAGAGAGAGAGAGAGACAACAAATATTATTTTTCAGTTTTTTTTTACGACTGGATTGAGATAGCGAAAGACAACCATGATTGTTATTATGTTTATTGCCAGTTAGAAAAAAATCTAGTTTGAGATACTACTGGATTTCAGTTACCACAATATAAATGTTTATTTTTTGAGACACTAAATTAAATTCCTTAAAGAAATGAATAAATTCTTGCCTGAAATCATGGGCAGGAAGTATTAATTGTATTAATATCTGTCATTACTAATAATTATCACATTAAACATTTTAAATATCACAAAAATGAATGAAATAATCTGTTATTAATAGGAACCTTTAGTATACACTTTGAATATGAGAAAAAAGGTTTCCTCGCTTCGCACCAGGATCGCTAGTAGAAAGATAGAGGTCATGTTGTTTTATTTTACTATTCTATACCAAAACAGAAACTTTTGTTGTCTATCTATCAGTTTTATCAATTCGCATAAAATTATAATTTTTTGTTGTTGTATTTATATACTTATCTTTGTTCAATATCCCTATTAACGTAATCAGAGTATTTTAAAAACTCGTTTATCCCATGCATGAACAGAGTTCTAAAGTTTTGACCTTGAACGAGAAGTTCACCCACAAGGTCAGGATCCCACCCTATTCGCAATAACTGTCAACTAACAAGCCAGAACGACAGCAAATTTAGTAAAATATGTGGATCAAGATTTCTATCAAACTAATCTTTTTTTTCATATAAAATACAGAATAGTGCAGAGATAGCTGTTACGTCTCAGGATTAACACAGAAATTTAGTAATTATAACTCTTTTGGTTTTTGAAATATCTTGTTCACACACGAACACAGACAGACCAATCAACGGAACCTATTCTATTTAACTTAGGGAAATTCGAAACGTGTATTTCTATTGAAAACTTGATATCAAAATTTTAACCTGAACGCATTACTTTCATACCACTATATTTATTTATGTAGGAGGCAAATGAATGTAAAAAACATGTAAATAGTCAATTCCAAATCATAGTTTACCACTTTTAGTTTTATTAAACATAGCTAATAAAGTGTTGTTGTTTTGGTGGTATATTCTCGACAAAATATATCATTTTTTTTTGTATTGAAGTTTTCAGAACTTTTAACAATTAAGTTATTGTGAATATTGAAATGACTGATCAAATTATCTTTAAAACCATATTAATGTAATCACTTTTGTAACATTTATACCAGTTTATAACAAATAGGCATTGTGATTCCATTTGGTAACCCTAAAAAGAGGGCAAATTAATAATTAATATGTTACACCAAATTTGGTATTTATTGCTGAAAATAGAACATATTATTTTAAATTAGAAGCAAGGTTGTTTCATTCTTTACGTGGGTCAACTTTGTACAATTGATAAGACGTCTTTTTTCCCGAATCCACTTTGAAGGGAAAAGTTATAGCTAGTGGGTGGAGTGGGGAAAGGAGTTTGAGGGCAGTCTGATTGGGAGTTAAAGCCTGCGGCCAGTCTCCGGGGAGAGGCTGTTTGCTCGACGGCCCACTTTATATCCAGCAAGCCGGCAGTGGACAAATGACTGCATAGTAGCTTTTCTTTCTGCGGGATAGTTACGAGCTGCGGCCACAAGGACGCTTCGCTGTTGCTTCGCTTGACTTTCAGCCAAACGACCCTATATCCATATCCAGTCAATTTTCTTACCTCTTCCTCTCCCTTTATAAAGTAAACTTGACTTTCTTTATTACCCTACTTGTAAATTAATACTAAACATCGAAATAGTATAAATTAAGTAAAGTATTTAATTATATGAACCATGGAATTCTTTCAAATTTGTTTTAGCTTGTATCAATTTCATTGAAAGAAACACCTCATCTTAATTCACTATTAAACAGTTGTTCTATAATGGAACTAACTAAACTTGGTTTGTACTACCTTAAAGTAATATACATAGATAGCCCTTTGATACAGACAACTTAATGAGTTTGTACAAAAAACAGAGGCAGAATATGGTTACTTGATATTATACAACCAAGTGAGGTGGTTGTGTATAGAAAAGTGTAAGAAACGATTATTTGTAATAAGAAAGGAATACCCTGAATTCTTTATGAATATGTGCTATCTGACACTAATGAACATGAGAAGTTGCAAGATCCAGAATTTTTTTGTTAAATTAGCTTTTTCAACAGACTTGACCAATCATCATAACATTTTGAATTCGATATTCTACACAACTAATATTGCTGGATAATAACCCTCATAAAGTCCAGCAACATTGGTTTTGTAGTGTATTAAAACTTTTACTGGTCCATAGTAGAGAGATGAACTTGTTATATTTTGAATTCGAGTCTTCAATGACACTCCGGATACTCGAGTCTTTTTTCTTGAATCCACTTTGAAGAGAAAAGTTATAGCTAGTAGGTTGAGTGGGGTGGTAATGAAAACATTATCGCCCCAACAATATCGGATTCAGCTGGAATCATCAACGAGTTTCGTAATAGGTTAACAGTGTTCAAACACAATCTGGAAAACACGAATTTCACCCACTTTCTTAGCTGTCTTCACTTAGCTGACAATTCAAAGATAACGGGTAGTTTCAAGCTACAGGTAACAAATTCAAGAAATAATTAATGAGTTCTCAAAACACCTGATTCGAGAAAATAAATAGCCTAAAAAGTAGTCTACTGCTGCATAGCTCTTTGAGCTACAATGGAAGACCAACCACCTGACCTATAACTTGAATTATATGATATGTAAACGGATATGTTTCTAATGGACAGGAAATAACAGGCTCATAATTTTTTCAAATTACTGGCCATAGTGAAATTTCCAAACTAGCGAAATTTAGGATTATGTTATCTATGTTTTTACATGCATATGCTATGTTTTTACGTCATCTCATAAGATTGGCTATTCAGAACTAGAACAGATGTTCGTTCGTTGGTGGACACAGCAGATCGGCCACAATGTTCACCATATTTTTATTTATTTATTTATTTTTCATTGTTTAAACCGGTTCTCTAGCGAGTGATAACGTCAACCGTTTACTGGCTTTTTGTTTGATCGATGATCAAACAAAAAGATTCTACATTGGGAGTCCTAATTTTGCCTAACTCAATTGCATTTTAAATAGGGATCTTTAAAGAGTACCTGACATTGTACAGGGTCGGGACCGACGTCTTAACGCTCTCTATGAGAGACGACGTACTCAGATTTATTCACTTCCCGCGTGAATAAATTAAGGACCAGGTGGGGAGTTCCCACGTTCAATTAAACGGAGTTCCTATTCAAACAATGTTAAATGTTTAAATAGAGGATAGGTGGATTAAGCGATACGAGGAAAGATGGACTTTTCTTTTTAATCAAATCAAGTTAAACCGGATGAGGTAGTGGTGGTGAGGGAATGAGGTGGACGGGAATATTTTTATTGACAGAACAGGGATTCTGTGTTATAGGTTATGAAGAGGCTGGTTAGCCCAGCGAAGGAGAGTGCATGCTCGTTGACAAATGGGCCCTCTGAGTGGTTGGCAAGAAGTAGCACAACTTCACGGTTCATTGGCCCCCTTCCATGCGTGTGTGTCTGGCTCATCACTCAATATCAACCATCGGCCCATTCTCCTCCTCCCAACTTAGTTTTACTTAAGTCGTGTACTCACAAAAAAAAATTTGCAAATCCTATTCACTATGATAGCATATAAAATGATCAAAATAACCATTGACTGCCTTCAGATTAAAAATACCTCAAACCTTGACACTGAATCGAGCGAATGACTTCTCACCTACAACAAAATCATATTCTTTTAAAAATGTACATATAAATGTTTATTACAGTAAAACTACAAGGACGAGCAGAAATAATTGATCTATTTTGAACGCTGTATGGTGCGATTGACTTCAATTTTGTATTCTATTTCAAGATAGAGCAAGTCATTGGGTGCTTATAACAAGAAAATATAATAAATACGTAGAAGTACTCACTTCAAATCAATAACACTAATTATTAATTTCAAAAATACGCTGTCTCTACTAAGAATCATACTTTGTGATAAGTTCTTTAGTTATGATTACAATTTTCTTTTTAATGGAATTATATTATTATTAGTACCACATACGCTATTAGTACTACTAAAGGAATAGTAGCGTCTCTTCTTTGAACGGCCGGTTTCATAATTTATCAAGCTTCCAAATCAAACATCTTATATATCCTGTTTAACCTTGTATTTATACCAACTTTATTTATCGGTATCCTTAGTCGATTGTCTTGTCACATGTTTAATTAAATTTATAATATATTCATTAATTATAAAAATAATAATTTCAATTTAGATGTTCAAGTCTAGTTATTTAATCCTAAACCAGTTTTTAGGTGTAAAAGAAACGGACAAATTAAAAATGATTAAACATGTAAGTTTAATACATGATAAGAGAAAGTGTAATCTATTAAAGGTATCGATACAGAATAGACTTAAATGATCTGTAAAGCCCCAACTGGTAAGTACGTAGTTTTGCTCTTTAAGAAGTATAAGTTCGCAAAGTGGAAAACGATTTACGAGGACCAAGGCTTATTTGTTTTTATGAAATTGTAAATTACATGCTCTACCTGTTCTGCCTGCATTAAATATCATACGTTACTTGTTACCTTACTTGACCTCTGAGAGGGCCAGTTTAGCTCAGTGGTTAACGTACTCGCCTCTCAACTGATTGGACCGGGGTTCGATCTCCACCTCGATTTATTCATGCGGGAGGTGAATAAATTTCAGCACGTCGTCCCTCGAAAAAGGATGTTAAACTGTCGGTCCCGAGCCCGTACGATGCCAGGTACTTGTTAAAGATCCCTACTCTAAATAAACTTGAGTTAGGCAAAATTTAGAACTCCCACTGTAGAATCAATCTTCATTGTGTGGTATCACAAAGGGCCAATGCTCGGCCTACGTGTGTTCCCTTGTGGGACTGCCACTGCAACCTAACCTAACCTAACCTACTTAACCTCTTATATTGACTTCTTAGTTTTAAGATGGTTATTTAATAGCATTGTTGTAATAAATATTGATTTATTTCTCTCTAGTTATATTTTTTGTTTAATATATTCTGCTTGGACTATGTTTTATATTTTTGTATTAATAATTATGTATTTACAATAAAATAAAAAACGAAGGAAACACACAGTTTCGTTTTTTATTTTTTCGTTTTTTATTTTATTGTAAAAAAGTCCGCTGGACCGTTTCTTTTAATTGTAATTATGTATTTATTTATACATTACAGAAAATAAAGCTTTACTTAATTTACCATTTTACAAAATTTTGTATGAAAATAAGATTAAATAATTACTTACTTGTGTTGATTAAATCTCAAGAACTAAGGTAACTAAAACTGCCTTCTGTTCTTCGAAATCTGCATTCAAAAAATCACATATTTAATAAATTATTTCTAAAGCAATTTGATATTTTCTGCAACTAGTCAATTAGGTAAACCTCTTGATTGTTTGTTAAGATATATAGCTGGTGATGAGATTAATTTCTGTTGTTGCAGGTTTGCATATTTTTTTAACAAAAATAGAAATTTCAGTCTCAGGTTCCTTAAATATGGCACAAGTTGCGAAAATAAGCAATTAGGATTAAGTAAAAAAAGGATTACTTTTAGCATAAGTTAAAACGTTTTTTTTATTATTATAAATTATAATATATAAAACTGTTAAACTCAGTTCTTCTTTAAGACTATACCCATAGCTTGATTACTGTCTCAGTATGACAGAGAAACATAGAGCACTGCTAAGGAAGCAACAGATGAGAACTACTTGATGCGCCATTAAGAGTAATTGATAATGAAACGTTGAGGACAGCTTGTTTACAAATACAGGGCATTATTTAAGGGCGCGTACATATTGTCTCAAGTGTAACTCATTTAATTGGTGGCCGAGTGACGCAAGGGAAGCAGGAAAGGGTTCATTACGAATTCATTCATTAAGCCGACAATTAGAGGCATTTGGAGAGAAGATGGACTAACGTGAATGCCCGCCTGCCTCCGACACACCTCTCTATGAGAGCGCTCGGTGAGGACATCTCCTCAGTGGGGATCATGCCTCGTAGATCCTATCCCACCGCCATTCAGAGAGATTGTTTTTTACTAGTTTTTTGACATTCATTGATAACAGTATGTTATCGTTTTAATTCAATGTTTAATATGTTAATTTGTCTCTTTTATAAGAAGCAGCTTATAAAAGGATATTTTTTATTTCGTATATTTGTATATATGATTGTTTTATATATTTATATATATTTAAATTTATATATATATAATAAAAAACTTTCACAAATAGGAAAAAACACAGAAAGTCACTACAGAACTCACTTCGATATTTCGACATCCGTCGTCATAAGGAAGAAGTGTGAAGTACTCGCGTTGAGAAGCAAACTGCTACTCAACTCAACTATATATATATATTACGAGTTCAAAATTCAAGAAGAGTAACTCACAGAGTAAGGAAACACACTTACAGACTCAAATTTTCGGGTAATCCGTCTTCAGGAGAAAAGAGAAAGGGAGACCAAGCATGTTGTTGATGCAAAGGCAAGTAAAATATATATATATTGAAATATGTTTTCCAGAATCTTCTTTAATTTAACGGCAACGATTATAGTAAAATAGTACTTTCTTTATTTACTTATATTATTCATTTTATTTTTTAAGGCATAGAATTTTTTTTATGAACTTAAATATTTCTTCTAAGAATTAAAATATTAAAAACAAAAAAACAATTACTCTTATTTAATTAAATATTCAAATAAGTATTTATCCCCATGTGTGTTGACTTTTGCTTTTAGTTTTCACTCTGAAGTAACGCCATTTTTTTTCATTTTCTTTAATGGTATTTTACTTGGTTATATCCATCATGAGAGATTGCGATATGCGAGGTACCTGTGATGAGCATACTTCGTCGCGTCTGTATGAATTTGCAAGTACGTCATCGCACGCTCATTATATTTGATCCACTCATCTCTCAGTTAAACAAATACACAGGATATGTTCAAACTTTCAGAATTATAAGAGATATTATAATTCTTAATGTTTTTGTGTTTATGTGACATTAGAATTAAAACAGGTGACTGAAAAACAAATTTGAATATTAATACAGTTTAATAATAATTAATAGATTCTTATCAATTAAAAAAAAACAATTATACTAAAGCTTTTGGATATTTTGGGTTGAATTTTTTTTATTCATTAATATATTTGTTATTTTGATTGCAAACAGCATTTCTTGCAAGGGTTTTAAAATATTCGTGATAATAGTATCGGTTTGTAGTTGGATATTATTGAAGATCATATGTTTACAACAGATGCACAATTGTGTAGGTTAGCTTTGTGTAGTAAATTTGGAATGCAGACTCAGTCGAATAGATACACATTAGATGGCGTGCAATTAATTTTTAAGGGTGCGCTTGTAGTGTATGCATTGTTATGCTGTAGGTAGAATGTAATGTTTTATGTATGAAGTTGTCGACATAAGAACAATCTGTTGAAGAAGCAATCCCAGGGAATAATCGATTTTTTTGATCCAGCCTTTCTGCGCCATCATCACTCCTAGTCGTCATCATCAGCAACAGGTTATAACAGATATTCAGTTTGTACTGGATTCAATAGAATTTAAATAAATATCAGATAATTAATTAAACCATTTTCGGAAACTTAGAATTTTGAAATTTTACAAAAGAATGATAGTAGCTCACAAACATGACACATGGTTAACTAGTGATGACAAGAATGGTAATCGCTGTTCAGCTATGAGTTATACAGTGGGCATTTATACAAGAGTAAAGAGGGTTTTTTGTTTGTTTCTATCGCCTCATTTTCGGAAACTTAGAATTTTGAAATTTTACAAAAGAATGATAGTAGCTCACAAACATGACACATGGTTAACTAGTGATGACAAGAATGGTAATCGCTGTTCAGCTATGAGTTATACAGTGGGCATTTATACAAGAGTAAAGAGGGTTTTTTGTTTGTTTCTATCGCCTCATTTTCGGAAACTTAGAATTTTGAAATTTTACAAAAGAATGATAGTAGCTCACAAACATGACACATGGTTAACTAGTGATGACAAGAATGGTAATCGCTGTTCAGCTATGAGTTATACAGTTATAAAGTTTACTCTTTATACAAGAGTAAAGAGGGTTTTTTGTTTGTTTCTATCGCCTCTCTTATGGGTTATCACCTTCAGTGCTGTTTCCAGGTGACTCATTTGTTGTTGGACACCCAGTTTAGTTGAGGAAGAGCTTTGTCACTGCTTGATTCTATTATTCACCATACTCAAGTTTATTGGAATAGGAATCATTAACGAGAATCTGACATTGTAAATACTTTGGACCGACTGATTCCTATTTGACATATGAAGAGTGAATGATCATGCTAAGATTAGAATCTACAGTTTTTAGTACCAAAAGCATGTCACTAGACAGATCTGACCCCAGGGAAAAGTAAAAACATTTCCACACCTAATACCAAAGATGCCTTTCCGACATAGTTCTTTATAATCAAATGTAATAATAAATAATTACTTTAATTGATAAAATTATTTAAAGGATTGAAGGGACATCCTGAGTGTCAAAACTGAAGAACTGATTTTTCGAGAACGACAGTGGCAAATGGAAGACAAAGTGTTAAATTGTTAAGTGACATTTAGTGTAAGTGTTAAACTAAGTTAAAAAGTTAGTGAATACTAAGTGCAAGAAGAAAGACTGTTGTGTGCAGTATAAGATGCATTGTTTAGTATTTACAATTGCATGGGTAATGTGGGGTTATAAATACATACATATTGTTAATACCACTGAAGTTAGTATGGTTTATATTAGAAATAGGTAAAACCGTCATACCTCGTAAGATGATCTTGGAGTCGTTGGAGCGCTTTCGGACGTTGTCCATCTTCGTTCGCAACAAACCTACTCAGTTTAGAGTAGGTTTGTTGCGAACGAAGATGGACAACGTCCGAAAGCGCTCCAACGACTCCAAGATCATCTTACGAGGTATGACGGTTTTACCTATTTCTAATATAAATGAGGTTATAAGATTATGCATAAGTGCTTACCTTATTGAAATGATTTCAAAGGTTTACAGGTTAATATGTATTTAGTTGTAAACATCTCATTTATTTTACCTAATATGAATAACTTAACAATTTATATAGTATGTACAAAAAATTACATTGATTGCAAAAAAGATGGCCCACGATCCATACCTTATTTGAAAACTAATAAAACTATCACTATTAAAAATATTAAAACTAGCAATTACCAACAAAACTATTCTTAAATTCAATAAAATTGAGAAAAAATACAATTTTACGTTCCATAAGTTATATTTTTTTTTTTAACTATTGTTCATCATTCCTTATAATTCGTTTCTTATTTGTGATTTATTTCTATTATGTAAAATATCCCCCCCCCCCTCATAAGGGTTAGTCTAGATTTATGAATGAATAAATTAATTAAATAGTATTTATCAATAGTAAAATAACAATACCTTCTTCTATCTATTTATGCAGAACAACAGTCTTATGTATGTTTACTATTAATGTATAAAAATTAACGCTGTCACTCAAAATTATTTGACCGCTGACGTTTTTTTATACATATCAGTTTGGAAAAATACATGCAATATGGATCTGTTTCGAAAATAATAAACTTTTGGTTTTGAACGAGTTAAAAATTCTTCTTTAATGAATGCTTTTGCTGGTTTCTACAAGGTCATGCGTAATTGAAAACAAAATAATTTACTCCAGATATTGTGGCATCAATATCTATTGATATTGTGGTATCAATTATATAGAGTATGCACACGTAAAAGCTGTATGTTGACTAGAAGTGAAATTATCTATATACTGTAGTAGATATCAACGTCCAAACCACAGTAAGAAAATCGAAAAATAAACAAGATCTTTCAACCAAAACAAGTGGTCTTCGTCAAAATATCAGTGCCAGTGAGACTCTGAACCACCTGTTCTGGTTGAAAGATCTTAGTTATTGTTGTGATTTTCTTACTCTAGTTTAGACCTTGATTTTCATTTCACGTGGTTACTATGAAATCTTGTTAATGTATTAAATACATACTTTGTGTATAACAATAATCAAACTATTCTACATATCTTCCCTTTAGTTTGTTATTACATATTGCAAGTTCTTCTATGTTTGCACTTATGTTATATTATTTTCATTTTATTTTTTAACTTTTTAAAAAATTTAATTATCATTTTCACATATTTTACACCTGACTATGAAGACAATTTTAAATAAAATCGAAACTTTCTTTGATTAATTAATCTTCCAAGATTGGCAGTTTGTTGAAATCGGTATCAGATCTAAGAGCCACTGTTTCTTCAATCACATTTCTCAGGTCAAAGGCACATAGTGTTCTTTCTTGACAAGTCAAGTCAAAGTGTTGATTTTCTTTATCAAGTCAACTCCTTGATAGTGTAGTGATTAGCTCAATATATTCTGTGGCATGGTTTCCACTTATCTGTGTTATAAGTATATCAGAGGTCCCCAAAGGGATCTTTATCGACTCTCAAAAGCGTCAAGGGTTTCGAATATGATTGAAGCTGGTCTTTTGCATGAAACGCAGTTCTGACAATACAAAAGAACGAATTATACTTTGAAAGAAGTGGTGATTTTTGGTTAAAACTCTCTGAATTTGAATCCAATATCAGCACTCTTATAGTCACTCACCGACGATATTCTTCTTATCAGTATCATTCATTTTAGTAAAAGAGATATGTTAGCGTATTCTATAGTAGTAGACTGACAGGTAAGACATTTTCATTAATAACATTCTTGCTACATTTTAAAAGATATTTACCATAAATTTTAAAAAGCTGCCATAAATCTTAATAAATTTTATCTGCATCATACAGTCAGTCATTCATTATATGTGAGAAATAAAAATTCTTTGATTGTATGCAGGTCACCTACTTACTAATGTGGAAACAATATAAGTTTTTGTCATCAATGTGAAAACATATGTTGCTTTCAATACCACTTTTAGAGGGGGTCGATAAGAAGAACAATATTATGGAAAAGGGTCGACATGTTGAAAAGTTTGGTGACTTCAGAAGTATACTAATACACTAGGTGACTTTGCTACATAAAGCGTCATTTAGGGTCACTTTCTAGGAACAAGGTTCTTGTGTTCATACTTCTCAAATAAATCTTCCCTACTACTTTGTCCTCTTCACTGGTAGAGAGTACGTTCTATATGTAATTATATTCGATGCTCATTCATCCTGTTTGAATAGTGTACGCATGTATTTCTGGTTGAATAGACATACTCGTATTCCTTGCCCTGAGTTAGAAGTAGTTTGCGAATTAATGTCAGTACACCTCTTACCCACATGATTTCTTATAACTCTAGAATCTCATTTGCACAGAAGCCGATGTCGGCCAGGACTTGTGTTGACTATTGCATAGCGTCATGTAGAGATTTCTCACTACTTCAGTCTGTAAATAACCTATTAACGTCAACTACGTACGATATCGCGCAGATCATTCCAAAGACCTATGACGAGAGTCCAAACCGAAAATCAGAACCTGATTGCAAAGACTGCAAGCGTCTTTTCCCATTTAGTTGTGTGCCTCAGTTTATATGAACATTTTGTTTGTTTCGGATCGTTTTCTCATCATTGAAGTACATACAGGCTTCGTGGAATGACATCCGGGTAATACACTTTTACTCCTGATTGAGATGTGTGTCAAAATATAAAAATGAGTTATATTAGATGTTTCTGTTCTTCCTGTGCAAGTTGATTTGTCACCGTGGACCGTGACCACTTCTCACGTCATGGCGGTCCAACTGGACTTCACAAAACATATAAAATCGGTATTTCAAACAATAGTTCGTCATTACGAGAAGATTTGAGGTGAACAAGAATCAGTTGATATGTGGTCGAACTGGTAGATCAAAGTCCATTCAGGAACAAACACACTTACTATCTCTAATTGTCGGTTGAACCGTCACCAGGAGAGTTTGTAGTCCTTTTGGATCGTTTTCCTGTTTACAATATATATATATATATATATATATAAATGAAAAAGACAACACATATAAGAAACAAGAAAACTTACTGGATTAATATTTCGAACTGAGGTTCACCGTCAGGAAGAGAGTAGAAGGGAAGAAGAAGAGGTACGCGCGTTCACGTGTACCAGTGGAATGCAACTCTCTCTCTCTCTCTCTCTCTCTCTCTCTCTCTCTCTCTCTCTCTTCTCTCTCTCTCTCTCTCTCTCTCTCTATATATATATATATATATATATATAAAGATTTCACATAAACACGTGAAATAACAATCAATGATAAAACCACAATAAAAAACCCAACTCTTTTTTGGGGATTTTGACACAAAACTGACAAAAACCCGTCAGTTGGGTTTTTGACTCTGACGAAGACCGCTTGTTACGGTTGAAAGATCTTAGTCTTGTTTTCCCATTTTCTTATTGTGGTTTGATCATTGATATATATATATACATCATGATTTGTTTTCTTGACCCAATATTTATATGATGTAATTTTTTTGAGGGTTGAGGTCCAATAATTTTAAACTAGTCCTTTTGCCGACGTTTCGACATATATTTATGTCATCTTCAGGGTTTGGAAATTTGTTTATGTTGCAGCAAACAAATAGTACAGCAAACAAATAGTAGCCATCATGAAACAGTAGTAAATAGGTATGCTGCAACATAAACAGATTTCCAAGCCCTGAAGATGACATAAATATATGTCGAAACGTCGGCAAAAGGACTAGTTTAAAATCATTGGACCTGAACCCTCAAAAAAATTACATCATATATATATATATATATATATATATATATATATATGATTGAATAAGTATAAAGCAATAAATAGCTGTATATTTTAGTGGCTCATCTAACAACAACGAATTCTAAAATGAAAGACTGATATCATGCTAGAGGATTAACAGTCTTTCTAGGGCTTGACTAGCTAACTTGCCTGTATCCACTAGCTAACTTTGTGAGAAGAATGTGTGTCAACATACGTAATGACGCAAGATTCTCGCTGCAAAGCCAAGTAGAGTTCAATCACCTTCAAAAACTGAATTTTTTGTTGTACCTAACATTCTTTTGTAGACATGATGTTCTGTGAAAAATTCCTTTGAAACTTAGGCATAAGATCTCTAATGTTTGTGCTGACTTACTTAAGACTTTCTTTAGGTGCAAAAAAACTTGCATAAGTCAGTGAGTACTATATTGAATATGTGATATGACATTGTTCAAGACGTATTGAGAAGAGTATGTTCTTTATTGCATGGGTATAACTTGGAACAAGACCATTTTTACTTGAGGTGATCCACATCAGTAATTACTTTGTTATCTAATTAACATTTTTTTCGTTGATTGAGTTCTTTATGGCACTCTGTGGCACTACCAAAGAGAATCATTGCAAACGCTTCAGAATGGACCCTTTCAGTGAGACGGAGATTAAGAGTCATGATTCAATGTTATTCAGAGGCTTATACAAGTGAGAGGGGTATTAAAATATTAACATGTTGCGTCCCTTAAGGTTTGTGATTTAGAGTCTCGTATTTAACGAAAAGTACTGAAGACAATAGGAGAGTAGGGGGACAGGTTGGCAAGAAGGGGGTAGGGTGGTGGGCGGTGATTGGTGGTGTGCTCGGGGCAAGTCGGGTGAGTTCGGGTCGGGACGGCAGTGGCCGGCCAGAGCTCCCTTGCCCAGTAGTGCCATGGTATCCGGTTCTTCAGCTGCTATGTACACTCCACCCTGCTTCGACAGCTACTCGTACCGCCTCTGGAGCCTCGCCAACATCTGGTCCTGTCAATGTGAGTCCATTCACTCTCCCTCCCCCTCCTCTCTGTCCCCTTTGCCAAAACTACCCTGAACTCCCTTAATTATTATTCCTATTTAATAGTGATATTTTCCTCCCATCCAGACCCTAGTGTTAAGACTTCTTGGATTTAAAAAAATGCATGAGCTAATAACACCGAGTGAGCATTAAATACTTCCTTTATTAGTTTAAAATAGTTTTATGATTTGTGATTTATGGCATTATATATTTTATATTGATTTGCAAAGAGATATTACAAGTTTAGCATCTTTTTACTGCTATTGCCAATTGTGCAAGTAAAAATGTTGGATTGTTTCAAACATATGTTTATTTTTCTACAGTTCATTTCATAGAGTTGACAGTATTTATCCTTCTCTGGTGAATTCATTCCTGCAAGGATCATTCGGGTTATTGGGTCAAAGGTTAAGAACAAATCTTGGACCAAACCATCTTTCCTTTCCTTTATATTCTCTTCAAAACAACATAAGATTTGATCTCGATTCATTTTTAAATTATAGATTCATTTTTATATTAATTTCTATATAAGTTATAGTAATGCATAATTTCCAAATAGTCTGAGATATGAATGTGTCTTTGTACTTTACAAGGGAAATCTTTCTAATTCCATTTGATCCTAAGCATTCTTCTTGCTTAGTTATAGCAATTTATGAATACGTGAATGGTTCATTAATATGTCAATAATAATTGATTAATTTCTGAATAAGTTCAGTTGTTACGAAAGCAATATCCTTTCAGTGGTAGCCTAGATTCTCTTTGCTGGTGACATGAAGACATGCTTGTCTGTTCCCAGTAAGAAATCTCGAAAGTTTAGCTTTGGAAGCTCTCCAAAGAGGTTTTACTGACATCTAGAAAGGGAAGGGTTAGTCGAAAACTCTAACCAATTATCTATAAATATGGTTTACTAGATGGAAAGACCTGTTGATTTTTATTTGTCAAGCTCTGATACTTCTCCTTACTTATCCTAATATAATGAAATTATTAGATGTAGGATAATTTCATTTATTATTTTTCAAAAAATTTTTCGATTTTGAATCATGTTTTTCATTTTTGTCTTTATAGAATTATCATACTGGGAATTTTATGGTTTCCTAGTGTTTAATAAAAATCATTTTTCTTTCTCTTTTTCAAAAATCATATATACCAATTCACTCTGAGTGAGTGTCATATTTTTCCTGTGTGCTGTAGTCTGTTTTCTTGAAATTATATTCAGTGACCAAGAATCGTGGTGAGCTTGCAAACAGCTTTGCCTCATTAAGACAACATCGAATTAGTTCACTAATACCTAATTAAAACACAGGTAGAATTAAATTATACTTTCTAATGAAAGAAAAACGCTATCGTATATGCTATTGTTTGGTGAATTTTTAATCAGTTTCTAGGAGGTTCAAAAGGGGTAGGCACTTATTCTTCCGGCCGACTAGGTATCACCCTATCCAACTTGTTCTGTCCCTCGAGCGAACCACGACACACCTCCAGTCATATTTTACTTTGCACATTTATCACTTCTTACGTAAACCATTACGTAAAACTTGCTGAAACAAAAATAATCACCTTGTCATAGAATTCTGTTCTATAGAATTAAATAAAAATATTCTAACAGTAAATAATTGTTCTTCCCTTCCTAATTTACTAATTTATTGCACTGCCTTACAAGTTTTGGCAATTCAGTTTGCGCAAACATTGGTTTTACATAATCTATATGTAAATACATAATTACATATAAATAATAAAAATACATTAACAATACAGATATTAAAATTAAAATATTTCTCAGAAAGGGACCATGTTGACGAGATTTTACGAAATAAGGAGATGTGTAGCATTCAATTTTTGTTAGATACAAACACTTTATAATTTTAAAAAAATAAAACACTTTAAGGACCTCTAAAGAGAAGAAAATATCATCTCGGAAAGTTGTTTTAGACTTACGTAGACCAGTAATGGGTAAAAAATTGAATATTTTAATTTCAAATTACGATTTATGAATAATTTGTTTTTTCAAGTGATTATTAAATTTTTTTAACACACACTCACAGACACTATATAAATATTTATATATATGTAATTAGGAATGTCAATACTATAATTTGAACTTAATTGTTTTTACAAACTTTCTGGTATCGTTTACTGTGATGAAGGGCTTTTGTTTTAAAGCCTAGTTATCTTTTTCTTCAATATTTTCGTATTTGTTGTTATATTGTTATATTATTTTTTACATATTGTGCTATATTTATAGTAAATTCACATATAGGAAAGAAAACAAAATAAAAGCTCACTTCAATATGTGTTTCTGTCGCTCTTTAATTTTATTTAATTTAGTTAATCTTTTATATTAATTGTTATTTTACCCTCTTTTCGGTAATATTATATATATATATTCTGCAAAAGTGTCACGAAAAAAAACTTGTCTTTAACCCACTAAAATTTACTAAAATATGAAAACATCTTGAAACCTTATGAGGTTGAAAGGTTTCCATTATCTGTTGGTAGTACAGGCCATATCAGCGTCTTAAACGAATTTTAGATCAAACAAACAGTCATCAGAAATATATATAATTATTATTTATATGTATATAATTAATATCTATTATATTGACTAGTCAAATAATATTTGTTGTATTAAGTATTGCACTGCGACGAAGTTATAGTTTCCCTTTCAATGTATTATTTAGTTAATAATTATAGTTTCTCTTAATAATATTAAGACATGTATATCAGAACAGAATAACTGTGTTTTTTATGCACTGACGCAGTCTTATAATCTGCAAAAGTAATAATTGTATTGACAAATTGAGCACATATATGCAAGAGTTGCTTTATGAATGTCTCCGGATGCTCCGTTAGAGCACGGCTTCTGGGAGAGCGAAAAGCAGGAAAATATCTCAAGATCAGTTAAAGCGTACAAAAAATCTAATAGTGCAGGTAAACGCTCATGATTGTTTCAAATTAATTTTGAAACAAAGAGAAGTAAACAAAATGTTAGAAAAAGTAATTTTTTTAACATAGCAAGAACTGTTTCTCTTTCGATTTTCTCTAATATTTACTTAATTGTTATGAACCTCCTATACATGTCTGTCTTCTATGAGTTCATAATTATGTATATGTTGCTTAAAGAAATCTCAAAGCCGCACTGCAACATTTTATCATAGATTTTTTTTCTAGAAACTGAAAAAAATTTATATATATATATGTATATATTGATTGGCTTAGATAATAGAGTTATCATTAAATAAAACACATAAAATGGTCTTATTTATACTTTGGCGGAAAGACTCTTGCTGTTTGTATGATATTTAAAATAGATGTTCATATTTAATGCATTAGTTTGTATTAAAGCTGATTATTACATAATGCCTATATAAATATATAGGGTTAATGATACTTAAAAGTCAGGAAATTTTTGCATAAATCACTAAGCAATGCCTGGATTTGTGTTTTATAAATTCCTAGAAGTTCATACCTCATAATATATGTAATATATGCTAATTTAATTTGAATTACTGTTTCTTAATTGATTTAACTAAATGAACTAGTCGAGAATGAGTAAATAACGTTTTGCCCTTTAATCCCTCCACTGCCCATGAACATAATTGAATACTGCATTAATAATAGTTTTTATTTTTCAGTTTGATTAAAATATTAATAAATATTTTCGTACTTTAAATTGTTATTAACCTTTATTTAAGGACGGAACATATATTTTTAATTTCTTTGCAATTTTATCTTGCGAGGCAGTTTGCAATATCTCCTGTTGGTATATGTCATTCATACAATGACTTAAAAGTTACTTGTACAAGTAAATAATTGTTATTTTATTAAATTTTTTAGTGAAATATAAATTATTAATATTACATTTACACTTTTAATACATGCAGCTTCTGAATATAGACATTTGAGTCCAGCAGCTGTTACATATGCAATTAATGTTTTCTGATTACCTGATATTCAAATAAGTTGTAAATATATTGTTTTATTCCAGGATAAAGACAAGGTCTAACATAAAAGGTTAATATGACACATAAACAAATATACTAGGAGGGGAAGAAAGAAGCACCTTTGGCACTTCCCTGCTTACAACCTACCAAACATAAACTCCACACTAAACATCTTTAACCATTATAGAGTTATCTCTTTGTGCCTCCTACTACCACTATTTATTGAAGATATTAGTTGTTATATGTCAACGTATTAGCCACGGTAACATTCAGAAATAGGTCTTAGATTTTCTATTAACTTGATTCATTATTCTCTCTGACCTAAACCCTTCCAGAGTCGTAATGTCAAAGTCTTATTTTGAAATTTCTTACTACACTTAATACGCTTATTTTAAGTTCATATGTTGATTATGAAATCTTATACATACAAAGAAGTTGGATTCGTCTTCTGGCCACTCTACATCCTTTTCTGAGGTCGCCCGTTAAATGGGTCGAAACCATTGACTATCAGTCCTAAAACCTGTTTGTCATTCCTGTTTCTTTAAGTTTTCAAAGTATGATCAAACCACAATAAGAAATGGGAAAACAAGACTAAGATCTTTCAACCGTAACAAACGGTCTTCGTCAGAGTTAAAAACCCAACTGAGTTGGGTTTGCAATCGCAATGGAATTGCAATTTTAAATATTCCATTTACAATGAAACTTACTGAAACATAATAATTTCGGTTTTTGCTTTTTAAAATAGTTAATCAAAGTTAATCTGAGTTGGGTTTTTGACTCTGACGAAGACAGTTTGTTACGGTTGAAAGATCGTAGTTTTGTTTTCCCATTTCTTATTGTGGTTTGATCATTGGTTGTTATTTTACGTGTTTATGTGAAATCTTTTTTCAAAGTATATATAAAGGCTCTGACGAGACCTTAATTGATCGAAACGTTTTATTTGTGATTATTATTGTATACGTATGTATGAAAAATTAATTATCAACAAAAACTCGATATAAAATACGAATTAAATAACCACTATGAAAAAATATATATTGGATACAATGCTCTAAGTCCTTGCGTTGAAATAGCATCAAAGAACTAAATGAACTAAAACAAAAAACAATTACAAGTTAACCTGACTGGTTACAGGTTTTCTTGTAATTATTTTGTTGTTTTAGTTCATTTGGCTCTCTGATGATGTTATAATGAACGACCTTACAGCATTGTATCCAATATAGTTTTTTCATTGTGGTTATTTAATTCATATGTATATATATATGTCGAATATATTTTATTCATTTAAGGAAATCTCAAAATTTGCAATACATTGCAAACACTTTTATAATTATAAAAGAATATAACACTCTTTTATATTCTTGATGTCTATAAAAAGGGGGTCTGCTCTAGTTTTCTAACAACTTTCCGGTGGGCTGGTATTAATTCCCAAATCATTTGTCCCTTTTTGTTAACCTAAGGATGACCTATGTTAGAGGCCGAAAGCTTGTTATACGTCTAATTTGTTTTCCTTGTTATAAAGACTTTCGTTTCAACAAGTTGTTTTTACTTACCTGCTCATGCATAAATATGTCGCTTGGACAAATGATTTGGGAATTAACACCAGCCCACCGGAAAGTTGTTAGAAAACTAGACCAGACCAGCCTAAAAGTCGTGAACGCAGAAGCTGCTGTTTACTTTAATCATATATATGTATAGACATCGGCCAGTGGACGCATTTACGTCTCCGTTCCTTCATTCTTTCTCCTTTTTATTTTCTTTTTTTTCTTCTTCCTGAAGACGGCAAGACGCCGAAATTATCGATGTGTAGATGATTTTGTCAACTATCACTATACATTAAAGTTGGTGGGTGGGACATAGATATCTATCTATTCGGTTGATAAGAATTAGACAAGTTTAATTTTGTACAAAGAAAAGGTGAATTTGATAACCATATAAAAATAGTATTCATACGTTCGTAAAATAAGTCAGGAGCATTTGTACTGCTTCACCACCGTGTTGTATTTTTTAAATATCTGGTTGTTATTAGTATAATTACCTATTGTAAAACTGTATAACATCAGATATTTCAATAACAACTATTTAAATTAAATTAATGAACTATTATTTTCCAACCTGTAACAGTCCTCCTAATTATAGTAAATTAGTAATATTTTTACATTTTACTGCAAGCAACGTTTATTCATAATAAGCAACGTATTCATCTTTTTCTTTTGCTCTCCACGTTAATAGTTTACTATATATAACATAAAGTAGTTTATCAAGTTCTAAAGTGATACAGTCAGTATTTTGTATATTTATTGTTTTTTTTATATCTTCTTTAATCATATTTTTTTTCAAAGTTTTTTTTATTTCGTGAGATTCCAAGGAAAGAAACGGAAATGAAATTCTTTCTTTACTTATCTTATCAACCATTACTGCTTAAGAGATTTAGTTTCACTTTATAATTTAAATTTCAATTTAATATATATATTTAACATTAAGAAAAGGGAGTTTAACTGGACAGTACTCAACTGAAATACACAGAACACAGAACAGAATAGATAAATCAATATTTCGATGATGCCGATTCGATATTTCGATCTTGTCAAAAGAGAAGTTGTTTTTATTTTCTTCAGGTTAAGAAGAAGAAGAAGCAGAAGAGATTTCGGGTCTCCATAGTTTTCTTAAAGTATGATATATCCTGGATATATTATCACCGATCATATCCTGGTGACATGCCCAAGACATTCACACCTAAATTTTGAAAGTGAGCTTAGTTTACTGTTAGGGTATTTTGTCAGTTAACCGTATGTACACATATGTAACAAGAGTTCACAATAAACACGTGAAATAAAAATCACTGTCCAACTACAATAAGAAATGAGAAAAAAAAGATAAAATCTTTCAGCATAGCCTCATCTAAGAGCGTTGACAGCTAGCAGATAGTTTGTTACTTATTTCTTCCTCTATTCCTTTGTTTACCTAACATCTTTTTCCTGGGCTATTATCCTTCTCCTGCACTTTACACCCTTTAATATACCTCTGCCTCCCACTCTTTTCAACCCCACAACAGATGTTTTTATATGTTTGGCTCCAGTTGAATTTTTGACTGTGACGAAGACATCTTGTTACAGTTGAAAGGTCTTAGTAATTTTTTTCTTTTCTTATTGTGGCTGGATCTTGATTAATATTTATATTGTTGAAGTGTACCGCAGCTTCGGCTTTCACTGCTTTAAAACTAAGCTGTTCCAGTCTCCTGACGGTCTCGCAAAAGGTAGGTGGTATAATTCCCAAATAAGTTGTCCTCAGGACATTGAAGCACTTTTCTAAACACCCTTTAATGACTAGTAAAAGCTTGAACAAAACTAACAGGCTAACATTACAAGCAAACATTTTAACAATACTAACTAATATAACTGTCAGTTCAAGACTGCCAGGAGACTTGACATCTTAGTTTTAAAGTCGCAAATGCCGAAGCTGCGGTACAATTCAACAAAATATGCCTCCAAAATGATTTACTGCCATCTTATAGTAATATATATATATATATCACTTAAAATTCCAAAAAACGATCCAATCTGGACGCAAATCAGTTCAAAACGAAGGAAAGTAACACTCAGAGAAAGAGACACACTTGCAAACTCAAATTTTCGGATGATCCGTCTTCAGGAGAAAAGAGAATGGGCGACCCCATTCGGATCATCCGAAAATTTGAGTTTGTAAATCTTTCTCTGTGTGTTGCTTTCCTTCGTTTTTGAACTAATATATATATATATATATATATATATATATATATATATACTTAAAATAAACTGTGACACATAGACAGAAACATAACAAAGACTCACTTTTCAATATTTCGACCGCCATTACGGAAATATTGAAAACTGAGTCTTTGTTATGTTTCTGTCTATGTGTCACAGTTTATTTTAAGTGTAATCTGTCCTGCCGGACCGTTTCCGTTTATCATGATATATATATATATATATATAGTTCAGTGTAGAAAAAGAAACATAGAGAAATCAAAAGCACACACCTAAAGTCTCTAATTTTTGGTTTGAACCGTCTTCAGGAGAGAAACCAAGCGCACTTCTCTCTTATCTCTCCTGAAGACGGTTCAAACCGAAAATTAGAGACTGTAAGCATGTGCTTTTGATTTCTCTATGTTTCTTTTTCTACATTGAGCTACATTTGTACGTTTCGGAAAGTATTTCCAACAAAACAGTATATATATATATATATATCAATGATCAAACCACAATAAGAAATGGGAAAACAAGACTAAGATCTTTCAACCGTAACAAGCGGTCTTCGTCAGAGTCAAAAACCCAACTGAGCACTAGATGCAGAAAACATCTGGTGAGGAGTTGAGAAGAGTGGGAGGGAAAAATGTTTTTTTTTTTACCTTTACTTACTGTACTCCTTTGTTTCCCCAAACATCCCTTTCTGTACATTAGTCCTTTCCTGCGCTTTCACCCTTTTAAAATACCACTCTTCCCTCCCACTCTTCTCAACTCCTCACCAGATGTTTTCTGCATCTAGTGTTCAGTTGGGTTTTTGACTCTGACGAAGACCGCTTGTTACGGTTGAAAGTTCTTAGTCTTGTTTTCCCATTTCTTATTGTGGTTTGATCATTGATTGTTATTTCACGTGTTGATGTGAAATCTTTATATGTATATATATATATATATATATAAAGCTTTCACATAAACACGTGAAATAACAATCAAATGTATATGTGAAATAACAATCAAATTGTGTATATATATATATATATATATATATATATATATATTAGTATAGGGTGGCAGCAAATCTTCTTGGAAGGCATACTTATATTTGGACCTGCTAACTTTTATTTATATTCTTTAGTTTATTTCAAAATTGTTTAAATTCTTTCATTGTTTTTTAAAAATTTTAAATTTTCAAAAACGATTAAAGACCCTACCTACGTACCTACCTACCTAAGACCTACCTGAAGATGACTAGAGAAAGTCGAAAGCTAGTATACAATGGTCTTGTAAGTTATGTTAGTTTTCAATTGTATTTCAATTGTTGACATCTATTAAAGTGTTTCAAAAAAGTGTCTCATTGTCCTTTGGACAACTCATTTGGGAATTACCACCTTATATTCGTAAGACTATCAGGAGACTGGAACAGCTTAGTTTAAAACTCGTTAATACCGAAGCTGCGGTACATTTCAACGAAATATATATATATATATATATGTTGGGAGTAGTGCCTCTTGTAGACATGCATTTATACATTTTTCACCTATATCTACTTTCATTAGTATCATGAAAAAACTTTTCATTTTTGTTATTGCTTTTTTTCTGTAGTGAGGTAGTATCATAAATGAGGCGACTGTCCATAATTCATTCTATTAAACTTACATTTATATACAAACATATTTTTTTATCCTATAAGTACCATTAATTTCTAATTTAACATAACTATATATATATATATATATATATTATATCTCTATCTATTTTATAAATCTATATAGATTTAGCTTTGATAAATCTATATAGTTATTTTAAATTAGTAATTAATGGTGATTATAGGTTAAAAAAAAGTTTGTGTAAATATAAGTTTAATAGAATGAATTATGGGCAGTTGCTACATTTGCTACCTCACACCAGAAAAACAAACCAATAAGGAAACTGGAAAGTCCTTCCAAGAAACCAATGAAAGTAGATGTAGGTGAAAAAATTATAAATATTTATATAACTGCTTCCTGTGAAGCTCTCGAAGTGATATTGGTGATCACATCAGGTTATATCAGTTATATTGGTGATGTGTTTCAGAAGTAGCTATTATTTGTTTCCTGGGTGGTAGATCTGATCCCGTGCAGTTCATTGTTAATTGTTCTTAAATATTATTTATTCTGACTATTTAAACAATTCTCTTTACTTATTTATTTTTTATTTTTATTTTCGTTTTGTATTAAATTGTATATTTCTCTTAGTCTTAATTTTTTTTAATTTATTTATTTTCTTATCATTTATCTTATTTGTTGTCTCCCCTCCCTCCGTAAGTTGGCTGTACTGATTAGCCTCCTCAATGAGACCTCATTTCATTCCTCATGTGAGCGACTCACATCTTTTGACCTGATGACGAGACTGTAATGTAGTAGTGAGTTTTTTTGCTCTCTTCTATGCGTGTTTTTTCTGTGAATTTAGTTTATATGTTTGCATCGTAACGAGAAAGGAACACGAATGTGAACAATACACTATGACAGATTTTAAATATTTTAACTTCCCACTACTCCTTTAAGTCTATTAAAACTAAAGAAACAATTTCACAAACTGTACTGTATGAAATAATGAGGAACCAGTTTTGTCAACTTTCTAAATGTTTTTAGTTTTGAACGTTAAATTTTTGAATGCAATATTTATGGGAGCATTTATTTAAATTTCCCATCGTTACCATGATTTTTCAGATTATGTTTATTGTACAATGAGCATAAGTCACTCAGAAGACAACCCAAGACTGAAGTCTTCTTTCTAGGACTCTTTCAGTAGTACCACTTCTCAGAGCGAGAGAAGGCTAGAAAAAATAATAAAACAAAAATAAAATAATATTAAATAAACAATAAATATAAAAATAATATGAGAAGAATACGTAAAGACAGAAACAAATTAATAAAGAAATAAACTTTTGTGCCTATTATTTTATAACTTCCTATAGTTTTATTTCTATTTTTTTAATTATTTAGTTATCTATTTTTTACTTGAATACTTGTTATTTGACTTTCCTTAATTTATTTGATATATTATTTTATTTTTGTTCTACATTTTATTTTAATATTTCTTGTTATTGTTTGTTTTTTATTTTCCCTTCTTTTCTTCTCTCCTTGACATAGCAACACTGATAGAGTAGACCCAAAAGCTTAGCTGTTTTCGGTTTTGCTTCTCATGACATGTGTTTAGATATCGTAGTGAGATTTTGTGTCCGGAATTTCTGATTTTTGTGTGTTTTATCTTTGATTATATATATATTTATATATGCGTGTGTCTGTGTGTAAAGTATAACATTTCAAAGGAAAAAGGAAAACAATAGGAATAAATGCTCTAAGGCGTTTTGTTTTTACTTTGTTTGCTCTCTGATGACATAAAGTGATAGACCTTAGAACATTTATTTCTACTATTTTCCCATTTCCTTTGTAATTTTGTACTTCATTTATGGCATCACGTGTTTATTGTGACTCTTCTTTAATTTTCTTACTGTGTTTTAAACGTTGACATATATTTATATGTTGTAGTTTCAGTTGTCAAAGAAATAAGATCTGATTTCTTATCTCCTGATGATGACGGATTTGTCGAAATATCGAAGTTTTTGTACATTTTTCTTGCTATAACATTGTTACTTTAGGGGAAGTAAACACGTTTTGCATAGTTCTAAAAAGATCCCGTGAACCCCCCCCCCCCCCCCTCAAGTTAAAGTAAACGTCCTGCTTGCTGCATGATACAACTTATTGACCATAAACAATTTGAATTGAAAATATTTTACTTTGTGTAGATGATTATTCTCGTCAACTAAAAAGTGACTCGGCAGTTGCAGAGAGGTTGCTCGTTGTATCCTAGAAATGCATGACCAAGCTTTGTCAACGTTTGGATCAGGTTATTCCTGTAATTGCAGTCTTACCAGACAAACTACCTGGTAATTTTTTTTTTCAGTTAGACGTACAATATCTTCTATATTAAAAGAAAACACTTCTCTGAATCATCATTTTCAATTTTATAATCTTTTCCAATTTTTCAAACAATAATTATAATTAGCATGAATTATATTTCTACTATTATGATATTTCTAACAAAATTGTCAATTACTTTTAATTACTTTTTTTTTATGTTGAGCTAGATAACTTTTGTAAATAGTTGAATATTGTTTGATAGACGAAGTTCTAGCCTCTAAATTTGAAAATTCTTCAGGTCCTATTATAGCCCCAAAATAGTAGTATGTATCATAAATAAACAGTGAAACTAGCTAGGAGCACATGCATCAAAACCCTTAGAGTTATGAAAGAAAAACAATGATATGAAATATCACAGTATGATAAGGGATTATATTAATTTGCTCTAAAAGATTTTTCCGTTAAGTGAAAGGGCCATAAAGATAGTGATTGACACAAAAAGTGCATAGATTCAAATCAATGTATAAGATAATTATTGAGGGTAAAAAATAACCAATTGTGTGAAGACGGTCCAATAAGCTGACGTGAAGGAAAGTCTTTCTCCTAAGTGGTCGGTCCCGGAAAGGATGTGATACCTTTATTGATAGAAATCCCGTAGTTACTTTTTAGATATGTCTTAACATGAATTGGAATGTTTAAATTAAAATTTGTGTTTAAAACTAAACATATGCCGTTTTATGGGTGCATAAAACTTATGAGTGGTATAGTGATATTTTATGTATGAACACTATACGTGTATTAATTATCCAATACAATATTAACAGAGAGTTTTACAATCACATTTCTAATCATCATATTGAAATAACTTTCAATAATGATGAGTTTTGGTCCATGATCAACTATAATGGACCAAACACTTGAAACTTTTGTTAGATTGATTGTTATACAATAAGATATCACAAGGATATTGAAATATTGTTATTTTCTAGAACATTGTATTTAATTTGTGTTTTGTAGAAATATTCTCATCGACAAATGTGAACTCATCACTTCTCTTTTATCTCTGCTAGGCTCTGTCCACCTTGATGCTTTCCTCTGCTATTATGTGCAATAAAGAATTCTTTAAGGTAAAAGCACCCACTTCATATAAGTGGATTTTTGATAAGTGTATAATTTTCTTCCCACCTTTCTAGTCTCTTTGTTTATATTTTAGTTAAAATAAAAATCTCATAGAAAGCACTGTAGTGTATATCACCCTTTGATAAGTTTTAATTTTAATTACTAAACAAAGAAATGATTAATAAATATGAATTAATGTATGTATTTTACATGACCACATCTGAAACATTGAAGAGGTCTAAATCCTTCTTCTTATTAGATAGTTCTTATTAGAGTTTGAGAATACAATTTTTTCGATACAGGGAAGATTATATGTTGAAGTATGAATATATCTATATGTACAAATGAGCCAAGTGAGTTCAACAACAAAACTAGACAGTTGTTGCTGAAATCCACAAACAGTTTTCTTTGTAAAATATTCTCTAATGTAAAACATAATTTTTTTTGTTTCAAAATTTTATACATTTGCCTATGAAAAAGGTTTTTAATAAAATCGTTGGCAATGAGAGTTCAATTTGAACCTGGCAAACTGACCGAGTCCTGATAATTTTTTATTTTGTTTCTACTTCACGGTTGATACTTTTATCAGTATGTATGTATTTTTTTTTTTTTTTTTTGATGGTTGAGGTCTTATAATCGAAACTACTTCTCTCGTTGACGTTTCGACATATATCTATGTCATCTTCAGAGCTGCAACACGTTTTTTAGAATTAACACCGTTACTACTACAATATTGGTTATTGTTTACATTCTAATTTTCTTCTATGCAGGGTAGAAGAGAAGTAGTAATTTTGCCCTTATTGTAAAAAAAAAATTAAAATGTAAACAATAACCAATATTGTAGTAGGAATAGTGCTAGTTGTAAAAAAAGTGTTATTTCACTGAAGATAACGTACATACATGTCGAAACGTCTGTGAGAGAAGTAGTTTCAATAATAAGAATATATATGTATATATTCTTATTACAGCTATATATATTTTATTTGTAGTAGCTCTCTGACGAGATAGTTTAGAAGGCCTCAGAGCTTATTTTTCTTCATTTTGATTCTTCCCTACGGCATTTTGTCTCATATACATATCTTAGGTGTTGCTGGTCTGAATACTGGGTGGTGACTGGCTGTTGGCTTGGCGAGTAGCTGGTGTTTGGTCACCTAGTAGCTGCAGTGTGCGTGAAACTCTGGTGTGTTGACGATTAATTAATGGGTTATGTTTCATGATTTTCATGGCTTCATATATCGGTAGTCTGGCTGGATCATTAATGACAATGATAATGATTAATGATAATTAATGATCCAGCCAGACTGGGGTTTCACGCACACTGCAGCTACTAGGTGACCAACCACCAGCTACTCGCCAAGCCAACAGCCAGTCACCACCCAGTTATTCAGATATGTGTATGAGACAAAATGCAGTAAGGGAAGAATCAAAATGAAGAAATATGTATATATACATATATTCATTATATATATGAACGTCAATGCGTCCAACAGTTGGGATTTGACTCTGACGAATACCGCTTGTTACGGTTGAAAGATCTTGGGGTTTTTTTCGCATTTCTTGTTGTGGTTTGGTCGTTGATTGGTCTTTCATGTGTTTATTGTGAAATCTTATTTATAAGATTAGTTGAGTTCGTAACCCATAGAAATAAATTTGAAGCCAAGAATGCGGCTGTTGAAAGGTCCTCGCGACCCTGCGAAGCCTTCTTTATTCTGCCAATAGGTGTATAGGTTGCACAGTCCCTCTTTAAAATAAGAGTATTGACAGAAAACATCAGCTTCAACTTGAAGTTAACTCCTGAGTTCATTTCAATTATTGTTTTCTTGGTGGTGGGATGTTGGTTAGTTCTATTGTACACTGCTGATGTGAATTTTCATTTCTGGAGGCTGTAATTAGTCTTTCAAGCAAAGGTGCCTTTGTCGTCATGTAAATAGTAGTAGAGGTTGCACAGTCCTTCTTGGTTAATGTGTATTGACACTGGACTCCAATTTCTACACCTTGAGACTCCTTTCAGTTTGTAGTTTTGTTCATTTTAAGTGACATTGGGTTTTCTACAGTGGACGATTACTGCTTCTATTTCTGGATTGATTAATTGAAGGATGATATTTCTGCATGGTGACCTTTTAACAGTATTACTTGTGACATGTTTCAACCATTCTCTGGTTATCTTCTGGCAAAGTTATGGCCCAGACGTTGGTCTTTATAAAATGTCTGTAAGTTCTCCGGATTACTTGCTTTAGTGACCAATGGGAATAACGTGTTTGCCGGTCAAGCAGAATACAAGTATGCGGCTGTTGAAAGATCCCAGTTACTCGCTACCCTGCGAAGCCACAGTTATTCTGTCAATGAGTATAGAGGCTGCACAGAAAACTTAATAATATAAATGGAACAAAGTTAAATTAACTAAAACACGAAAAAATAGAAAAAAACATTAAAAGGATAATAAATAGAAACTGAATCTGCTCAAGAATTTGTAAGTTAAACCCATGAGAGCTTATGTATATATATAATGGAAGGAATGCTCCAAAATATGACATGTAATGATGAGTTTAATCCATGAAAGTGTACACTGGTTAGTGTATAGTGTATAAAAACCTGTTTATAACTGTTGTAGATGTGTATTCTGCTGGTGCATTGCTTAAATTTACGTGCATTTTATTCTCAGAGCTGACTTTGTTGAATCGGTCTTGTTTTCTCTGTTTTAGATGTTCAACGCTGTGTGATAATTCGCTTTTATTTAATCATGAAGACTGATAGGTGTGCATGGTTATATCATAATCAAATGATAGGACCTGAGAGGCATTTTCATATCAATTGTAATTATAAGTAATTCAACAGTGTTGCTAACAATTGATGTTCTTTGTCATTAAAAGTTTAAGTTGGTTTCCTTCATAAGAGTGGACAGTTGTTCGTGTTCTGACGGTGATCAGCATTGTTGCAATTTTAATCAGTTAAATCAACTTTATTATTCATATAAGTTTCTTATTGCTTTTAGCTATTCCATTTTTGTTGAAATGATTGATTATTCTTAGATTTGTTTATTAGAATCTCAAAAAAGAGTCCTAACAATTTATACAAAATTCTTTTTTGACAGTTTTTTCATTATTAGGTTGCATAAATAATAGTGTTATTGAATACCTTTGCAAGAAAATGAAATGTGTTTATCGTCATTGAAGAATAAATGTGTTTGTAGTGGGAGCCCATGTTTCTCTTCGTTTCATATATTTTTTTTTAAATAACAACATGTGATTGATAGTTTCATTTAATTAACAATCCCACTCCAAGATGAACTGATTTTCAAAATAGAAAATTCATCACATCATGAGATGCTGATCGCCTATGGTCATTCATGAATTCATTCATTGAATGCATGCTTTAAATACACTGTATAAGGTCGCTTTAAAACTCAGTTCTATGTAAGCTAATGTGTAATGTAATGTGAAGTTAGACCTTTCCTAAGCTTCGTCTAATGCTCCTAGTGCAATAGTTCAGCAGTAGTAGGTCTCTGCGTTAGAATTGATGATAATGAATTCAAGTATTATTCCCAGGGCTTAATTAACTGTATTATTTGGCCATTAAATGAATAAATGAACCTTGAGCTTTGAGAATCAGTGAAAAAGTTTTAGTCTTTAGAGAGTATAAAATATTATGGGAGTGTCAGAAAAGGTGAGCAGGTAGAAGTGGTCAGCTTGTGCGATCTGATTGAATAGGCACTATCAGTTCTGAGTCAGGGGTGATATGTTTCATCTCTAACAGCTGACCTCGCTCGATAACACCTTACACCTCACTCACCACTTCTTTTCATTCTATTGGCCTCTTTCTTCTTCCTCCTAATTAATTTTAGAAACGCACTTTAGTATAACTGACATTGTTAAAAAATTATCAGACCCTTTACCTTCAACAAATGTCTTTTTATTACAATAATAATTGGTATAAATCAACAGTTATTTACAAGAAATGCCGTATACAAATTCTCATATAAGGGCAAATACATGCCACAAGAATCTATATAAACTCTTAAAGATGGTCATCAACACATCCAAAACATGAATGGACTTTTTTTATCAAATCAAAAAGTTTGGATAAAGCATTCTATAAATAATTGAGCTTAACAAGAAGTTAATTTCTTTTCAATTCAAAGATTAATAAACATCTACATTTCTGTGTAAAACAATAACTTGAGCACTTAATGTAGTTCATACTTAATGTAGCAATCGAATTATATTCGTAGCAGAGTTCAATTTCTCCTATGACTGATTGTTTATTTGACAAGCACAGTCGGGTGTAAATATACTCAGAAGTAAAAATAAGTTGTTTTTATTCATGTATTATTTAGATTATATGTATATTTTGAATGCCATAGATTGCAGATGTATGGCCTATATATATCGTTGATTCAATTAGGTGCTTCATGAACCAAAGTTTCGTTAACATTAAAAAATTTTTTGTAACATTACTACTTATTTTAATTATATTTCTTTTATATAAAAGAAAGTTATTTTGTATGAATAGAAGTTTGACTAATGAACTATCGAGAGTTTAGCAAATTACTGTTATTCATCATTTATATTTCTGAAAGGATCTCTAAAATCACCTGATGGTTGCAATTTTGCAATCCCTTCCTGATGAAGTGAATGCCACTTGACTTAACCACAAAAAAAAAAGCTAATATGTGAACCGCTCTACTCATTGGCTTTAATTATGTTTGTTTTTGTTTTGACAAATAAAAAAGATTTCTTATATTGTATTCCGGTGAGTGTTGAAAAATCAAAAACCAAATCTAATAAGAAAGAATTAATCAACTCGAAACTGAAGTTGAATCAACTACAAAAGTGAGTTTGAATTACAAAAGTGGGCTCTAATGGGAAAATGTTTCAGAAATTGCAATTCATAATTATGTATATACTTATAAAGAGTGAGCAGAAATGTATTTTAATCTTTCTTGTTATATAACAATGAAGTCTTAATGATAAAATAAAGAATGCGACTTTTACAAAAGAGTTTGCCCTTTCTAGAGATTGAGGGACAAGTAGGAGTATTTGATAAATTTCCTGACAACAGTTTAAAAATCAGAAGGGTACTATATGTTATATTATTGTAATTACAGGATTATGCAAGTAAATATAATAACTATTTTTAAAAATGTATTATACCGTAAATTTTATAACTTTTACCTTCATATTATTAATTAATTTGTAAATTGATTATGAATGTTATAATTTTACATTGACTCTTGCAGTATCAAAAGAGTTTATTTGTTTTACCATTGAAGTATACCTTAACTTACATTTCTTTCATCTTTAAACGAACATATGAAATGAAAGAAAAAAATTGTTATAACTTACCTTAATCATAATTTTTTTTTAAGTGAAAAGAGTATCAAACTCCTAAATAATAGATTTTAAACATTGAAATAAAGCCAAGATTTAATTTGAATCTGAACCTGTCTTACGATATTAAAAAAAAAAAATTAAAAAATAGGCATGAAAAATAATTAAAACAATCGTGAATTGAAATCTGAATTAATAGTTTTAAGAATATTAAACTTTTTTATATTTAACTATCAAACGTACCCGTCTTTGACGGAATCAAAAATTTGATTTACAGGGTATTCAATCATTAGAAAATATGGAATAGTAGAAAATATCATTATTAGTTCAGTGTTAATCAAATGCCTCTGTATAGACCACATTACCTATCTGTCCTTCCAGTTCTTGGAAGAACAAAAAGTTCTTCCTCTTGACTCTTGAACAAGCAAACTACAGTTGACCATGTGAGAAAAACTTGGTCTCAGTTACTTCAATTCCTCTTGCGAATATTAGTTACCGTTATTGCAAAACAGACGCTGACGGAACATGAAATGCTCAAGTTTCGTAACATGAAATTTGTTACTACTACTAAATAACAGCATTATTGGTGCTCCTTTAAGTTTTTAGTCATGAGCAGGCAGTCCAGGAGCAGTCTCGGAGTTAAAAAAATCAGTTGGATAATGAACTGCTTCCTCACCACTAATCACTCTCTTTACTGACTTGTAAGTTCTTTCCTCGACTTGATTTAGCATAAAAACTTGTTTGTTGATTTTTCCTGCCTGTTCATCGTAAGGGTTGAGAATTGCTCGTTAACAAATTCATTAATTCTGAATAGATAGCACATCCTGAACTCTGGGAAACACATTGTCAATACCTCAAATACGCAATATATTCATATACGCAAATGAAATTAAAATCAACTACCAATACCCACTTGCTACACCTGTATATTTTCAAAATAAACATGTCTGTGAAGTTAGCAAAATACAGCTTAAAGCGCCATAACTTCTCTTCTAAACTGATTTTCAATCCATTCAGAGCCTATATTTTAAGTTAGACATACACAAATCTACTTTCAAAGTTTCAGCCTGATATGTCTTATGGTGGCTGAGTTTACTGGTGACAACATTTTGCGGATAAACAGACACACCGACAGAAATATTTCTAAGAGTGGATTCCGTTTCTCTAATGTATGAAACGTAAAGAAAACTTGAAATGAATCAGTTCTAAGCAATATACAGAAAAAAACTTTCTTTTACTTATATAGATTAATCTCCCATCCTTAATCATAACCAAGTTTAAATTGATTGGAAATTAAATAAGAATTTTGAAAGATAATGTTTTTGGTTATTCAAGACTATTAAATAAATTTTCTCTGATTCTTCTGATAAAATACCTGTAATTCAATTGTAGGTAAAATAAAGTACACTTATAGTACACTTCAGTTCCAGTTTAGTTTACCCCGATGTACTTCGAACAAATAAAACACATCGCTGTGACTCTCGAAGTTTTGGTACTTGGTTGCCTCATGTTTTCTTAAATTGACTCTTTGATATTGACAATTGCTAGTACGTTGCTATTGAACATGAAGATGGACATAGCACCAACAGGTCAAAACATGGAGCTGGTAATAAACATTTGAACATAGCAACATTCACAAGTTTTATACGTATTTTAATTTTAAATAATGGATGTTGAATTTTTTATTTCATAGAACGCGTATTTGCCATTTTTATCGAATTTAATCAAAACAAAAGTTGAAAAATACTTTTGGTGGTGTTGGCGCAGTGCCAACTGAAGAAATACTTACCTTCCTAATAATACGTTTTCCTTATATTCTTGCATTTCTTATGTTATTTGTAGAAGCGACTGTTATCTTATATGCTATAAAATACGTTGTTTAATAGAAATCGGAAGGCTGGGTGTTGGAGACTCTCCAGTTGATTCCAGGATCATTTGTCTCCTTGAACGTAAAAGAAATCGCTTTCTCCCTTGTTTTGGTCACTGTCTTATTGAAAGAAAGTTAGAAACTAAACTGTTTAATTAAGTGCCTTATTTTGTATTATAATACAGTTCATACAAACAGAAGAAAAGACCAACTGACTGGATACATGTGTAAATATAACTACGTTGGAAACGCTAACTCCTTAAAGAATACTATTATTAAAGCAATTTCATTGAGACGCTACTGTAACTTTTTAATGCTCTCAGTGTTCAAGGAATCAGAGTACAATTTCTTCAACTGTGTTCAACGATGACCTAATCCTCTTGACCTTCGTGTCATTCCCACAAACCTTTATATTTTACTTGTTAAATATTTGTTAAAGTTTTTATTGTTGAAGAGTAAATATTATAAACAAAATAAACCACATATCATACCCCCCCAAAAAACATGAAGAAATGAAACTCACGGCATCAAAACGTTTAAATCCGTTAAAATTTCAGATCAAGTTTAATCATGATCACTAGACCTAAATTACAGTAAACAAGACAAACTCATTATGCTAATAATGAATGGAAACTACTAAGTAAATAAGTATACAAGACATTTTTTAATTATATATTGTGGTTATAGTAACCTTCAAAGTATCTTAGAAATATTGAATTTTTTACAGATACTCTTTAATAACCAAAAATAATGTACATATTCTCAACCATAAAATATACTAAATTAACATGACAGCCTATTCCTGTATCTAATATATGTTCAACATTCACCCTGGTATACTTCAAACAAAAGAACACATCGCTGTGACTTTGTTTGAAAAAGAACTTTGAACAAAGAAAAAAGGAGTATAAGTATGTAGCCTCATTTACAATATTGTGGAAATCAAAAATAAAACCGATGAGAAATAAAGGGTGAGAATGAGATAGAACGAGAAGTAGAGAGAGGGAGAGAGAGAGAGAGAGAGCGAGGGAGAGAGAGGAGGAGAGTGAGGGAGAGAGAAATTAGATTGAGAAAGAGAGTGAGAGGGGGGAGAGAGAGAATAGATTGAGAGAAAGTGAGAGGGATAGAAGGAGGGAGTTAGAGAGAGGGGGAGAGAGACAGTGGGGGGAGAGTGAGGGAGAGAGGGAATTAGACTGAGAGAAAGTGAGAGGGAGGAAGGGTGACAGGAGAGACAGAGAAAATAAGATTAAAGAGTGAGTGTGTATGAGAGGCAAAGTAAAATATTTTCACAAGTTATTATTAGATATACAGTTAGAGCTGAATGACATTTACTATATTGTTAAAATTGTCTCCAATTGATATTATGTCAGATCCTGAATGTCAAGGTGCATGCATAAGCAGTTACAATAATATATTTAGCGGCATGTATTGCCTACCCTCAAACACTTCTAATTGTATCATTTCATTGTTTTTACCATCTGATGTTACACTGCTAATGATTTTGCTAAAATAAGGTGAGTGCTTTTAAATAGGGTTGATGTCCCGCTCTTTCTAAAAATAACCTTGTTTGATGTTCACTTCTGATGTATCGTTTGTGGGATATTGCAAGTTGTGTCGTTACTCATATTTTTCAAATGAATTATGCATTACGACGTATATATGTTTTTCATTGATTTGTGCAGTGGGCACTCACTAGTAACGATTGTAGTCCCTGGCCATGTGTCATAACAGCAGAGCTTGAAGATATGACCAACATGCTTCTACATTTTGAGCACGCACAAGTTGATGTCTCTTGCTTGTGCGTGCGAAGAGAGGGATGTGGTATTTTGGTTCAGTGGCTCTTCTTACAGCTGGTCGTACTATCATTCAATTATAAAGAATGGTCTCGAAGTGGAGCTCAGATGGAATCATTGAAACCATTTCAAAACTGTATGTTAGCGAAAATTTCCTGACTTATCCAAAGTAATTGTGTTTAACTGTAGCAGACCAGTGTAAACAAACCAATATCAATTGGTTGTTATTTGTCAACGAGGTTCATGGAACTCAGATATGCATCAATATATCTTTTTTAAACTAACAAGGAAAAATTAGCAGTGGCAGTCAAGTGGTTATAGAATAATGAACTATGAGTGCGTAAACACAAAATGTCCAAGCTAGTATTAAAGAATAGTCTGAGTTGATGTAGTTGTTATTGCTCACTCATTTATCCTTACAACCTGCACATTTACTGAGTAGGCTGTGGCAGGCAGGTACTGAAGTACGTAGTACTGACTGAACTATCTGAGGTGTCCGATGGCAGGCAGGTACTGAAGTATTAGCCAGTACATAGTGCTGTTTGAGACACCTATCTGAGGTGGCCGATGACAGGAAGGCACTGAAGTATTAGGAAGTATGTAGTGCTGATTGAGACTGAACTACCTTAGGTGGCCGATGGCAGGCAGGCACTGCAGTATTTGCATTGAGACTGAACTACCTGAGGTGGCCGATGACAGGTAGTTACTGAAGTATTAGCCAGTACATAGTACTGATTGAGACTGAACTACCTTAGGTGGCCGATGGCAGGCAGGCACTGCAGTATTTGCATTGAGACTGAACTACCTGAGGTGGCCGATGACAGGTAGTTACTGAAGTATTAGCCAGTACATAGTACTGATTGGGACTGAACTACCTGAGGTAGCCGATGGCAGGCAGGCACTGAAGTATTTGCATTGAGACTGAACTACCTGATGTGGCCGATGGCAGGCAGGTACGGAAGTATTAGCCAATACGTAGTGCTGATTAAGACTGAATTACCTGAGGTGGCTGATGGCAGGTAGTTACTGAACTATTAGCCAATACGTAGTGCTGATTGAGACTGAACTATCTGAGGTGGCTGATGGCAGGTAGTTACTGAACTATTAGCCAATACGTAGTGCTGATTGAGACTGAACTATCTGAGGTGGCCGATGGCAGGCAGGTACTGAAGTACAGTAATCCATCGCTAGTTCACGGTTCAATTTTCGCTGGTTCAGTGTTTCTTTTTGTTTTTCATTTTTATTTACAACACAGTACACTATTCAGTAAGGTTAGGATTCTCTCTCTGTTGGAAAGGACGTTGTTTGAGCTTTAGAGGCTTATATAAAGGTGCGTCCATTATTCGCGGATTTTCGCTTTCGCGGGTGTCTTCGGTCCCCATTATCCCCGAAAAGTGAGGGATTACTGTATTAGGCAGTAGATAGTGCTGATTGAGACTGAACTATCTGAGGTGGCCGATATAGCTTGAATTATGATAAAGAAGTGTCACCCAGTAAGTATTCATTGGGTTTCCCCCTAAGATGTTGTATGTCTTGAAATAAATAAGTCAATATTAGTTGCTGGTGTTGGTGTGGTTGTTTTTCTGGTTGCATTATTACTTTTTCATAGCAATGAGCATATAGTATTAACAATTGATTGTTTGTTCTTCCCTCTAATTGGTTTATTTAAGTTGTGTTCCACAGTTAGATGAAACACATAGATAATGTTCGTTGAAGATCTGTTTTTGACTCAGTAGTTACATTCAGTTAGCCAAGTGCTGACCACCTCGTTAGTTTTAAGTTATGCTATGATATTGTTTGGCTAATAATATAAATTGTTCTATAATACGGCTCATTCGAATATTATAAAATTTTTCAAGGTTTACCCCACTACAACTCTTATCCACAGATAGGATTGAGGTCTCTGGTTTTCTTTCGCCAGTTGATATTCTATATGGAAATATTTCTTTTTACAACACTATTGATATTGAAGTGTCAATTACATATCTATATTCATATGATGGAACAAGCCACCATGAAGCTAAAAACTAACTAAGTTACGAATTGCCTCCAGTCTTCCTTGCCCGACAACGTTCTGCCTGATAATCCTCATCTGTATTCACTTAGCACTTTTATTAGTGAAATTTATTTTACTCTTCAAGTTTACCCATATGCAACAAGCACCTAAAATGTTTTTCTTTCTTCACGAACTTTAAGAAATCTGGTGGGCCTACACTCAATTTTATACAAGTGAATATAATATCCAACTGGTTGGCAATCAATAGGGTGTTAATTTTACTGTAGTGTGTTAATCATGTAGACGCAGCACCAAACTCTCTGGTGAACTATTATCAAAGTCATAGATTATCAATTTAATTATTTAATTTGTTTTACTGTGGTTGTATGTATTTTATTAGCTATAATACATTTAAAAGCATTGATTTAAAAAACTCTGTATGGCATTATTATCACTAAACTTGGGGCTATATCCAAAGTTAATATAGTTATCTTTTGGCAATGTAGAGATAATGACAAATACCATCAAAGGTAGTCATTCCTCTTTTTATAATAACTATGTAATCTGCATATTTCTGCATATTGAAAACTTGATTTTTTTAAAGTATCCAGAAGGTATCAACAACTAATCACCCTGTTGGCGGCCTCTAGTACTCACAATTTCAGTTCTGGTAGTAAATCCTAAACTTATACTAATTATTCTCGTGTTAGATTGCTGCAATCCATTTTATAGTCTTGGATTAAACATCTATATATTTTTTGTGATACACTGATTTTAAGTAGTGTTCTCAGAAGCTCATTCATGTCCAAGAAACAGCGCGGATGATTTCTTTAAAACAAAGGTGTTTTCTATTTTGTTAATCAAGTTTTTATAACTGACTCCAATGGCTTGCCCTTCAGATATGTTGTCCATGTTGCAAATGCTTATTGACAGTTATTGAAAATAGTGGTAATTTTTAGTGTAATATTACTCTTCAAATACTTAAGATAATGCAATATTTGTAGTAAGATACAAACATGATACAAAATTTTAAGTAGCCTTTTTGTCATAATGAACGAAAAAGGACCTTTTTCATTATTCAATATTACGCAAAAACGTAGGGGGTTCTTAAGTACAGCAAGATCTAAGTATGTACTATTACATTTTCCTTAAAACAATCAGATTGGCATACCTGGTTATAAATTTTGAATTAAATCTTGTTACACATAATATTAACCCATTAAACTACCATCTAATTTTTTAAATTATCATTTAAATAGCAACTCTTATTATTCAATTTTCATAAACACTTTTTCTCAGTCAATATATTCAAATCGAACAAGTATTTTAGGTTATCCACTATCTGAAGTTAAGTTTTCAGTATTTAAAGCTGTATTGCCTTTTGCAGCAATTAGGATTTCATTATTTTTTTTTTGCAAACTAATTTTAGGTACGTTTTTTAGCAAACTTTCATTTTTCTATAATTACCACTATTATCAATAACTGTCAATAAGCGTTTTGAAAATGGACAACATACCTGAAGAGCAAGCCATTGAAATCAGTTACAAAAACTTGATTAACAAAATAGAAAACACCTTTGTTTTAAAGAAATCATTCCACGCTGTTTCTTGGACATGAATGAGCTTCTGACAACACGATTTAGAATAATTGTATCACAAAAAATATTAGTCAATAAGTTTTCAATTTTATAATTGACCATTTAAGTGTAAAAAAATATTTTTTGAATTCATGAAATGTACTACCTACAACGCTCCTTCCCGTATTCAGAAGTATTCAGCTCATCTTCTCAAATGGTTCTATTTGGAGGTAAAATTTATTGTGATCGGTAAAACCTTTCAGAACGATCAAAGAGTACATACACTCTTTGTAAAATCATTTCCATTTTGTTACAAAAATAATCTGAAATTCTTTGCAGTTAATTAACTGCTATCAGTTTCATATTAATACCAAGAACATTTTAAAGTTTGTAGTTTAGGAGGAAAAAAAGTTACCTAAAATCATGTTTTGGTCAGAAAAGTGACTTTCCCATGATATGATATTTCCCAAAAACAGGAGGGCATATCTACGTTATAGAGCCCATTTCCCTGTGGAATATGAATATCCATCAAAGAATCAAATATACACACAGACAACACCATTGGGAAAACGTGAAAAATGAACTTTGGCGTCCTCAAAACATGTGAATCCGTCTCATCGTGTAAAGCTCGAAATCCAGTTCATCGAAGACATCAGTGACATTGATTAGAAAAGAAAATGTCTGTTGAAAAGAATATAGCTGACAGTTAGATAACTAGAGGACAGTGCTGAGCTGCATAGCTGCCTCTCCTGATTAATATTAGCTATGTTTAGGCAGCTCACGAATACATCTATTCTACTGCTGTAGTAGCGAAGTTCTGCAAAGCCCAACAAATCAGCATTTTGTTTACAGATCCTACAGTGAGCCCACTATGACTATTCCCGATAGTCATCTGAAGAGTTGAATGAGGAAGACAAGTTAGCAAAGACATAGTAGTGTTTCAAGTCTATACCCAGAGTGGGACAACCTGCCTAATCTTGCTAGTCCATTTTATGCAGGTGTTTTAGGGCAGGTGTGTTGAAGGTTTTTCTTCATCATGATTTATTTAATGCTCTGTGTACAAGTACCCTTGATTTCTTACCACATACTTTTCTAGAAGCCATTTTCAAGTCTGCTGCGGATTGAAGATGATATGACCACCACTGGCACAGACATGACCTTGCTCAAAGAGCTCAGAGGTGGAAGGTCTATGTACTGACCTTTCCTGACCAACACCACCAACTCCCCACACTCTACGATAGTTCTTTGAACTGCCTAAAGATTTAGTCTACTAACAACCAAGAACTCTATAAAAGGATATGCAGAACAGGAATATTGATAAAAGGACAATTAAACGTATTCGATAGTGCATTAGCCATTGAAAGAAGTGAGGGAATTCAAAAAACGAAAATAAGTGAACTTTTAACTAGATGGCATTTCTATTAAAAGTAACCATTTATTTTGTGCCATATACATTATTGATTTATAGATGGTAGTTTACAGCCCCATGAATTTAAATTTAAGGTTATATTATACTGTGCATTATTTCTTTAGTAAAATATAACAGTTAGGTATAATATCAGTTAATTATAGCTGTTTGTAATATAAGGTAGTTGTTAATAAGGTTTCCAATGGTAAGTCAATTGAGTATCCAAGGTATATATTTAATGGCAACTGCAGTAATTATACACAATCATCTGTAGACTTACATTTGTCAATCATCAAGCAACGCTTTCTCCTCTAATGTTATAGAGTAGTACAATATTTTATCTACGGTTTGTATATATTATTTGTGTCTCAATATTTTCCCTACCATAATTTTCATTATTTGCTTGTGAGCAAAAATTTTGGCAGATAATTTTTTTAATTTACTGAAGCAAATGAACTACTGATTGGAATTATTTTTGTAGAAGTGCAGAAACATTTAGACTTCATTTGTAAAAACTGTTGTAAATCAAGGTTGTGTAGCTTCTAAACCTGTTGAGCAATACACAAACAAATATTCGACATCAAAAATTAAATAAACATTAACCGTTGGGTTGGGCTGTGCAATAAGAAGCACATACAGGTGGGCGGGCCACCTGGGCAGGTAGTAGCTGATTGGCTGTGACACCTGCGCGCGATTTAGACCAGGAGGGGAGGCGTGGCGCCTCAGCTCAAAATGGCGCCCAACCCTTGCCTTTATAAACGAAGCGAAAAGAAGTCCACTAGTGCTCACGAAGTTAGACAGAGCACCAGAGACACCTAGCGGTGGAACGCAGACTTAAATTTCCATAACAAAAGCCTATTGAACCCGGCAAGCCATATGTGGAGCTCAGTGTGGCAGACCTCATCTACTTACTCTTCTATTGTTCCCTTGATTTACCGCACCCTCTACCTTCACCTAACTACCTTTTTGTTCAATAAATATTCCCCTCTATTCACTTACTCCTTCGCTTATCCACATTATGTTTAAACTTTTTTTTCCATATCGATAAATTATTTATGATCACAAATATTAAACACAATGTGAGGTATTTTTTTTCAGTGAACTAGGAAAAGAATACTTGTTACAGAAACTTTATTATTTATATAAATATAATTTATTTTTCCACCTTGAGACAATAGAACTAAGTTAAAACTATTTCCTAGTTAATAGTCATATTTGAACTGAATGATTTTTTAATTTTCTACTTGAATTAAATATTTTGTGCTGCTTTAAAAGCACTCTTAAAATAGTTGACCATGAAGTCCTCCCGGATGTGAGCTGTCAGGTCCTCCATTGCTGATATCAGCAAAATCTTCACATTTGTTCATAACTGCAATGCAATTAACTATTCGGTGATGTCAGGTTGTTGTTTGCGGGTTGCTCTGTTTACAGATAACAATTTAGGTCACTGCATAGACTGCATTTAAGATTCTGCGAGATCGTAACTATATATTATGTAATATAAATATATATTAAGATATGACTATATATAACCATAGCTATGTTGAATATAACGGTTTCCGTTAGATCACCAAAGTAATGCAATATTGGACGAAGCCATAAGTTGTATGGGTGACAAACACTATGGTTGCCAACCAGCATGTAATGTTGGTTACCCATGTTTGAGATGGACAATATTTTAGTCCCTTTGCAATCCAGAGTCTTATCAGAGTATGTGTTGGATGGAACAACATTCTGGGAGGGTATTCCATATAGTTATATATTTACGTCTTAGTAGGGCGAGCATTTCTAACATAAGGTTTGAAGAATCCTTATTGAGTTATGTGTCACGAGCTCCACAGGGTTTGCAAAAACTGGACAATACGGTGCTAAAATTAATTGTCAGGAATATTCCGGCAGAATATCAGAATATTTCGCTTAGATGAAGGCAGATTTTTTTAAATATTACATGTACTCACTAATGGTAATTTTTTATTACATAGGTAGTATTAATATATTCGGATCGTTTAAATATTCGCATACGTAATGAGATCATATTTGAACACGTTTAAAAGGGCGTGATTTAATTAGATAGTAGATTGCATTGTTTCATTAAATTCAAAACTCTTGCAGAATGGAGTCATTTTTTATAAACACATTTTTACTGATGATCAATAGTGCAATTAAGCATTTTTATTCTGTATTTTTAATAACATACTAAAACATTTCATTTAGAGATGTAGGTGTGTGCCTCATTAGTTTCCAACATTTTAAAACCTTCATAGAGTATGTAGATTTTATTAAGGAGAGGAAAATGTTGATACGCTGGCTGTCGGCAGTTTAGGTTAGCCCTTAGCTCCAATGGCTTCCATCTCTCTGTATAAGCTGTATTGTTTTTATGTTGAATGTGGTGTCGTAGGACTCAAATCCGCGATGTCCACCTTGGGCGCTTCGCGGGGTTTGTAGGGATGTTGTGGACCCAGTCAAGCGGTAAACGAGTTTCACGTAAGAAAGCATAAATCTGATCTGCTTTATTGCGGCTGAAAGTCTGAGAAACATAAAACAAATCAAAACTGGATAATCGTGCCCTATTGTTGAGAAAAGGTCCTTGCTTACTGACTTCGGAAGATTATGATTGACTAGAGTCGTCTAACAATGATCTTTCCTACCTCTTTTCATTAGTGGTGTATATGTCGAATCTTTATCTAGTAATGTTCGGCAGTGTTTTTTGACTTGGCGGATTGTACAGACGGAGTGCTTGGAGGTTTGCGAAGGCAAGTGCTTTATCATCTATATTGTGGCAAGTGCCACTAATATCCACCTGGTTGTGTCCCTATTAAACGTCCAGGTGCATTCCTTTTCACTAAACCTAAAAGAGTTTCTCTTTAATGTTGTTGGACATTTGGTGTCATTGTTCAAAGTACACAGCGAATGGCGCTTGGTAATACAGCTTCCTGCAGAGCTTCTATTTCGAGTCGCCAGCATGCACAGCTGTGAATTTACTATCGTAATTGCCTAGGTTAATTTAATATTAACCTAGTTAACGTAATTGCTGTCCGTTTAATAGGACAGCTGCTCATTTCAATGACACAAGCTATTGGATTCTATTTTTATGCTTCCTCTTTAAAGCTTACTACGAAAGATATGCACAGTCCAGTATGAAATTCCTTTAATTGGTATACTCCCTTAGTCATGCTAACATTTGCTTATGATTGCTGGCGGATGTGAGTGGTGCATATGACGATGTTGTGGTCCTATGTTAAGTTACTGGTACTGTTGCTTTGACGTTGATCACCAGCACACCTGACGTCATTCTTACGTCAACATATACTTGCTTGGATAGACTCATTCCCCGGGCAGCCTGTCTTGTAACCATAATGTCATTCAAATTGAAAACAATTTTCCTCATATAATATTTTTTTGTCACACATAGCAACAAAAAGTTATTTTTTTTATTTATTAATATTGGACTAATTTAATAAAGCATGTTAATTATTATTTGTCTAAGTTAAACTTCTTCATAGGGTTATCATGTTTTTAACTAAGACATAGCATATAACAAAATATGGGACTGATATAAAGTATTTGTGATGGAATTCAGAACAGGAAAAATATAATTAATTAATATTGATATCTATATAACTAATTTATTTCACAATGTAATATGCATGTTTTAAGTTTCATGGATAAAATTTTGAAATAACGAAATGATCCTTTCTCATATTAAAAATATGATGTATTCGTAATATATGTATTCGTTTTGGTGGCAGCTCCTTAAGTACGCTGTAAATATTTGGCACGTGCACATAAAAAGTGCCGCTACTTCGGTACTAGCATAAAGTTTCACATTAAACGGAATCACGTGCGAGTTGTATCGTAACTCTGCCAGACTATGTACAGCCGTATATTTAGACAGCTTATATTATTTTTACTTTACTATATGTAATCCTTAGTATATGTAGTTTACTACATATAATACTGACTTAATTATTCGTAAGTATAGTAATAATGAAAAAAAAATCGTTCTAAACTTTGTTTGAATTGAAGATTGAAAATCTGGTAACCACAATGGACAATATATCTGTAAAAACTGAAAATTCATCTTGAAATAACAGATCACCTGTACTTGTCGGATTTGTATGCATTAAATTAGAAATTTTTTCGGAGGCTCAGAAATTTTTAGGAGACTCCAGTGAAATAAAATTTTTACTTCAATGTTTAACAGCAAAAATTTGAAATAAATGTTAATATGATATGTAGGAACAATAAAATTCTTAAATATAAAGAATCAACGCCAATCAATAATATATTTTATGGTGGTTTCCTGGATATGATGGATGACATTAACATAATGTTGTAATCAAACTACATATTCCATTCATGAACAAATCTTGCTGTCAGATATGTAGTCGTTGTTGTTTTAAGAACCCCATTGTCTTTGTGTAATATTGAGTTAAGGGAACTCTTCCCTTCTTTATTAAAAAAAGGATACAAGTGTTTAAATAAGTTTAAATACTTTGTTAAATCGAAATTATAGTACAACCAAAATAAAAATGTGGAACTGTTGTTATCAATGTAGAATGTACGTTAAAATCGGTAATATATTTGTCATGGAGCTCTGAGACAATTAAGACAATAGACAATATACAAGGACAATTCTAAATATAGTTCGTTTTCATATATGAAAAATATATTGTTTATGTATTATAATATGGGTTTGGATGCATTTTATTGTATAGAATTTTATTATGAACAAATCAAGCAAAAAATCAAGTCATAAATTTCAAATTGAAACCGTGATGACATCCATTTCATATGAGGAACCACAGTTTTCCTGCAGCATTTTAAATTATATTTTAGTATATAGATAATAATAGTGTTGAATGATCATAGTTCTATTTGCATAATTTGATAGAATAGTCTATACATGCATATAGAATGATAGGAGTACAAACAACAGTAAGGAATTTTGAAATTGGACTGACTTTTCACGCAAGTAACTGACCTTAACGGAGTCACGGAATATGTTGTTGCTTTTTCTCTATAATTATTGACTGAGAATTAAACTGATTGTGAAGAAGTTTCAAAAATATAGAACTACAGTTTTATTGAACAAATATTTGAATTTGTTTTATACAGGACACATGAGAATACTGATTTGCGTCGGAGGACCGAATGTAATCTGACAGTTTTCTAAACAGTCTTAAAATTCACTAAATTTAATATATTAAATTGTAAGTGTTGTCAATTAAATGCTTGTGAAAAGTGGCAGTCTGACATTATAGTTTATAGGTCAAAAAGGAAATACAGAAGTTCTAAATGAAACAATTATTGTATGACTAAAATATGGCTTTGGATTTTATTCTCCACATACATTAAAAAACTAATAAATTGGAACAAAGAATATCAGCTTTAATGTTTTTCTTCATCTTGCTGTAATTAGAATAGTTTTGTCATACGAATAGAGTTTAATTGCATGGACAAAATGGGTTTTTTAGATGTAATGATTGGTGATTGGCCTCTGCTTTGCATGGGTCTGACTAGTTGTAGTCTTTTCGATCTCCGGAGGGTTGATGGCTTTACAGAGGCATTGGCTGGATTAGCCTAGTGCAGTGATCCACAGGCTTTGGCTGGCTCTAGTTAACACATGTTCGAAGTGAGCGTTGTGTAGAACCTCGTTTAATTAACTCCCACTTGCTAATCCCTTACCGCTTCATTCTGACAAACCATCCCATTTATCACTAGAGCTGATTCGTCATAGCGAGTGTATGCATTAAAAGATTCTAATTTTGCCACTATTGGGGATCATAGAGGCAGGGGAGTCACCTGGTTCTCAGTTAGGTGGACCGAACACATAAAACTACCAATGAGCCATCCACTGCAGGTCTTCTTAGAAGTAGTGGGGGAGGGGGGGTTCATAGCTGCTGTATGTTGCTGTTTCGTTTATGGAAGAAAATTAGAACAGACATGTGCCCTATTTCCTCGATAGATTCGTATTTAAATATTTTTAAATATTCATATAGGATTTTATTTGGTGCTGAAATTTTGACCCAAGAAAGATTAAGATTTGTACATAATTGTTATTTTGTAATTATTATATATAAAAAAGTTGTACTTTTAATTATTTTAGTTTTGTAGTTAAGTTGAAAAAAATTATATTAAAAGTAATTCATAAAAGTTTTATTCTTTGTATAACTTCAACCTGACTGAAGTATACTTGAGAATAATCGTCTTCAGTAGTCATATTTTTGAAAGTAAAGAGACCTAGAGAGAATCATTCCTACTACAGTAGGAGAATCACTCCTACTCTGCATAGAAAAAGTAGTCAATGTCATATTGGAATTAAATATAAAAAAGTTAATGTTTTCCATTGACACTGTTGTTATTTTAAATAAACTGTCCTTCTTATGAGATAATGCGGACAGGTGAAGTTGAGGTGAGATGTCCAGGCTGTAAAGAAGCCTTCAAGTAGTGTTAATCCCATGGATAGAGTCGCTGCATAACAATACTGTTAGAAACAAATGTCTGACGTCTAAATTGATTTTCTCATCCCTGAAACTCCGTTGACATTGTTGATTGTTTTCCTGTTTAGTCCTCTTAAGTCCGTTTTATCACCAGAGAAGCCACTGTTTTCTTGCTAAGCTAAAGTTGAAGAGTCTTCTAGCACTCTCTCAAGAAACACAAGTACTGTGACAGTTACCTGTGACAACCTGTAGGCAGTTACAAATTCTGGCTGCCTCCCACTGTTGTGACGCTCTGAGGTTTGTCCACTCTTAACCAGATCCCGTCACCCTAACTATGATCATGATCGAAGTTATAAAATTATTTTATTTTATAATTTATTTTATTTTATAATTTATAGTTTAGCCTCAAATTAAGTATTCAGAAAGTATGTCGTTCCGAAGTTTGTCGTTGGAATGTAGCGAATGGTGTTAGATTTATTACACGAGAAATGTAAGAAAGTGTTTATTTTCCATAACATATGACTAAATTAGTTGGTGCAATGGGCACTCCTTAATCATTCCTATTCATAAAGTTTATAACCTATATCAATTTAGTAATGGTGCATGCAACTAAATCTAAGATAGTGGTAATAGAAATAGTTTTTAAAAAGGCTGTGAGCATAGTATAATGAAAATAAGCTGCCCAATTCACCTTGTATTCACTCTGTTTTGGGCAACAAATTAACGTTTGTTAATATGTCTTATCAGATATAAAATCAATAAATGAAACATATTGAAAATGATGTGATTAAGTTGATATTGGAATAAGAAAGCAAGTGTGACGGAAGGCTGAGCGGTTGCGTTTTATTTTAGTAAGTGGCTAAGGCTCAATTTAATGGAAAGCTGCATGTAAGACTAATTCACTGATCTCAAACTTCTTTCAAAAATCATCTTGTTTTTTTGTTTCAAAAGCTAACCATAATAGTTCCGTTTTGTTTTCCATTTAAATTTGACTGCCAAACCGACAGACATAACATTTACCGCTAATAATGATTTATTTTGAAAGGAATGAACATCGTTTGGCTATTAATCATGTGTTATTTACTAGTCTTCTTTGCAAACAGGAGAATCTCGGTAAAATATTTAACAATCCGGCAACACAAAGCACGTGTTTTCAATACAGATTCGATGTGCCTTTGTATGCCATCTGTTTGATGTTAAATATTCAGTATTCAACCCTCACTATTAGGCGTTAGTTTTTATATTTAAAAAATATAATATCAAATACAAAAATATATGCGACAACCAATTCTAAATATAGTTCATCAAGTTCCTCAAATATACCATAGAAAAAAAACTGTAACCAACTGTGAAAATAATATTCATAGCAACCAGTTACTTAAGGAATCTATATAGATAAGTAGTTTTAAAAAAGAAGAAAATAACAAACAGAACCTCTTAAGAATTGAGTTTACTATATTAATTGCAGGAGCTCTTTGAAATTATGATGTTATGGTTTATTTTTATTGGTAGTACTTCAAAGGTATGTCAGCTAAAAATTGGATTGTTTCTTGATTCCAGCCACACAATTCATAGACTGAATAATATTCTAAACAATGATTGCTTAGTTTTTTATATCTTATATCATTATACATATATATATATATATATTTTTTTTTATTATTATTATTATTTCGTATTTTATATACTTTTTATCTTGTTTTCTAAATAAATATTGGAGGGATTTCTATTTTTCCTCTCCTCCGCTGGGGGGCAGCATTGCGGTGGTTCCACGAGTTACTCTGGAGGCCAGTAGCAGTTTGCTTCTCAACGCGAGTACTTCACACTTCTTCCCGATGATGACGGATGTCGAAATATCGAAGTGAGTTCTGTAGTGTCTTTCTGTGTTCTTTTCTCTGTGTTAAAGTGTATATATATATATATATATATATATATATATATATGACTCTGACGAAGACCGCTTGTTACGGTTGAAAGATCTTAGTCTTGTTTTCCCATTTCTTATTGTGGTTTGATCATTGATTGTTGTTTCACGTGTTTATGTGAAATCTTTTTATATATATTATGATCATACCACAATCAGAAATGGGAAAACAAGACGAAGATCTTTCAACCGTAACAAGCGGTCTTCGTCAGAGTCAAAAACCCAACTTTTGGGTTCAGTTGGGTTTTTGACTCTGACGAAGACCGCTTGTTACGGTTGAAAGATATTAGTCTTGTTTTCCCATTTCTTATTGTTTTTTACTCTGACGAAGACTGCTTGCTACAGTTGAAAGATCTTAGTCTTTGTTCCCATTTCTTATTATAGTTTGAACATTGATTGTTGTTTCACGTGTTTATTAAGAAATCTTGCTCTCTCTCTCTCTCTCTCTCTCTCTCTCTCTCTCTCTCTCTCTCTCTCTCTCTCTATCTATATATATATATATATATATATATATATATATATATATATATATTGTATATATATATAATATTATATTACACTTTTAATTAAAATATTTTTTAAATTTTTTTATATATTGACTTTACGGATGCAAAACTGACTTTATCAATTGCAACACCGGTTTAATACATCGAAAAACCTATGTATAAAAATGTGTATCATTAATTCCTTAAAGTTGTATAAATTGAAAAATAAGTGGTGATATCATTAAATATCACTAAGCAAAAATATACAAAAGAAACATGTGTAATATTGATGAATTATTTGTTTTTCTTGTTACTTATGAATAGGAAGGAGTTGGTGTTTGATTGAGGAGAATAATGGGAGAGTTGTGTCTGTTGCAGTGCCTTTGGGCAGTTCTAAGGACGAGGACCGCCTCGCCTGCATTCATTGCTCTGCCCCCTTCCCCAATCGGGACCAGCTGGACAAGCACGAACTTCTTCATTCGCCTAACGCCCAAGTTGTAAGTTGCCATGTCATTAACAAGTATTTGTCAGTCGTCAAGTAATAGCATTCATGCATAATTTGAACATAATCTGATTAACTTTGGTTAAAATGTCTTATCACATATAAAATTAATAAATGAAACAATTAAAAATCATGTGATTAAATTTTTATATGACTTAATCATATAAAAATGTGATTACTTTTAAAGTTGAAAATGATATGTTTTGTAACATATTGCCTACAGTTAACTGTTTTTGATTTAGTTTCTTTTTTTTTTAATATTTTATTTATTTTTATTTTTGTTATTGTTTATTATATTTCTTCTTGTCTCTCCCTCTTCCGTTAGTTGGTTGCACTGATTCAGTACGTCTTGAATGAGATAGACTTTCGTCCTTGTTTGTCTTCAAATTAGTAATCACTTTTAATATATTTATATGACATAAATATTCCCACCCAAAGAAAACAAACAACTAACATACATTATATTCTACATAAGTCCAACAAGTTGCCTTCGAACAAGTCCTTTTTTAAACTCCTTTCGCAATAATCTAACACGTTACACAGGTAGGGAAGCGAGAATTAAAATTTAGTTTCATGTTTTCATATTCGGTTTTGTTTTAATTTATTTTAATTAACAACTTGATATTTAATCATGTCTGAAGATTAATCACTAAAATTTTACGATTATAATTTTGCACACTAAATGTATGAGTCAATCTGCTCAGAGTCCCATTAAATTACTTTTAATAGTCGCGTTATTTTATCTTATGAGCAGTTCATTAGTAAATTATGCTGTTTAGAAAAGAAAAAAATTAAGAAAAACTCATGTTGAATTTTATAGATTAAATCTATTAAAATAGTTCCAGTTCAGCAGTGCGTACATCAAATATAATTTGGATGTCAATTTCAGGTTAGTTGTTACATATTATGCATGTCTTGATTGCACTTGTGTAAGGAAATATGATTAAGAGAATGAAAACACTCATCCCGTTTTGTTTTCTTTACCCAATATTATGATATAATTTTTGTTGTTGTGGAGGGTTGAGGTCTTATGACCGAAACTACTCCTTTCGCAAACATTTCGATATATATTTATGTCATCTTCATGGCTACAACATGTTTTTTTTACAATTAGCGCTATTTTTAATACAATTTTCGTTATTTTGTTTACATTTTTTAATTTTGAATACTGAGTGTTTACATTTTTTATTGTGTTTGCTTATCTTATGTGTTTATTCCTTTTGTTTTTTTACACAACACAGTGTATGCTAACATTTTTACACATTAAAAAAAACCCACAGGGAATAAAACAATAAAATAGGCAAACACAAGAAAAATGTAAACACTGGGTACTCAAAATTCAAAAGATAGCAGTAATGAAACATAACCTCCACACAAACATCGACAGTAGCCTGGGTGCAGCAAACACAAGGATGTTTCCAAAGAAACCGATTTCCAAGGTAAGGATTGATTTCTATAGTTCTAAAATAATTTAAAATCAATAAAATACAATAAAATATCTTTATTTCAATGTGAAAATCCACGGTAATAATATCAGATGTATCAAATCACTACCTCCCGATTTTTACCTTCTATGTAAAAATGTAAAATATGAAAAAAAAAACAAAATTGTAATAATAGTGCTAATTGTAAAAAAAAAACATTTTTTAGCCCTAAATATGACATAAATATATGTCGAAAGAAGTTCAATCGTAAGACCTCAACCGTATAAAAAAAAAGCAGTATGAAAATAACCAAAACACTTAAAATAATTCAATAAAAAATTTGAATAATTCAATAAAAAATTTGTAGTCAGTCAATAAATATGCAAGAATAGAAAGTAATAATGGATATTCGGGTAACTGCACAGTTCATGTACATTTCGTCTAAATTCAAATTAAACTGCAAGCAAATTTCTTGAAGCGTACGCTTCAAGATATGTAAATATTTACATATTTTTCGAATTGTAATTTTAAGTGGATTTTATTTTTTTCGTACAAATTCTAATCCATAATGATTTCAAATAACTTAAATTTGTTGATACAAAATTAAATAATAAAATATTATATCAAGTATTAATTAATTTAATGTTCCATTAAATTTAAATAATAATTTAGTTCGAACAAATGGAAAAATTATTTGTTTACTAATAATTTAATTAATTATTAATTAAATTTAATTATAAAAATAATTGAATTTAATAGCTGAGCTACTATTTTATGAGGTAGGATTATTTCAGAAATTGTAAATTTACTTGTAATTTGTCCATAATTTCTGTAGTAAAATCCATATGACCAAAAGTATTTGTTCCTTAGTCAAACTTACAAGATTCTGTAAATCAGTTCTGTAGTTACTGCCTAAAAGGGATTTTTGATTATTAATGAATAGCTGCGTTTTACCATAAGACCATCAACATTACTGAGGACTTTACGGGCGTTTATTGAGTCTTCCCACCGTATTTAATACCACAGCAGATCTCTTTCTCTTTTAATGTATACATATATATTATTATTATTTATTAATTCGTTTGAAACATATTACCTACAGTTAACTGTTTTTGATTTAGATTGTTTTTTTAATATTTAATTTATTTTTATTTTTATTATTGTTTATTATATATCTTCTTGTCTCTCCCTCCTCCGTTAAATGGTTGCACTGTTTCAGAGCGTCTTGATTGAAACATATTACCTACAGTTAACTGTTTTTGATTTAGATTGTTTTTTTAATATTTAATTTATTTTTATTTTTGTTATTGTTTATTATATATCTTCTTGTCTCTCCCTCCTCCGTTAGTTGGTTGCACTGTTTCAGAGCGTCTTGATTGAAACATATTACCTACAGTTAACTGTTTTTGATTTAGATTGTTTTTTTAATATTTTATTTATTTTTATTTTTGTTATTGTTTAATATATTTCTTCTTGTCTCTCCCTCCTTCGTTAGTTGGTTGCACTGTTTCAGTGCGTCTTGAATGAAATACATTTTCGTCCTTGTTTGTTTTCAAAGTAGTTCACATTCTTCTCTCTGACTCTAAGAGTTATATATGTATGTAATTATTATTATTCAATGTTAAGTTCCAAAAATATTGTAACTGTCACTCCAGTTCTGCTATGAAAAAGAAAAATAGTCTTCAAACTGTCTCGAATAGTTTGAAGAAACATCTAACATAAATTATATTCTACATAAGTGCAAATCTGCGTAACTTCAACATTAAATAGATTTTTCAAACAAAAATTATTTGCTTACAAACATGCTATACTGTAGAATAATTACAGTAAAAGAAGTCTGTCTTATTCATTTCACTTTTTATAAATTGAAGATAAGAAGTAGGTGAGGACTGTTTATTTCAGTGATGAAAAGTCGAGTCAATTTTGCAATAATAAGACAGTTAAATTCTTCTGTGAACTGTTGAATGCTTTTGCAAGAAGAATAACCGTTTTGATTAACAAAGTATTGTTGACTTGTTGCTGAAATGAAAACCTAAATACTCTTTGTTAACGCAGATATTGTGTACAATAACTGTATTAATTTATGTTTATCAAAATAATTCATCATGTTTTGGTTAGTTTATTTGTTTGATAAAAATATTTCTATGTTATAAAATGATTTTAGATGTTTCTTCTATTAGTTTGTTACTCAGAATTGGGACTAGTGCAGGCAAGCAAAACGTACAGTTGCCTTAACAACCATTTTACTAGTTCTGAGGTAAAATGGATAAACCAACAAAAGTCTCCACACAAATGAAGTTTTATTCAACGCGTTTCGTTACTATGACACTAGTAATACAAATTATATCTAATTGGTTACAAAAATTAGAGTGAAATAATAAAATGCAATTAAGAGAATTCAAGACATACCCAAGGATGTGGTACTGACGGGGCTGGTCCAGTGAACACAACTAGTAGGAAACAGATCCGTTGCGAAAGAGTGGGGATAGGGATTTTGTTGGTTTATCCATTTTACCTCAGAATGAGTAAATACCATACAATTACGGATTGCACAATTAATCATTTTACTAGTGTTATTTTATTTCAATCTGATTGATTATAGTAATTTTTATTTCAAATATAGATAAGCCAGTGGGAATATTATTATACTCAGCTTTCAATTTGATAGAGGAAAAAATTATTTTCAATAAAAAGTATAGTAAAAGTTGCATTCTCAAAACAAAAGCCGACTAGTCGTTCGTAATATTAACTAAAATTCAATTATTATGGAATAACTCGTTTTCAAAGGCATATTGATTTATGGAATTATTGCAAATACATTCTGAGATTGAGGGAAACAAACATTAACTTTTTAAATATCTTTAAAATCCAGGTTCAAGGGAATTAGTCATTTTTCTGATTTATTACTTTCTTTTATAAATCAATGAAAATTCAATAGACAAAGTTAGGATAGAAAAGATATCGTTCACGATACTCTGAGTAAAGTTTGTCTGAAGACTTCATTTGAACTCCGGGAAAATTAAGAGTCTTAATGAAGTAGGCGGCAACTCTGCTAATTTAAAGCAGTCCGGTATATGGGTTGATGGTTAAATTAATCTAAGAGAAAAAGACTGGCAAAGCCAATTCTAAGTAAATAGCGCCACAAATGGAAATTAACAATTCCTTGGAAACCTTAAACAAAGATGAAGTCTGAAAAATGATAAAGTCTATAAAGGAATTTGCGAACTTTTGTTAAATTACATTGGCGAAAGAAATGAAACTGTCGTGTTTACTTACAGTGTTGAACACAGAAATCCATGTACTGAACTAGAGAAATGTCACTAATTTTGCGTCAGCAGCTAACACTAGCTCTGAGTGTAGGGTGACGCGATATAAGGTGCACTCTACTTTGTCTTCTCCATTCAGTCAGTTTTGGGTCTTGTTTGCCGTCTATAGTTTTATCTAGAATCTAGGAGATAGAACGTTTGAAGCAATCCAGAGAGAAGTCAATAATGTTGTCTTGTATTGCTGTAAAGTGGAAATATGGTAAGCAACAAACCTATTGCTCTCAACTCAAGTGGGAGCTAAGACCCCCCTTAGTTTACGATGTGTCAATAAAGGAACTGAAGAGGAGCGTTAGGGGAACTCATCTAGGACACCACAATTGAGTTTTCTTAAGCAAGGCTCCGTAAGAACTTGAATGAACAGAGACACTGTCTTAGAAAAGGACCTAAAACCTCAAATATTTATTAATTAAAAAGTACTTGAAAACTAATTAACTTGAAGAAATGGGTCGATAGAATATCTCTCACCATTAACTAAAAAGTCAATATTATATTGATATAGCTTCTCGACCACTGATTTTTCAAATTCACACAAGGGGTTCTTGAAGGTTTTGGTCATAAACCTACAACTCCTGATTATATGCCGACGATTCGCCAAAAGTTGTTTGGCATTTTCCAGGCTAAAAAACAATTTAACATTTAACATTTTGGGTTTTGTTGTCTGAATAATTAATAATAAGTAATAAGGTTTAGACAACAAATGTTTGTTTTTAAATGATGAATAATAACACTGGGTATTTTATGATCCTTTTGTGGTTCTCTTGTTTCTGAATTTTTGTTTATTTGGTTTGTTTTCTGTTGGTTGGTATTCCGTGTGTTTTCAAGGAGCTCCTCTAAATCTTATACGTTAAAATATCAAATATTAAAAGGAGCTTGAAATTAAACGAAAATCATTAGTATTGCAACTGATTGCCTTTCTACACAGTGGATAATTTTATGTACTAGTTTTTTATAAGCTACTGAAGTTACTTATATTATGGATTCGTATTGTTGGTTTGAATTAGTAGATTTTTAAGAGTTGTGATGGTTTTTATTATACTTTTTTTGGCTTTGGTAAGGCCAACAAACTAACAAAGCTGATTGCTGATTTCAAGCTGTGCAAAATAACAGAGTTCTAAACTGTTTAATCATTTGAGTCGAGTTTAATGTCTTTGTGGACACTGAAGGACAGCTAATGTTAATCCGTCTATAGAATCATTGAAGAAAGTGTTGATAACTTATTGAAATTGCCTTCTCAAGGATACAAAACAGAGGCCTTGAGTGTTGCTGACAATTAAATTATTTTACTAATTGCAATATTTACCACTATTAAGTGAACAGTGTTAAATGATTATTGTATTTCATTCAACTGTGTCGAATATTGTGTTAGAATTGAGGAAAGCAGCGTGGGAAGCCGGTCCAGAAAACAATGTTTGCAGTCAACTCTTTTACTGCCGGCGCCACCCGGTTCTCCTTCATATCTAATTACTTTCCACTCTACCTTACTTCGCCAAGCATTCTTTTATTTTATTACTTTCCTAATGCTGTATATAAGTGGTCTTTTGTCATTGTTTAGAAAATGCATTTAATTATATTTGTACTTTACGCAATGAGGCAGTTGTACTTATTTATAACAATCCAAGTTGATTTAAAACTTGAATTGTTTAAATTCCTACATGGACTGTCAATGAAGCGTGACTAAGTGGGAGGTTTTTGTTTAACTTCTTTCGAGGTATGTTTGAATATATTTAGTTCAAGCAGAACTGAAGACTTGTACTACATGATGCCAGCAAAGCCGGTAGTGCTCCAGTCAACTAAATGGAACTTAAGAATGCTAAGGGAGAGAATGTATGCTGTAGTTGACAATCTACTATAAAACTAATCACCAGGCTTTTGATGCCTGAGGAGTTACTTTGTATCACCTTTTTTATTTCATGGTATCAGTTGTTCATTTTGTATCTTTTTACTTTGATCTCCGCTACAGTGTTAAACTGCTTGTCCCCTGAGAGTTATTGGATATTATTTCATTAAAAGATGAACCTCTAAAGTTACCGGGTCATTGTTGATTTACCACTATTCTGTTCGAGTAGTTGGTTAAAACAAAAAAAAAGAACACTTGACGAAATGTGCGAGCGTTGGTCAAAACGAAGAGTAATTTTTTGGGCTGTAGTTAATCCTCCAGTGCTAGTGACATAGTTCAAGTCGGTTGCATAATAACAGTTGTCCAGCAGATGCTCTATAATTTGTCTTCTGCGGCGTACTTACATCAGTTACAGTAACTAGAATTGATAGACTCATTCTAACGTGAGTTTTAGTTGTCTATTCAAGAAGTGAATCCTGCATCGCTGTTTAATTGTAAGCGCAGTCTCTAAATGATAATATAGTCAAGTTTTCAGGACTATTTCAAGTTGTTTGTAAAACATCAAATAATTTTGTATTCTGAAGTTATGCATTCAGTCACTTTGTGGTATTTACTAATGCTAATATTCAAGTCCCCATAAATGTTAACAGCTCTCTTCAAACATCTTATCTTATTAGAATTAGACCAGATATCACTTGAAAATTAAGTAACTTAAAAATAATCCTTTTAGGACTTATTTATCTCTTTATATCACTTTTGTATCTTTTTAAGATAGTTAATTTCCAAGTACTCTATGGTTTGTTTGTTTTCTGTTTGTAACCTAAAAATAACGCCACGTGTTAAAACGCGTTTTTGTACAAAACATTTGTATTTGGTAAATTGCATATTTTCCCCAATAATTCCTACTCGGAATTTTTTGAGTTTTTTTATATTATTTCTCAGATAAATTGTAGAGTTTTGTTAGAAATTTCGGTAGTTAAAATTGAGTAAAATTTGTTGAAAAAGGGATGGTGTAGAATTTTTGGGTTAATATTTGAAACATGTTTTCTTAATTTAGATTAGACAGGCTAGATGCTTGTGAAGAGGGTGGTGGTTGCGTTAACCTGTCGGGGTGGCGCGATGAGGAGGCGTCAGTTTTTTCAGCGATGTCCGCCCAGGTCGGAGCAGGGATTTATGTGGCACAATAGAGCGGCTTGTTGTGAAGAAGTGATTTAAGTGGATGGCAGCCCTTGGTGGGGGCCAGTCTAGGTGATGGCCGGCTGACTTACGCAAGGGTTGGTGCCGCGGGCGCCCATTACCCACAAGTGGCTGCTGTTTTTGTGCTGGTTCCCACAGCCACACCCACGCTCCACACACACACGCACACCACATTCTATCTCTCTTTCCCTCTCTCTCCTCCATTAGTCTGTCACGTCTTGTAACACATGGCTTCACCTATCCACTTTCTTCTAGGTCCCTTTTTATTCAACTATATCTTGCTAGTTATATCTAATTAAGCTAATTGAAAAAATTGGCTTTATTCCTAGTTTTTTTTTTAGAGAGATTTTCTTATATATTCTTTTTTTTATTCCGTATGTTTCAATCTCATATCAATCATTAGCGTATGAAGACTTCGTAAACCTTAAAAAGATAAATTCAATTCACACTTGTATTCAGTTGCAATTTTATAACTGATGGAAATCAATAGAAGTCTCGAAATAAAAATATTCAATACAAACAACTCGTTCAAAGAATGTAGGTTCTTCTCAGTTTTTTTGGTCCGTGCCAGACAACATCTGATGAAACCTGAAGACTCTCTACATGTTCGTAAGCTCAGTATAAAGGCAACCTTTGTATTTTAGGTATAAAAAGCAAGTGTTTCAAGTATGTAAAAATGATAATTGTAGTTATCAATTTCTTGATTAGTGATTATCATCTGGATATAGTTTTGAATTAAGTATTCCGGATTTATAATTTATCTGTGTATGAAAATAATATGACAATTTAGAACTCTTCTAAACTTTATACATTAAAATACCAATAAAGAAAAAAAAAATTCACGTTTAAGGTAACGTCAATTCATCAGTTTAAAGCAACCGATAAATATTGAAATTAATAACTTTCCTACATACTGGACGACTATATGAACGAAGCTGACTCGTTAGAGTTGCTGTTTTAATTTCTTTTTGAGTTCTTATTTTACAGTCAGTCGTTTGAAAGTAATCTCATCTCCATATTTTGTCACTTATTTATAATGAAGTAACTCTTAGTTTTCTGATTATGTATTGATCACATTTTTTTAATAATGTTACTTTGACAAGGAGAATATAACAACTGTTTTGTTCTGCAGATATTTTTATTAAAATAAATTTTACGAATTCATGTTTGAAATATCTGGTTTCAAATTAGCAGATTTGAAGAGCTATGGGAGTTTCTCTTAATACCGATGTTCCTATATATATATATATATATATATATATATATATATATATATATATATATATATATATATATATATAGTAATTAAATAAAACGGTCCAGCGGACTTTAAAATAAAAACGAAGGTAGCACACAGATTGACACAGGAATAACTCACTTCTACATCGCGAAGATCGTCGTCGAAATCTAGAAGTGAGTTATTCCTGTGTCAATCTGTGTGCTACCTTCGTTTTAATTCGTTTATATATATATATAACAATTAAAATAAGATGTTACACATAAACTGAAACACAACAAAGACTCACTTTTCAATATTTCGACCGTAATGGCGGTCGTCCTCAGGAGAAGAAGTGAATTGACGGAGGGACGACAGTCAACTAAAGAACTCACTGGGTGAGAGCTAAAGCAGTGCTGCCGCAAAGGAGAAAAATAAAAAAGGAACTAAGAAGTCGAGAGCAAAGAGAAAAAAAAAAGTTTTTATATTATATATATATATAATATATATATATATATATATATATATATATATATAATGATCAAACCACAATATAAAATGGGGAAAAAAGACTAAGATCTTTCAACAGTAATAAGCGGTCTTCGTCAGAGTCAAAACCCAACTGATACTTTGGCTTAATCATTGATTATTATTTCACGTGTTTATGTGAAAATCTTGTTATATATATATATATATAGTGTCGGTCGGTAGACACTTCCACGTCACCGCTCCTGTGTTCCTTTTCCTACTTTTCCTACCTGAGGACGGCGTGATAGCCGAAAAGATCAATAATAGTAAGTGGTAGTCTATTTTTTGTTTTCTTAAGATAACTTTAATTATATATATATATATATAAAATAGTCACCGCCCTGCCTTCCTGTGGGACTCTTCGCTCTTCACAGTGAGTTATGTCTGTGTCTTTCTGTGTGTTTCCTTCGTTTTGAATTTATTTTATTTAAAAAAGTCCGCCGGACCGTTTCTTTTAATTGTATATATATATTCTAGATTCCTATATACGGTGTGGTAGCATCACCATTGAATACTACCCCTATTGCCTTCCTCATCATTGAACAGTTCATAGAGTATACTAACTAAGTCATCAGTTTCAATTTTGTGTTCAGTATTAGTGAATTAAGAAATTTGCTAACTTTATACCAGGTTAAGAAGTTAAAGTGTTGCTGGGTGGTATGCTCCACTACATGTTTCCACTATGAATCAGTTTTCAGTTGTTTGCTATGTCTCGAGAGAGGGACAGGTTTCCATAACAGACAATGTTCAGATTAATCTTCATTCGATGAAAAAAATCAAGTATCTACTTATGTATATCTATTCAAATCAAGATGATGACTAAGTATACATATACTGATATTTATTTTTTCTATGAGTTGTACGGGGAAAGGAATATGATTCATTACAATGTTGACCAATAGGAGTGAAGTCACTCAGTGAATGACTGAGGCTTCGCTGAGCAGCGGGTAACTGGGACCGCACGCATGGACCTGTAAACTTCACTCCTATTGGTCAACATTGTAACGAATAATATTTATTTATGAACAAATGCCTAGTTGGTTTCTAAAGCAGTTTTGAAGTTTTAGGGATACATTTTCATATAATACACATGTAAAATAAAAATCAACTTTTTAACTATAGTATGAAATTAATAAATATAAGCAAGCAAACACCCTAATGCAAAATAGAAATAAAAGTGTTCGGAGTCCTTTTCCTTCACGTTCCCAAAGAGTAGGTGCAGATAAAATAAACCAGTAGAATACTTCGCTCTTCTGTATTTTTTTACCCATTCTGCTCACTTAACATTGCTAACGGTTAGTCTTCCGAGAAATTTTTTTTCGTTTGTTCTTTATAATGTTTTGTTTCTTTTAACAGGGATCACAACTAACAGTGACACATCTAATCAGTATTAAAGCAGTGAAATTTTAAAACTCTATAGTGAGATGTAAGATATTTTACAGTAATAAATTATGTCCGTTTAAATATCTGACTAGGTAAAGGAGTTTAGTTGTACATTAGATATCCAAATGGTGATGTCATTTAAGGAAATCTATAGAGACGTTAAGTGAGTTTGTTAATGTATTCGTGGATTTCTATAGGAACAATTCTTATAGTTAAGATCAAATTAAGTGTTGAGAATTGGATATCAGAAGTGGTTCTGTTTACCCTGAACTTTGCTATATTTTGTATTCGTTACAACTTAAAATACTGAAGAACAACGCGAGATATTTTTTAGCTCATGCAGGGAATAGAGTGACAACATTATTCACGATTGCTTGTCCAATGTTACTTACAATACTGAATACCGTCTAGGTACAATACTGTAATCCGTGCTAGGGCTTATTCTCGGAGGAGGGCTTCAAGTACATTAAGCAGGTTTACATATTTTTGTTTAACATTTATTTTTATACAGAAATTTAAATTTATTCGATTGCAGTCATGTCGTCTTCTGGAACATCGTCATAAATTATCAAAATTTTGAATTCCCTTCTGATTTTCCTCCAAATCTATTTCCTGTAGAATCATTGGTCTGAATCTCTCATGTCTTGAAATATAGCTATGGTTAAATTAATACTTCTTGTCCAAGTAGCCTTCTTGAAACGAACTTTAGAGGTAAACAAGGAATTTCTTGGAATATTTTTTTCCAAAGAATCTCTGAAATATTACGACAGCTAGAATTACCTACTACATTCAACAGGATTTTTTTAACGAATTATATTTTTTACATTATCTTAACTAGGGCTTATTTTCAGGGGAGGGCTTGTAGTCCAAAACATCCCGAAAATCACGCTAGGACTTACGAGTATTTTCGGGGGATGTCTTATTTTCGGAAAAAGACGGTATGCAAACCCTTTTATTGATAAACTACTTCACCAACCACGGTGTAAGACGAATTCCTTACCACAACTGATGGCATTTACATACTTTTATTAATCTGTGTCTATTTATATGACTACTTGACTTGTTCATGTCATAAGATATCAGTAACTGAGGAACAATGATTTGTGGAATGCAACATTATTTACGTAAATCTTTTGAAAATCACAAGTGTTTAGTGTTAATAATAATAATACACGAGTGTGTATTTTATTTTTACTTCAAAGGCAAATACTACTCTCGGTTTCAAAATTATATCTACGTAAAAAATACCTCAAAATAAGTAATGCTTACTTTAGTTTATTCAGAGACATTTATTCTATATATTTGTTTGGATAGCTTTTACATCAATAGCGGTAGCTAAGATTTTTACTGGTTTATTCTTCCACTACTCTCTTTTAACATGTCCTCTGGTTTTACCAAACCACTAGAAATTCGGTACTTAAATGTTATGGTAACTTGGTAGTTGTTTGGAATGATAACAGTATGTTTTGATAGTTTCATTTCTGCAAAGTGGAGTTTATTTGAATTCTGTTTATAAATTTCTACATTTAAAGTATCGTATCAATTATTTGTGTTGTTGTTATTAGTGTTTTATATGCAGTTCAGTATTGACTCATGTAAAGGTTACTCAAGACTGGCTCTGAGAAGGAAGCTGGTTTACCGAGAGACAATAAAGGTCTTTTAAGGAGCGGCGTGACGTCAGCCGAGTGGTAAGGTGCTGTCTCCTGAAGTATTTCTCTGAAATGAATGGTGTCGACTGTGTCCCAGCCTCCACCTAATTAATGTGAGACTGCTCTTTAGGGAAAAAAGTATACTGCGCCTGTGCTCGGCCCAGCAGGTTGAGCGCCTCGCACTCGCTCAGTCACCTCTACCCTCTTCAACAAATTTTAACTTTTTACTAGTTTTTACGTACCTTTATGAATCTTTATATTTCTTACTTACTCGTTTTATCCAACGCCCACCTTACCAGCAAAGTAATCTACCGCCCTTAAGTCACACCCATAAAGCGTGGGTCTGAGTAAAAATTATCCGTATTTATTATTATCCCTACTTGCATTCATTAATGCCAACCATTTTTTCTGAGAACTTGAAAAATCATAAACTAAATTTACATATGACTTATGTAAATTTATATGACACGTATAACTTTATACGTTTTTTTTATAAACTTTTTTAAATGGTGAGGTGTTGAAGTTGTAAAAATGTAAAAGTTGTTAACAAGTGTTAAAGTTCATTAAGGGCTAATATATAAATTAATAAAAATTAAGCATGTTAATTAAGATTAGTTAACTTTGTGGAAAGTTTGTGATAGATAAATTTATTGAGCTGTACTGCTTCTCCTGTCAGCCATTAGAGTGCTGCTTCTCCCTGCCAGGTATACAAGTCTAATAGAACCAACCCTATTGCACCCTCTCAGTTTTTTTCTTTTAGTTTTTTTTCCTATAAAACCTTTGGTTAACATCCGGCCTGTTTGCATCTACCTAGACAGTCTTTCAGTTTGTGAGGAGTACTTTGCTCTTTACAGTATTAATGGCTAGCAATTCTTTCTGTATAAAACCTGAGGGTTTCGTTCCTGTTATTTAAAAGAAGCTAAATGGGATGATTGTTCCTTTATTTTATTATTTGTCCTACAAGAATAGACAAACTGACTCTCACATTATTCACTAATGAAGGTTTTAGACGTATATTTTTAATCAACCAACACAACATATCAAAACTTTGGAATTTTTTCAGTACTTTGCTGAAATCTTAAACAGTCATTTCAATTGATTATTTTATTTAATTAGTGTATTCATTTATTTGATGAAACAGTTGCAAAAGAAGGAAATAGTTAAGGAATTGAGAGCAATGTAGTGCCCGCTGTGTTAAATTGCTTCCATCAAACTTCTTCTCCTTGAGCAGTACTGGAGTTCAGGTGTTCCTTGGAATCCTTAATACTGCTCTACATGATCTTCTGACCAATCATGTCCATTCAAAGTCCATGTCCATTTTCAAACAGCCATGATGACTAGTTCTCACTATTTTCTCCAAACTCCATGCCATGTACCCATATCACTCCTCATCATCAAAATGAAGCTTTTGTATTTTGATGTGAAGTTGAACTAAGCTACAGTGAGTAACAAGCGGCATGGCGTCAATCTACAGACAGACACTTGGTCGTCATGGGTCCATCCCATACAGGAGTGGGATTTGGGAAATTTGGTAGTTTATTCTACATAAATGGGTACTCTGAAACCTACCAGTAATTTTGCTGTTATTTAAAAAAGAGCAATTCTAAAAACAGAGCCAACGTAATTAGTTTCGTAATAAACGGAATGAGAACTACGGATTGAGAGAACTTCCAACCAGAGGTCAACTAGTAGAAGCACATCTGTTAATAACAAATTTTAATACCAAACTTGATCCGAAGTAATCTAATTGAGTTGAAATCATCAGCACAGTACATTTCAGTATAACTCATCAAAGTTGCCATGAGATTCTTTGTCTAGCGCTGAAGTTTTAGAATCACTGCCTAAGATTAATAAAGGTATTTCTTGTTGAAGGTGATGTTTACTGTTTGATTGTTCTAAGTAGCACTGAAGTGCGGGGTACTCTTGATAATAGTTAGGAGTAAATTAGCTCCTAAAACCAACAATTGGGGTTAAGATGGAAGAAGATGAAAGATGGTGGTCAGGTGGAGTCCTACCTGAGTCCGCCTCCAACAAAAACACCTCCAGACCTTAGGTTCCATGATGGCGTCACTCCCCAGAAAAGACACTTCATTCTGGCTCAAATACCTTTTCAACTCAACTAAATGCAATTTCATCAAAATCAGTCACGATGTGTTCATACAATTAATTCGTAAAAAAATATTGATTTACATTGAACATTTTATTTTTTAAAAAAATTGGTGTTACTTTCAAATAAGATGAATAAGTGACAATAATAATGTTTTTATTAATTTATAAACATAGACGATATAGAACTATTATTCATAACGCAATCAGAGTTTAAGATTTTTCTTACGTAAGTAATTAAACTAGGGAGTTTTAAGGAACACTTACTTGTATAGACTCCGTACCAACTTCTTTACCTCCAAGCTACAGCAAGCATAAGATTTATAGCCATGAAACATGTATAACATAATAACAAAAAATTTACTGCTATGGGCAAATGGAACAATTCTCAGATAGAGAATCTTTGTGATATATATATATATATATATATATATATATAACCCAAGCGCACTGGTGCACAGACAGTTGGAGACCAACAATATTGCCGTATACACGCCTGGTCACAGAGAATGAGGTAGACAAAATCAATTTAAAATTAATTATAGGATAGGGAATACAAAAAAAAATTAAATAAATAAAAGAAAAACAGAGGGATGAGCAGAGGAAATGATAGATAAATAAAAGTTAAGGACTAAGCTTTAATAAAAAAATAAAATAAAACTTATAACAATATTGAGAATAGAAATAATAATATTCAAGAATTAAATAATAAAAAAGAAAAAAATAATTAAATATTAAAAAAATCTATTAGATAATAAAAACTAAAGTTATTGAAGTATTGTCTCTTTAGATTTAGGTGAGGTGTACTACGCGTACTGAGTAGCCAAATATGAGCTTCTTCAGAGGCTCGTAGGGTAAATTCATGACAATCAGAGAGGGGCTTTGTTGCAGAACCTGCAACCTGTAGCACTTATTAAATACTAGTTCGTGGTTATTGGTATGAATGGCGAGGGGAAGATCGAAGTGGTTGTTGGCGGAAGCTCTATGCCTGTTCATACGTAGCTTGGTGGATGCTCTACGTAGAGCAAATCACATTTGGTACACTCCAAACGGTAGACACAGTTTTTGGAGGTACAAGAGCAGTCATTGGAACAGGATAGTATATGTTGTGGGAGGGTGCAGTGAAATATAGTTGAGGGTTGTTAAAGAACAGGTGAGATAAACAAGACGTCCGCTCACTTTCGCTCCCAAGGGTAAACAGTTAGCTCACGTGGTGGTTAGATTCCTGTGGGAAAGAAAATTGCTAAGGTTGGGAGGACGGCTGAATGATAGGCGTAGGATATTAGGAAAGTTTCTGGAGGTGTGGGTTAGAGGATAAAGGTGGAAAAAGTTCTTTAATGATCATACTCGTACTCGCGAAGTAGGTGGTGATGAGGTAGGCAGAGCCAGAAGGAAAGGAAGGGGAAGTCGGCAACATTTTTGGTCTCCAACAGTTTCTGTGTCAGTGTGCTTGGTTTCCATCTCTTATCTCTCTTGAACACGGTTCAAATTAAAAATTAGAGACTGTAACTGTGTGTTTTTTTGTTTTTTAATCTGCATTAAACTTTTTTTCCCTTTCGTTCATTTTCATCGATAAAGTAAATATAAACGGTCCTGAGGATAAAATAATGATGGCTAAATCATTATGAGTCTAATATATATATATATATATATATATATATATATATATATAAGGTTTTAAATAAAACCGAAACGTTGGCAACGAGAATTTGATTTTTTATCCTAGAAAATTGACCGAATCCCGATTAGAGAATCTATTCGGGACCTATTCTATCAAACGGTCGATATATTATTGAATCTGTTATATATATATATGTGTGTGTGTATGTGTGTATTTTTGTTTGTGTCTAGCTATATACAGAACTTGATAATGGTATCAACTGGAATAGAATAAAATAAAAATATTTATTTATCAGGAATTGACTAGTTCTATAGGTTCTATTGATACTTCCGCCTATTAAAAAGTTTTTAAAATTATAAATTCATCAGCATACAAGGAAACATTATTAGAACAGGAATATATCACTCTATAATAAGTACAATTTCCACAATAATAGAAGAAATTTGGAAAATGTCTATGCTTTACAGATGACAGATTATATCTAATTCTTTGGCAATTCATTCATTTTTATAAAAACAGTGTTCCTGATGACAGTTGGATGGCAATCTTTACAACTTTTCTCATTAATTAAATTTTTGCAACATTTCAGAAAGAGATCTTGGTTTTAAACAATTCTTCTGATATAAATTTTAAAATTCCATTAAACAAACAGGCAGGAAACAAAGTTAATAGAATTTTTTTAATAACTGTTTAAATTTTATTTTGATTGTAATTTTGTCAACGATAGTAAGTGAATAAAAATAGTGATGAAAACATCAATGGTGTTATAATAAATTTTCAGCTTAATGAAGTTTACTTATGCTAAAACAGCAAGTGAATTGCGGTTTGTTAACGATTCATTGTTCTATTATGTCCCGAGTCAAGACTGATTACCACAGTTATTCCATTTTTCTACTTTTATCGTGAATTCAGCCTAATGAATGGATTTACCTTTTGTAATATGCCTGACTTCCTTAGGCTGATTGATCTCGAACAATTGACAAAGAGCAAACTATCTCACTGAAAGAGCAATTCACCTGATTAGTCTTTATTCTGATGACAGCTAATTTCTTTGACACTTTTCTGCTCACTGTACTCTTAAAAAATATCTGTTTACTCACCATTTCATTTGAAATAAAATGAAATGTTTTTAAGAAACTTAGTTTAACTTAATGAAACTTAAAATCATAGTTGGAAATAATTGATCGTCTCCACATAAACAAAGTTCTTTTTATGGAAACAACGGTTTTGAGGATGTGAGATAGGTGTGCCATTCCTGCTGGAATGAGAACGAGTTAGAAATGGTTTCCCATTTCTACCTTCTTATGGCAAGGAAATAAACCTGAAGTGCAATCCTTTGTGTTCGAAACGCGTTGTTTTCATAGTAAAATCTCGTATATTTGTGGATAATTTGTCTATAATTTGTAAGTATGAATAAACAGTACTTAGTAACTGACTGCAAAACTGGACTATACATACTATAATCATGTATCATGTTTCTCAGGGTTTCGTATCCAACTCCGACGGAACTGCAGTATTTTCATAACCAAAACTAATACTGGTCTTTTAAAGTGGTAGCTGCGGAAACTGTTTTATTAAATGGACAGTAGATTATTAATGCCTTATAATATTTCTTTATCCAAAAGATAAAACATTGCATCAGTTGGAGGTGAAGCAGAAACAACCATTTTTTTCAGTGGACTCGAACTTTAATTTTTTTTTCATTTTTGTTTCATAAGACAATCATTGATGTTATCTCAGATTGTTCACGTGTATTCAGGAGAGCAAGAACATCAAAGTTTGAGTGATAGGCGAAACAGACAATACACAATATATACGTTGCATATTTTGATATGCACTTTTACTACTTAGAGAACTAGTTCGTTCTTATTGAACATTTTAGTCCCCAAAATGATACTATATATTTTTAAAATTTTCCGTTTATTTATATTGTTGAAATAAAATAGGTGTTTTTTTTTGTGAAAGTGCTGTTAAGCATTTTTTCCCATGGGGATCGCAATTTGGCTATATTATAGTTGACTATTGCTGAATAAAGATAGAATTATCTCTGATAATTCTGATGATTCTAATTGTAGCATTGAAATTTATACTCGAGTGTAGAGTAAAGCCTTGCCGAGTTGGGTAAATTGGCGATTAATCGTGCCAGTTTATTAGGAAGTCAGTTATTTATCGCGCCGAGAGTGGAGGCCTCCAGGTGGTCCTCTCTCTTCCTCATGCATGTTTCACTCAATCCACCTTCTCTCCATATATCACTCCATCTTTTTGCCCTCCCTTTTTTTCCGCTTCCTTTGTTTCCCTAACCACCTTCCCTGCAACTATTGCTCTACGTGAGGAACATATTTCCTTTTATCTCCTCAAACCCTGCATCCTTCCTTACCTCCCTCCATGACTTTCTCTTGAATAATGTCCATTTCAGCATACAAATTTAAATAACAAAAACATCAGGATTTCTTTTTTTACATTCTACTTCAAAACTGATATAATCAAATAATAAATTACAATCGTAATTGCCTCATGAAAAGAAGTTATGGTTCCGTATTAATGACACTGAAATGATTATAATTACCACTACTAAATGATTATAAGTGCTTCGCTACATTTATTAGCAAATACTTGATGTGACTGCTCTAGCCACCCTGCCTAATTGATACCCTAATCATTTCTTTAATTTTTTAAACACCAAATAAAAATCAAACTGTACACAAATGTTTATTTCACAGGGGAAAAAATGTTCAATAAAACTGTTTACTTAGCTCGTGATACCATGACATTTTCATTATCATACAATAAAAAAAATGACAGAAATTCAAAATTGCTAGAATATGATTATTTTTTTAAATATGCTGAGAATTGCTTTTCGGAACATAAAGGACAAGAAAATTGCGTTACCAATTGAAACAACAATAGTTTCATCTTTTATTCTGGTTTGTAGGTTTGAATACTTTGTTTTCTGTACTTTTGCAGCCTTTGGGAACCATGACGTTTTTACATTTATACTTAGTGTATGAATATAATTTACCATATTATTATATATATATATGTTTATAATTAACCGTAACAAACTTTTTTTATTGATTAACAAATTAAGCATAACTGATATATTTATTTTATATTTCTAATATAAAACTGAAATTGTATGATAATTTCCATATTTAATGACTGTTATTTTTGTTAACTATCATATAATTGCGTTGGTTTGCTCCAGTATTATTCGATCGTATGAGTATATGAGTATCGAGTATGATCGAGATATGAGCGCATTAAGTGTTGGAGAAATTATAATCCAGTATTAACATGAACCTTTTGAATTTAATTTAACAATATTTTTAGTTGTTGTTAGTTACTTTAGTGTGGGTTTCCAATAGTGAATGTTTTTTCACTTCTAAACAGTCTCTGGTGAAGTAAAAATGAAATTCTTCACAAGTGTATGTAGGGCGTATAATTCTTGAATCTCGGATGCTCTCTGTTTACAGGCTGGATCCACCTGTGACAGAAAATAAACAGTTTCCTTCCTGGAGAACTCACGTGTGTTTACACTGGTCCCAGTGCCTTGGCTCCTTTGCTTCCAGTGAAAGCCCCGATCTGTTTTAGTCCTCTGGTTAACGTGTCCCTGTTTACTTATCATTCGTACCTACCGCCCACCATGGCTTGGCTGTATACTCTACCCTGTTCCACTGCGCCTTGTTCAATAATAGCACCTTTCAATCGTTTATAAAATCCCTCCTCTGTTTAGAGTTGTTGCATTTGTTTTCTAGAAATACCCTCCCTTCCTATGCCTTCCCCAACTGCACTCCTTGTCTCTGAGGTCTGACCACTCTTAATCATAGCTTTGTTTCTTTCTAACTTTTTCTAATTGTTACTACTTTACTGAGAATACTTAAGAGTTATTAATGTTGCTCCTTCTGGAGAAATAGAGTAAATTTTATATACTGTTACTAATTGTGATCTTCCAGCTAAAAATCAGACATGCACCAAATTATTGGTCACGTAAAGATCTATAATTGATTCTTTTTTCCGCCAAGAAGCCGTAACTTATTTGTTTGTCCGGTAGCTACTGTATGGGGTTCCATTCATTCCCGCTCGGTACTATTAATTGCTCCTAACCATAAAAGAGTTTCAAGTGTTATTAAGCATCACCCATAATAGTGTTTCTTCTTCACACACCCGTCTATATTACAGGTAATATATAAAGCAATATTAGAAATGTTTACAATTGAATATTATCAATAAATGAATGCAAGAGTTCTTTACAAGCGTTTTAAATTATTTATAGTAAACTATTATATAAATATTTTAATAATTAATTAGTCTCTTTAAAATTAATATTTCGTCTTTTGTTAAAACGATAAAATCAGGTGTTTTTTAAAGTGTACTGTGATATAAAGAGTGTTACAGTTCACTTTTTTAGTTCTTTTCAAATCTAAATAAATTATTTTATCAAAATTCTTACAATTTTAATTTACAAAATGTTAAAATTGGTTCGTTTTCGTTTTAATTAACTTAATGACGTTTTAATGTTGTTTTCTACATTTTTTCTTGTGGCATCGGTCATTAATTCATATTGATAGGTATATATTAAAACCGTTGTTGTTTATCTGCGGTCTATTTGACATGGAGCTGAACTAAATTAGTTTTGTTAATGCATGCCATTAAAATGTTAAGTAATGGAAAAGCCTATATGAAATAAGACGTTTAACCAGAGAAATTACTGTTGCAGTCTTGCAAGGTGTGCAACAAAACATTTGCTAATGTTTATCGACTTCAAAGGCACATGATCAGCCACGATGAGAGTGCCAATCTGCGCAAATTCAAGTGTCCAGAATGTGACAAAGCCTTTAAGTTCAAGCACCACCTCAAGGTATGTTGACCTAACCAAACCTTTCGATTACTTAAAAATTAATTATTACTCTTTACCAATTATTAGTTAATAATTATTAAGTTAAATAAATTATTCCATTCTTGTACTTTGATGATTCAAAAATCGTTTTATTTTAAAAGTAATCTATTTTTTGTGTTTTTATAATCATCTTTATGAAATTAATAAGTGTATATCCTCGTTCTTTTAAATTAATTACTTAGTTGTTATCGCTTGAATTTAAAATAAAATTGCAAAGAACTCATAGTTTAACATGTTTTATTTTTTTTATTTCAGGAGCACATTCGAATACACAGTGGAGAGAAACCATTCGAGTGTGCAAACTGTGGAAAGAGATTTTCTCACTCGGGTTCTTACTCAAGTCACATGACTTCCAAGAAATGCCTCGTTGTAAACCCCAAAGTGGGTCAAAGGCAGACTGTTCCTCGTCCTCCTTTGGATATCAAACAAAGTCAAGCCTATCGCCCTCAGTCCATCAGAAGATCTAATAACAACAATAACTTTCCTCCACTTCTTCCTAAATACAATGAAACTGCCTCTTTTCTGTCATCCCTTCCACCACCAGGAAATCTTCCATTTTACTTAAATTCTAATTTTATGAATTCATCATCACATTATGCGCTCCCTGGGAGTTTAAGCCATTTTCTTGAAACATTTAATCCCCAAACTGAAGTAAAGCAGGAAGAACCAAAAGAAGAATTGAATGTAAGAGTTGATGTTGACGAAGAAATAAAAAGTGAAGAAGGAGGTAAAAACGGCGATTTGGAAGCTGTTAAAATGATTTTAGAGACAGTTAATGCGACGGTTACCAAGCAACTGCTTGCAGCCAACATGCAGAAATTAAGTACAACTAGCTGCAGTAGTGGATGTGAGAGCGTTGAAAGTGGAGCTCCATCATCACCCGTAGAAGAGCCTCTCTCTTGTAGATTTTGTAGTAAAATATTTGGATCACCGATCGACTTGCATCAACATGAGAGATATTTGTGCAGTGAAGAGCGTAGTGAAGGCCTGGCAGCTAAACTTGAAGATGCAGCCAAAGAAAGTGACGAGGAAAAGAGTTGCTTATTTACAGATGATGAAGGTGACCATGAAGGGAGAAGAGTGAGAGTACGGTCACAGATAGCCGAAGAACAGCTGCAGATACTGAAAAGTCACTATGCCGTCAATCCTAGGCCCAAGCGTGAAGAGCTACAACGCATTTCAGAGAAAGTCGGTTTTCCTGTACGTGTAGTTCAGGTTTGGTTTCAGAATAATCGGGCAAGGGATCGTCGTGAAGGTCGTCTTGTTCACGTACCGTTTACGGCGCCACAATACAACGATACAGATGATCAACCTCTAGATCTTTCCACCAAAAAGTCCTCTCCTGAGTGTTCACCAAGATCAGATTGTGATGATTCTAGAGCAGTAAACCTCAGCACGAATCCAGATTCGCGATTGGAACATATTCTCTCAAAACCTGGACCACCCATCTACACCGAATACCGCAACGTGTCCCAGTCACCTCCATCTAATGGAAGCTTCAGTCCGACCAGCAGTGGAAAGCGGCCTTGGAAACAGGTGATTAACTATTTATTTATTGTCTGTGTTTTTTCAGAAGATAAGAAAATATATTTTCACATCCTAAAATTCAGAAATGGGTTCATTGTAAATGCGAGCATTTACGTTGAAATGCTATTGTAAATCAAGTAAATCTAGTTTTTTCTTTATATTTTAAGATCTAGCTAATTGTACTGACTATTTATCGCATAATTGTTATTTGATAATTACTAATTAATTTGAAATTAAATTTAAATAAAATATTATATTTGAGAAAAACCAATATTTTAAGATACTCAAAATGGTATTGTTTACTTATATGTGAGTGACTCTATTATATTTTTCACTTGAACTTAATTTTAAAAAGAAAACTTTACTGTAATTTTAGAAAAATTTAATTATATCATAAGTATTACCTAGTCGTATAGTTATATAATGAAACATAAAAAATTTGAACCGAAGTAAGTATCCAAGAAAAAAATTATAGAGAAAGGAGAGTTTTTCAACCGTGCCTTTCTTCAGAAATTACATATCAGAGTTTATGTTATTTTTTTTATATAGTTTACTGGAAGGAGTTCTTCCTTTGATATTTCCAGCAAGTTGACTTAGGTCCTTTCCTGTCTAGGTCCTTTTATAGAGCAAACATTATCATTATCAGTTGATATCATATAATTATCAGGAAAAATAAAATAAAAGAAATTAGTGAAGGTAAAATCGACTAGAATGCAGTATTGATAAGTGTATTGAAAGTTTTAAGTATCTGTGTTTAGTTTGGTAGACTGGCGAATGAGAAAGTGTTGTGTTACAGCAGCAGCAGCAGCAGGCTGCAGGAGGCCCGGGCAATCTGTGGGAGGCTGAGGGAGACGGTCTCTGTCTGGCCGGAGGTCTCGACTATGATGAGTCGGCAAAGAGAATCAAGATCTGTTCCTCCTCCGTCGAACTCGATGGTCAGTTTAACTGTGACCAGTGTGACAAAACCTTTGCTAAACACTCCTCCCTAGCACGGCACAAGTACGAACATTCAGGTATTCCCCACCAAATCCCTACCTCTCACAACTACCTTCCTTGCCTTTCTTCAATAACCTCGCCACATCTGTTGGCTAATCCCTTACTTCTGATAACTACTCCCGATATCTTCAATGTAAGAGATTATTTTTACAGGAAAACTATTGCTAGTTCCAAAAGGTTGTTATCTATACTAGGGGGAGGCTGAACCATTCTACCTGGCTTGCCATCTTCTACAGTTTAACAGTTCACACCTCGTCCAGAGGATACTGAGTGCCTCCTCTCATTATATCTTGTTTACTCGTATATATTCTATGTTCCAAACCGGTTACCCTTATTATTACTTTGATCGAGTCCAGGTGAATTGTTTTAGTAATTATATTTGTTTTTTTGGGTCTCTGACTTATTTGTCTCTCGTATGTCGGCTTTTATCTGTATCCAAATGTCCGCGTGTCTCTCAATCAAATAGCAGTTACTTAATATGACCAAGTAGCAGCTAATTAAGGAAACGTATAAATATACGATCATTTCGGAAAGAATTGAAAAACAAAGGAAGAAAACGCATTAAAAAAAAGAGTATACATTGGAGAGGTTCAGACTTGTCATGCACATATGAAGTAATAATGACAAATGATAACCGATACATAAGATAGACATCGATAACAGGATACAAATCCAGGGTAGACCTGCAGAAAACACCTGCTCTGGAGATGCACAACGTGTGAAGCCGGTTAAGCAGGGAAGATGGCATACTAACTAATATGGTTCAAGTTTTCCATAACGTGTGTATAAAATTATTCGAAGTCCAAAATGTATTCCTTCTTCTTGCAATATCCGTGTTTTCAAAATCTTATTGCTCTTTTTGTATATTAATAATACTTTCTAATTAAACTTACTGTTCTTTATTTCGTTATATATTTACCAGTTATTAAGCATAGCTATAATTAATCCATCCACTTCTACTTTATTCGTCTTGATATTCTTTCTTAATGATTTTTAAAGTGCCCTAAGCAAAGCTTTGTAATTTCCACTCAATATTCTGATACTTCTTTTTTACATTTCCTAAAAATCCATCAAATATTTTTTTTGGAGACCATAATGGATCCCTTCTGTATTTTATTTAATTTAACACTGTTGCTATCATGATGGTGCTCTTTAGACTGGCTGAGGCTGTAGGCTATAAATCAGGTCTAAGTGCGCTCGAGGTAAGTATGTGTGTCGTAGATGACTTTCGGAGTAAGTGTTGTCTTGCATCAGCTATATTACACATATAACAACATTTCCCCTTTACACTGTTGCATGCATTTTCACGATTTCATCTCCTTGCTTTTCAGCCAATGTCCTTCAATGCCTGAGCTTTTTATGAATGCCTTATGGACTGATAAAACTGTTTATACAACTTGTGCCATTTTAACATCACATGAGTATGTTATATAAGCATTAAAAATTTATTACTGTTTTCTTGAAAATGAACTTCTTCATTCCGCAATAACAGAATCGGATCGTTACGTTTGCATGAATAATATTTGTTTGCCAACATATATCTTATATTCTAATGTCACAATTCTCAACTATAGCTTTAATTTATGTTGAAAAAAATACACTGAATAACCATTATACATTTCTACTTCATTTTATAAATGTGGGATAATTTTGTGTTGCTTATAGTAAATACAATAGTTTCGTATGAGACATGACTTCAGTTTTTACAAGGTACAACTTGTTGCAAATTACATTACAGCAAATGTTTTTCATTGCTGTATTTCACAATGTCATCTTAAGCAATGATTAATCAATATAACTTAATTATTCCTAATATATTTAGTTTTTCGTATGTACATAAATTACAGAAAAATAAGACGCAGTTCTCCAGTAAATATCTATATATTTAATTAAAAAATGATATATTCTTTTCGTTAGGTTCTGTATTATTTTTGGTTCTGTGTTATTTTATAAATAACACAGAAACTTTTAAGAAATATAAAGGCAAGATATTTTTAAAGTTACTATTACATTTTTCTTTTCTATAGGTACTCTTTAGTTTTTTGTTAAATAGATCAAGTTATGTATAGAGCGTTATACAATAAAATCATAGGCAACAAGTTTTTTGATTGAAGCTCATTTACAAGGTACCGAAGTCTCGGTACCGATGGCTTAACGTCTTCTCCGAACGACGTTCGAACCTACCCCGTGAATAAATTGAGGATGAGAGTGGGTATTGAACTCCGGGTTTACTAGCCCAAAGGCGAGCACGTTTCTACTGGGCTAACCTGATTCCTCACAATGAATAGTGCTCCTCTCTCATGTCAGAGTCCAATGTAAAAGATAATTTGACTAACTTCTTATTACTCGAATAGTGAGACACGACTTCCTCGCGAAATATGTTTCCTTCTTTCTTGTCTTACCTAGAATAAAGTACAATTGCGTGTCATCTACACTTCAGCTAATGATTCAATTAGGCTGGCAGAAGTTACTATAGGTGAGATACTATTAGATAGGTCTATTTTCCCACCTTCAGGTAAATATATGAACATGAAACTGTTTCTGTTGTGGACTAAACAAATTAGAATATCCTACACTCAACTATAAGTAAATATTTATCAAATTCATTCCAAATCAATGTAATTTTGATTACTTTAATTTGGCTGCCGGGTAGACGCATTATCAAACTCAATGATAATCAGTGTTGTGAAATAATATATTCTTATGTAAAAGTTTCTTAAATATGATTATGATATTGAATTATTGTTAATTCTATATTCCGTAACAATGACAAGTTACTTCCGATGGAACATAATAGTTGTTATTTTTAGTGAGACATTCCCTAATATTCTAAGTTTATGCGATTTTTATGATGCAGTATATTAAGGCAGTACATAAAATGAAATTTAACCTTTGTAGAATCAACAAAAGAGTTGGTTCCAATTAGTGCCTCTTTTGCTCAAAGAACGATTATTTACCTTTTTTACGGTTCAAAATGATTCAAATATAATAAGGTTCTTTCTTATACCAAGAACTATATAGCTGTCAATTTTCATTGCGATTGATGAAATGGTGGAGCTTTGCGAGTACATATTTAAAATATTGTCAGTGGACATCTACCGAGGCACAGGCAGAATGGCATCACTAGAAATGTATTCATAGGTCATTAAGGACTGTAATCTGTCTACTAACACTATAATTTATAGTAACAAAAAAAAAAGCACGTGTAGGTTAAGAAGTAAACAATCATCCGTTAAATGTATTGATCCAGAAAATATGACGTGTTCTGTGAGTATATATGAAGTGTTACTTTGGTTTTTGAAAATAACGTCATAAAATACTGTCATATCCTATCTCACTTGCTAACTGTAATCTCACCTAAGTTGCTATGGGCGTATAACGCCGACACGCACCTGGACCTGTCTTGATAACCCTCATAAACTGTCGTGAGAAAGATCTATTCAACCAAAAATATCTTAAGTAAATTAGTTTCATTCCAACATCTTTGTGAGTAACATAATTCTTCACGTTGTTGTTTAAGGATTTTCACCAAGAAATCTGGTGAAATGAAGCCGGTCGTCTTTTGACAGGGGATTCTCTTTCTGAAAAAGAAAGAGACTTATCCTGTCACCATTGTGGTGAGAAAATGAATGATATCGTTAGAATAAATAGAAAACAGCCATTCACAGTAGCCCTCTGTTAAAAAATTTGAACATTGCAAACTTCTTCTTCTTCTATTAGTTCCAGAAAGAGATTTTTCAATTAAACCATTGAATCGTCATCAATGAAGAAAAAAGAGTCTCATACAAAGGTGTCAATGATGGCTATGACGGTCGTTAACCAATAGTGTAGCCAAGCACATGCGCGGTCAAAATGTGTGAAATAAAGTGTATATATTAGACAAATAAATGTTCAGAAGTGAAGTTGAGAGCCAACAATTGAAATCTACATTATATATATATGCTTCTGCTGTCACTGTTTGCCAGCCGAGCAGAACTCTTCTTCTTCAACTTCTGATGACGACAAGTTCGAAATATTGAAGTGAGTTCTGCTGTTTTTCCGTGTTCTTTTCTTTCAATTGTTTCATATATATAGTTAAATATAGAAAAATAAACATAGAGAAATTAAAAGCATACACTTACAGTCTCTAATTTTTGGTTTGAACCGTCTTCAGGAGAGATAAGAGAGGGAAACCAAGCGCACTGGTTCAGAGACGGTTGGAGACGCTTGGTTTCCCTCTCTTATCTCTCCTGAAGACGGTTCAAACCGAAAATTAGAAACTGTAAGTGTGTGCTTTTAATTTCTCTATGTTTTTTTTTCTACATTGAATTATATTTGTCCGTTTTGGATCGTATTTCCAACGAAAAAGTATATATATATATATATATATCCCTTTAACTTGTAAGGGAGGAGTCATATTTCAATATTCATAGAAAGAATAAATGAAAGTGAGGCCACTTCTTCTCCTGATGTCAACGAGGGTCGAAATATAAAATGAGTTGTCAGTCCATTCTGTGTATTCTTTCTTTACAGGATTATCGAGAAACGAATTAAGTAAAAATTCGCAGATTCAAAACAACCATTATTTTAAATATAAATAGTAGAATAAATTACAATTTAACCATCTACTAAAATTTAAAAAATATGTTATTTCATTGTGGGTTGTCACATGATACCACCAAGCACTTCTGACTACTGGGGAAACAAAGTCATCTATGATTGGTTAGCCGTAATCTAAATCTGCTCAGAAATAGTCTGATATGACCAAACGAAGTAAAGACTAAACACAATACATCAGACTTCTTGAAGGCTAACAGGTATTTTTAAGGCACTCTGCATTTCTCTACTATGATGTTATTACTTCTCGCTTAACTGTTAGCCAACTCTTGTTAAGTTATAAATGATAATCAGTAATAATACGCTAACCTTTTTCTTACTGTTATTATGATATTATTGATCAAGAACCAGGTTAGCCCAGTGGCTTACTACTCGCCTCTGGACTGGTAGGTCCGGGGAAAGATACTCACTTGGGCCATCGATTTATTCACGCGGGAGGTGAATAAATCTGAGCACGTCGTCCTTCGGTGTGGGCATTAAGCCGTCGGTCCTGAGCCTGTAAGATGTCAGCTAGTCCTTAAAGATCCCTGCTCTCAATACATTTGAGTTAGGCAACATTTAGGACTCGCAATGTTGAATGTTGATTGTGTGGTATAACAGAGAGCTAATATTTGTCCTATGTGTTTTCTTTCGTGGAATGGCGACAATTTGTCAATCTTGTGAAATTTACAGATCATTGAATAGAGTCGAAGCTATATTAAAGTTACGTTTCTTCATGGAAAAGGTCATATTCAAATTCAGCTTTTTATATCTAATATAATAACTAATTCATATATAATATATGAGTAATGTATTTGAATTAAAGTATCGTAATTAATAAAATTAAAGGTATACATACTAGTATATCAACGTCCAGACTACAATAACAAAAAGAGAAAAAAGACGAAGGTATTTCAACCTTATCAAGCGGTCTTCGTTCAGTTGAGATTTGACTGACGAAGACCGCTTGTTACAGTTCATAGATCTTAGTCTTTTTCTCTTTTCTTATTAGTGTTTTGGACGTTTGATTTTTATTTCACGTTTATTGTAAAGTCATGTTATAATAGTATATGCATAACCTTGTTCATTTAGTTGAAAGAATTTAATTTTTGAAATGAAAGGATATTTAATGTTTTCTGCTCTTAGAAATAACAAAAGCAGAAGAACTAAATGAAGGACAGTCTTTTGAAAAACAAAGTACGATTAACTTCATTTTTAGAGAGTGATTGTCATTTTTCTATTAATTTAATTTTATATACAAATTGTCCATATATTTTCCATTTATGATTTTGAATTAATATATAATTCCCTTCATGTTTAAAAAGAATCATATTGAAAGGAACCTGAAGCCCATTTATGTTGTTATAAAATTTAAAGAATAATACTTATGTTATTCTGCCAGTAAAGCAGTTAGTGATATATCGCAGTCATTCATGTATCAATCTTCAGGTTTCAAACTTCAATCATTAAACTAAATTAAACCGTAGTGTTTTAACCCTTTTGAGACCGTAAGGATTGAAATCACTTACGTTTCACAAACATAGAACTAAAATGACGCATAAATTCCACTTATGTTTACTTGAAACCGATATTCAACTTTGTTATTCTATTACAAAGTTGGTTTGAAAAAAAAAAATTGTTTTTAATTTTGTAGATAACGTTTGCAAACTAAAAATTTATAATTCAGTCAAAAGTACATTTATATTAATCCTAATGAAATCATAGAAATCTAATAACTATAAATATTAAAGTTATATTGTTTTTTTAAGTATTCAAAAAATTTAATATTGTTGAATATCAGATGCTTATGTTAATAGTGATTAATTTCAGAAAACATTAGTTTTATCCCTGTAATAATCCAATCACAATCAAACTAACGCATTCATATCAACATGTATATATATATAGTGACAATAATTTAATCAGTGGTTTCATTCAAAATTGACTGCACTATAGTTGTTTGAATTATATTTTGAGTTCACTAGGGAAACAAACATGTCCCTTCGTCCTCAAAGGATTAATAACACTAAGTAGTGACAAAAGAATTTAGCTAATATTTATTATGAGATTATTTCATTTATTTATTGATGAAGTCTTGTAACTCTATGTAAATGAAGATGATTTGATGATAGATGAAAGAATGTGTTTAAGCAATGGATAAGCAGGCATTGTTTGTTGTGTTCAGGGCAGAGACCTCATAAGTGTGACATCTGTACCAAGGCGTTTAAGCACAAACACCATCTGACTGAACACAAGCGCCTACACAGCGGTGAAAAACCTTTCCAGTGTTCTAAGTGCCTCAAGCGATTCAGTCACTCTGGTTCCTTCAGTCAGCATATGAACCACAGATACTCCTATTGTAAACCCTATAGAGAGTAGTTCCATCCTTGCACCTATTAGATATCACCTCTTATTCTCCTGTTTACTTCTATCAAAGTTTAATTTAGTTACTTTTTTATAATTTTATTATTTTTAAGTGTTAAAAAATTTATTTACCTTGTAAAATGAACAGGTTAAGTTCAGAAATTTATACAATATTATAAAAGAACTATCTTCTTTTAGAAAAGATAATTTGTAAGTGCAGAGCTCTTAAAAGAAGTTTTATATTTAAATCTGTGATTTCATATTTTAACCTTCTATAGAAGCAAATTTCATTATTTTTGTTGAAGAATATTATTTTTTAAAATTATAAAACCTAGTTTTAGTAGGTTACTTTTGACTGGACATATATAACTTACGTTGTATTAATTTAACACAACCTCTTTAATGCCAAGGCATTTTAAGATATTTTTACTTTTATCAGTGGAATTTAGTTATTTTTCTAGTCTGATATAAAGTTTTCCCTATATCAATTAGCAGAGTTTATGTTTTTCTTTTAAAGGCAATTAGAAATCTAGTCAATGAATCACTGGTTGTGGTTTCATGTTCTATTTTTTTTTTTTTAAATTTATCACTTTTATTATATAAGAATTGTTGTGCTATAACATATTTTATATTCAGTTGCCAAATGATAATGTTTAAATACATTACTAAATATAATTTATTGTTTAAGACGCAATATTGGAATTAGTATTATTCAATTACCATGATACCCAGTGCCATTCCAGTTTACATGTAAACAAACTTTTATTTACTTTATACCTAAAATAAAGCATCTTTCACAAGTCCAACGTGTATTACCATGCTAAAATTTTTATTCATGACAATAATATATGTGAAAAACAATTTATCATTGTAAGTTTTATGTCATTAATTTAACATTTCATTATACAAAAACTCTCTTGATAGAATTATTCCTAAATGTAGTAAATTATGTTAATGTAGGTTGTTGAACTTGCAAATGCTAGCATAAAATATGCAAACAGTCCCTTGCCTGTAATGGTTACTATATATGTAAATAATATGTGTACTTTTAATTTTAAATTGGTGTCTGTCATATTCATAGACCCTTATGCCTATTATGTACTGTATATAACATAGATATATACTGTAATAACCATTCCTTGTCAAGGTGTTATTGATTCACTGTAAACCTAGCTTATTTGTTACTATGTAATTTATATTAATAGGGATTAATTAACCTTTCCCCATCCCGTGAATAACGTGCCAAATATTTCTTTTTGGAAATTGTGTTTCCATGAAAAATATTATCTAGCTTTTATTTTCTATTTGTAGTTGTAGAGTTTATAATTTTTATTATGTGTTGATTATATGTAAGAAAGTGCTTATTTTATTGATAAATATAAATGTCAAGAAATATATATTTATAGGTTTATTACAACGAATTAGTTTAAATAACGTCCGCAAATTTAATGTTTGATTATCTTATCGTTAGAGTAATTAAATTTGATATTGGGTAATTTGTTTATACATCCAATTTTTATTAACAGATGAATAGAAAGAGTTATATATAACATTATAAAAATTTTATTTTAATGTGTACATTTTTTCTAGAGTAAAAATTAAATAGTAGTTATTGGAAAAAAAAAGCTAGAAGAACCAAAGACTTGCAGTTGACATCTTGCGTTATTTTCACTGCCACAAGCGAAAATATTTGCAATGACTTAACAAATGTTTGGTTTATAATTATTAAGATTATAGTGTGGTTATATCATAAAATTATATATGCTTCCTAGTATCCCGATTTGATGTACAAAATGCTTTAACGTTTGTGTGCGGGATACAACCGAAAATGCTTAACATGATACTTATTGAAATAATAAGAATGCTAAACTTGTTACAGAATTTTAATGTTTAATATATTTTTTTTGTAAATTGAATTTAATTATGTGAGAATAAATTTGTGATTATTTCATTTCTTTATCTTTTTTTTTCCATTTGTTTAAACCAATGTAAAATCTTAACATTGCATTGGTTATTAAATCAATATGGCCTTTTAAAAAGTTCTTTTGTTTTAATTGATCCTTGATAAGGTAAATATAATCGTAATGAGGAGAGTACTCTGCAAACGAGGAATTACATAACAAAACTTATGTAGGGTTAGTCATAACTAAGACGGTCTTACTCTGCAAACGAGGAATTACATAACAAAACTTATGTAGGGTTAGTCATAACTAAGATGGTCTTAGTTACGACTAACACCTTAAGTCTGTTATACACACCTTGATGGTATTAACAATAATGGGGTAATATATGAATTGCTAACAATTCAATAGCCAAGACAAGGGATCGACCACATCATATACTATCCGAGGAATCCTAAGTCGAAGTAATTTAGGCATCCTTTCTTATTCCTCCATTAATATTTAGAATATAGTTATTAGTGCTTTAAAAGTGTCTGATATCGTCTAATTACGCACCCTTGACTTATTTCGGAAATTGGCCACTGATATTTAAAGCAATCATTTTAATTAAATCATTTAATATGTTACTGTCTCATTAATATGCCCTTTTCTGATTAATTTAATTAATTGTAAAGCATCCAAATCTGTATTTCATAATATTATTTATAACCTCTAACTGATAACTAAATGTCTTAAATATGTATTTCTTTAAATATAATTTTAATGAAATCAAACAAGATTGCGACAGTGGCAGTTAAACAAATTACCAAAATGTAGGATGACTATAGTAGATGTTTTATTACTTTTTCAATTTTTACTTTACTATAAGTAAAGTATAGTGATCGTGAAAAAATTCACGATTTTTATGAAGTCCTTTTATGAAGTTTTTTCGATGAAGTCTGTGGGTGGGTGGGTTAGTGTGTTAGCATTGCTTGTTACCACGCTACGGTCAAGAATCTTTGATCGATCAAGTTGATATTTTACACAAAAATGGGCCCCATAGGGAGGAAGATCCCTATTGTTTGGAAAGAATTATGCATGATGGGAAAGTCACCTTTTTTTGCCAAAAACCGTTTATTCTAAAACATTTATTTCTCCTAAACTGATCGCCCTAGAGTTTTGAAATTTTCACAGTATCTTTGAGGTTACAAATGGAACAAACGAAAAATATATTCAGAATTTTAAAACAGAAAATATTTTTTTTTCAATAAAATGTAAAAATTTTGACTTATAATTCAATCTCAAGCCTTCTGAGAGCGATACAAGCCATACTGTTTGACGGATCAAAATAAAACTATGCCTATAAATAGAACATTATGTGGAGAATGAGTTGAAATTTTTTTTTTCAAAATTACATTCGCTAAATGTTACAGTACGATTTCTGTTTTTAGAAAATTTTTTTTGCCGCTAAACGGCTCATTAAAAAATAATGAAAATTTGACCAAAAATGGATCGAAAAATTAGAAATTTATAAAAAAAGATCATGAAGTTTCAATTACGGGAAAGAGCAATAACGATATAAAAACCCTTTGTTTATCCTAGACTAAGAGATCACCTGCTATACTTGTCGAGTTTTTTATATTTTTTTACATTGTTTACATTGACTTAGAAATTTTTTTAGCGAATCCACTGAGATAAAATTGATATTTATAAAGGAACAATTTAAAATGTTTTTTGACTTATATGAGATGTAAGAGGAATAATATTGTGCAGGAAAATAACACTTACTCAGAAAAAATTCGTATATATGTTATTTGACAAAGCGGAAGGAAAATGATCTTATTAAATACTAAGAAGCCATAAAATTCTCCGTATAATAATTCTGTAAAAAACCAAAAATGTAAAAGATAATTCAAAATTGAAATCTTTCGTTTAGAGATTAAGAAATGTAATTATCGTACAACTTTAATTATAAATCATCTTAAAACAACATTTTCTTCGCTGTTTATGATGTTTTTCAGAGAAAAAAAGGGTATTTTTCTGTTTTAAATATGAAAATTTTACTTTAATAATCAATGTAGAAGGATGTCAAGTAAATGATGTAAGAAATCCACTGGCTTTTGAACAAAAGCCATGTTCTCTTGTAGGAGAATATTTCGTTTCAAGAAATGTTCACTTTGGTTTTTCAAAAATGTTATTACTGCTGAAGTTATACTAATGAAATTATTTCCATCAGCTGTGTGATGTACAAAAATAAGCTTATATATTGATATGTCCTTCAATCACTATCTGTACTACCTCAGGAATGAAAGACTTATAATCATATACCATTTAGATGTTTCCGTTATGCTTAAATGAGACGTTATGTGTTTTATGCTCAAGAAATTTAATATTAAGTTACTTATAGTAAAGTTGAGTGTAGGCCACTCCATATTTTTTTATACTGCAATTAAAAAAATCTTTAAGACAACAGGGAAGGAGCTGTAAAATTTTATGAAATGTATTTGATTATTCATAAATCGTTTACATTACAAGCTGTAACTATATTCATGCAGTTACTTTATTTATTTTTATATTACATATGTATTATAGAATGAGTATTTTGCTGATTTCTTTTACAAGACATTGTTGCTTTTTGAAGGTGTATATTTTCACATAATAATCATTGATAAATTGATTCCCTGTTTAAATACAACTGATTGAACTGTAGGAGGGACTGGAAGGACTCAGTGTCACCAAGGTAAAGTAACGTCACACTTTGTTTCGTACCAGAAATTGTGCTAATATTTTCACTTCTCCCCCCCCCCCCCTTCGCGCCTTTTCAGTATCATCAAGGAGGGATGGTGGTAAAAGTTCCAAGTGTTGTGAATACTATTCACTGGTAAGAATACAATCTTTCTGACGATTATAATTTTTTTAAAAATTCCAATTTACTTTAAAAAAATCTTATGATGAGGTTCTACCATAATGGCATTCCAACATAGAAGTCTTTGTAAATTAGTTTAATGTTGGGGTTCAGTCCTCCAAAGTCCATAAGGATTAACTTTTTTGATACTCTCTCAGTGTGAACGCTCTTTTCGCTTAGAGCTCTCCATGTATAAGTATTACTTGGGTGAAGAAGGCACATTTACTTTTAATGCAGCAATATAACCCTTTTTTGTGTTGAGTGAGTGGAATTATGTTTAGAGGCAAGAAAAACTATTTTGTATCTGCATTGAGGTAATTTAAGTGACATGGATGCCCGTGTGAAGTGGATTACTCCAAATAGATATTGCAAATCTTGAATGCATTAAATCATATTTTCGGCTTCATAGTGTTTGTAAGTGAACTCTTTCATTCGTTTCCAAAACTGGATAGTTTCATGTACATAACTATTTTGAAGGATGCCATATGTTCAGTATATTGAATCTTTGTTTTGATAAGTAATAACATTCTTAATGAAATCGTTGGTACTGTTTGTTCAAGACCAACTTCTCAATCCAAAATGGTGATTTTTTGGATACAGCACATCGGAGGTCATCTTCAGCAGGCAGTTCGCTTCATAGTTTAGATATTAAGAGAACCAAAGATGAGAAGGTCACTTTACACTTATATGTCGAGGGAAAAGGTATGAGAATCCTTAGCATAGCTTCAGTTAAATCTAGATGCTGCTTTATCCTTGTTTTTGTTGTGAATGGGATGAAGATTGGGTTGTTACTGAATTTTCTATTCACAGGACTGGACATTGTTAAGGTGTTCATCAGACAGAAAAGAAACATGTTACAATTAAACGAATAGCATATCAAGAAAGGCATGAGACGTTAGGTACGAGTTGATAAGGTACAATAAGTTGATAAGATTAGATAAGAGGTGCGTGATGCTCTTGTTGTGAGGCTGGCGCCGCTATTGTACCTGTTACAGCCTATTTATACATCTTCTAATAATCTTCTAATCATCTATATGTCTTTGAGACCCCCAGAACATCACTTGCTGACTCCAACTGGGGTCTCGACCCCGGGGGATGAGAACTCTTCAGCTGGACGAAACCATCCCCATTTCATTGGTAAGTTTTTTTTTTAACTGAATAGGGCTGTAGGGTTGGGTATTAGGCTAAGTATATTTTTTAAACCATATATATATACACACACACACCCACAATAAAAAATATATATAAAATGAATTATAAACTTAGCAAAGGATATATCCACATAAAATTGGAAAGGGGGCCCCAGAAAAGGTCTTGCATCAGCACATTTTTTCCTCTCAAGGTCCCTGCATCTACGTACTTACTTCGGAACATTTGATACTTTGGTAGAAGGAAATAACCCTGACTCAACACAAAGAAGTGTATTTTTAGCACAATAATTAATACATACAATACATTTAATGATGTTCCGCTGGTACAGAAACTAAAGTAGTGGTTTCTGAAAAAAAAGACGGACTGAAAAAGACACAAAGTTGAACTCGCTTTGAAAATTTGGTTTACAAATATCAGAGAAGATAACTCGGAAGCACGTTTCTACACCTCATGAACAGTAAAATGACAACTTCCATTTCTTCGGTTAATGTTATAAATCGGTTATTGTAATCACTTTTGGTGTTTACAAAAGTGATAATATTAAGCGGTGTCCACTGTATAAATGTCTGCTTTATTGCACTTGAGTTTATCATCCTAAATATAGGAAATGGATTGTGATTGATTTGTTAAACAATTTACGTACACTGGATGTTTTCGGATAGTCACTGAAAATCTGAAATTATATCGTTGATATTATGCAATATCAAGAGATTTTGGTAGATTAAGAAGAAATAAAAACATATGATGATGAAAACTCTTTCTAACCTATATTCTCATTAGAAATGGTAGAGCCCCTGATTCTCAAGTCACTGAAACATCCATGCTATAGGAGCTGGAAATTGTAGCGCAGATGAAATCGTGGTTTCTGTAACTTGAGACTAGTTGACTACCATATGACGTGAATCAAATACTGGAAAACAGTAAAAATCTTCTCATGAAGTTGCTTCCTTTGTAAGTTAGATATTTGAGCCTACCATTGGGAAACATTTTAGTAAGAACAATCTTGTAAATGTTCTTATTTCTATAATGAATCTTGGCCCAGCTAATATGACCAAAAAACATAAGCATAGTACTATTTAAGTATCGTCTTACCAGATGAATCAAAGAAGGCCGGATATTATGTTAACTGAATTATGCAAACACCTACAAAAGGAATGGTCAAAATACATTCATTAGTGCGACTTGGGGAGAGGGTTATTTACTGTGACTTTTTTTATATTTTAGCCTAAATTATATAGAGATAAATAATATAATAAAGCTGAAATTAACAAATCAATTATTATATAAGTATTCGTATTTTTTTATAATTATTAAATTGTAATTCTAATTTATGATTACTATAAATAATCCGTAATCGACGTGCTAGAAATTCTTTTCGGCTACATTATTAGACTTGACCAGTGAAACAGAGGACCGGACCTAAGTGTCAGCCACATGAAGTGGTCTGGTGACACGAAGTATAACTGCTACAGAAACTACTTTTCAAGGGACGCTTTATTCATTTATTTATTGTAATTCCGTAAGATGGTGAGATACAAACTGCTGTTTTTTTCCTTTTATTTAAAAAAGAAGTAGGTATCCATTTGTTTTTAATTTTTCGCTATTTAGCCTTAGCTAACTTGTTTTTACACTAAGCAGTAATACCAGCCATTTATGTCAATATTGTCAACCACGCGATCCTTGAAGCCTGTTGTTTACAACTGTAAGTATTTTAAGGTCAGGTTAAAAGTTTTTCAAATGTATTATCACTTGCAGCCTAAATGCAGGGTTTTAAAAGTCGTATCACCATTGAAAATGAACACATTTTTTTAAACATTTTAAATGATGTGGAAAAAATAACACTTGAAGAAGCAAAAAATATAAAAACGCAATGATATGCTCGAATATTACCCATTGAATACAATATTAGTGGTTCGTTAATGAGAGTGTACTATTTTACTAATGATACGCATCAGAGGGATTAAGGAACTATAAATGTGATTAAAAACAAATTTTTGTAACAACTTTTCAAAGGTAAAGGGTGTGACCGATATAGTCTATATGTTGTCTAGCATATGATCTAGACCTCCAACCGCGGTGAGAGATGAACCACTCCTCAGGCAGTGGATACTGACATCGAGGCTCAAATGTCGACCAACGTGCCGTGCTAACCACAACGAGGACTACACTGAATCACGAATGCTGGGTAATTTAAAAAACAATTAAGTCTCCACTCATTATGTTAAAAACTAACAACTGCTGGCTGTCCTTCCATAGTCCCTATTGCTATTACACCCTCAACAGAACAGATGTAAACCTGAAGAAGAACACTAAGTGTTCAAAATGCCTTGTTAGTTTTTAACATAAAGCTCTTTTGTCTGGATGCTTAATTGTTTTTGAAATTCCTCATAAGTAAATACTATATTATAACAGTTTGCACAAGCAATGAACTAAGTGACGAAAATACGCTAAACTCCTTTTAAATCATTCCCATCACATTTTATAGAGGATGTGACTTTGGGAGGAACAGCGAGTCTGAATATCCTACCAAATCTACTGTTCAGAAATTTTAAATAACCAACCTTGATATTGATTGACCACAAAAGAATGATAAGTTGGGGATCACTCTAGGTGGCAAAAACTCAAGGTAAGACTTCGTTGATTACAGTGGACCTTGGTTCTCAACTATAGTTGGTTCTAGAATTTTGATCGACAAACGATTTGGTCGAAAACCAAAACCAATTTTCCAATTAGAAATACATAATAGTAAGTGGACTAATCCGTTCAGTTAGATCATATTCAGGTGTCATTTATTTTAATATATTGTGGGGTTCTCTGTATAAAAACATGTGTATAAACTTCTAAATGTTTGAACGACTGTTAGAGAGACAAAATTCTGTCCGAATTCTGAGAGCATAATTTTCTCGATATACCTGTTTGAACTCCGATTTGTTCGAGTTCCAAGTCATTCGTACACCGATGTACCACTGTACATCAAAAATTAGAATTTACTATAACAAGTAAGTAAACTAATAAATTATTTATTGTAACATTATTTAATTTAGGTTATTTTATACCATAAGAGTTAACTTTAATTCTCCTAAAATGAATGCAATTTCAACTATTAAGTTCCATCTATAGTAACGTTGATTGTTCTAGATGATTCCATTGTTTGCATAAATTATCTAATAGAAATAGCTGTATTAAAATAAATGAAGTAATCAAATTGACAATACCACTATAACAAAGTCAATTAAAATAATATTTTTTTCATAATTTCTAACATACCAGTAACTTGTTGATGGATTAATCCGACCGGTTTCGTATAGATTGCATCATCAAATGGGACCCATTTGATGATTTAGAGTGCCATTCGATGATGCCGGTAATGCAAAACTTGTCGGACAACTCCATCTACAAGTTACAGGTATGTCAGAAGATTATAATAACATTATGTTTGTTAACCTCGGTAATACTATCTCTGCAGTACTCAATATTATATTGAGTCACTTTTAATATTTAAATTTAAGTTTATATTATATAAATTGATCAAATACTATAAAATAGTTTGGTAATATGTTTATTACAAGTGAAATCTGAATATAGTCAAACTCAGACTTTTACTATGATATCGATGCGAATCGCTAAAGGGTACAGGGCTTCACAGATGTCTGAAGTATTTCGTTATGTATTATTTTGTTGAAGAGCTATAGTTTTGTTATTTAACTTCACAATAAATAAACTGCCGGCTGTTAACAACAAATGAATCGCAAACTATAACAAAGTATTCACGGTTCGCAAACAGTGTCTGTCAACCACTAACATCCTCCCACCATACAGCTGGTGAGATTTACAGACAAATTGAACAGAAATTAATGAACTTAATGAAAAACATTCCTGATATTTACCTTCTATTTCATGTAGAAAAATATAAGTTGTCACTATATTTCTAAACTAATTTTATACATAATATGGCAGATGAATTGATATTCTACAACGTAGATATTTGTAATTGAGATTAAATAATTATTATATTTTACTATGAATGGGCATTTAACAAAACTAGGAAGTCGAACATTTTGTTTTTAAGAAGGCATGTTCAGCAATAATGCTTGAATTTCACTTATTACTTATTACTTAAATTCTTACTTATTACTTAGATTATTGAATTTAGCAAAATAACATGTATATCCGATTAAAAGAATGTAATCATCCACTTCTTTCTAAATTATTATTCTAATATAATTAGTTAAATTTGAAGAATATTATTATACTTTTTACCATTCATTAATTGTTAGTTTTTCTCAGAAAAATAATTACAGACTACATATGTTGGTAAATATTCAAAATTGTTCATTGAGGAAGTGGATATTTAGAAAGCATTAAATGACCCAGGTAAGGGAAGTTTTGTATCCAGTAGACAGTCAGTCGGGGGGTGATGCTATTTTAGCTGCCGCCAGCGATCACTGGCTCTCAGTTTGTCTACTTCCTCCATGACGAATACTTCATCACGCTGACGGTATTATCTCCCTGTTAAGTAATATTTATCTAGTTTTAGCAAAAACAGCTATTCATCTTATTGATTTCAATTCCATATTTCAAAAAAACATTTGACAAAACTTGGAGTCTTTATAAATAGTTTAAGTAAATTGCCATCTTCTTGATATAAATTAAAAAATCAGGGATCGTTTTAGTTGTCAGTAAATATTCACTAAAATAGCCCAATCTTCAATTGTAGATACACATTATTTTGTTAATTTATGTCATTAAACAGAAATATTTGCACTTAAATAATAATACAATTTTTTACAAGATATACGAAGCTATTAAAGATATCACTAGTCTTAGAGGAAAAAATAATTTTTCATATAGCAATAGAATTATTTAACGCTCAATATAAAACTGTACCATTGATGTCCATATCCCATTATCTTTTGTAGACAAAATGAATACTCGCATTCCGGTCAATGTCCAGAGAGCCAATAACAAGCCTTCCTCAACATTTTGCTGCTTTAATTGCAATTGTATATTTCTCAGTTTTCTACAAACACCTCCTGGAATCTTCAAAATCATTGAAATGGTAATTATTAAGATGTTTCCAGTTATTGATAATACAAATTAACTTTAACTGTTTATTAAATTAACTAATGGAATTTTGCAAATTTATTTTTTTGATATATTTACTGAAAAAAAAACCTGTTTGGTAGTTGATGAAATGTAGCTATTTCCTGCTTTCTATTTATTTTATTCATTACAACAAGTATTTGCAAAATATTTTTAACGTTTTTACCATTCATTACTGATTTATTTCCAGGAAAATAAATCCCATGGAGCATATTTTTATACTTTTATTGTTTTTGTAAAACAGTGAAAAACATATTAAGAGGACTGAAAAGTACATATCTATTGTTTTATTTAACAAATTAATGTAAGAAACTTGTACAATTTAAGAAAAAAAGCTTAATTTAGCACTATCTACTTCTTAGAGCCGTGTCTTTCTTCGAAACTCCCTGTCAAGTACAAAACTACAAAATTATCTAATAACTAAACAATAAGAATACCGCAAGGTAAAAATGAGAATAATAAATGTAACTTTGTGTCGGTATATGTAAGTTTGGTGTTGTTTACGTGTGTGTGTGTGTGTGTGTGTGTGTGTGTGTGTGTGTGTGTGTGTGTGTGTGTTTGTGTCTGTCTGTCTGTGTATGTGTGTGTGTGTATCAACGCCTAAACCATACGTTTTATTTCACGTGTTTATTGTGAAATCTGGTTATAAGTGTGTATGTGTGTGCATGTGTGTATATTCGTAGAAATAGTTTAGTATAGGACAATGCGCTTATGACAATAGTTCATTTTATGTCAGTTTTAGAATAGTGACGTAGTAGAAGCAAGCTTGTGGTAGTGGCACTGTCTGTTGTACACTATGATGGCCCTCAATTCACTAATGACCTTAACTTCATATACTTTAACACTGCTATATTTTTCAATATCATCATGTATTATGGGCCTCAAGCTTAATCTATGTCCATAAAACAAAGTACAAAACCTCTGAAAAAAATGTCAAATGTTAGTTATAACTACACTCTGAAATTATTTTCAAATGTTAGTTATGATTACAAAGAGCACAACAAAAGTGATGCAGAAACAATTTTGAAGATAGAAAAAGAAAAATTGTAGCAGTCTACACTACACTTTACTATAAGTAAACTTAATATAAAACTTTTGGTATTAATATATATCTTTATTTCTTATATTATATTTTCTTTCTTTTCTATCTTAATATATATATATATATATATAAAAAAATTTTTTCACATAAACACGTGAAACAACAATCAATGATCAAACCACAAAAAGAAATGGGATAAAAACTGTTTGTTTATCCTAGAGTAAGATATCACCTGCTTTACTTGTCGATTTTTTTATATTTTTTTACATTGTTTACATTGACTTAGAAATTTTTTGAGTGAATCCACTGAGATAAAATTGATATTTATAAAGGAACAATTTAAATAGTTTATTGACTTATACGAGATGTAAGAGGAATAATATTTTTACATGTAAAAAAATCACCGCCAATAAACATAAATAAATTACCGTTGTCTACCATGGCATGATGGATTTGTCTCATAAAATGCTTTAATAAATCTATATATTGCACACTTGAGCAAAACTTAATATCAGTTACAATGACATTATCATTGTGAATTTTAGTACTTTTCCATGATATTGAAATGTGACGAATGGACTCTTTCCTCAAGAAAGAGGACTTATGTTTGTTGAGAAATATCCAGTTTTTTTTACAATTCTAGTCTAACAGTTCATATTTATTATTTTCAAAAATTAGAAGCTACCAACTATAAAAGATTTAAATTATATTGAATAGCTGGCTTTGACTTCGATTTGAGTATGTAAACTGGCTAATTACTAATATATTTTTTCTCAATATACATTCATAGCAAACTTATAACAGAGTACAGAAGGCAGGAAAAGGATAACACTCACTCAGAAAAAATTCGTATATATGATATTTGACAAAGGGGATCAATGAACTTATTAAATACTGAGAAGCCATAAAGTTCCCTGTATAATAATTCTATAAAAGACCGAAAATGTAAAAGATAATTCAAAATTGAAATCTTTCGTTTAGAGATTAATAAATGTATTTATCGTATATCTTTAATTATAAATCATCTTAAAACAACATTTTTTCTTCGATGTTTATGATGTTTTTCAGAGAGGATAAGGGTATTTTCCTGTTTTAAATTTGAAAATTTTACTTTAATATTCAGTGTAGAAGGACGTCAAGTAAAGGATGTAAGAAATACCACTGGCTATTTGAACAAAAGCCATGTTCTCTTGTAGGAGAATATTTCGTATCAAGAAATGTTTACTTTGTTTTTTTAAAAAATGTTATTACTGCTGTATTTATACTAATGAAATTATTTGCATCAGCTGTGTGATGTACAAAAATAAGCTTATATATTGATATGTCCTTCAATCACTATCTGTACTACCTCAGGAATGAAAGACTAATAATCATATCCCATTTAGATGTTTACATTATGCTTAAATGAGACGTTATATATTATATACTCAAGAAATTTGATATTAAGTTACTTATAGTAAAGTTTAGTGTAGGCCACTCCAGATTTTTTTAAGATATCAAATTGTATAATAATTTTCTACCGACTAATTAATGACTTCGATTTCAAAAATACCTACAATAATTTAATAATTTAAGATTGATGAAGTAATTGTTATTAGTCATTAGAAATACTGCTTTTTCCTGACTATGCAAAAGAGAATTGAAGTATGCTTGAAGGTTCCATCATTGTCTTATCTATCAGGTGATTAACCCAGAACCCTTGGCCTTCCAATCTATTTCCAGATAAGATTGCTACTTAGGCTAACGGTTTTCAGTTAACTCTCTTTCAAGGTCTCCTAATCTGTTAGGATGGCTTATATGATCTTAATTTTAGTTGTCTACAACTGAATACTAGTGGTAAACTACCTTGGAATAAACAAATGTTGGAACTTATCAAGAAACGTAATGTTATTTACAATACAATACTTCGATCTCACTAACAGATAATTTACTCATAGATTCAGTTTTTAATTCCCATCTACGCAGATGTCAGGTGTGATCTAGGAGTAGAGCGCATTTACCACTAGTAAAGAGTTGTATACATATCTTCAATAGAACCTACATGAACCCCGATTTTCACGTAAAAGATGGGAAATCTTGAGGCTGCTTCGGACAGGAAGCAACACCTCTTCCGATTCGTCATGTCTTGAGCCTCTCAGCTATATCTTGAATAAACTAGAAGAAGTTGAATTTTTTTTCTGAAGCTCTTTGGTCACACGCCAATCCAACCCACCTGTAAAATGAGGAAACAAGTAAGTATTCAAAGGTGGTCCGCACAGAATGTACTTGTTTAATTTACATTCATTTTTTCAACGACCGCTCGTCGAGAGGGAGGCTCAACGTCTATCAGGCTGACCAATTAGTGAAAGTGTGGCTTATTCATGTCCACACTCATTCAAAGAATGGGCGAGTCACATTACCAAAAGGTCGCGGTGTCACACATCCAAGTACTGACTACGCAAAATGATACGTAACTTTGGTAATCTAACGGGAAATGGTGTAATAAACATGACTATATCAGTTGGCTCCATGACTTACTTGAAATGCAACATTATACCTTAGTATAAAATGAAGGAAAAATGAAGTCACTAAAAAATGAAATGAAAAAGAAACTAAAGATGAAAAGGTACGTACTAAAATTACCCTTTGGCCGGTGAACCGGTAGACAATCTCTATAGTGGTAAGCGCCGCCCTAAATCAGTGCAGCTAAGACACCTCAGTGAATGTTGTCTGATACTCCCAGAATGATTCAAGAACCAGTAATCACCAAGAAACCACCAGTGCACCCAAGGCAGGCTTCACCTCCTTGAAGATTGATTCAATCAGGAATAATAACTCATGTAGGATAATCTGTCTGCCCACCACATAATTAGAGAAGCAAAGTCGCTGGTCTTGGTCCGGACAATGTTTGTTACGTGTTAAAGATATCTACTCTGAGTAATTAAGTAAACAACTCTTTAGAACTTTCTGTTATAATTCATGCATACGGTTATGTTGCTAAAGGTAACTGATAGGACAAACATTTGCTCTATGTGATACCAAACAATGAGGAAGTCCTAAATGTTGCCTAACTCAAATCTATTTAGAGTAGGGACCTTTAACGAGTACCTGACATCGTACAGACTCGGGACCGACGGCTTAACGTCCTCTCCGAGGGATAACGTGAGCACATTTATTCACCTCCCTCGTGAGTAAATCAAAGGCCAGAGTGGGTATTGAACCCCGGGTGTACCAATCTAAAGGCTAACACGTTGCTACTGGGCCAACCTAGCCTCTAATTCATGCATGAACACTAATTATTGGTAGTAGACATTTCTTTAAAAGAAGCATTTAGAGATGCTGCCCCAAAATACCCGGAAGCAAAAAATCTTTGTAAAGTTACAGTTGACCCAAAAATCATTGAATTAAATAAATGGAATACGGTAACTGGAGTTGTGCAGCTCTAACCTATTTTAGCAAAATACTTCCTTACTACTGTTATCATATTAAAAACATACAAATGGCAGTGAGGCAAGTAAAAACAAGGTTAATAAGTTATACCTTATGAGTAAACTGACGTTTTATACACTCTATCAACCTCCAAACCTCTTATGGAAATATAAATAAAATGTCAGTGTTTTGAATCAGTTTTCAATTCTAATCAAAGATTCAAAAAAATGGTTGCCTATTTATATGTTTCCTTATTATTTTATTTCTTTTTAATACGTTTATTGTGAAATCTTTATTTATGTACTTCTAGATTTATATTCATCATCTCAAACAATAAATCAGGTTATTATCAGGTCAACAGCTTTGATCTCCTTAAACAAACATAAAGTTAAAGAACATATACTTTAACATATACATATTGTTCGGTTAAGTTGCAGTGGCCATCCCAGGAGAGAACGCACATAGACCACAAGTCGGCCCCTTGTGATACCACAGAAGAATACATATTGTTGAAGAACCTACATTATTTTTAAGATTCATTGTTATTTACTTATCGTTTCCTTGTAACTCGTTTCCTTAATACTTTTATTATTTCAAAAAAGAGACACCTAACAGTTCCTGTTTTTTACTTTCCATGTGAACAGCAGTGAAAAAACGAAAAGACAATTTAAATAAAAAACCATGATAGCTTTTCAACGATAACGAACTTTTAGGGTTTCATAAAGGTTATTAAATGAATGAAGCTTTATTGATAATAATTTTAAAAAGTGATATGGTTGGTTGACAGGTGGGCATTGACTGTTGCAGGTCGTGGGAGGAATGTGCCAAAGCATGCTCATCAACTTTGGCCTCAATGAATCAAGTGCTGTAGGTGCTTCATTTCAGTCATTGCTATCTGCATGCTCTGCCTGCGTGGGCACAGTCACACTCCTTATGATATGTTACCTCTTCTCGCAAAATTCGTACCATCTCATCAGATCTTCTACTTTTGTATGTATCAGTATATTGTGAACACTATCTAGCTATATGTGCACAGGTTTTCTTAACCTCTGAGCCAAACAAAAACAAATAAATCTCAATTTCTGTGCCCCACTCGGTCTTAAAGGATTGTATTTACTACTTACGATAAACCATATACAGTTTTTTTGAAAAAAATAATGAAAAACTTTTCTTTTCTTAAACATGACAACTTTAGATGAAAACTGAATCGAACGAAAAAATTAACTCATTACACTGGGCCAATTTAGACTGCATCAAAAGTTTGTAATAAAATATTAAAAATTTCACTAAATTACAAGGGAATGTGGGTTTTTGATATTATTATTATTTGAGGGTGACTATAGCACTGCGTCTTAAAAAAAAAACTATTTTACATCTCTTCTTTTGTACTAAAGTACCCCAGCAGTTAGCTTCAACGCCTCCAAGAAGCTCAGCACTATGGCGGTAAAAGTTTTTCTATGGTTTTGTTGAGTGTCCCGAAGCACCTACCACTGTGCAGCAAAGTTGCCTTACAGTCAGTCAGCAGGTGCAACGGTGTTTCTTCCTCTTTTTTTGGAGAATCTGCAAAAAACCATCATTGATAATGTCGGTTAGGCTCCCTACGTTTCGGGAGAAGTAACTTCCTTTCTCCTTCTTCTTGACGGTTTTCTTTGGGTGCTTAGGTGCACTTGTAGGAGGATGGCTCCCACAAGTTAGCGCTTTTTGATCTTCTGCGCTTCCGAAGGATGGTCTCCGTACTTCCTTCTCCTTAGTATCATATAGGCGAAAATCCCTGAAGGTCTATCGGTGGTATTTTGTCCACTAGGCAGAGCACCGCATACCGGAGTTTTTGACAACTTACCAAGATCATGAGTGATCAGTATATCTTTCAAGCTAATAACTAAATTCAATTATGGTCTGCAATAATATCGCCATGTAAATATTGCTAAATATTTAAAATATTAGAACATAGGATATTTTAACGTACCCAGTTCTAAGATAACGTTTGATCACATAGGTATTTCAATACTCGTCAAAGGTTCCAGGGCTCTGTAGGGTATTTATCATTCCCGTCATCATTTATTCCGTTAATGAAGGACTTCTCAGGTAAATCCTTCAATGCAAATAAATGAACAAATTGAATTATTTAATTATTTTGAAGTGAGAGCCATATCCGTACAAAATTATTGCTACTGGAATTTATTATTATTATTGTTAATTTCAGTCGGATGTAGGTAAAAAGATATATATATTTTATTACATTCCTTTTGGATTGTGTTCTAGTCACTCTTCTATATAAGTTTTATTTCTTATCTGGTGTTTCAACTTTTATCATAGTTCAACCAAAGTTATTAACAATTCAAGAAGAATGTACAATATTACTTCGTAAATTTCCTGTTCACTCGACTGGTTTTAGAATTACTTTAATTGACGGAGTGTTTTCAGTAAATTCCGTTTATCCATCAGTAGTTTATTGAAAACACTCCGTGAAGATAGAATAATTCCCAAATTCGGAAGTGGATAGGAGACTCATGAAGTAAGATTGTACATTCTTCATTAATTCTTACTAATAACCTCTGTGATAGTAACAATAATAATATTATACAAAGAGTTATTGTTAATGACGTATGGAAGAAGTCTAGATGGATGAATTTACATCTTCTCTACATCTAAATCTCTAAAAGTTAGTATCAGAAAAAGGTATACCAATTTGATGTCAGAATATTTGGAATAAAATATTTTTAAAAACAAACTAAGAATTTTAACTGAAACTAGGAATGAATATCTAATTTAACTGTGATTTCAAACTGCCTCTCAGTTATAATTCACTAAAGAATTAAGCAATAACAAAAATTAAATCTATAACTTTCTGGATGTAACAGTAAAACAGAACAATGAAGAGTATTAGAGATCGGTGTATGTTAAACACATTCATAGTGGAGTTTACCTTGATCCCCAAAGCGAATACCCTGAACGATACAAAGATCAAATCCCTGATACACTCTGTTCTCATAAAGCAGGTTCTTATGTGCAATGGTTTAGAGTAATAAACAATTTCATAACATATTGCTAACATACATCCATAAACTTATTAATAACAACATTGACCTGCCCAACCAAACTATGAAAGGAGTAATGCACACAGTCTTCTATAGAACCAATATTCTAAGGTACATAAAATTGATGAAAGGATCTTAAAGGGAATCAACAAAGCCAATATTACGTGTGTAAACCCTGAAGACCAGCTGAAACTTATCACATATGAATACTTGACTTCAGTATGGTCATTAGAAATAACCTACAGCACAAGGCCGAATTCCAACAAGCTAAGGTAGTTAATACATATATCTTGTATTTTAGGACATTACGAGTTCCCTAAAACTGACTACATCGGTTGGAAACTACGTTATTCAGGAGACTCACTGTGCACCTCTTTTGAGGTTCTCCTAAAGAGCATACAAAGAAAAAATGTCCATTGAATGAAATTAGGCAGCAAATATTGATAAGTAATCACACATAATTAATGAAGAAAAATACGTTCGCCATCTCCAAATAATAGAAGCTCTTAACATATTAGAAAAGAAACCAAGCATGAATAGTCAAACATCAGAATTCATTGAATATTGAAATTACATTTAGGAGAATTGGTAAACATTAAACAGGAAGAACTGAAAATTAATCTACATCCCTTAGGGATAAATATTTTTATTAGAACTGTATATAATAAACAAAATTTTAATTATTTTATCATAAATATTGTATTAAATATTACAATTCAGACCTGCATTACCGTCAAACTACCAAAACCTAACTGCAACCTTCTCGTTTAACTGTTAAACATGTGGTATGGTTGTTTGTCTTATCATCACTGTTAAAGTAGCTATACATTCCCAGTTTTAGTTAGCTTGTTCAATGTTGACAGAAACATTGTTGTATTATAAAATAGTTAATTAATAATTACTTTAGAATAATGCTGAGAATTGAAAATCAAACCTTTGGAGAATTGCTATTTAGTATACCTGACAATTGGAAACACCAGATAAGAAAGTTAGAAAGGCTATCTACATGAGTGACTGACTAGAAGATGGATTCAAAAAGAATTTAATGAAATATGTATCAAGTAATGTCTGCTCCCATAATATACATATATATATTTATATTTATATGAGGTTCAGTATTGCTCCCATGGTAAGTACTAAAGTATGCATAAGTTCATAGTTTTTTATTTAATAAATTCTTACTCCTGTAAGCGCTTAAAGTATTATGAAATTGTTCTCTCATGTTTATAAGTAACACGTTTATTTTTATGTGTATATAGGTTGATTGATGTAATTTTTGTTTCCTTTGTTTTATATACATATAAAAAAAGGGTGTTATTTAACAATATATAAAAAAGGATGTATATAAAGCTGAAAGACATTTGAGAGTTTCAGTGAACCTGAAAAACTAACCGATTCCCGACTAATTTTAGTAGTAGTATATGTGTAATTTTGTAAAATGATATTCTTTATAAATTATTATTAATAAATGATATTATTATTTTTATACATTTTAAAATTTAGTAATTTATAATGAACTAGCCCTATGATGTTGTACTGCTATGTTTAAGCACTTTTATGTATAAGCACACGAGGAGTAATCACTTGCTATGAGAAAAGAGGTCAAATAATTTTTCGCACGTCAACCTCAATTACTAATCATTCTAGTAAATCAATTTTGCTTATATTTCTTAACTTCAGAATAATAACATTTTATTTAAAATAAAAACTATTTATCAATCCCATATCCATACTTTAAAAGTGACAACTTGATTTAGTGGGTCGTGCTACAATCTAACGACTGGAATTGAAAGTAACTTTCTGCTTCTCAGTTTAGTTACTTGTAAACACTCCTGTTTGCCAAATTTCACCGAAGTAGTTAAAGGGCTTTAATATCTTTCCAGCTAAAAGAAATACCTATGGTGATATTTAAAAAAGGTACTTATTGGTTAACGGGAGGACATTTATTTAACAAATGTACTTATCGGTTAACGGGATATTTCATCTACCAAAATATAATAAAGTAATTTTCATTTTGTTTTGATTTAGTAACTGTCTTTAAATGATTGAATTCTCGTTAACCGATAAGTACCCTAAACACTAAAATAATTCCATTGATATATTATTTATTGATATCAGAAGATAAATATTATTGTTATTTCATTTTAGAGGGTAGCATTTAGTGTAAAATAAGCTATGTGTGATATTTTAGTTGACGAGTATACCAGCAGTTTAATAACAATAGTAAAAAGTTGGCTACTATTAATGTTTTGAATACAAGTAAGAAACTACTTACTTACTTTTATATAAAGAGTGATTTCTGCTGTTTCTCTTCTACAGACCTCTTTCTGTAAGATCTGTGAATTAATACAGAAATCATCTGTGCCCAATGGATAATGAAATTTATTTTGTTGTATATTTTAAAGAGAATATATATTGAAAAATGATATTTATTAATTGTTTTATTGTATATCAAACATTGGAGCCTAAACATTTAATTAATACATTAAAACATAATTCTTTAAAAACATTTTGTGATTTCAGGAAATTTTGTTTAATACAAGTGCAGCACTTTCTTACTTAAGTTCCTCAGTGTACCTGTGCATATCGGTTAATTTATACCTTTACCCATTATATCTTATCAAACTGGGTTTTGTAGCTTATCCAGCTATGGTAGCAGCTTATGTAAGTTTTATTTTTATATTCTAATTTTTAAATCAGCCACATTTGTCTAAATATGGTTATACATTTGGTTTACTTATTTTTCAGTTATTACATTTCATATACCGAGTAGTTCAGAATAAGATAAAAAGCCTTAATTCATTGAAGTGTACTTTTTAATATGAGATCATATATTGTCAGAATAAATGAGGGGTAGTTTTATCCTGTATATTAATACACTAGTAACTACGAGTGTCACTTCTGTTAACAGAAGTTTTAGAAATTACCAAATTAATAAAAGTAATTAATTTACTTAATTTAAATAATTATTTACATAATTTAAAGCTATTATGTTAATAATGGAATGAATTCCACCAGATGAAGCCATCGCAAAACATGAAAGTTAATGAAAATGAGCAAGCTCTCTCATATTGGCTGTTGCAAGTTGGAAACGGCTTAATGAAGAACTCTCTCGACAATGTGTCCAAAGATACCATTGATATTCCACAGGAATGCATAAATAATAATTCTCTGGTATTAGACGTATTCGATAACTGCACTTCAAAAGTTAAATCGATTTATACTATCAACTAAAAATGCAGACTGCCTCAAACTAAATGAGGATATCAAAAGAAAATTTCCAACAGAAACAAAAACTTATCTGAGTGTTTATTCTGTAATATCTGACGACCAAGAGGAAACCATGAAGAACCCGATAGAGTTCATTAACTCGCCTACACCTTCTGGAATGTCTCCACATCGGTTGAACCTTAAGGTTTGGATCCATTATAATGCTACTGAGAAATCTCTCAATTACATTGGAACTTCGCAATAGAATACGCTTAGTGGTACTTGAACTCCACGACCACAGCATTGTTGCCTCCATTAGCAGCGGATCTCATGCGCATGATGAGTATTAATTCCAAAAATCAAACTCAATCGAAGTGATGTCAATATCCCATTCGTTCTGCATTGCACTCAATTCCCAGGGAAACGTTCATATACCATAACAATCAATAAAACTCAGGGACAAACTTTACCTGAAAGAAGGTTGGCACCTTCTTGCCGCAGCCTGTATTCACTCACGGACAACTTTATGTAGCTTTTTCAAGAGTGATAGTCATGAATAGCGTCGACTTGAGGTATGTCCTCAAAATGTTTCCACTAATGGACGTAGGAACAGAACTACATTCACAAGGAATATTGTTTGATTTATACTTTAATTTGTCTTTCAAGTCTTTTTCCGATTATACCTTAACTTGCCTAGGTACTAAATGCAACGGATCTATAAAATATTTATTAAAATCTCTCGAAATATCTCTACGACACTTATATGATAGCTGTATTTGGATCGTTGCCTTAAATATTTTGGCATCTCTTCAAACATCGAATGTGAGATGTACTTTAAGAATGTTTAGAGAAGTTTCTATTCGGTTAATTCATAATATAATCTTGAAGTATTGCATAAATTACTTAACATATACTTTGTTTTATTTAGCACATATTTATTACCATTTGGGATATATATTTCTTTTTAAACTAATGGAATAATGTCTGCGCTATATTGTATGGATTTTATTATCATACCTTTTGTAAATACATATTGAGTGTGACATTTTCCATAAACCGTGAAATTTTTCATGGGTCCAGCTAGTAATGTATTAAACATAATAACAGTATATTATATATCTTTAGGGCAAATAAAAAAAAATTAAATAATAATACTGTTAATATACTACCATACACTTCTAAAAGCAGAATTATTAATATAATTGTAAAAATATGGTTGTAAACATAAAAATATAAATTTCAAACCTATTCAGAAATTTAATATTTTTGAAATAGATACTATCATCGACTGGTAAATCGTATGTATTTGTAACATATATATTATAATATGTGGCAATTGCTTTGGGAAGATTAATAGATTAACCAAAATAGTAACAGAATTTCATATTCTATTTGAAATTTTTATGTCAAAAGTATATGAAAAATGTTTTCTTCCTTAAACTATTGCAATGTTGATTTTGGATGTATAATTGTTTGTGTAGTTATTTTTATATTGTTACTATTTTTTAAGCATATATTACATTGTTAGGAATAGTTGTTACCTGTTACGTTTGTAACGGTTACAATATGCTACTATATTTTGTACATGCTTATTTTTATGAATAATTCTAATTTGTACATATTCTATGAAAAATATAGAACTCTTTAATTTGAATTATTTCAGCATTTACTGTGTACTAAAGCTTATAAACAGAAAAAAGTTATAGCTATTCTGTTATATGGCAACATATGATAAGATCTTAATAATTATTGCATTTTATTTGTTTATTCCTTTAATACATTTGAAGAGTAAAGTTTCAGCAAATGTAGCACATTTCATTACAGCTGAGTCAAGTCGTAGTAACTTTACCATCTGTATGCTATTAAATTGGATTTTCAGTTTATTTCGTTACATCAACTGAAGTAGCTTCTGAAAATATAAAAGTAAAATAAAATATAAATTTTAACAATTTAGCTAGTTTAAAATTTTATACTAGCCAAATTCAGTAGCATAACAATAAGGTTATAGCTCACTTTAATAATTATAGTTCGGTGATTTGAATACTAATTTTTATTCTTAGTTATAAGAAACGTGGACTTATTAGTTAAAACAAAACCAAACTAACTTTTTTTAGCCTTGCTATGGTTATACTTTATTTTTAATTGTATAATAAAAATTATGATACCCAGGTTTCTTTGTTTGTTTGGTTACTAAGAAAATTATTTCGTTGAAATATTTTTGAACAGATTCCCACATATATGGCTGTATGTTTAATACATTAAACATACTTAATGTGTGTTTAACGTATGATTGACCTCTCGTTAACCGATAAGTACCCTAAACAATATTTTAAGTACCCGTATAAGAATTTTATACGATATTAAACCATAACAGTTTAAACAGTTATAATAATAACAACTTTTTATTATAAATAAATAATAAATGTTGTTATAATAAACGTTAAGTATATAAACTTTGTGCATAACTTCTAAATACTACGATTATTTTTAAAGGCTTTTAAATTATGAGAGGATAGATTTATGCAATCATTGTATTCACCATATAAATAATAAGTCAATTTATACATATAAGATGTAAACTTTTACATGTTCATTAGTAATAATTTGGTGATTTCAGATGATGGGTTTCTTCTTGAGCTTTATTCATGCTTTGGATGCCTTCAATAGTTACAAACATTACAAAGGCAACAGATAATTTGCACAAAAATTGAGAGTCATGAAAGAAATAAAATATCCTGTAACTTCTGAAGTAAATAAAATATGGTATAGGACTTGCTCAGGATAACTGTCTATGCTAAAAAAAATTACTTAAAAAAACTGGACCCTAATTTTCATCGATGATCTGGTATAGGTATTTTTTTTATTTAAATATCACAAGAAAATGTCTTTTTAATTTGAGATTCTGTAGCATTTAAAATTTTAGCAAATTGAAGTAAGCAAAGATTGCTTACTTTGCTACTGGATTTAAAATATTAAGCAATTGCTGTTATAATTGTTTTATTCAATGAATTTTTTAGTCGAATTCAAACATGTTTTATTAACTGAATTGTAATTTTAAAAATATTAACATTTAAATGTTAAATGCACTTAAAGATATATATTTGCAAAAGTGTTACCATCTGTATTATGTAATTCACATTTACTGATACTAATTATTATACTTGTACTTTGTAGTCTGAAGTACAAGCAATGTTGATAAATTCTTAGGTTATATTTGTATTATTATGAAAGATACCTGATACTTTTGTACATTTTTTTTATGATTTGAACAAGTGTTTTTACCTTTTTAAAATAAAGAAGTTTTAATAAGTTAAATTTTGTCCTTTCTTGAATAAATAGTTTTACTGTAAACCGTAATTGATTTTGAAAAAGTAAAATACAGAACTCATGTTATTTTCATTGTTTGTTAAAGTCGATGTTTATATTTAAGTGAGGGGCAATACTCTGCTTAAAATAGAAACGAGGAACGCTAATTATAATGGAGGAAAGAGAGTTATATCTCCACCAGAATAAGCTTATTGTACTCCTGCACCGTATTTTCAATTCTGGTACTCCAACATCTCGTCTTATACTTGCAAACTCTTGGAGCTCACAAATTAATTCTTCCGGCTAAAAATATCCTGAAAAATCTGTCCACTTCTATAATTCCACTTGCTTGAAAACTAGTTCAAATGGTAGATAGAATAAATCATTTAAAGTCCAAGTAAGTGATATAGCCCTCTACTGTAACATAACTGAGCAATGTTACTCTTCCAGAAATGGTTTTGCACACTCTACATTAAACTTTTGACTAGGACATCCTAGCAGAAAGCTTGGATTTCTGCCACCGGGAAGTCTCTCCCCAACCCCTAAGGTTACTCCAAAGTTCCTCGTTGTCTTTTAACTTTTTGTAAATAGAATTTAGCAAATTCATTAAACAAAATTTAAACTGCCTTTATAAGCGACTTAGGTTTGTTTCGATAGGCCTTTGAATCATAAGGTATATAGAGCATACCGTAGAATATAGGTAAATCATTCGCATGATCTATGGATCGTATAATATTACATGAATAAAATAAATTTAAACTAGGTGAATCTTTCAGGCTCTAATTCTGAATGCTGACGTTTCGATTTATTTTAAAATATTTTTCTTATGCTTAACGTCATATTTAAAGAAAGAAGTGTAAGTAAATTATAAAAGAATATATGACTTACAGAAGTAAGAATATTTGAAAATGATCAAATATGTTTACTTTTATAAGTTCATATACTTGTTTACTATTTACTTATGCTAATTTCTAAAACACAATGTAATTATCTGTATAGTTGCTAAGTGACTTGTAGTTCACTTTTTAATATCTTCTTATTTCCTGTATTTTGTAAATTTATGAGAAAGATTTTAAATAAAATTGAAGCGTATACATTGAGAGTTTGACTTGAACCTGGAAGATTGACCGAATCGCTATTATCTCGCGCGCAGATAGAATATGATCAGAGGTTTCGCTCTCTTATAGACAGAGGGTATGCAGTCTTCATTTATCGTTATTACAGCTTGCATAACTAATAGTGAAGCAGACAAATTCTGAATAGACGTTTCAAAAATATTTTCAAATCCCTCCTTTGTGAAGGTATTGTGTTTTCTTACAAATATAACTTCAGTTGGAAAGAGTTTTTTAAACTAAATTAGGTTCAGCTGTTCTAGCCAACTTTTAACTGCTTTTTTTTTATCCACTTGTCAGTTTTATCCCTGTAAAAGCTTGGGTGTGTAGTAAAAAATGTTCCAGATAACAGGATTAATGTTTGGTTCCAAACATTCCCCCAGCCTCATTCCCTTGTTTTCAGGAACCCACATGGGATTAAATGTATTTACACAAGATTCATTATACATGTATTACTTGTCAGTATATCAGAGTGGAGTTCCATTCTTGAAATTAGAAAATATCAATCCAGTTCATCATTCGTGTTCACTTCGGGGGCTCCTGAATAAAATTCTATAAGGTATATGGTATTTACGCAACATATACATCTAGCTATCAATGTTGCTTGAATATAAATCCAATTATTAATATTTGAATTATCTTTCAGTGAATTGAAAATTCCATGAAACAGATACACTATCTAAGGTTACAAAAGCAATGTTCTATTGTAAGAAATTTGTTAGTAGAACAGGGATGGGGGGTTAGCAAGAAATCATCGCTTTGGCACTACTAAAGTTTTACAATTGCTTGCAATTGTAAAATAATTATTATTAATAATTAATTTAATAATTAATTAATAATAAATAATTATTAAGCTCTATTAATTATTTAAACCTTTTATCTACCACAGATCCTTTTCCATTTTGTACCATTCTCAATAGACTGAAAATTAATTATTTTGATAACAATATTGATGGGAGATGTTTATTCGTTTTTCCTTCCAGGGGTTTGGGCAGAAGGTCATTCTAGTTGTACATAGACACGCTTGTTCTTCTATACCACACGACCGGTACATATGATATCATTGGTTTTATCACAGCAATCGTAAAACTTTAGTAGTGCCAAAGTGATGATTACTTTATAACCCCCCATCCCTGATCTACTAAAAAATTTCTTACAGTAGAACATTGCTTTTGTAACCTTAGATAGTGTATCTGTTTCAAGGAATTTTCAATTCACTCTTAAGAGTATATTCTTCTAGATTAATGTTCTTTCTCTTTGAGAATGGTATAGTACCATTTTAATTGGATTTATATTCAAGCCCTTCTCCTTTAACCAATCTTTCAACAATTTTGAAAGGTTGCTGCATAATTTGAAAGGCAGTATCATCAAGATTTTTTCTTTTTCAAGGTCATATGCATATTTTTGCGTATCATAACCATAATTACTTAGAGAATCCGGTAGGCCGTTCACAAGAACTAATCACTACTATAGGAGCGATAGCACACATCTTTGAGATCAGTGGTTGATGTTAACAATTTGAGTTGTAGTATATCCGTGCTTAAATAATTCTTCTATGAAATTAATATAATCTATTCTGTAGATTGGATTAATTCATGTATATATTAGTACTGATTAATCGAGTCTAAGGTGTATATCATGAGCTCCTTCTATATTCAAGAAGCAAGCCGAAGTTATTCACTTAAGGCTTGAAGATATTACTATTTTGTTAAAGAAAATTTATGGAACATATTCTGTCGATTTACCCTTATGAATATGTTTATTTGCTTAAAACTCTTATAGTATAGGTAGAGCATTTGTCATATTCAATGTAATATTTGTCGTTCTGTAATGTAAGAGGAAATATTGGTAGTAAGTAAGATAGTACTTAATGCGTTGTTTAAGTTTGTTCAATCACCGGAGTTGTGGCATTAAAATAGTAGACTTATTATCATAAACAACGAAAAAGCTTCTTTCCTACCTCCAATATTTCACAGAACAATGGAATTCTTAAAAACAGAAAGAACTTAATGTCTGATAATTAGTTATGTCAAAATTTGCTGCGTGTAAAATTATTGCAATATAATCCCTAGGCAACCATCCTTCACACTGGCGATGGTCAGAAATATATTGTTGTTAGGCGTTTCTTTTTATAGTTTTATGAATTTTTCATAACAGAATTCTTCTGTTAAAAAATGAAATATCATTGTCTGAATTTTGTTATAAAATTTTGAAGTCAATGTAAACAAATCCGACAAGCAAGTTTTCAGAATTTATAGTTTCATTGATCTGTGTGGTTTTTGAAATTTCTTGATATTTTTTTAGATTACTAATTTTTAGCTGATTTTTTGGACAAATTTCGTCTTTCTATAATTAGCCTTTTAGCTCTAAAAAACATTTTCTGAAATCATGAAATGTAGGTTAACCTTATTTTCGTCCTGATAATTTCAATAAAAAAGTATTTACATCATCCTCTAAACTATTTTTAGACATAATTTTATTCTGTCGAACGGTGCGACCTCTATCGCAACCATAAATTTTTAGAATCTATAAGGTCAAAAGTTTTACAATTTATAGAAAAACTGACCTTTCCAGATATTGAAAAATGGTGATCTTTTTTCTGGTACTGCTATTGCCAGTTCCATCATAATCCTGAAGGTTCAACAGTCTAGAGTCAGTACTTTAGGAGAAAATAAATATTGTCTAAAAACACAGTTTGGCCAAAAAAGTAACTTTCTCATCATGTAATATTGCCCAAAAACAATAGGACACATTTATACTATGGGCCTATACTTATGTAAAATATGAATTTTATCGATTAAATGGTGTTTCTTGCTGCATACCCACAAACGTTTTGATACACCCCTGCCCACATGTATACACACAGATATTCGAGAAAAACGTCAAAAAAGGACTTTAGGGACCTGTAAAGTAAATCCATCAAAATCTCGAGATCAAATTTTTTCTTGGTTGCCATCCGACTTGTTTTAAGAGTTTCGGATCAAACTCCAGACCAATGGTATTACTGAACTACTCAGCTGTATGTAAGGTCAGTGGCCTTTGTAGCCCCTGGTTCAATGAACCTGTGGAAATAAAGCCGATGCAGCCTGTGGTAGGGCTGCATGGCCCCACTAGGGGCGGTACTTTTTTTTCATTAAAATCCCATCGTTGAATGATAACGACTTGTTTATTTTGAGTCATTCTGCTGCTCATTCTTACATTCTTCTCATTCTTTTTACAGTTTGTTTGGGTAAGGTGTTCTGAGAATGTTCTTGCTATTTAATTGCAACACGACCTCATTTTGTCTTGTTTGATCTTCATGAATATAAGATAGCCTTGAATTGATCAGGTGCATTTTAGCTGGGTCTGGTTCAATTAATTCAGCCTTGCTCTTGATTGGACTTGGCTGTGAAACTTTTGCAACAGCATCGATACTAGAAGTGTCTCGTAGTTTCGCTTCTTTAATTGCATGGTTTATACTGACAACCTTGAAGGTGAACTAGATGAAGATTAGTTTTGTTTTCACTTTTTATAGTAAAGTAAAAATTATGGATAATCGAGAGTTGTTGATACCAAGTGGTATGTTTAATATACACTATTTAAATATTGTGTAATTATTTAAATTATCTTTAATGTTTTCTAATTAAAGAGAATTCTTCAGTTTTGAAATTTCTCTTTAACATTAAGTCATCTAAAAAGCCATGGATAATTTAATATGAAGTTTAAATTAACTTCCATATTAAAGATAGGAATAGAAATTAGTTCACATTGTTTTAAAAAAATTTAATTTTAGTTTTACAAAGTAAATGATAATTTGCTTTTCAAGAAAGGATGATCTATACATTTCAATGGCAAAGCTTGTTGAGCATTCTTTTTCCTTGAAGGAATAATATTAGTATTACATTAAAGCATTTTTAAAAAGCAAACGAAATAATAAAGGGACCACAGTACATGATTACTTTCACTTACTGCATCTACATTGTATACATGATTTGTGTATGCATATATGACAATTTAATTTACTGATATTGGAAACGGGAACAGCTAAATAATATCTATTTGAATTAAGGAAATTCAGAGTTAATAAACGTAGATTGTCAACTGAAGTTTTTATGTAATGATAATCTTACAAACGTTTAAGATTAACCATGAAACTATAGTTAATTAAATTTAACTCTTACACTAAAAGTGGATGCAATTTGTTTATCCACTATATTTAGTGAAATATGTCGTATAAACAGCTTTATTAATTGTTATCATAAAAAATCATTTTATGATCAAAATAAAATGTTATTAGTCTTAAATTTATTAATCGTGTAACGTTTTTCCTAATGCTTATTTAATGGAATCTTGATTGAATATAATACCATAAGATTTTTCACTTTTCAAACATTTTATATAAATGTATATCAATCTAAATATATTAGTTTTAACAGAATTTCAGTTAAAAGAGTAACTTGCTGACTAAGACTGTGGCTATCTCTGAAATGAAATACTTCATTAAAATAACAATAGTTTCCAGGACATCTGTTAATTTCAGAAAGTTAACAAATTTAATAAATATTGGAAATAATAAAGTATTTACAAAACTGAACATTTCTGTAAACTTCAAAAGCCATTTTAAAATAATGAAATTAAATTTCACATTTGTTACATTATTTAATACTTCCTAATATTGTTGTAGGATATGTTTCTTCTTTCATTTCACAGTCTTAGTCAGGTAAATTATATCTGATAAACAGATGAGATATAACATTAACCTAAATATTAAATATTTAGATTTATTTTAAACAACACTTGAGCAAAATTAATGTAATAGGTTCATCTTCTATTAAGGACCAGTAAAAAGTTATACAACACTAGAACAACTAGAATTATTGGGTACTTTGACGATTGTCTGGTCAAAAATTTCACTCTGTCTTCCGACGTTTCGAAAATTTATATTTTTATTGTCAAAGCTACAACGAAAATATACATTTTCGAAACTTCGGATGACAGAGTGAAGTTTTTGACTAGACAATCCTCAAAGTGTTTAACAATTCTAGTTGTTCTAGTGCAGTATAAAATGAATGTAGGTTAAATTATAGTGTGTTAACAGAAAACGTTTTTGGTTTTGATAATTATGTTAACAAAATGCTTATGTTTATGGTCTCCATCACGAATTCTCTTTTTAGAAGTTAAAACAAATTTGTTCATAATAAATTCTTAATTTCCTTTTTGCTTTTATTTACACTTTTTATATTAACTGTATAATGTTCCAAAATAAGAAAAAGGACAAACTAAAATAGGAGTTAATATTAATTCAAGAAGGTTCAATGTTTTAAATGTTTGCATACCAATAACAGTAAAAGCTCTTATTTTCTGCCATTTATACCCTGCTAATCTTAAAATTAAAGTTTAAGATTTCAGGTCATTTTACCATAAATATAAGCTTTAAATATAATTTCAACACATCACAAGTAGGAATGTTCTATACCATAATCATGTTAAACAAACTGGTTATCTATTATCCAATTATTGAATATAACAAACAATTTTTTTTTACTACTTTCTTCAATATTGAATATCGTAATGAAGAAACTTGTTTGGGTTTTAATGACGGCAATATTGCAAGTAACTTCAAATTATGTTGCAGAAATAAAAATACAAAGAAAAACTGATCAAATTCACATACACCTTTAACATAATCCATGCAACAAATTCCATTGGCATTTTTCAAAATCACTAGTGAGATAAAGTTATCTTGAACTGTATACAGAGATAAATGTATAGCATGTTATCATTTGTAAAATGTCACACCTCAATATGATTGAATGATTGACATTTTAAGTTAAATTAAGATGGTGTTCTATGAACAAATTTAACGTTGATTGCTGCACAACTAATGCGAAAGTATGCATTGCATCAGTCATTCAAAGAAGGTCTTTTATACGAAAACATATTCTGCACTGACTTATTTCAATAATATCTTTATGAAAAATGGGCTTACTTTTGAAGTTGAACTAACAATTTCAGAGGGCAAAACTTAAACAGTTGATAAAAATATATGGTCTCAATAAAGCAAAGTCAATTTTTAGTTGCTCAGAATAAAACTGCAAGTGAAGTTCATTTATAAGCAATTGACTATTTATCGTGTTTCAAATAATTTTTTTAACACTGATGCAACTATTAAGTAATTAATTATAATTATAAAACACTAGAGCAATATGAAATATTTATGGACTAAACGTTTATATTGTATATATTTGTATAATATTTTATACAAAAAATTTAAAATTTTTTTACTTAATCCAACTTATGATAATTTATATTTATAATTCAACATGTTTAAGTAAGTGATAGGTATTTGACATTTCTTATAATAATTTAGTGGAGGGGTGAGAAAGGGTCATACTGAGGTTTTTATTTTTTTTGTTTTTTTTTTATGCATAGATTAGAACACTTTCAACAAATAAAAATTAAATACTGAAGTAAATTTAATCATAAAACGAGTAAATAAAAAACAATTTATCATTATATTAGTTGTTTTTTACAACTGTGTATAAATATTTACACAATCAATATTTGATTAAATATTTGATAATTGTTTTAACAAAGTGGCATAATTATGTTGTTTGAAAAACATACAAGTAACATTGAATTTGACTATGAACAGATTTATATATTTTTGAAAAAGTAAAAAGAATTCAATAGGATACACTTCTCTAGAAAAAGGACTTTAGAAACAATATGACCGTACTTTTAAGTGATTTCTTAAGACTAAATTTACTTCACTTAAAACTGCTCTGAAACTTAATTTTTAAACTAGCTTTCAGAGTATTGAAACATAAAATATTAAAAGAGAGAGGTGAAATGAAGTAATGACTCAATTAATTACACATAAGAAGATAGTTGCATAAATATATAAAAATACATTATATCTGCAATTTCTTACTGCATCATAAAATTCTGTATCTTCTAAAATTATACCAATATTCTGTAATTGAAGCATATAATCAATTTCATTAATCCTAATTTTGATAGTATTTCCATTATCTTTTCCATTACATAAAATGTCAATATCAACAGTTTCAGCACATATTTTGATTGCATATTTAAAGTATTTCTGCACTAAATATTAACTGTACATAATTATATCAAAATAGCATACTGATCAGAGTATGACAATATAATTCAATATATTGCTCTTACAAATTGACTAATCAAAACGTCTCATAATGTAAAAGGTGATCAAATGGAACAGTGATTTTAAAAATATCATTGTCTTGATGTGCATACGAGTATACAATTAACATGAATTGTGCAATACTGTATATTACATTGATTCGGTTTTCAGTGAATTAAGATTTAGTGAAATATATTTAAACAGCTGGTTCCAGATAATGTAAGACATATAAAATATGAAAGTTTTGTAATCTCAACCAGCTGAGGCGATTTTTTCATTTTCAGGTTTATTTTCACTTAGTATGCTGAGGGAATCTTTTTTTTCCCTCTCTAAGAAATGTTCACTTTTTTTTTTGGCTATTCCTGCTGACTTTTCAATATCGGGTATTGTTTTGATTTTGGAGCTTGGACTCTTTATTGAGTTAATTTCATCGGTTATTGGTTTTTGGATTGCTTGGTTAATTGACTTTCCAGGGGATATTTTACCATCAGGTCCTCCTTGGATTATGATACTGTCTAAGTAACGTATTCCACTTTTGACTGGAGCTGGTTCATCTGATTTGTTTTTTTGTGAAATATATATTAGTGATTTGTCTTCCATATTTTTAAATGACATTTCCAAATTAGGCTCAACTGACTTGTTCAGAATTAACGTTGTGGAGGCAATTTGTGCCGATACTGTTGAGAAAACATTTATGTTTTCCGGAGATTTCAAATGATTTATTGCAGAAGAAGATTCAGTTCTTTTAATATCATTATTATTTTTATCCATCTCATTTGAAATAGGTTTTTTATTTTCTGGAATAGAAATTACTTCTTTCTCATCAATGTTTCTCTCTTGTGGAAGCGTGGTGTAAAGTTCAGATGTTTGATCTACTGTATTAATATCTTGGGTTTTGGTAGTAACCCCAGTGCTCATGTATGTATGAAGATATTCTTCAGAAGTTCCCAAGTCTTGAGTCAAATCTGTTAAATCATCTAAACTCCCTTGGATAGTGGAGTAGTTTTCATGAAGGTCACTAAAGATAATTATGTCAGTAAAGTCATTGATAGCATTTTCTTCTTGTAGTTTTCTTTCTTCTGTGTCATTTGATGGATCCATAGTTATCGGAGGTTTTGTTATTGTATTTTCTGAGCAAGTATCTCCACAAATACAAACTTCCGAAAAATCCGATGATAATGGGCCATTGTCATCTAAAAACAAAAATTAAATTTTATAGAAAGAAATCCTAGCCTTTTTATTATTGATATATAGAAGGCACATAATAGTTTTAAAACTATTCATACCTTGGTGATTTATTCTAAACCAAGTGAGGAGGTCATCTTCAGAAACATCTGCCAAAAGAGGGGAGCCACGACTAGTGTGGAAAAACATTTCTGTTGCAAGATCTGTTCGAGTAGCAGGATATGCTCTTGCCAAAGCAGGTCTTAAGCGCCCCACGATGTATTTACTCTTGGCCCAGAGATTAACACAAACACCACAGCTACGACTCATCTAGAGTAAAACAAATTTTATTAAAAAAAATACAGTTTCTTCTAGTATGTTTTCTTTATACAATAACAATACTATTCTATGTAAAAATGAATAATAAATTGTTATAATTAAAGATTTGTTGGCAAATTAAATTAGCATCGGAATAATATTCTATAGAAACGCAAAAGCAAGCACATTAAACCAATACTGAATTTTCTTAGAATGTAATTACATGCAGAACAATTCAGTTTTTTAGGAATTATTAAAAATGTACCCAAATGATTTTGACAAAAATTTACATAAAAATGTACGCAATGTGATCCCTGTAGAAGGTTAAAAAAACTATTCTGGTTCATTTACTCTGGAATAGTGATCAATGAACTTTTAATGATGCTGATTACGTCGATATCGCAAAAGCTTTTTCTGGAGTAAAATAGATGTGAGTTAAGGATTAATGTCTAAAAGTTATAAGCGAATATATATATAACAAGATTTTACATAAACACGTGAAATAACAATCAATGATCACACCATAAAATGAAAAGGGAAAAAAGACTAAGATCTTTCAACTGTAACGAGCGGTCTTCGTCAGTCAAAAACCCAACTGAAACACTAGATGCAGAAACATCTGGTGAGGGGTTGAGAAGAGTGGTATTTTAAAAGGGTGAAAGTGCAGGAAAGGACAAATGTCCAGAGAGGGATGTTTGGGGAAACAAAGGAGTACAGTAAGAAAGAGTAAAAAACCATACGCTAGCTGTCAACCCTTTTAGAAGAGGCTATTGCCCTCGTCACGAAAGTATCAAGCTTGAAGAGCCCGTTACTAATGTTTATAATATTTGATCTATTAAATTTAACTAGAGAGGATTCGATAATATTTCTTAACAACATCGATTTTTCATAGGTAATAAATTTAGCTCCTGTTCAATCAATATGATGACCATTTTCCTTGTTTATATGCACGAATACTTATAAAAGAATACTTTTTTCCTGTCCACTTAGGTTGTGTCGGGGTTGTTTTACACGTGCCTTTAGAGATTTACCAGTTTGACCAATATAAATTTTATGGCAGTTTTTGCACGGAATTTTATAAATACCACCGGACTCCACTTCCCTGGGAGGGTTTTTTATTAACATATTGCCCACGTTATTACGATTAGAAAACACTATATTATAATCAAGTTGTCGCGCTAATCTAGGAAGTACATTCGTAGGTTTTCTATATACACTAAAGCGTAACTCTTTAGGTAACCTATGGATCAGGACATCTAAGAAGGGCAAATTACCATTTACTTCTTCCCTTGTGAACTGGATTGTCGGAACTAATGAATTTAATTTTATTAGGAAAGCATCTTTATTTATAGAATTAGGACAGATGCATAGTATATCGTCAACTTATCTAAGAAATATTGAGCTTAACATTATACTTTCAAAAAAATTCATATATAAATTACTTAGGAGGGGGGATAAGCAGTTACTCATTGCAAGCCCAAATTTTTGTTTAAAATAATTATTTTTAAACTGAAAATTACAATCTACTATACATAACTTAATTAACTCTATTATAGTGGTAGAAGGAAGAGGAAGGGAATAATTAACTAATTAAAGGGAATAAATCAACATTGTTTTTAATATGGCTGTATGAAATTTTTCCAATTAATGAGTTTAAAACACTTACTAACCATTTGGACAAGTCATATGAGGTCGAACCAACCGAGCTCACAATCAAGCGTATTGGGTAATTTATCTTTATGCATCTTGATCAACCCGTAAATATATGGTAATGAAGGGGATTTTGATAAAAATTTAGTAATAAGTTCGGGTTGATTTTTTAACATTATTTTAATTTTTTTATTAAACAAACTATTGACCCTTTCCAAAGGATTAGACTTTAACTTTATATACACATTTTTATCTTTTAACATCGTCTTAATTTTAGCTGGGTAATCCTTTTATTTTATTGAGATACGGTTTAGATATTGTTCCTAAAAGTAAATATTTAAATTATGTTCAGGTGGCTAAAGGTTTTTTAACGCAGAAAAATGAAATGATATAGATATTGATAATTTAAATATTTTAAAAGGAATGGTATACAGACTTTCAGAAAAAACCGATGTTTGTATACCTAGACGTTTTATCGAGACTTATTCTAAACCTAAAAAAGATAATACTATAAAAATTACTAAAGCCGATATATCAAATGTAACAGTAAACTTATCGAAGCCATTGGCCTACTAAAAAATCTGGAGTGGCCTACACTCAACTTTACAATAAGTAACTTAATATTAAATTTCATGAGTATGTAATATATAACGTCTCTTTTAGGCATAATGTAAACATCTAAATGGGATATGATTATTAGTCTTTCATTCCTGAGGTAGTAGAGATAGTGATTGAAGGACTTATCAATATATAAGATTATTTTTGTATATCACACAGCTGATGCAAATAATTTCATTAGTATAACTACAGCAGTAATAACATTTTTGAAAAACCCATGTGAACATTTCTAGAAACGAAATATTCTCCAACAAGAGAACATGGCTTTTGTTCAAATAGCCAGTGGATTTCTTACATCGTTTACTTGACATCCTTCTACATTGAATATTAAAGTAAAATTTTCAAATTTAAGACAGGAAAATACCCTTTTTTTCTCTGAAAAACATCATAAACAGCGAAGAAAATGTTGTTTTAAGGTGATTTATAATTAAAGATGTACGATAATTACATTTATTAAACTCTAAACGAAAGATTTCAATTTTGAATTATCTTTAGTATTCTTAATATTATCTTCTTAGTATTTAATAAGATAATTTTCCTTCCCCTTTGTCAAATAACATACATACGAATTTTTTCTGAGTGTGTGTTATCATTTTCCTGCACAATATTATTCCTCTTACATCTCATAATAAACAATTTAAATTGTTCTTTATAAATATCAATTTTATCTCAGTGGAATCGCTCAAAAAATTTCTAAGTCAATGTAAACAATGAAAAAAAATATAAAAAAATCGACAAGTATAGCAGGTGATCTCTTAGTCTAAGATAAACAAACAGTTTTTATAGCGTTATTGCTCTTTCTCATAATTGAAACTTCATGATTTTTTTTTATGAATTGCTAATTTTTAGTTCCATTTTTGGTCAAATTTTCATTATTTTTTAATGAGCCGTTTAGCGTCAAAAAAACATTTTCATAAAACAGAAATCGTACTGTAACGCCCCATTAGCGAATGTAATTTTGAAAAAAAATATCTCAACTCATTCTACACATAATGTTCTATTTATAGGCATAGTTTCATTCTTGTCTGTCAAACAGGATGGCTTGTATCGCTCTCACAAGTTTTGAGATTGAATTATAAGTCAAAATTTGTACATTTTATTGAAAAAAAAATATTTCCTGTTGATTTAAAATTCTGAATATATTTTTCGTTTGTTCCATTTGTAACCTTAAAGATAATGTCAAAATTTCAAAACTGTAGGATTATCAGTTTAGGAGAAATAAATGTTTAAAAAAAACGGTTTTTGGCTAAAAAAGTGACTTTCCCATCATGCATAATTCTTCCCAAACAATAGGGATCTTCTTCCCTATGAGGCCCATTTTTGTGTAAAATATCAACTTGATCCATCAAAGATTCTGGACCGCAGCGTGGTAACAAGCAATGCTAACACACTCACCCACACACACACAGACATCATCGTAAAAACCTCATAAAACGACTTCTGGGACCTCAAAACATATAATTCCGTCAAAATCTCGAGATCGAATTTTTTCACGATCACTATACTTTACTTATAGTAAATTAAAAAGTGTAAACTTGTCATATGCTCTTTGATACATTTTGCATTTACCTGTGAATGTTGTATGCATTCTTAGAGTATTTTCTTTTACTTAAGGTTTTGATAATATTTCATTCGTTTGAACTTCTTTCTATTGGTTAAATTATAAAGTACAGTTAATTCTTATAACTGTAAATAATTATTCATTCCCTAATTTCTAAACATAACCATAAATTCATAAATAACAATTTATCTATTAGTGTGCATTTCATTTGTTACTGTTAAAAAGTTAAATTTAACAAAATCCAGATTAATTAAATTTTAGCCCAGAAACTCCACAATACAAAGTGTCAAAATAAATATTTGAAAAAAAAATTGTGAAATTAAGTTTTTTTTGTTTACCAGTTTAAAATTTGGGCTGGGGCTACTATTATCTAATAAGGAAAATGAAAACCTTGAGGCGTTTCATATAAGATTTTTTCAGCTCTTGCATTTCCCACATTGTTAATAACACGAAACCTCCTTGTTTTATATTTTACACATTTCTATTTACAAAATTTAAGTTAACTTAGACATAACTAAGTCTACTAATATCCAATGTTAATATTGACATTGGATGTTAAAATTGTAATAATTATTAGGCATTAACATTAGGCACAGCACTTTAATGATTTAATTGTTCAAGTGTTGCGCATCATCTTACTCACAATTCTTCCTTTTAACAACTTCCCAATATAACTTTTAGTCCTGTTTACTTAACACTTTTGATAACCACTATTTTTCATAAAAACCGCTTTGTTAAAAATCAGAACATCGCAAGTGATAATTATGCCCTTAATCAAATATTTTTTTTTATTTCTCAGCTGTTTATTTTCCAAAGTTGTACGCTTTTTACTATAATTTCTTTTTCCTTTAATGAGACTTGTGGTGAAAAAAAAACACTTAAACTTCCACCAAACAGTAATTCACTCGGGAACAGGTGTATTTATGAATGTTGGATTTCTGCTACTGTATTCACACATCTTCAAAAAATTTTATTGCGTGTGGTCATACTTCTCTATCAGGCTGTTCGATTTTGTACATAATGGAGTGCTGGTCCTATAAGTAAAGTTTGATCCTTTTAAAATTCTTTAAATTTAGAATTATTACATTGAGAACCATTATGTATTATTGGGGAGGATTCCCCAAGCCTACCTCAATCGCACTTGACTATCCCTATTAAATTTTCCATTGTTACTTGTATTATTTAACTTCAATAAATTTACTAACATAATCTACAACTATAAGAATGATTTTTGTTTAAAATAAAATATATATGCTTCCAAAACCTGCCAAGAGCAGGTCCTTAATTCAATATCAAATTTATTTTCGATATATTATTGCAAGTTTGTAAATAATGAAACAATTTTCTGCCATACTATCAATTGATCTTAACTTAAGACTGTTAAGATGTATAGTTATTATAACTGTTAATAAGAATTATAAACTCATAAGCTAAGAAAAGACGCCGAATACCTAATGAATTACTTCAACTCATTAATTTAGCTTGGATATACAGTCGATTCCGGTTAATTAGGACACATCGGGACCGAGGCGTTTTGTCCCAATTAAGCAAGCGGCTGTCCCAATTAAACGAATATCACTTTTTTTTGGAAATTCATTTGATTGGTTTTAGGAACAATGCCATTAACCAGTAAAACACAAAATTAAACAATGCATATTTTTTTAATAATTTTATTTTATACGAAAACAGCTTTCCAGAAATTCCAGCTGTATATTTCGTAGGTTGTCTAAGTGAGGTCGAACTCCTCTGACTTCGCCTTCAATATTGGACCGTCTTATATTGATATATATGATATTGATATTTACGCCTCTGCCACTAACAATAGAAAACCATTGATCTAGTGCTTCTTCAACGTCTGGATCCTTCCCATCACGTTTTCTTTTGGATGTCCCTGCCGGTCCATCTTGCAATGCGAATTCCTCACGCAGTTGACTTTCTTGTCGTAAGACACGCGATATGGTAGATTTTGGTACACCAGTTATCTCAGCGAGCCGACGATAACCTATATTAAGTGGCTGGCTTTTTATTTTATCAAGCAAAGCAATTTTACTAGTAAGTGTCAAATCGTTTCTTGGCATTTTGGCAAGGGTAAAATTTTTGAAAATACAATTGAGGAAAAATAATTTCACGCACTGTTCACGCGCGAGGTGTATCGGTGAGCGAATAAACTCGCAATAGTGACAATAACTTCACCTGCAAGGTGTATGTATGGTGAGTGAATGAACGCGCAAGAATTGAGACAGTTGTCACAGCGAAGTGTATCGGTAGCTGAATAGGACTGAAGACAAGCAAATGTCGATGTGAGGCTGCCGCGGCTTTTTAAAACACGGGTGTCAGGATTAGAAAGAAGCCGCCTTTCCGGCTTTCCCGGACTATGGAAAGGGGGGGGGGGGGGGTTTGCCGCTGCACTGGCTCGGATGGAAAAGATAGCAAATGTGAACATGAGGCAGCTGCGGATTTTTAAAACACGGGTATCGGGTTCAGAAAGAAGCCGTCTTTCTGGCTTTCCCGGGATTTAGAAGGGGGTGGTGTTTGTTTTGCAGCTGCACCGGCTCGGTTAAACCGGAACTCAGTTAAAACATACTCGGTTAATCAGGACTCTACTGTACTAAAATCTTAAATTTACTGTCCCAATTAAGCGGAATGTTGTCCCAATTAAACATACAAATTTACAATTGTAGTTCATAGTTTGGTTTCCGTTCTTTGAGATTTGTCCCAAATAAGCGGCTGTCCCAATTAAGCGGTGTCCCAATTAAGCGGAATCCACTGTATTATGTACTAAACTCATAGTATTTAAAGAATATACATCTGAAATTAATATTCTAATTATTTTATCTCCATATAATAATTATTATTATTATCATTATTATCCTACATAATTATTATTATATTATCTGGAGAAGATGATTATTAATTCAACATAGCTTCTGTTGCATTAATTAAAAGAAAACCTGTCAAGTTATAAAAAACCTGTCATTAGTTTGTCTCTTATAGCATATTTTTATATGCTATAAGAGAATTAACTGGCTTTAAGCGAGTTAATTCTAACGAATTAGAGAACTGGCTCGAGAGTATTCGGTTTGAACAAAGTTAGTGAAAGGAAATGAAAGTTTTATACTAAAAATAATATGATATCTAAAACTTCAACAAACTGAAGGTAAACAAATCTGGGAAGTTGATACATGTAGAACATATAAATTGTGCTTTTCAAGGTTAAATTGCCCCTGGAAATATTTATGAAGTTGTTATTATTCTACACTCATACAAAGACAATACTAAATGGAAATTTCCAACCATCTAGAATAACTAGGTTTGGAAAAGAATTAATACTTTTTTTGATATCAAGTACTTTGACCATAATACAATATTTTCTAACTGATAATCCTACACTAACGACTATATATCTGACAAATTTCATTAAGATCTGTCAAATGGTGGGCCACGTAGAGTGCTTACATTAATTTGGACACAAACACCTACAATCTTCTAGAAATCATCTTCAAAATGAAAATAGTTTTAAACGTACTTAAAATTTGTCAATCTGTTAAATTCTCAATTTAAATTTCGTTTCAATATCACTATATTTTACTTCTATTAAAGTAAGAATTCTAATAAAGCTATGTCGTTCTAAACTTACAAGCAAACTATACATTTACAGGTGTACCTAACAGTATGATAATAAATCTGAGTGTACATTACATTTGCTAATGTGAACCAAACTCTCTCGGCTTTGGATCCAAAATTGATATCCCAATCCAAAGGAGTGACAGATGCTAGTTCAAATCCAGAAAAGAGACGTACTTCAACTTTAATAATACCAGATGGCTCAGCTCCTTTCCATCTAAAAGAAAAATTACTTTAGTGCAAATATCTATGGTTGAAGAGCAGGAAAAATGTTGGGTTTTTTAGCAAGACAATATTTCAGAAATAAATTCTGTATCAGGCATTCTTTTACTTAATTGTCATTATTACAACAATCTGAATAATATTTTTCTTTTTTAGTTAAAAACGAATTGGAAAATTACTTCGTTTCTTATAGTATATGTTAAATTAGAAAACTGGTTTGAGTGTATTCGGTTTGAATCAAAGTTAGTGAAAGGTAATAAAAGTTAGTTTTATACTAAAAATATTATGATTTCTAAAATTTACTTAAAAGAAATTAAAATAGATATTGATTTATCCACCTAGGGAATAATGAGGTCTATTATTTCCAGAGTGTTTTAGATGATTAGTGAAGCAACGCCAAATATCTAAAATCTATATCAACAAAATATTTAGGTGGGACAACCTGGATATATCCCTGTTTTTAAGTACGGGATTAAATATCTTGCATTATTACCTGCAAACTAGATGTGAAAAGTTACTTTTCATCCCTTCTAGAGATACAGAGTATTATAAACAAATAACAAGTAGTAAAAGACAAATAAGAATAAATAAACTTACCAGTCATGTACAATTTTATTCTAATCTATATTAGAACTTTTTCCCCAATGGAGAACAAATTTATCGTAAAATAATCATTATTTAACATATTACTTTTTAATAAGTAATATTTATTATAATAATATTATGTTATTAAAAATATATTATAATTTAATAGACAATATTTTCTCACTATTTTAATGAGATGTTTTATAAATATGTTCAATGAAAATAAAAATAATATAGGTTTTTGTAAACATACGAAACTATTACGAGTGAGTTTATCATTGACATTTATTATTTGAATCAATGAAAAAAATTAGAGCGATTTATATACTTAATAATTAAGGTATCAATATCAAATCATTGATTTGGCTGGATATATTATATACTAAAGTCATAGTATTTAAAGAATATATATTTGAAATTGATATTATAATAATTTTAATGATTGAAAATAAAATACCTTTGTTGAATATGAGTAGAAAAAAAGCTAATTCATTATAATTAATTTAATTTTTTGTTCACAATTTAAACTAATTAACAACGGTTTAATAAAGTTTACACTTTTTCTTTATTATGTGTCTACAATAAACAAAAAGTGCATATATATTCGATCACACCTGTTATAAATGCTCTTAAAACATATATTGAAAAACTTACTTGATGCAAACTTTTATATTTATTATTGGGAGCTTTCCTTCAAGGTCTTGAATTGAATTCCTTCTGGGAAGAATTTCTTCTGTTACTCCGGCCCAAAGTTCAAGCACTGAGTTACTTCTGATAGGTGAATAAGTTGCATAGGTTACACAGCCCTAAAATTTTCATATTTACAAACAATGAGGAGACATAAGTCAATAATCCAATTTCTTCAATAAATAATGTCACCCTTTGGAATATTACTAAGACATTTAACTTCCAATTTTTTTTCCACAAGGAAATGTAATAAAACATACATGGATAAAATGTTTATTATATAAAATGGTTTTAACACTAACTGTTCTTCTGTTATTAATCAAAAAACTAATTTATGATGAGGCTGAATATTAATTCACTTCAAAAGACATTTGTTGTCAACGAAATATTGTCATTTATAATAGATAGAATTCGCATAAAACAAGGTTCAGAAAATATATGAATTTTAATTGAAGCCACTCTTGACACGCCACAAATGATACTAAAGATACATTTAAGCACACCTGACATCTAGAAAAAGATATCAGGTGTGACATATTTTTGGAATTTTAAGCATATATACTCAGCAGTTAAATCCTGCGCACAAACAGATGGATATTTGCTTTTGTATAATAACATTTTCTGGTCCATTCTTTATCTCTATCCAAGTCTAAAGTCCTAAGAGCGATACTTTTGACATAATGGCTTTAGGGGAAAACCAGGATAGTAAATGAATACAAATAATGTTTATATTCAGATAAATGCATATAACTATAAATATTTTATTAAAAATGATCCCAGTTTCTGCATTCAAGATCTTTTTATTCACAGATTCCAGACTCCTGGCTATTTCCCTTACCGTAGTTGGTAAACTATGAATCAGGTTCGCTAATCACATTTCCAAGTAGGTAGCTCATTGAACGAAAGAAATAGAATATGCTTTCATTTTCAATAAAATATGATTGAGAGAAGATCTACTGCCAATATTTACCAACTATAAATATTCTAAACTAATTAAAAGTTTCAAGACCATCTATTTTATTGATATACTAACTTATTATTAAAACGTATTTCTAAACAAAACTTTTTAAAAATATAGGTAATTAAGATTTGATCATTGAGCTTGCAGTAAAAAGCATGAGAGAAAAGTTGGTAGTTTCCACAATTTTTCACATGTGATGTATCATAAAACTTAATACACATTGACTATCTCTAATCCAGAATCATTGGAACCTGGGGGGTGCCGGATTAACCATTTATTATCTTATAATACGCAAAATCCAGTAGCTAACCACCTCATCATAAACTTAAAATATCCTCTAAATCAGTAAAAATTGGTCAATACAGGTAAAGAAAACACAAGTACAAAATCAGTTCAGATTACTTACACAAACAGATCATCACTGTTACTTCCAAACTAGAATTCACGTATATATGTAAACATACATGCATTTACACGTCTAGAGTTGTTTTTCATGATTTCAACCTTTTCTGTTACGGAAAATGACGTGTTTGCACTTTACAGCGCGAGAAGAAGTACCACTGTTATTCACGGGTGGCATGGCTCAGATAATATAACCTTCTTACACAAATAAAGATAAAAAATTAAGTACTGTCCGAAGAGTTTCAAATTTGTAACTGTTGAAAACAGCGCCACCCAAATAGTAGCGGCCAGTTAAGGTGACGATAATAGTGCCGGTTAAACTGATTGTCCAGTTTACTGATTGCCGTATTATCAATTGTCGACCTGTACTTATAAAAACTTCAACAAAATAATTAAAGATTTTTCTGAACGATCTTCCATCAAGCAATACGTTTATATTCTTCTAATTGCCATTGGTTTTAGAAAGTTTTTATTTTTTTTTTACCATTTTATATACAAATATTATCCACTTTGCAACTGAACACAATAGACGTTATTTCTCCACCGTTCTTTCAAAGAGTTATATGCTTGTTTTATTGTGTTCGGATACTGTAATATATATATCTGCATATTGATAGTAACATAGAGGTCAGTAAAGATAATATTATAATAAACTTCCGTCATAACTTGAACATCACTGGTGGTTTTTTAAAGGCAGCACAATCAATAGGACTAAACAAATGGAGGTCAGATATATACTGATTTTTATTTATATCCCTCACTTCCATAAGTATACTCCACCAGCAATATATTGATGTGTGATGGAAGTTAATAATCATAAATAATATTATAATATATCTCTTAGCATTGGTAGATTAAGAAACAAAATAAGAAACATTTCATAAAAACTTTATGTCGAAACCGATCAGGATTTCTCTCACATAAGTAAATATTGAATAATCATATGTTCTAGAACGTTGAATTTAAGTCCTTTTTTATTGATATGGTTAGAAAGTAATATTGTTCAGGAGATTAGGAATTATAAAACAGGATTACCTGGACAGTAGCACATCCGGCACCAGTGGCATATACAAAAACTTTTGTTGGTAAGGATGGGAGGGACAGGATTTGGTCAGTCGTGTTCGGTCTTAGCTCTAATGTATCAGTTAGTTCCATGCCAGAAGTAGCTAAAGACACAGTCAACTTCCTGTGAGGGTCTTCAGCCAACCGACCAAATTTTGAAAATGCGTTAACTGAAGTCAACACCAACTGAAAAAGAAGTTAAACAAATCAATCAATAATTAATTAATCCTAATTCATAAATTGTTAGGAAATTTTCTGAGATTTACTATACTGACCTCAGCATGAGTGTCCAATACATGAGATCGATAAAAGAGGTATCTTGCTACTGGCTCTGCTGCTTTCAAATCTCCAAGCAGTGTGTAAGTCATTAACGTGTACAGGGATGCTTGAAAGTCCTTCAGGCTTGCTGGTAACAAAAAAAAGAAAGTTTTCTACTTTTACTGACTTTAGCAATCACATTAATAATAATATCACCTTGATATGAAGAGAAATCAAAGTCTTTTGTCTTATTTTATTTAAGATCAAAAGTTTAAAACTTTCAGTAGTAAGTTCAACATAGAGTTAAACAATCACAGTCAGTACAGTCATATTTGTGAGTCACCCAATCTGTGCCCAGTTGTAACCATTGCTTTTGTTAGTTTACTCATGTTGAGATCATAAATTGAATTTATCTTAGTCAGGTTTATGATACCATAAGCTGGTGTATAACATGTACTGGTTGAAGTGGCCGAGAAAATAATTCCAATCAAATACGTGAAAATGAATTATATATATAAATAACAATTTGTTTTAATTAATTAAATTCAATAAACAAAGAAAGTAAAATTACAGATAAACAAATTAACACCCAAAACAACATATACATCATAACATAAATTTTGTAAATCAGTCAATCTACTTTTTGATTCTGAGATTGGTAAAAATGCTTAAAATATAGTTTTATAAAACTGTTCAAATTTATGGTTGTGAATACAGTTTTTTTACTTCTTTTATTGTTCAGAATTTTTTATATAATCTTCTTTTCGACAATTTTAAAAAAATGGTGCCCATTTGAGAACATTTTTTAAAGGTTGATTAAGTACTATAAAAAACATATCTCTATAAAACAGGACCTAAATGCTAAAATAAATCCTTGAAAATGAAATTTGTCCACACTGTGGAACACCTCCTTTTACTTAAACTAACAGAGATGGAAAATTGGTATTAATTATTATGAATTCCCTCTGAAATCCTATCCATATTAAACTGTTTCTTCTATTGAAACATGATGTCAATATGTGATGAGATTGACAATAACAAATCGAGTCTGTCCCTTGTGTTTAGTGCAAAGAAATACTTCTAATTATAGTAAAGAAGTTTTATATAGTAATAATAGTATACAAAAATTGTTATTTCATAGTTGAAAGTAATATATGAAATAACAATGCAAACCATAAACGAAAATAAATAAATTTTTAAAACTTTAATTCCCGACTTTTGATTCGTTGAATTGTTGATATATGAGAATAATTGTTTACCAATCTATTAAATAATTAAATTAGGGGTTTAAACAAATAATTATGTTTGAAAAAATGACTTAAAATTGTTTTGTAAGCTATGAAAGTTTTTTCGTAAAGGAGTTTTTTTTTTAAATTCTCTTTAAGAAAAGTATATTTTATTCTAAGTGAGTACTAACAAAATAACACTCAATGAAATGAATAGAATCAGTACCAACAGTAAATTAATTGTTTTAATTAATCATGTCATAAAAAAATTGCTTTTGGTATTAAAAACCAAAACTTCACCGTTTTGTTTAGATCAACTGCAATTTTTAATTTTATTGATAACATTATATTGTAGTTAAGAGTTTGAATTTTATTAGTTATTTTTGATGTTCTGAAATATTCAAAATTAAATTAACTTTTCTGATTTGAAAAGTCAAAAATTTATTTAAGTATCCTAAATTTTTACTTGACTTTGGAAATTTTTACTATATATTTGTATAGTGGAGCGCTATTAAAATAATAAATATGTATTAATTAATCACTTAAATGTATATTAAACTCTTATAAGAGTTAAAACATTTATGAATTTTGCAACCAATATTACAGAAAACTATTGACCTCTGATTGCAATACTTGATAAAAATGTTTATAATATATTTAACCCAATTAGAAGTTGTTTTAATTAAACATATCAATAAAAACTAATAATTTTCGTCAAATGAAAACAAAAGATATAGAAATGTTTTATATGATTAACAATATATTAATGAATTCTAAAAAGCGTACTTATTAGTAATTGATTAAATTAAATTTCTAACTGCCTTAATTAAATTAATAAAAAACGAATGGAATATTATATCTACAATTTGAAAAAACAAATTAAATTAATTTGATATCGACATATAATCTGGCTATTAACATTCATTACATTAAAGTAACTGAGATAAACCTAAAACGTTAACCTTTTAATTAATCACACTATAAAATATTATTCGAAGTTTTGACTTCTTTTGCATTCAAACTGTTATTGTAAGCTTTCAAAAAACCTTACTTGAAACGGGAGGTTTTGCCTTCTGATCGACACCTTCCTCATACAGCCAGTCAGAATCTTCTCTCGGACGGGGCCAACCAAATTCTCCTTCTTCATTTGTAGAGGCATTTTGAAGTCTGTTAAGAACGTTTGGCACAAGTTCACTTTTTGTAAGTGCCAGAGCATAGCAGAGCACGGCCAAAGTCGAACCATCGAAGGCTTGATGTGCAATGTTCTCTAAATACAGCTTTGCTTTAAGGGCAGTCATTGAATCAGCCTGCACACATTATACAAATAACCGGTTATTTCTTTAAGAAATCTTATTCAAAGATGATCACATAATTACTAAAGTTAATTCCTAAATCATTTGTGTTGAATTGCCTGGATCTTCATGTGTTTAAAATAAACAAACATTTAAAATATAACATGACATTCAAATTGAGCATATATATTAGTAAACTACATATTTGTTATTAATCAGGTAGAAGTAGTTTAAGATAGATTAGAAGTTCTTAAAATAATTCATTAATTAATTTGTGCACTATAATAATGCCAACTACAAGTTGACAAATTCTATGGACTAGTTAAATACATTTAATACTGCCGATGCTATCATAATTCTATTTAATTAAGCAGATTATTATATCAGATGCCAAAGAAGACAATATTTTTACCAATTAAAATTGGTTGTTAATTTCACCATTTAAAAATGAGGAAATTTTAATTCTTAGAAAAAACTCTTGACTACCTGAAAACATATATCCAAAAACATATATATATCGATATTTCTAGGATGGACAGAATGAAAGTGGAAATAAACGAGAACATTGCTGGCTTTCTTATACATACTAAATCGCAATTCTTTATGGGGTCTATGGTGAAGGACATCTAAGAAAGCAAATTCACAATTCACAATTTCTTTCATTGCGAATTGGTTTGTTGGTAACAGTGAATTTAATTCTGTAAAAAAGGCAGCATGATTAATCGATTCAGGGAAGATTTATGACGTATAGTAGATTCATCTAACTTGTTATGAAGAAATGAACTAATCATTTTAAAAAAATTACCCAGAAGGGGCCATAAGCAATTATTCATCATAATACTCTACTGTTGTTTATCAAAATCATGTTTTAAATTGACAATTAATAACACATAATTGAACTAATTGGTTAATTGCTTAATTAATTAATTGCTTACACTAGTAACAGGGAGAGGAAATAAATGTGGTAGTTTCTCCGGAAAACATTAAAAAGGTCAAGTTTAGATACATTAGTAACACTAGAATTAACATCAGAATTAACCAATCTTCATTCCTCATTACTCATTCTGAGGTAAAATGGATAAACCAACAAAAGTCTGCGTTTGGAAACGCGTTGAATAAAACTTCATTTGTGTGTGGAGACTTTTGTTGGCTTATCCATTTTACCTCAGAATGAGTAAATAAATACCACATAATTACGGATTGCACAACTAATGATTCCTCATTAATGTTGACAGTCTTTAATTGAGTAATTAAATCTAAATAATTTTTAAGATAGCTGTCTGAAGTTACCTACTAATGGACTCAAAGCACTAACGAACCATTTAGACAGGGCATCGCCCTTGAATCAGGAGGCATTTTGGGGGATTAAGGTAGAATGGTTGAACTCACCCTACCTTAATCCCCCAAAATGCCTCCTGATTCAAGCGCGATGACGAAGTCAACATTCCGTACAACTCCACCTTGTATATATAAACTTACTAACATACTATTATACTCATTATTGTCCTGATGATGAATGTGGTACATTAGAAACATGTCGACTATAGGTTATAAGCTTTACAGTTTTAACGAAGGAAGGAGGAAGCAATTTTGAAAATTGGAGGAATTATGTAGAAAACAGATACAAGCCTAATATTGGGCGTTATTTAACAATATATAATATATATATATATATATATATATATTTTTTTTTTTCATAACTTGGTTAATTTCTTTTGTGTTAAGTTGATGCAATAAGTTAATTCGGTGTCTCAACATACTCTGTAACCTGGTGCTCAAAAGATAGGAGCATACAAATTTTTGTGAGGATCGAAGAAATTTTAGATTTCTACAAAGGATGACTCCACATATTAAGAAACAAAATTTTAATTTTATGTGTTACCTTGCATAAGCAATATGACTCACATTTGTCTCTAGTCCTATGTTGACGAGAGTGCTCAACGTCAAGGCAGTATTCTCAACTGTCCTCCCAAGGTCGTTGTAGGCAGTTATGTTGTCAAGAGGAAGATCTGATTCACTTGCAGGGAAACTACCATCAACATCTTGTCTTTGTTGAATCCATTGTTTCAAGCTAGTCAGGATATCTGGGTCAATCATAACCTCATTCTGTGCTCTCGAAAGGACTTCCAAAACTGCCAGTGAACTCCTAAACGAAAAGTTACAGGTTCGTAGAATTCATTTTAGTTTTTTATATTTTCAAAATGAACATCCAATGAAAAATGATAATCAGTTGTAGGAAACGGTAGTGACAAAACTCTGGTTCAGTTAAATAAAAGATTATAATACTGTAATAGGATGTTGAAACTAGAGTCGGTTACTCTCATTAACCAATAGAAGAAAATATTTACTTTTGGGCTCTAAAACCTTACTGTACTAGATCTTCACAATCCTCTGTAGGATGGTTTTAATTGTTTATCTTGTAGCATAGAATCTGGGAAGGACACCTACTAGGACAATGGTCCATAGAGCAACTGTTGCTTTTATAGTCTTCCCAGTATCATTTTTATGGTTTTTCCACAAACCAGATCTCATTAAAGAAATAAACACCAGTTGTCAAGATTGTTTCCTGCAAACACTCTCATACTGGAAGCTGTCAACCTCCTTGTGACTATACAGCTCTCAAGATAGACCTGCTATTTATGTTATATTACATGAGGGATTACCTTCCTGGGTCAACTAACTTCAGACTAACTCGAACGAAAAGTTATTAAAAAATCAACTGTAGTTCTTCAAAACGTTGTGTTGATAGTTTTCAAGGGTATTTGACTAAAAAGTCCGACAAATTTGGTTCAGAATTTATTCCACCCAAGATCTAACCGAACATCTAATGGGCTTTTCTTAACCAATCCTCACATATATGAGGAACCGTCGCCCACCCCTGCAACATAGATGCTTGAGAATCAGAGGACTTGCCTCAGCTCTTGGTCAGCCTCTCTTCAGAGCAGAATAAATATCAACATCAAATTAATAATAATTGTTAAAACAAGTTTTTTTATGTTCAAAAAACTTATTTCATTAAATAACCATATCCATTTGAAACTGCAAATCATTTTCTTCTAAGCATCACCATTAAAACTAATAAACACTAAATGCTACACTTAACAGACAATTTCATAAAATCATTTTCTTTAATTGTGACGCAAAGTTACTTTTTATTTATCTATATATAAATTCTCTTCGTGGCTCTGTATGTATGTATGTATGTATGTTTGTACCTTATGGATTCGGCCTACAATGGACCTTTTTCAAATATTCTTTTGCAAGGCACTTTCTATAGGTCTTGGGGTGGTTTTAGGCTATTAAACTCTTTGGGGCATCCTAACCCCGGCCCCCTAGGGCCCAAAAACCTCAAAAATTTGCCAATTTTGAGTTTTTGCATTTTTTGTCAAGAAATATGGCGTCAACGGCCTTAATGCATAAAATATGAAATGTTGGAAATAAAAATCGAAAATCAGAGTTGTGGTTCATGTAATATCCCAAAAATATTATAATAGATAAGGTTTGCTGTATAACCTGTTTGTTTACATTTTGACTTTAATTGGTAATGGCGGCCGCAGGTAGGTTAATCTTTATGATAATATTTCCACACGCTTTGTTCAATTGGAAACAACCAGGTACCAGAAATTTTATTATTGTTTTCAGATTGATATTAAAGACATTATTGTATTTTTATATGGGTTTCTTATTAACTTTAACAAAGCTTTAGCTATTATCAATAGTTTCTTAAATTTTTTTTAAAAGTTTCAAATTATAAATTCCAAATAATTATTTTTTTGCCACAAGTTTCACATAACAATTTCAACTATTAAACATTTTGTCACAAGTTTCACATTAGAATTTTCAAAAATCAATTTTTTTGTCCCAAGTGTCACATTATCTTTCAAACAAATTTCATTCACAAATTGTAGATTTGACCATCATTTTTTAACAAGTTTCAGAGTATATATAAATTTTCTTCGTGGCTCTGTATGTATGTTTGTACCTTATGCATTCGGCCTACAATGGACCTTTTTCAAAAATTCTTTTGCAAGGCACTTTCTATAGGTCTTGGGGAGGTTTTAGGCTATTAAACTCTGGGGGGTAGCCTAACCCAGGTCCCCTAGGGCCCAAAAACCTCAAAAATTTGCCAATTTTTAGTTTTTGCATTTTTTCTCAAGAAATATGGCGTCTACGGCCTTAATGCATAAAATATGAAATGTTGGAAATAAAAATTGAGCTCAAAGTTATATAATGATTTTTTGCTCTAGGATGCTTCTTTCATAGCCTAGGTACCACTATTCTCCTGAATGTAGATCATGAATGAAGAATCGTAAGACAAAAATGCATAAAATAATATTGAACCCAATTTTCATTTCGATCATTTCATATTTTATACTTACAACTTCTAGACCCGGGCAACGCCGGGTATTTCTGCTTGTTTTATTTAAATTATATTAAAAAAATAGTGATGAGAGATTAAATGAATGTGGAAGTCTAGTGATATGGAATTTATTGGGAAGAAGTTATAAGGGATATTAGTGCTCATGGGAGGTTTGATATAGATCAAATCTTTTGCTAGTTTCAAGTATAAATTAAATTTAATTCATTCAATTATTTTAAAGTTTTCTCCTTAAGTAAAGTTCTCATATAAAATAGAAGGAAGATATTAATGTAAACAAAATTATAGAAAATTTCACAACACCATGCTTGTTATTTTGCTATTTTGACACAAGAAATCATACATTTTTGTAAACAAATACTTGATTAAACTCAAAACATTAATGTTTCTAACTTGTTTGAAACTAAATGATTTTCTTTCTTTAATTGGAGGAAAATTCTTCATTAATTATTTTAATTCACACTTTTTTAAAGCTAGTCTTTGATATAAACATATTTTGTAATAATAGTAATAATAATAATAATAATAATTGTAGAATAATTGTGTGTTGTGATATTAGGATACGATGACTGTAAAATACTAGCATCAAACTTGAATTTAATTTCATTGTATTTCTACTTTAGCCATAAAATTTCTATATCAAAAATAGAAGCGCATGAATGTGTATCCATGATTTATTTTGTACATTCCTAGTTTTATGTGGATAGGGTATCTACATTGATTTGATGGTACGATTTGTTTATTGGGTGTGTACAAAAATTAGCATATGGAATATTTAAATTTTTTTTTGTAACAAACTCATTAAATAACTAACCAGTGGCTTTCCAAATAATGGTGATCACTAAAAGAGCCATCCTTTTTCCTGTATGAAAGGAGTTTCTGAATAGCAGCCTGCAGCTGAGATACAAGGGCGTGCCATTGCCGGCTTTTCGTTCTGTTGTGGATGCTCCAGTCATACCTGACGACGAGAGGAGCCAGGTCAGCTATGGCTGTGGCCAAGCTGTGAAAACCATTACCTCTGTGAACCAAGCGACTTTCAACAAAACCACTGCAAACACATATACCTAACTGATAAGTGCAAATGTCTTATCAAGCAATAATAGTGAACTAAATTTATATTAAATTCAAAGTTAACACCCATAATGAATATATGTTTAATTAACATATAGTGAAACATGAGACTAAACTATGGTTTTAGCCTCTATTCTTTCAACACAATTTATATACAAAGGAAATTACCACTAAAGTTGGTGTACTAAGTACACCAAGATATCTTAAAAAAATCAAATGAAAATAAATTCTTATGGGCTTTCGAGTGTTATTCCGTTTTTAAAAGACCTTGAAAAACTGAGGAGTAGAAAGTAAGACTTGGAGGTGTAAACAAAAAAGCATTTTCAGGACAATAAACATTTCAACCCAATATCTTGTGACAAAAAAAAAAAAAATAGAAACAGGCAACAATTGTTTAGCAATCTTTTTTACACAATGTCCATCAATTTTAAATAAACCAGAGCTGATATTAATCAAGTTATCAAAATTATTTTTTATGAGGAAAAACTCAATTACATAACGTTTAATAATGAACTTTTTATGAACTAATATTTTGGTCTGTTCATGAAAAGTTAAAATTTAATAGTATAAAGAAATAAAGCTGCACTACTAGTGTTGATTTCCTTGATTATAGGGTCAAGTGTGATTATTCTGACACTTCTGCATATATATATATATATACGAGGGTCGTCCAGAAAATAAGTTCCGTTTTGGTCTGTAGGGCAGTAGGAGTGGTTTTTGCCAAATCCGGCAACACCGCTCGAAAGAGGAGAGGTGGGGGAATAGAATGAGAGGTGGGGGACCTCATTCGGTCAATTACCAACGTCAGGGCAGGTAGTTGAAATGGAGCCCTCCATGTCACGTCCCGCCACCTCGATCCCCGTTCCTCTCGAGTTGTTTTGCGCGGAGTGATTCAATTTCTTTATGCACAGGGTTTCAAATCAGTTCAAATTCACGAACAGCTCATTTCTGTTTATGGAGAAGGTGTAATGAGTGAATCAATGGTGAGGAGATGGGTACGTGAATTTAAGGCGGGAAGACATTCACTTGAGGATGAAAGTGGGAGAGGCAGACCCTCAGTTGTGACGGACGAAATTGTCGCAGAAATCGACAATGCAATTCGCAAAGATCGTCGTTCAACCCTGGATGAACTCCACCTGAGTTTCCCAGACATCTCACGATCCCTCATCCATGAGATCGTCTCGGAAAAACTTGACTTTCGGAAAGTTTCCGCCCGGTGGGTCCCTAGAGAGCTGAATGTCTTCCCGCCTTAAATTCACGTATCCATCTCCTCACCATTGATTCACTCATTACACCTTCTCCATAAACAGAAATGAGCTGTTCGTGAATTTGAACTGATTTGAAACCCTGTGCATAAAGAAATTGAATCACTCCGCGCAAAACAACTCGAGAGGAACGGGGATCGAGGTGGCGGGACGTGACATGGAGGGCTCCATTTCAACTACCTGCCCTGACGTTGGTAATTGACCGACTGAGGTCCCCCACCTCTCATTCTATTCCCCCACCTCTCCTCTTTCGAGCGGTGTTGCCGGATTTGGCAAAAACCACTCCTACCGCCCTACAGACCAAAACGGAACTTATTTTCTGGACGACCCTCGTATGTACTCGTATATATATATAATCTAAATAAAAGCATGTAGACACACACATACTTTTTCACGATATTTTCTGTGAATCGTTTAAACAACTTTAAGAAATTCAGAATTGTGATTCTCATCAGAACCGTTACCTGCTCAAGTTATCTTAATTCCATTTCTAAAGTACATAATATGGTTTATACTGTGTTATATATATATAAATACATACAAGTTCAAGAGAATATTACTCACTTATTCTCACGTCGTTATCAGGTAGTAGACGTTGCCATCAAAGAAAGACTTTTTCAAAGTGTCTTTATTGAAGGCAGTGAGGATGACATCAATTAACTGATCACGACAACAGTTAAAATATAAAAGTTAGTTGCGTAAGTTCTTTCCAAACTTCTGTTTATATATAACTCCATCAAATATAACATATTGGGTTTCACAAATAAGATTTGGAAGAAAGAGAAATTTCTGTTTTGACATAAAAGCTAAATCAATTGGTACGTTAGTAAAGAGAGACATTGACCATCCAGAGAAATCGTGATTACATTTTTACTTAGTACTTCATTCGTTAAGGCTTCCTTTAATTTTTATGAATTTCTAATATTGAATCCATAAGTGACAATAATATGATTTAGATATTTCTCTATGTATTTAGCTCATAAGTTGGGCTACCTATGAATGAAAAAATTGGGCACAGAGGAAAATTTTGTGTTATGTAATTTGACTGTTCCATATATCCTGTATATATATATAGAGTGGCCTACACTCAACTTTACTATAAGCAAACTTAATATCAAACGTCTTGGGTATATCATATATAACATCTCATTTAAGCATAATGTAAACATCTAAATGGGATATGTTTATTAATCTTTCATTCCTGAGGTAGTACAGATAGTAATTGATCGACGTATCAATATATAAGCTTTTTTTTGTACATCACAAAGCTGATGTAAATAATCTCATTAGTATAACTATAGCAGTAATAACATTTTTGAAAAGCTGAAGTGAACATTTCTTGATACGAAATAATCTCCTACAAGAGAACATGGTTTTTGTTCAAATAGCCAGTGGATTTCTTACATCGTTTACTTGACTTCCTACATTGAATATTTAAGTCAAATTTTCAAATTTAAGACAGGAAAATACTCTTATTTTCTCTGAAAAACATCATAAACATCGAAGAAAAAATGTCGTTTTAAGATAATTTATAATTATGGATGTACGATAATTACATTTATTAATCTTCAAACGAAAGATTTCAATTTTGGATTATGTTTTACATTTTTGGTCTTTTATAGATTTATTATACTGGGAAACTAAAGTTATCGGGACTCGGTCAGTTCTTAGAACCTCAGATCCAACTGACCGAGAGAGAACTGACAGAGTCTCGATGAACTACAGTTTTGTTTCCATTCCACGGTCGATACGTTTATTAATATATATATATATATATATAAATGATCAAGCCACACTATGAAATTGAAAAACAAGACTAAGATCTTTCAACCGTAACGAGCGGTCTTCGTCAGAGTCAAAAACCCAACTGACGGAGACCGCTTGTTACGGTTGAAAGATCTTAGTCTTGTTTTCCATTTCGTATTGTGGTTTGATCATTGATTGTTATTTCACGTGTTTATGTGAAATGTTATATATATATAAATGAATGAAAGGACACATAGAAAGAACTGACACAACTCTTCTCTATAAAAACTTATAAAGAAGTTTTTCTACTTCTACTTCTTATAAAGAAGTAGAAGTTTTTATTTTTAATTTAAAGTTTAACTTCCTTTTCCCACTCATAACTTGGTAACACTGTATCTAGCAGCCTCTACTCTTGATGAAAACGGGTATCAAAATAGAGAAGTGACTTATGTCAGTTCTTTCTTTGCGTTTTTTCTGTTTAACAATGACTTGTCCTCGTTTATCGCTTCTCTATGTTTATTTGCAGAGATGTCTAAAAAAAACACACTTGATTCTACAAATAAATAAATCCAGACGTATTCAATAAATGAATGAAAAAGTCTAAGGCTATTTGAAATAGGTCATTTTCAAAAGGATTGAACTATGCATATGTCGCAATAAACAGGTCAGTTCACAACCAAAGGAATCGATAAATTATCAATAGCCGAAATTAAAGTTTTCTTTGATTCTTTTTAAAGTTCTATTTTTCAAAAAAATATTGATTCCTTATACACCATTGAGTTCTTTTACAATTAGGAACCAAACGAATGTTTTTATTCTTCTATTGATATTGTTGTCATACCTTTGATAATTATATTTAAGCTAATATTCTCTGCATATCCAATCTATATTTAACACACTTATTCAAATATCGAGAAGATTACCTAAGAGATTAATAATATATTTTGAATCAAATGATTATTGAATTAATAATGATCTCTACAATGTTACTGTTAAATTCTTATTCAATCAACAATAACATGCCTTAATGTTTAACTTGAATATAAATATATGAAGGAACACAAGTATGTCGTTATTTATTAAATACCTGTTAAATTCTGAATTATCCAATGATACTTTTTTCTTTATTACTGTAGGTAATGTAACGCCTCCTGAAATGAGCAGAGATCCTGTCTCAGAACCGGGAAGAACAGACCTGGGTACATCAAGATGTAGCACTTGCGAAAAACCGGCTTCATCATTGTAATTCCAGATCCTAATGAAAGGAAAAAAACAAACATACTTGAAATTACTATTATTTATAAAATACTTTCAAAGGCAATTTTTAAATGTTTAAAAAATCAATATAATAAATAGAATTTTAAACTTGTTTAAATTTAAGAAAGTTTTAATGAATTAAGTTTAAATCTCCTCAACTTGTTTTTGTTAAATAAAAGTATGGATATGAATAATTAATTAATTTTTTATTTTTAAATTAATTAATTAATCAATTTAAAATTAAATTAATTAAAATTAATTTTAAAAATTAATTAATAAAAAATTAATTAAAAAATAATTTCTAGGATATTTGAGATCACAATTAATTGTAAGAAATATGACCCTGCAGCCTAGACCACTAAGCGATGAGGGATTATGTTTATTTCACGATCTTTGTTGGGGTGTGGTTGACCATCATTTTTTTCTTTCTTACCGTAGTACTTGGGCAATTTGTCACTTAAAATCATCTTAATTTTATTCTATCTTGGCAGACCAACTTCCAGTGGTTATTGCATTAGCTTTTAAAATGGTTAGTGCACATTTTAAATCCCCTGATATATAGTGTTCCTCACAGCTTCATCAAAAACCTATGGAATTACTTTTGTTGCACAGTCGTTATTGAACAAAGCACCCATCAGAGACATAATGATTTTTTTTAAAGGGGAATTGGTAAATACACCCTACCGCTCTGTCTCTTAATATAGAACATTAATTAAATTATGTGTTCTCGACTGTCATTTTCAATGTGTGTAGCTTGTATTAGATAACATTTGGAGGAGTGATAGACAGTTATTTATCTTCCCTGTTTAGTAATTTTTATGGAATTCTTTGAAAAAAAACCTGCTAGAAAAAACTTCTACTTAATGTATCTGCTTAATATGTGAGATACATTATTGTGTCTTGTGAGTTTGCTTACTTAATACATCTGAAGAGTCTCTTAAGGTATTAAAAGTTGGATACGGATTACTAAAAACCTTTGGAAAGGTTATACGGGAGCATGTCTGCGTGATTGTTTCAGCTTTAACTTTCCGTTCATCGATACCATTGCCCTAATTGGATCAACAATTCCACTATGTTGACAAGTTGACAATCTAGGAAGAATGGTTAAAATAATGCATTAATAGTTGTGTTACTGAGTTAGAAAAACGTGAAGTATGTGCAGGGTATGGCTGTGTTTCTTTCCTAATAAAGACAAAATAAGTTGTCACAGCTATAAGAGTAGGTTAGTGAAAATGTATTTAATATAATCTATTAGTTTTTAAATCTAAAGAAATATGTTTGAATCTAACACTTATTATTTCCTTATGTTTTGCTATTTACCAAACGAGCACAATGTTTCTGCGCCATAAAGTTTACTCCACTGAGAACAATTTATGAAATAAGTTCAGAGCGGATGATTTTCGATTGTACCAACAACTAAGCAGAGCTAGCGAGTGAAATATGCCGACTCTTTATTTAACTGTGAAGTGAAACAATAGATATGGAAAGAGTATTGTTGCGAAAAGCTTTATTTAAATTATATCGAGTGGAAAGTTCATTCGAGCCACTGACCCAACCCGTTCAATCTTGCTGCTGGCTTTACATTGAAATTTTGCCAACTCTATAGCCTAACAATTAGGACAATGAAAAAAGTAAAACGAGCACCAGCATTTAGTATATTACTCACAAAATGAAATTTACCACTGGTGAAAAAAAATGATTGACCAGTCATTTACGGTTGATGAATTATTTCTACCCAATTGATATAAATAAAAGCCTATCTCGTTTTCACAACTATACTGCTACTTTGTTCCAAAATGATTTAAATATAATATTTGTAGAATTCTTCTTGAGAAGTAGCACTGAAGACGAAGGGAATTCAATTAAAAGCGAAACTCAGTCAAATGACATCAATTAAAGTATCAAGAACTTGAACAACACTCAAGAAGAAACGAAGTGTAACAAGGACGATGTAGTCTTTTGAAAGAGTAAACTTATGCCGATAGGGAGAAAATTAAATTAAATAATACAATAATAATAATATGATATAATAACATTTTTATGATTAAGATAATAAAAATAAATATGTACTTGATAAAAGAAAAAGTTAAAACTAGAATTTAAAGAGGAGGCTGACAAGTTTACACTCTAAATCGTACATATATGAATAAAACTTAATTTCATTTTATGTTAATAAATAAATAAACACTGAGTTAAATTTAAAAGTCGTTACAGTTAAAAGTATATAGTTAATGTGTAATAGTTATAGATCTTTAAAAAACCTTTGCTGGTCCAAAAAATCTATAGATTTTTTATTTATGTTGGTTCTTTACTGTTTTTATGAGGTACCTGAATTCAGCTGCTTGACCCCACGATGTGGCCAATCCAATGTAGGATACTTTCATTTTCTTCTCCATTCTCCACTTGGCTATCTGCTTATTGTGCATTATAGGGCCTCGTCCTGTCGAAATCACTCCTCTTTCCCAGCAGATCCAAAAAGTTCTTGGCTCATCTCTTGATAGAATTTGTGGTGTTGAAGCTGTTTGTAAATGTACAGAATAACCTGTAATGAAAACTTATTTAAACCAGTTCGGAATATCTATATAAATAAAATAATGATTTGTCTGTACATTGCTTAGAACTGACTAATTTCAAGTTTTCTTTACGTTTCATACATTGCAGAAACCGAATCCACCCTTAGAAAAATTTCTGTCGGTTTGTCTGTTGGTTTGTCTGTTTGTCCGAAAAACTTTGTCACAAGTAAACTCAGCTACCATAAGACATATAAAGCTGAAACTTTTACAGTAGATTTGTGTAGGTCTAAATTAAAATATAGGCTCTGAATTGATTATATATTCAACGTAGAAGTGAAGTTATGGACGTTTAAAACAAAAACGTTTGTCACAAGTAAACTCAGCCACCATAAGACATGGTGAGCTGAAACTTTGACACTGGATTTGTGTATGCTTAACTTAAAATACGGGCTCTAAATAGATTCATAATTCAGTACAGAAGCGAAGTTATAGGGCTTCAAGCGTATTTTCCTAACTTCACAGACAAGTTTGTTTTGAAAATACACAGGTGTGGCAAGTAAGTATTGTTAGTTGATTTTAATTTCATTGGAGCATATGAATATATTGCGTATTTAACATCTTTGAAAAGGTGTTTCCCAAAGTTGAGGATGTACTATCTATCAAAGATAAATAGTTTTGCAAACGAGCAATTCTCAACCCTTAATATGAACAGGCAGGAAAAATCAACAAACAAGTTCTTACGATATCAGTAAAGAGATTGGATTAGTGATGAAGAAGCAGTTCATTATCTAATTGAATTTCTTGACTCTGAATTTATTTCTCCTAGACTGCCTGCTCATGAGTAAAAACTTAAAGTAGGAGCACCAATCATGTTGTAATTTAGTAGCAGTAACAAATTTCATGTTAAGAAACATGAGTGCCCCACAGTGCACTACACAGTTCGTGCTCTACACAGATATGCGATAGAGGCGAACATAATGACTGGATGTGGTATTGGGGAGTCTTGTGTATACCACGCATCCCATTGATTCCGAGCCACTGTCTGTTTCCGTTGAAATGATTGCAAAGTCCCGTCAGAGTCTATTTCGCAATGACGTTAACTAAGTCGCAAAGGGAGACTATCTAACGCAGGAATTCAAGTTAGCGAAACCAAGTTTTTCTCACATGGTCAACTGTAGTTTACTTGCTCAAGAGTCAGAGGTTTCAACTGTTTGTTTTTCCATGAACCTGAAGGACAGACAGCATAGTGTATACAGTACTGTACTGTAGTAGTACAGTACTGTAGTGTATACAGAGGCATTTGTTTAACACTGTACTAATAATGGTATTTTCTACTGTTCTATAATTTCTAATGACATTTTGGAATACCAAAAATGATGGAACTTTTGATTCCGTCAAAGACGGGTACGTTTGCTATGTATTATATATAACTGTAAACTTTGTTTAATTTAATATTTGCTTAATAAAAACACTGGTAAAAATGTAAGGTATGGGACCAGAGGAGCCCAGTGGCTTGCGTGATCGCCGATGACAGTAGTGCAAATTTATTATAAATAAATGTAACAAACAAATATTTTTTGAATTTAAAATGTGAATAATATAAAAAATGGTAATAAAGTAAAGGGATCTAGCCAGGGTAGCCAGTAGCTTGCTTGCTCGCCGATGACAGTAGTGCAAATGTATTATAAATAAATACAATAAAAACATTTTTTTTAATTTAATATTTGCGTAATATAAACACTGGTAATAAAGTAAGGTATGGAACCAGAGTAGCCCAGTGGCTTGTGTGCTGGCTGTTGACTGGGAGCACGTTAATTAGAACTAACTCATTTCAAGTTTTCTTTACGTTTCATACTTTAGAGTAGCCACATGTACTCTTAGAATAATTTCTGTCTGTCGGTTTGTCCACAAAATATTGCCACCATAAGACATATAAAGCTGAAACTTTGATTGTAGATTTGTGTATGTCTAACTTAAAATCTAATCTTTGGATGGATGGAATATTCAATGATGCAGCGAAGTTATGAACTTTTAAGTCGTGTTTGGCTAACTACGCACACATGTTTATTTTGAAAATATACAGGTATAGCAATAAGGTATTGTTAGTTGACTTTAATTTCATTTGCGTACATGAATATTTGCTTATAGCAAAATGCTGATATATGAATATTATGCTTATTTGAGCTTATTGACAAGGTGTTTCCCAGAGTTCAAGATGTACTATCTATTCAGAATAAATGGCTTTGTGAACGAGCAATGCTCAAGCCTTACTAATGAACAGGCAGGAAAAATCAGCAAACATGTTCTTACGCTATATCAACCCGAAGATAGAACTTAAAAGTCAGTAAAGAGAGTGATTAGTAATGAGGAAGTAGTTTATTATCTAACTGAATTTCTGGACTCCGTGACTGCTCTTGGACTGCCTGCTCATGAGTAAAAACTTCAAATAGGAGCATCATCATGCTGTGATTTAGTATCAGTAACAAATTTCATGTTACCAAACTTGAGTGCCCCGGGAAATGTGCAACGGGACACGACTCGGAGTTTGTGCTCTGCACAGATGTGCCGTAGAGGCGGCCATCATGACTGGGTGTGGAATGTGGAGTCTGTGTGTATACCATCCATACCATTGATTCCGAACCACTGTCGTTTTCCGTTGAAATGATTGCAAAGTCCCGTCAGAGTCTATTTCGCAATGACGTTAACTAAGTCGCAAAGGGAGACTTTATTTAACGCAGGAATTCAAGTTAGCGAGACCAAGTTTTTCTCACATGGTCAACTGTAGTTTACTTGCTCAAGAGTCAGAGGTTCCAACTGTTTGTTCTTCCGTGAACCTGAAGGACAGACAGCTAATGTGGTGTATACAGAGACATTTGTTCAACACTGTACTAATAATGGTATTTTATACTATTCTATAATTTCTAATTATAGTATTAGTATAATACTATAATTGATATTTTGGAATACCAAGTATAATAGAATTTTTGATTCCGTCAAAGACGGGTACGTTTGCTAGTAAAATATAAAACAGTTACTAATTCATTAAGTACCATGCTTTCCTTTTCCTATCCACGTGACAGTGTTATCCATGTCGCCAATGACCACTTGGTACATCCTCTGAGAGACTTTTCCAACTTCTGATAGGGCTATGTATGCACCTTTGCCTGCTTTAATTTCAAAAACTATTCCTTCCCTATTTCTAGGAGCTGCGATGAATTCATACCTGAAGTTCTCTGCAGTGGAAACCACCATTTGTTCTGAAAATGTTTTACATATCAAACATTTACATTTCAATTTTTTCTTTTCATAACATATAATTCTTAATTGTTTTTTGAATCTTGATCTTGTTACACAACACGTATGTTATCAATAAAAAAAAACACTTTAGAAAACAACGAAGCCCACTGAGTTTGAGCACCTGGATTTTAGAAGTTTTTTATCACAGTATGATGCACATCGTTTATATTACGCGGAAAATTCCTCTGTTGAAAGGATAGTTCATTGCAGATTCTTTGTTTCCTACAGAGAAGATATCGATCAACAATTATAACAAACTAGGCTTTATTTAGTAAACTTCTAATTTCTGATGACTAAAATAAATTTGTTCACCATTAAAATATATACTGAGCTTATATTTTTACTTATGACAAAGAAATTTAAGTACGGTTAAAAATAATATGTTTATAGCTAAAATATCTCTTTTTATTACCATTTGCACAAAAGTAGGCACTCTCTGTATTCACTCTTTTAATCCCCTCTGGAAGCACATTAATTTTTGCCTGCCTGTGAATCGAACTAACCATTGACCGGTTGCCTTTAAACTCAGTTGCAGCCGACTGGCAAGTTTCACTGTGGTATGCAGTAAGTTCAACTGAAAATCAAACAACAAAATATTACTTATTATTGATTTATGGCAGGATTAGTAATATAAAACCCGAAATTGTCAATATTCATTTCAACATTCCAACTGTACTTACATTTGTAAAGAATACATATCTTCATAGTGAAGATTTAAAAATATATGTAGAACAGCTATTAGAATTGTTTACTTAACTACTATGAATGGAAGCTGTATTTGATATCATACAAAAAAGTCAAACTCTGTGTCTAGAAAAGGTAGAAACACTTGATCGCATTTTATCTGTATTAGAGTCAGTCATCTCGGAATGGATAAAGATTTTTGTCAAAAATACCTAAACTATAGAAGTGAGGGATTCTTTCTTCTCTACCTACATTTATGAAGCTCATTAATGAACTTTAAATTTAGTTACATCAATGGCATAGACAGTATGATAGCTATGGCTGCGGAGTGTACAGGTCCGATGAGTTTCAGACGCTCAGTTTAGTAATTACTCGTACAATAAAATGTCAGATTTATCACTGATTTCACGATAGTTATAACTAATAAATTGAATACAGCCATATGTAAAGGAATGATACATATTGATTTAAATTCAACAACACAAAACATCAGCTGGTAGTTAACGAGGTTGATATTATGTTTTCTTATAGTAAAGTTGAGTGTAGGCCACTCCAATTTTGTTACAAGGTTGCAGTGGCAGTTTCACAAGAGAACATACATGGACCGAACATATTAAGACAATCATGGCTGAAAAAAATGGTTTTATTCAATATGCAGATTATTAATGAAGTGAGATTGGTAGTGCGAACATATAGGATACAATCTTTCAGAGCAACCAGTGACGTGTCTTATTGTGCCCAGTTCATCTTTATGAATATTTTTCCAATTAGCGAAGTTCTCTAATAAAACTGGTATGATTTGTAAAACAAATTTGAATAATTAATTTAAACCAAATATTATACATACAGGCGAATAACTGTAATATTTTTTTTTTTTTTTTTTTATTTTACATAGTCACAACAATGCAAACGTAACATTACCAGTGACAATGATGAAGGAAATATATACATTACACATGGAGGCAGGAGGGAAGAAATAATCCAGTAATTATACTTCCTGGTGTGAAAAATAAGTTATAAAACTTAGATTAAATTTACAAGTCACTAGAGTAATTTACACTAATAAGTCTCTTGGCCACTTTCTCTTCAGGCGCCTTCGGGGATTTCCTGGGATATTTATTGAGGAGATGTTTTGGACTAAGGGATTGTTATTGCTACAAAGATTTTTATGGAAGGCTTTGTAGCGAGATATTGCTACTTGATGAACTGTTGAAATCCTGAGGTCTGAATAGACTGTTTGATTTGGTATGTAAAAGGGACAATGAAGAATTTTTTTAAGAATTTTTGACTGAAGAGCTTGTATCCTCTGTCTTTAAAAAACCGTTAAAATTAGTTAAAGCGAATAAAACAAGATATACAACTTCATAATAATTGTTAACAGAAATGTAATTTTTATCAAAATTAAAACATTTGTACTTTATTGTGGTTAAGGTCAGAGCTATTATATAGTATACAAGGAGTTTGTTTATTGCTGTTAGGATTTCATTTTCGATTCCAGATGTTCATTAATTAGACAATTACTAATAAATAAAATACAATTACTCATATAATAAAAGATTATTTCAATAAGTATTGTATGATAAGTAAGTAATGCGAATTCTAATTTTTCAACTGCACGTTTAGTGAGGATTAGTATTATAGGGAGTAAAAAGCATCTGTCTTTATTTGCCAGGTATTTACAAGCAAGACACTGATATCAAAATATACTATAAATACGTTGTAATAGAAAAACTGTCACTAACGTAACAAAAGAGCAATTGTGACCACTACTGCTTGTTGACTACCCGACACTATATATACATCACATGTCTTACCATTATTAGGATAAGTTGTCAATTTTATAAATGGAGCTACCGAGCTATATGGTTTAAACATTCAAATGGTAATGGTTTTTGACTTTCCTAAAAAACTATGATTAAGAGTGTGGACGTAATAAACATAAGGGCCGGGTCTATAATTAAAAATGTTTGTTCTTCTGTGTTCGATGAAATTTGAAATTCCTGTGATTATTGATCCCGAAAAAAAGATTCTCAGCATTTCAATTTTCGAAGATTTTTACATTATTTAATGAGGAATAAAAGACCACTTGTTATAATTTTGTCTAAAACATTAATCATTGATTATTAATATTAATGATGTCTTATATATTAGATTATGATATCCCATAAGTTTGTAGATTGGTTTACTTTTAGTAAGATTGAGTGTAGACTACTCCAGGTTTTTTCTTTAATCACAGCGGTGCAGGACTTTATCTGTTAAATAAACAACCATTAATAACGAATAAATAAGAGTCATGGAATGCTAGATGAGAGAGAATCGAATGGGAGAAAATGAGAATTATATTTATGTCATTTCTTCATAAATTAAAACGAAAGAAACTGAAATTCTGCTTTGTGTATTTAATTTTTTTAAATTACTTTTCAAATAACAGCAATCATTGAATTGTTTTCAATTTTTAATTTCTAATATGCACTGTAATAAAATACTTCGATACTGATATCAAGATATCATAATAAACACGTGAAACACAAATTAGCGTCCAAACCACAAGAAGAAAAGAAAAAAAGACTAAGATCTTTCCACCAAACCAACTGGTCTTCGTCAGAGTTCAACTGGTCAGAGACCGCTTCTTTTTTTAAGAGATCAGACCACAGTAAGAGATCAGAAATAGGACTAAATCTTTTAGAAATCTTTCAACCAAAACAAGGGGTCTCTGACTAGTTGGACACTGACGATACCACTTGTTTTGGTCGAAATTTCTTAGCATTTATTCTCTTTTCTTATTATGGTTTGGATGTCGATATTGATATATATATATATATACAATAATATAAATACCCAAACATTTCCAAATGAATACGTAACGTAAAATCAGCTTACGTATTTCGTATGATATGTATGCATGTTTTATATGATAGAATGATATTTGAATTTAATTTGTTTATAGAGACTTGATTATGATTTGTAGATGATGTTCAACAATTTTATGAATGAAAATCCGCGTTTTTCAAGCATCACACACGGATGTTTGACCTGCAAAACAGAGCCACACTACTGAAAGTGACAACATGTGCATTTTTCAGTTTTAATTTGAAATGCAAGGTTTAATTTTGGAAAAATTATAATGTTTTTAGAAAAAAAAATAATATAATTTATTGATAAGTATAACAATTGAAATACTGTAAGATAAATCTACACCAAGGAGTTTACGTAAAAGTGTTATTCATTTGAAGTAGAATGTGTTTCAAAGCTGTATCAAGCATAATGGATCAATAATTAAATAAGTTTGTGCAGGCCGGTCGGTGGTTGTAGCTTGCAAACCATCAGTGTTCATTCCCACTCAGCTCCAATTTGACAGTTCCGTATCGTGGTAATTTGTTATTTGTAAAGTTCTGACTGTAAATTTAGCGACCGCCAGTTCTTGTAGTTCATATACAAATAACACGAGAACATAGGATTCTCTGAATAATTCTAAAACCAGGTTTGATTAATTAATAACATTGCTATTATACTAAGCTTTTAAGTATGCGTTTAAAAAAATGTTAATGACATCTAAGTAAAACAAAGAACTTACTAAAACCGGGACATCGATACAGAAAGGAAGTCTTAAACAAGAACTGCAAAAAATAAAACTGGTTTTCATGGAAACTTTAACCATAAGCATACTTTAATCGCCAGCATTGTGGAGACTGATACAATACCGAAAGGTATTCCTGTAGTAAATATTTGTTTTGCAGAATTCAATTCGGAAGAAAAGCTAAATTAAAGTCTATTTGAATCTTACAATTTGTATGTTGATTCGACTGGAGTCTTGTAACTAACAGGCATTTTTATTTTTTATGTAAAGTTACGGGGGGTAGTAATGGAGTGATTGAGCGCCTCTAATAGCCTCCAACATTCAACTCCGACTTTCGGCCTTCACGAGGCTATCCTGTTAACCTGCTATATGCAGGGATAAACGAAAGACGAGACTGGGCCTGACCACCTTCGTTTCACATCCTTCCTAATTCCCAAATTACCTCCTTTTATGTCAACCCTAATCTAAGGTGTTGTGCGATCCTTGCTAAAGGATGAATGATACAGTGGTTACTGTATTATGAAGGGAGCCTCAAGGGTACCAGGCGACCCCCTTGAGTAATAGCTTTACTCCGGTATGCGGTGCTCTGCCTGAGCGGACAAAATACCACCAATAGTTATACAGCGATTTTCCCCTGTATGATACTAAGGAGAAGGAAGTCTCAAGACCATCTTGCAGAAGCGCAGAAGGTCCAAAAGGACTAACTAGTGGGAGCCAACATCCCACAAGTGCACCTAAGAACCCGAAGAAGACCGTCAAGAAGAAGGAGAAAGGAGTTACTTTCTCCTGAAACATAGGGAGCCTAAACGGACATTATCAATGATGGTTCATGCAGATTCTGCTAAAACAAGGAAGAAACACCGTTGCACCTGTTGACTGACTGTAAGGCAACTTTGCTACACAGAGGTAGGTGCTTCGGGACACTCAACAAAATCATAGAAAAACTTTTACCGCTGGAACCAGCAAAAGTGCTGAGCTTCTTAGAGGTGTTGAAGCTAACTCCTCGGGTACTTCAGTATAGAAGAGTGGTAGTACAATAGTTTTTTTTTTAAGACGCAGTGCTATAGTCACCCCCAAATAATAATAATAATAATAATAATAATAATAATAAAATAAATACTCGGATTTCTTAGGGATATAGGTTTTTTTTGTCAAGTGTCTAGGTTTATTGAAAATAAATTACTGAGCGCCCTTCTGAAAGGTGTTCAGACTGAGAGAACCTGAAAGTTCATCAGACTGAAATAAATGGTTTATTCATACAAACAATTTTTATATTAGGATATCAGGCATGTGTGTTTTACAGTTGAGTTGATCATATATTACAAATCAACCATAATTAAGTCCTCTTTGATTAGTTTTATATTTCAACGGATTTCTTAATTACCTAGTAAAAAAATTTGCCTAAAAATTGCAGTTTCCACATTATGCATCTGTCAACTAATATATGGGTTAATATTATCTGTATTTACTAACATTAAATATATCAATTACTAAACGCATTAAACAAAGTATGAAATTATGTCTTCTAGGTAAAAGTATGTTACATTTTTCACTTTACCTTAAATAAAGTATTAGTTCTTTCCTATTAAAAAGAAGAATAAGAAGAAAATATAACAACACATTTAGTTTGTATTACCTGAATTATTCTGCATAATGGTGATATGTTAAAGGAAAAGTGATAAATTAGTGTTACATGGCTGGGTCATTAAATAACTATTAAATGTATTTTCTTCCGATTTCGATAGCATTTTAACTATAACTACTAAACAACACACAATCAGAAGTTAGAATTTTTACTTCTTTAACTTCATCCATATACCAAGATACCTACATTGGTGAGATGGAGGGGGAAGTGATGCTTTAGGTTTTTATTTTAGACAATATTTCAACAAAACTAAATCGTAATCATTGCTAAAGTGCCTGGCCGTATTGATATCAATAAATGAATTATAGTAATAATACATTATACTTATCTGTATGCTTATAAAACTCTGATGTCTTGTTTATATATTTGCATACAGGTGAAAATTGGAATACTTGTTAATTCCAGATTATGACGAATTATTCAAATAAATATTAAAGAAAACAGTATGTAATATATCACTTTACATAAATGACATTAAAAGGAAAGAAGGATTAAAATAAATTCTCTCATCTCAAGTCAAGTAAAATTAATGACTTCAGATGTAAAATCTATTTGTTATAGAATAAACTTGACGAGTTTTTCTACGAAAGATCTCTGTCCCATTTATGGAAATCTTAATTTGCTATGAAAACGTGATATAAAAAAAAAAAAAACAAATAAACTATCTTATAAAATTTCAAAATAGAACTAAGTTGTTTCCAATATTAATTTCCATTATCAGAGTCACAAATATTAAGGATTAAACATTCAATATTCTATTTGAAACACTCATAGTTAGTGGTCGAAAGATCTGAACGTTACTTTGAAATATCATACTAAAGTTCATACGTTTGTATATCTAAGATTTAAAAGATATCAATATAATTAATGTTTTGTGGGAGTATCTTTCAAGTTTGAAAACCAGTAATGTCTATAAAATCTGTCAGACAGTGGATCGTAATTTCACACTAATAATATAATGATCAAACCACAATAAGAAAATGGGAAAACAAGACTAAGATCTTTCAACCGTAACAAGCGGTCTTCGTCAGAGTCAAAAACCCAACTGAAACACTAGATTCAGAGAACATCTGGTGACGGGTTGAGAAGAGTGGGAGGGAAGAGTGGTATTTTAAAAGGGTGAAAGCGCAGGAAAGGACTAATGTTCAGAAAGGGATGTTTGGGGAAACAAAGGAGTAGAGTAAGAAAGAGTAAACAACTATCCGCTACCTGTCAACCCTCTTTGAAGAGGCTATTGCCCTCGTAACGAAAGTATCTAGTTTGAAGAGACCGTTACTAATGTTTATAATATTTGATTTATTAAAATTAATTAGAGACGATTCAATAATATTTCTTAACAACATTGATTTTTCATAGGTAATAAATTTAGCTCCTGTCCAATCAATATGATGATTTTCATTTCCCATATACAAGAATAAGGCACTACTTTTTTCCTGTCTACTTACATTGTATTGGTGTTGTTTTACACGTATCTTTAATGATTTACCAGTTTGACCAATATAAATTTTATGGCAATTTTTGCACGGAATTTTATAAATACCACCGGACTCCAATTCGCTGGGAGAGTTTTTTATTAACATATTACCCACATTATTACGATTAGAAAACACTATATTAAAATCAAGTTGTTTGGCTAATCTTGGAAGGGGGTTCAATGACACATGATAAGGCAATACTATAGAATTTGACAATGAACGGGGCTCTGTTGAAGTATTAGAGAAAGTTTTTTTAGCACCCTTCAAAGCTAAATCGATATAAGAGGAGGGGTATTTTAATGAAAGGGCAATTGACCTAATGTTGTTAATCTCTTCATTAAGGAATTTAGGAGAGCACACTCTTAACGCCCTCAAAAACATATTTCTAAAAACAGAAATTTTAACATTTTTTAGGATGGGAAGAATACAAGTGAACATATGCAAGAACATTCGTAGGTCTTCTACATACACTAAAGCGTAACGCTTTTTTTCTTTTTAACTATTAATATCATGTTTCATGTAATTACACAATGTAAATAATGACTCAATAAATATCAAGTAGAGTTTAAATTTAAGTTTGACAAATGGTTGTTCTAGCAAAATGAATAGTTCAAGTTTCTGTAATCTGATATAATCTGATATATAAATATATATATACAAAGATTTCACATAAACACGTGAAATAAGAATCAATGATCAAACTACAAAATGAAATGGGAAAACAAGACTAAGATCTTTCAACTTAGTCTTCGTCAGAGTCAAGTGGTCTTCGTCAGAGTCAAAAACCCAACTGAAACACTAGATGCAGAAAACATCTGGTGAGGGGTTGAGAAGAGTGGGAGGAAAGAGTGGAAGGAAAGAGTGGTATTTTAAAAGGGTGAAAGCGCTGGAAAGGACTAATCTCCAGAAAGGAATGTTCGGGGAAACAGAGGATCATGTTTGTGGTTTGATCATATATATATATATATATATATTAGTCTTCTTTTCCCATTTCATATTGTCGTTTCATCATATATATATATCAACGTTAAACCATAGTAAGTAATTCAGGAATTCAGAAACGAAGACCACTTATTTTGGTTGAAAGATATTAGTCCTATTTCGGAATTTCTTTCTACAGTTTAAACGTTGATTTTTATTTCATATGTTTGGAGTGAAATCTTATTATACGATGTATTATACGTATGTCATTATTCATGAATACTGGATAATATTAAATTACTAATATCAATGAATCATTCTGAAAGATTTTTTATATACTACGAGATGTCATAAAAACAATTTAAATTCCATAATAAAATGCTAAATAGTAATACCGATGATGATATCATCTGGTTACAAATAATTGAATAAAATACAGGTATGTATTTTCGGTATTGATATTTGTTAAATCGTGTCAAGGAAAAACGATTTAACAAATCGTTTTCAGCTTGTCAATGATTGACAACTAAAGTAGTAGTTCTATCTGGGGTATGACATTTCACTAATCTCCATAACATTGGTGAAAAGTTAACTATTAAGTTTGCTTGTTCAACTCTACTTGGCCATTATTCTAACTCTCTTTCCTGTCTGCATAATATTATTTCATTGCCTTATCACTAATTTCACTGGAATTTTCCAGTTTTTTAAAATCTATTTTATTACACACTTTTTAGGCCTATAAATACATTTTTTACTTTACTATAAGTAAAGTATAGTGATCGTGAAAAAATTCGAGATTTTGACGGAATTACATGTTTTGAGGTCCCAGAAGTCGTTTTATGAGGTTTTTACGATGATGTCTGTGTGTGTGTGTGGGTGGGTGGGTGCGTGTGTTAGCATTGCTTGTTACCACGCTACGGTCCAGAATCTTTGATGGATCAAGTTGATATTTTGCACGAAAATAGGCCTCATAAAGACGAAGATCCCTATTGTTTGGGAAGAATTATGCATGATGGGAAAGTCACTTTTTTTGCCAAAAACCGTTTTTTTTTAAACATTTATTTCTCCTAAACTGATAACCCTAGAGTTTTGAAATTTTGACATTATCTTTGAGGTTTCAAATGTAACAAACGAAAAATATATTCAGAATATTAAATCAACAGGAAATATTTTTTTTTCAATAAAATGTAAACATTTTGACTTATAATTCAATCTCAAACCTTGTGAGAACGATACAAGCCATACTGTTTGATGGATCAAAATGAAACTAAGCCTAAAAATAGAACATTATGTGGAGAATGAGTTGAGATATTTTTTTCTAAAATTATATTCGCTAAAGGGGCGTTACAGTACGATTTGTGTTTTCAGAAAATGTTTTTTTGACGCTAAACGGCTCATTAAAAAATAATGAAAATTTGACCAAAAATGGATCAAAAAAGTAGCAATGCATAAAAAAAAATCATGAAGTTTCAATTACGGGAAAGAGCAATAATGATATAAAAACTCTTTGTTTACCCTAGACTAAGAGATCACCTGCTATACTTGTCGAATTTTTTGTATTTTTTTACATTGTTTACATTGACTTAGAAATTTTTTGAGCGAATCCACTGAGATAAAATTGATTTTATAAAAGAACAGTTTAAATTGTTTATTGAATTATATGAGATGTAAGAGGAATAATATTGTGCAGGAAAATGATAACACTCACTCAGAAAAAAATCGTATATATGTTATTTGACAAAGGGGAAGGAAAATTATCTTATTAAATACTAAGAAGCTTATTATTATTATTATTTTAAAGATTAAAATTCCCAGTATGATAATTCTATAAAAGACCAAAAATGTAAATGATAATTCATAATCTGAATCTTTCGTTTAGAGATTAATAACTGTAATTATCGTACATCTTTAATTAACAAATCACCTTAAAACAACATTTTCTTAGCAGTTTAAGATGTTTTTCAGAGAAAAAAAGGGTATTTTCCTGTTTTAAATTTAAAAATTTTACTTTAATATTCAATGTAGAAGGATGTCAAGTAAACGATGTAAGAAATCTACTGGCTGTTTGAACGAAAGCCATTCTCTTGTAGGAGAATAAATCGTTTCAAGAAATGTTCACTTTGGTTTTTCAAAAATGTTATTACTGCTGTAGTTATACTAATGCAATTATTTGCAAATAATAAATTTTCTGTGATGTACAAAAATAAGCTTATAAAATGATATGTCCTTCAATCACTATCAGTACTACCTCAGGAATGAAAGGCTAATAATTATATCCCATTTAGATGTTAACGTTATGCTGAAATGAGACGTTATGTTTTATATACTCAAGAAATTTGACATTAAGTTACTTATAGTAAAGTAGAGTGTAGGTCACTCCAGATTTTTTTTTTAGTGTTTTTACATGTTATTCAAGTTTAATTTACGCGTTCTAACATAGGCATGGTTTATCTATGAAATCAACAAGTCGAAATTAAAAAAAAATCATATGATTAAATAGTTTATATGAATTTTAGAAAAACAATTATAGAAGGTTATAAACATAAGGCAATTAGTTCATTATAATAGCTAGACGAGAAGTAATAGATTAATATACATTAAAAGAGACAGTGATTACTTTATAAATTAAAAGAAAAACATTTAAAACCATAGACAATGGTGAATGGTTAACGCTAAAGGTCAGATTAAGGATTGCGTGGGGGGATTTCAGAAAAGGCGTTGACAGTTACATTTGTTTCTTACTATTTCCTATTGGAATTCACCTCATGAATGGTAGTTAGGTACTGTTCAATATAGTTCAGTCTTCACTTGAGAACTGATTACATATACTCTCAGGTATCGTGGGTGTTACGTTTCAAGGCCCCCTGAGATAGGCGAAAATTCAACATTACCCACGTTGTTCTTACCCCTTCTCGGAGTCTTTATGGAATTTTAGCCCACCAACATATACACAATAAAAGTTAGGTTAGGTAAAGTATTATAGTAGAAAACAAAATCACCACTTTTATCAACTTTTTCTAAATCTTCTGTATTGTGTTCCTGAAAAAAAAACCTTGATTTCATCTGAGTACATAGAGAAGTAGGAATACGAGTTTAGTTATTTCAGATGTGTATCCCGTTCAGATTTTATTTAATTTGATTCAATATGTATTACAATATGAATTTCCATTACAGTTTTATTAACTAATCGCTGTTTCAATATTTCTTAGTCTAAAAAATATTTATTATAATAGCTTAAGTAAAAAAAAAGTTCAATCATTGTTTGCACCAGAGAATCTAGTAATGTGGTGGGGAATCAGATATATGAATATTATATAGACGTTAAGAAAACCAGCAAAACAGTGTACCCACGAAAAGTAAACTGCGTTACAGCAGGGGATACTATTGCTATTATTGTGAACCGTAAACTTTGTAATAACTATTTTTGCTGAAGACATTTAAAATAGAGCCATTTCGAAAGTTATATCTTTTTTTCCTAAACAAAAATACGACTGAATGAATTGATGAATTTTGGTAGCACTGATTCACTGACAAACACAACCAATTGATAAGGCTATATATACGCGGTCGATTACCAATTACAAAATTACCAAAAGTTGATTACAGTTTCCAGAGTTAAGGTATTAGCCTAAGCGTACTGATACTCTATATTGTAATCCTTATCAGGTCATGATGATTCTGCAGAGGTTGGTTGCCAATTTTAAAGGCTGCCTTTAAAACTAAAACAGGATTTCATATTGCACTTATTATTTAAAACTCTTAAAGTGCCTTCAAGCAAGGCGATTATAATTATTCATCCACAGTTTTGAAATCATAGATACAAGTATTTTGCAATTTCTCATCGCACACCAGGGGTGAAATGAGATTAGTCCTCTTTGTCTTTTTCGGATGGAAAGTCTTTGAACCTTTGGTAGTTCACAACAGTTCCTTCAGCAGCTTCTGCCTCAAGTGGTCGACTCTCTAACACTGTAATTATTTTTATAATGTAATTTAATTATAATTTTTAGTTTAATTATTTTTTTTTGCGTATAAAGAATCTAACAAGCAATCCCTCTCAGTCATTTAGTAATCACATCAGAGTGCTTAAGGGACAAGATGATTATTTTTTGTTCTAAAACAGTGAACTATACGATTTAATTATTTTTCATAAAAAATAAGTTTTCTTAAAAAATTCTTTTTATTTTACATACTGCTACAGGGCATCCTATCACGCTCAAAGGCTCAAAAACATCCCAAGACGGGTTTATTCGTATTAGAAAAACTGAGTCAAATGGAATAAGGAGTTATTTTTTCATTACAAGTCTCTCTTTTATATTCTCAGGCAGTTCAATTACTCATAAGATATATTTAATAAGAATAGGTATTAATATTATATAGGTATAGCTACATCACAAAACTTCAGGCTCTTATCTAAATATTCAAACACACTATATATTTTTAAATTTTTGTAATTGTTTGTAGATTAATTTAATGTATTAAATTTAATGGTATAATGAGAGTGAAAAGATTCGATGATCTCGAGATTTTGAAGGAATTACATGTTTTGAGGTCCCAGAAGTTGTTTTTTCGATGATGCCTGTGTTTGTGTGGGTGAGTGGATGGGTTAGTATGTATCCAAAGTTTGTAGCCTCACTACGGTCCAGAATCATTGATGGATCAAATTGATATTTTACACAAAATTGGGCCTTATAGTGTAGATGAACCCTATTATTTGGGAGGAATTCTGTATCATGGGAAAGTCACTTTTTTTGCCAAAAACCTGTTTTTAGACTACATTTTTTTCTCCTAGACATTAATTCTAGAGTCTTTTTTTTCAATATTTTTTTTAATAATTTTTTTTTCAATAAAATGTAAAAATTTTGACTTATAATTCAATCTAAAAGCTTGTGAGAACGATAAAAGCCATACAGTTTGACGGATCAAAATGAAACTATGCCTAAAAATAGAACATTATGAGGATGAGTTGAAATAATTTTTTTAAAATTGCATTAACCAAAAGGCCGTTAGAGTACAATATCTGTTCTATAAAAAATTCTTTTTTTTATGCGAAACGGCTAATTGAAAAACAATAAAACTTTGCCAAAAAACTGAATAGAAAATTAGCAACTTATAAAAAAATTCATGAAATTTCAATTAGAGCGAAGAGTAATATTTATATAAGTTATAAGTTATATATAAGAGTAATATAAGCTATAAAAACTGATTATTGATCTTGTCCTAATGGTTTACTTGCTATACCAGTCGTATTTGTTTACATTTATTTATTTTGATTACAATTACTTAGAAATTTTTTGAGTGAATCCATTGAAATAAAATTGATGTTTAGAGTTTTAATGAAAAATTTTTAAAACATTTAATATCTAAATATGACATGCAAAATAATAAAATTCTTACATGTAAAAAATCAACACCAATCAAACGTATAATTTCTGATGCTTTCCATGGTATGATGGATTTGTATCACAAAATGTTCTAATCAATCTATATCTTGCACCGTCGAACAAAACTTAATATCATATAACACATTGTTTTCCTTATAAATCATATTAACTTTGGGTAATATTGAAGTGTGAGGAATGGACTCCTTCCTATTATTTTATTGACAAATATCCAGTTTTTTCACTATTCTAGTCTAATGGTTCATATCTATTATCTTCTAAAATTTCAAGCTTTTAGCTATATAAGTTTTAAATTATTCTAAAAAGCCGTTCTCATATAAGAATTGTTTCGTAACACGAAATCTACACTTTTGATTTTCAAAAATTTTATACTGCTGTAGTCATACTAATATTATAGGCACCAGTGGTGTGATGAAAAAATAAGCATATGTATTAATAAGTGGATCAATCACCTCCAGGAATGAAAGACTAATAAACCTCTCCCATTTAGACATTTATATTATGCCTAAATGGGATATTATATATTATATACCCAAGAAGTTTTATATTAAGTTTACTTATAGTAAAGTTGAGTGTAGACCACTCCAGGTTTTTTTATAAGACTTTTTCATTTTAAGTGAATTTAAAGATATTACATATGTGTATATTGTTTTTATGTACCTTTAAGATAAAATATATATGCTATCCTTTTTTTAAAAAAAACATATGTAAGAACATATTTAAACGTCATTATCAATAAAACTGTATTTTCGTTTAGCCAAAATTTACCAAGATTTTTGAAATAATTCGTAATTTACTATTTGATGAATAGTTAAAATTAGGGGCATTTTGTGTCGTATTGAGAACGTGCAGAAATAGTAGAAATGAATGGTGAACAGGTGCATAGCGGCAGTTTAGAAGAATCTATTGCTAGAATGTGCAAATTTAGCTTGTTGACATTCTTGTCAACAGAGTGATCAAATTGTTATTATTGGAGAGACCTCAGCTATGAGTAGGAGATTGGAAAATTAGTGAACTATTGGTATTGTATTCAATTTGAATTTGAGTCTCAACATTTCTGATAGATGTTTGCTTGCAATTGGGAATTAACATGCAATTAAAAAAACATCTATTAAATAATGAAAGAGTATTGATTTTGAAGAAACTGCTATAAAAAAACTTAGTGCTGCTACAAGTCCTGGTACAATTTGAAAAGCTGTCATGCTAGAAATTGATTGACATAAAGAAAAAATATAAGCGTCATGGAAGGTTAATAAAAGGATTTTATTTTAATCAGTGCTAATTCTTCTGTTAGAATTTTCATTAGTTTTATCAAACCTATTGGAAATAGTATCAATTTCAGCCAAAACCCTGCTGAGTTTTAAGTTAATGAATATATATATTTCGTTACCATATTAATTTATATGATATCAAAATTCTTTACATACTTAATAGTTATTTCTGTACAGATTACAAAATTTCAGTTTCATTTTCTTTGGAATATAAATTCAGTATTTCATCAATCCTTCTCAGTATTCGTCTATCAATTTCTCAGGAAAAGTGGGCAAAAAAAGCTCAAACTTCCATCTTATTCAGTTCATATTGAGTTCTTAAAAATTCTATAAAATTGTTCTTAGAAAGGTTTTCATTTCATAATTAATAAGATTATCCACTTTCGTGATTAAAAAGAAATTTTTAATGTTCTATTATGGTTACCATATTTTTTTTTAAAAAAAAATGGTAAAATGTAAAAGAAGTTTAATATATGCACTTTAATTTGAATCACGTAAGCGAAAGCTCATATAGGTTAAACGGATGAAAAGCATAACAGTCTTGTTCCTAGCTTGTGAACTGACTGACACTTTCTACAACTTCTTCTACCTTCCTCATTTGTTAATAGTACATTTTTAACTCTAGTTTAAGACTTTACCAAAGATAAACTTGAATATGGTGATATGGAAGACTCCTATTGAAGAATCACACAGTAATATGACTCTCGCTATACTTAAATCATGCACCAGTGACTTTCAGAACAACACTGAAGGTGTAAAAACCTAGACGAGTGAGCATGGAAAAAGATTCAATTACTCCTGCTGGATTTTAAATTAATAAATATATATATTTCGTTACCATATTAATAAATTGATGCTGGTTACTTACATGGATATGGTTCTGATAAAATAGATATTTAGATTGATTGTAGTTCGTTGTTTTATTCTGTTGGAGAGAAAATATATAAACACTGTTAGTGGTCAGGAATATGGAGTTAGTCTCTCGAGTAATTCGCATCTGGGGATAATGGGAGCTATCAAAGTTTGTGGGTAAAATACCTTGACTCGATTAACAGCTTTGACACAGGCGGAATAAATAATTGCTACTTGGGTATTCTCAACAACTTGCCCTCTATCTTGTCTGAGTGCTTTATAAATCACCTGATTTAAGCAAAAAGAAAATGCGATTTCTTTTTCAAGTCATTCAATCTAAAAGACCAAAGCTGGTGCGGGCATATTTACTTCTATCACTATTATTTATATATAGAAATTTAATTGTTATTTTTCTTCATAATCATGTAGGAAATTTTAAAAATAATGATCTATATCAATTTCGTTTCTAGTCTGAATTTCATCAATTTATTTGTATTGCGGAAATCATTTAAAGTTAGTGTGACGTACTTATTCTTCTAGTAAAGCACAGATGTTTACCTTCTTTGCAAATGATGTCTACTTTGGATTTCTACGTCCTTTTACCTGATGTTCAAAATTTTAAAAGGTCCAATAATGCTGACAAGCCAGACGATTATTTACTATAGTAAATACTGTGCGTGTAAATTGAGCACTAAGAGAGTCGAAATATAATAAAGATATGACTATTATCCAAATTTCTTTAATTTCGCATACCTAACTGCTTAACCACCAATAGGTATAGATTTGGATTGGTAACTAAAATTGAAATCAGTATTTTGGTTGAATAGAAATCATTATAATGGAAAATGTACTGTTCATACAGAGAAATAGGCAGGTTTGATATAATTTTCATAGGGCCTTAAATATAGAGGCCAGTTCTACTCATTGTCGAGTTATATCATCTCCCAAAATTAATTTTTACGCCTATTTAATGGGGCCAGGTTAGCCCAGACTGGGTTTAACGTTTCGCCTCTAGACTGGTAGTTCCGGGGGTTCAATATCCACTCTCGATTTATTCACGCCACAAGTGAATAACGTCGTCCCTCCGAGAGGACGATAAGCCTTCGATCCCGTGCCTGTACGATGTCAGGTACTCGTTAAAGATCCCTACTCAAAATACACTTGAGTTAGGCAAAATTAAAGACTCCCAATGTAGAATCTATCTTTATTGTGTGGTATCAGAAAGGGTCAAGTTCGGCCTATATGTTTCCCTAGTGGGACTGCCTCTGCAACCTAACCTAACCTATACCGATTTAACTATTCATTTATTTCGTAATTTTTTTCTAAGCTATTTGGTGTCTGTTTTTTTAAACATATTTTCATTTTTTTTAAAACACAATTATAATAGTTATCTCTAGGGGCACATTTCAACCAAAAGAGGTCAAAAACTGGTTCATGCTCCCTTTTAACAAAAAAAAAATGTTTGCAATTTTTGAGAAATTAATAAACATGTTATAAGGTAATTATATAAGGTGATGGAGAGATGAGTCATATTATGTGTGAACACAAAAGGTAAATTGCAAGAGTTTTGAACATTCAAAGATGCAGATGGTACTGGCGTGGAATGGATTTAAATAAACTGTTATAATAATGTCAATAACATCAATTTTAAGTTTTCAATGTAACAGTGCATTTAGGTATAGATCTTTAATTATTACACCAACATTTGCATCATTATCAACCAAAATTTACTGACAAATTAGGATTTCAATATCTTAAACGCTGTCAAGCTGGTCAAAAAAAATATTACTCTGAACTACTGAGAGTTACGAGTATTAAACAACACGAAGATGATATGCATAAATGTCTTCAAAATGGTAAACATAACGTTTAAAATAATATAAGCTGTACCATCTTAATTTATAAAATGATATAAAATTACAATTTTATATCAAAAATATAATTAACATCACTTTCTTTTAAAGGTTCTGTTTTATTTTTTTGAAAAATTGAACTCTGCTCGTTTGATTAAATAATGAATCTTCACTAAAGATGCCAAATGAATACACATTAACTTGTACTTGGTCGAAGAACGGCAGAAGTAAAGGCCAACAACAAAAACAGCTGTAACTTCCTAAACTACGAAAAAAAGGATAAGCGAAGAGGGTTCGTTTTCACCAAGTCAATAAGGAAGGTGGCCCCTTCTTTTTTTCACACACCTGTTTTCTTGTACTCTGCAGCTACCTTCAATAGGGAATCGCCTCCATACCACCAATTTCTTTTCTCCTAATTCTGCAACCAACCTCGAACCATAAAAGTGGTAGACAAAATTTCACTTCACAGTGAACGTATTTGATACATGTGAATTAGATGAAAGATGCCAGTGTGACCATGATTTCCTGCAAACATCTTTCAGTTTTGTAAATTACAAATACTCATTTATCATTTATTTTTCAAAATATTTTTTTTTAAATCTTTCTGTTTAGACATAAACAAAAGATTTAAATGCCCATTTTAAAAAAAAATACTGTGCTGTTATTTTTTTCCTACAATACGGAAGTTTATCAAGAAACTAAAATAACCTGTTTCATAGATTCATAATGCACTAACAACTTCACTACGGCATAATCGTATGATAAGGACTTTGATATTGAAACGGACAGAAATTGTAGAAAGGTATTAAATGCAAACAAAATATTTTCATTAGTCTACTGGTTTCAGTAATATAAATAGCACAAGATAACCATACAGAAAAACACAGATAGATATTAACTTCAGTATTTCAACATCCTTCGTCATTAGAACATGTTAATAGCTTGAAAAGTAAACCAATATTGTTCTTGTCTTGATATTGGAGTTTTTATCAGTGTTTCCTGTGATCTTTTGTTGTAGTGGATTATTTGTCTTGTAGACCATTTCATTTTGTTGATTCATATATATATATATATATATATATATATATATATATATATATATAACCCCACTAGTTGGGTTTTTGGCTCTGACGAAGACCGCTTGTTACGGTTGAAAGATCTTAGCCTTGTTTTTCCATTTCATATTATGGTTTGATCACTGATTGTTGTTTTTCGTGTTTATGTGAAATCTTTATATATATATATATCTGCACTTTCACGCAGACTTACCATGCATCTCGCAGCCGGAGCACCGAAAGAACACACAATGAACATACATAAAGGCAGGCTAAATAGAAAAATGCTGGAAGACAACATTGAAGTATTATATGGAGATAATAACCACACGAGGCTGCATATAATTGAACCATTATGTATAAAGGAAAAGAAGCCGAACCTTAATGATCAGTCCAGTTGTTTTTCCAGAATTTTAAAGTTACATTCGTGAAAAAACATAACTATATGGTGATTTTAATAATGTTGTCTAAAAGTTCATGTAGGGAATTTTGAAACAAACCTGTTACTAATGTTTATTAAGGTAGAGATTTTAAAAGTATATTTTATTATTAGTTATGTTTGATAGAAGTGATGTAATTGTTATTGTAAAGAAGTATTTATTAGAATTGTAAAAAACCTTGTATAAAGAATCCTTGATAATGGTCAACGTAGACCGAAACGTCGGACTTGTATAATATGGAAAATACATATAAAAATAAAAAAATCGGAGAGTTAATTTATATGATACCACAAAGATGGAAAAGTAGCATAGAAATCTTGAAAAGGTATGTAGGAAACATACTAAACTTAATGTTGGCAAGATATTTAATGAGGTATATATATATATATATATATATATATAAAAAGATTTCACATAAACACGTGAAACAACAATCAATGATCAAACCACAATAAGAAATGGGAAAACAAGACTAAGATCTTTCAACCGTAACAAGCGGTCTTCGTCAGAGTCAAAAACCCAACTGAACACTAGATGCAGAAAACATCTGGTGAGGAGTTGAGAAGAGTGGGAGGGAAGAGTGGTATTTAATACCACTCTTCCCTCCCACTCTTCTCAACTCCTCACCAGATGTTTTCTGCATCTAGTGTTCAGTTGGGTTTTTGACTCTGACGAAGACCGCTTGTTACGGTTGAAAGATCTTAGTCTTGTTTTCCCATTTCTTATTGTGGTTTGATCATTGATATATATATATATATATATATATATATATATATATATATATATATATATATATGATCAAACCACAATATGAAAAGGGAAAAAAGACTAAGGTCTTTCAACCGTAACAAGCGGTCCTCGTCAGGGTCAAAACCCGAATATATATATATTTGTAAATTTTGGTAGCAGTCCTTCCTTGACATACACATTATTGAAAATGACACCAAATTTAGCTGATACCTGTTTCGTCAAAATCAAAGTGACACTGAAGACCACTTGTTTCGGTTGATAGATCTTGTCTTTTTTCTTATTTCTTACTGTGGTTTGGACGTTGATTTTTTTCACGTGTTAATTGTGAAATGTTGTTAAATATATATATTGGTATAGATAGCAGATCTCTATTAATGCATGTTTCATTAAAGTATACTGCATTATCAGTATTCACGATCATCTGACTGAGTGATACAATCTTTTTTTTTCGATTATTCCATGATAGCAGGAAATTGGTTTGTAATATCAAATCTCTTAGTTGGAAGATCATTAATGATGAGACTGCTATTAACTTTAATGAAATATATATGAATAGGAAAGTCGAATTTCAAAGAATAAGAAAATTTGGCACTTACTCGTATTACTGGAAGAATCAATGATGTGTCTTTTTATTCAAGATTAACAAGTAATACATCCATTCAAAATCGATCATCAGTACTAAGGAACTTGAATTGGTACAATAGCCGTAATGATAGATGGTAATATTAGGCCAGGAGCTTTGATAAAGAGGGAAATATGCGTTTCAATCAGTTTACACTCGAGCAGCGTGTTCCAATGTTGGTTCTGGAACTATTGACCCAGCACAAATGGAATTACAATCTCGAACCAAACAATTAAAGCTTCAGTTAAAATCAATTTTAATCAAGTAGAAATTAAATTGAACCTCATCAAACTGAAAATTTTCTTTGTTACATCTGAGAAAAAATGTCATACAACTGAATGGTTTCATAGATTTGAGGAAGAACGCAACCGATTTTCAAGTTTTACGTATTTCTGTGAAGTACTCAGTAAAAAGAGTAATATAAAGATAATCTGACTAAGTTAAGCAAAAACGCTTCCTGAAAGGTTTGGAGGAACTCCTTTTATAATATTTTTCTTCATAAGTGTTGGACACTTGTTAGAAAAGTTTTCAATTTTAAGTATTTGTTACGGTACATAATTAAACATGTATTGGTCAAAGAAATGTACTGTTTATAGGTGGAACGGGAATGCTTTGAACTACCACTTATCAGTCCTTACCTTTTTGAAGTTAGTAGGAAAGAGGCAACTTATTCTTGATGTAGCCTACTAGGTGTAATAGGATTGGCAGATTAGGATTAATAACTTTTAGAACGCTTTGTATTCAAACTACAATCTGATGGTATTCGTCAAATAGAAATCTGAGTTTTTCTAACTATGCCTCTAGCTTTGTTTAATCGGCTTGAAAGGTATGCTTTTTATCATCAAGGAACATCTGTCTCATAGTGTTGAACAGAATTCTACTTACAATAATATCCACAGTATTTAATGATAAACTTATCATATATTTATATTATCATATCTTATATTATATTATATATCTTTAGACAAATCTGTCTAAAAAATCCTCGCAAATAGGAGTTGTAGGCGCCAGATCGTTTTCTTACGTTGCGCATCTTCAAGTGGGACCCTTGAAGTCGGATTTTTGAAAATAATAGGATATGAAAAGAATAATAAAAAGGAATGGCAGTAAGGTTAACGACTCCGTAATGAAGCAAGTAAAGTTAACAACACGACCTGCTACCATGAAAATGGCCAACAGATAAAGTAAAAAAGAGCCCTTGAGTCCTAAGGTGTTAAAAAAACCTCTTGTTTCAAACTTAAGAAGAAGAAAAAAAAAAGGAATCCCGCTTCCCTTTGTTATCCAAATAGATATTATCAAGCAGATGACTGTTGTAACAAGGACTCACGTTCTAGTTCTGAAATACGTAGTTCAAATACTATTGGACATTCAACAAAATTATTTACAACGGAAATATTGAACATAGATTTTAACTATTAACTATTAAAATTTTTGTCAACAAAATTTAACATGAATCCAGGGAGAAACTAAATCTAGTAATAAAATAACATTGTTCCTAACGATAATTTAGAAACTATTGTTATTTATTACAGTAGCACTGCAACATCATTAATTAATTAATGTAATTAATTAATGATTAGGAATTGCTGATTAAAGTCAAAATTAAAAGAACGAAAAGATATGTTAAGATCAATCAAAACTTAATATATTAATTTATATCTTATATTTATTAAAATATAAATACCATTATATTTTTAATAATGATAATTTTTCCTATAGTCTATTATGCTAATAAGAAAGTTAAGTTAACTCAAAATGAGAAATATTCTAAAGAATGTTCAACATTATCAAAAAACATAAACATTTGTATTCAAAAATTAGTCTGATACGAGTGAAGTTCGATCACAAGCAGTAGAAATACAACTTCTAAGGGATGAATGCGTTACATCCTTAAAATATAAATATTCATTCCCTATAATCAAAACTCAGTTAAAAGAGTTACTTTAAGCAGGGATTTTTTTTATATATTTCTTATGCAAGACTCACATAAATATTTCATGCAACAACTAGTAACCTGATAAACTGGGATAATCGAAGAATTTCATTATCTCCTTACTTCTCTGGTTATGCAAAATATACAATAAAGACTAGGGAAGAAAATGACTATTATACATGAATTCTTGAATATAAAAAGAGTCAATAGTTCCTAAATGTTTCCCGATCATAACAATTCCAGATTTTATCTTCCTTGTCGTGAGTTGTAAATACTTTGTAAATATTTATTAAATATTAAATTTGCTTTTTGGTGTATCAATCTAAAGAGCCAAATTTAAGAAGAGAATCTTTTTTAAATTGTTTATTGCTTATGTTTTGTGGTTTCCCTTTCAAACTAAGGAATGCTGATTGAAGAAAAGACAAAAAAATTGAATTGAAAACACCTTCAGTTTGGTTAAAGAAACCAATAGGTTTCTTGATCTAACCTGAACCTCCCTATCAACAATATTGAAATCCTGTCTTCATTTACAGAGACGCTGGTTAAATGGAATCGTGGCAACACTCGAACAACGATAGGACCCAGGTTTACTCTACACTGTTACTACTCTCGAAAGCTCTCAAAGAGAGATCATCCACCTTCAGTGTAAAACAATCAACGATGCCACTAAGTTTTGATGGTATTGCTTAATTTGATGTTACTTCACTAACAGCAGTGCTCACAAACCGATTGAAGAATGAAAAAAAGGAAACAAATTCCTGGACTTCATGCTGTAATTACTATACATCAATATTTATGAAAGGGAAAGACCATAACCTTACTGAACTCCTGCCAATACACTTAGCAGGAGAAAATGAAAATGCAATTCAGGTTGTCGACTTAGTAGATGTACAAACTATAATAAGAATCCAAACTCCAGTTGTTTCAGAATTAAAACGTGCTCAGTGTAGGAAAGAAAGTGTTCTTAAGAATTTATAACAAGGCAAGAATTTTGTTTCTCTTAAATTAGGAAATGAGATTATTGAACTTTTTCATAAATAATATGGTGATTTATGTTGAGGACAAATGATTACCACAATCATATCACACCATTAGTTTAAAGATCTAGATAAAGCTATAATTTTGTTTTGTAATCATCGTAAAATTTGTGTTGAAAACAAAGTTTGGCGAAACGTTCTATTTCCCTATTCTCATCATTCGCACTGTGCCAAAATATATCTATCAATAGAGTCAAAAGTTTTTCTGAAAATAAATCCACCAAACGATATATAAATATTTTGGTTGATCAATTTACAAGATTTACGTTGACTGATTGTAACTGAAAGTACCAAAACTTTCAAGTTTTGTTACTTTTTGATTAATATTTATATTTTATTACTCCCTGTTCAGCAGATACCTATCACTTTGGCTGATCAATATAAAGGCGTGAATTCTAATGCTTTACATTTATCAATCACGCAGATCAAAGAGACTTAATGAGAGATTGAATCAAACCTTAGTTAATCGCCTAAGGCGTAAAGTCAACAGTGGTAAACCAGAAAGCTTGGAGATCCCTGACCCAGAACTGTGTTAATCAGTATAATTCAAAGCTAATAATATAGAAATATTCTATTTACATTACTTGTTTTTCTTAAAAACACTGTTTCTGAGTTTTGTTTATTAAGCTGATCATTGGTCAGGGAATTTCTACGACTGAAGCAATGAAGGAAACGAAATATGTTTCTTGCTAAATTTTTTTTATATTTTAATGCCACTGACTGAAAGAAAGAGGCTGCAGTAGTGATGATAAGGTATATATAACAGCTCAGAATATATATTTAAATATGTAAAATAAGCATAAACTATTTAGAGCGTTGAACTATGAAAACCAGATTATTCAAACAGGGACATTTACCGACGATTCTACACTATTATTCAAAGTATAATAGATGCATTGATTGAAAAGGTTTCATTAACTTAAGTTGATATAGAGAGGTATCTGAAGAGTATTAATTAAGGTTTCGTACATAGGGACTGAATGCATATTAAGCATATCTGGTGCTAATGCACCTGCAGAAATGTTGTTTTCTAATTTGAATATTGGGGAATAGCAATAAAACACAGTTACAAGTCTAGTTCCTGAAGCGATGTTAATTAACAAAACCGGCTAAGGGACTACCAAAGGAATCCTGCCAAGAATAGCATCCTTATAGAAATGAACACAAAAAACTATGTTAGTGTTATTATTTTCTAACATTAGTTTCTATTCTGTTCATAAATAAATGCTTAATATAAAGAAATGTGGATTATATTGATTTTACGTAGTATAATTTATTACCTGTAATTAGAATTGTCCGATTTTGAGAAAACTATAAATCGTCACGTTACACTAAAAACAGTCAATAAAAAATATAAATGGCGAATGAAAATTTTCAAATTTCTCAACATTGTATGTTAAAGAAAGAAACATTAATAAATACTATCTCAGTGAGCTCGGGTCGGTCGTTCACGGCATTAACATGTATACATACGAGTATTACTGACTCTGAGCATGTTCTCATCAGAGTTGGCAACTCATTTTGCTATACAATGAAAACTTTTCAAGAATACATTCACTTCACATAAGGTGTGATTAATTTTTTTAGATAACAAACATATATATTATGACTCTACTGTGAAAATGAACTCCCTTTAATCAGGTAAAAACATATAAATTCAAAAAGACTACAGTTAAAACTTCTTTGCTAGGATGAAGTTCTTAATTCAAAAGTAAAATATTATTATTCTTTTTTTTAAAACACAATAATTTTTTCATATTTATAAATAATTTGTTTCTTTATGATCAACTAGGGTGAACAATATGGGGTTTCTAAGACTGATTTTTGACAAAAGTAGAGACTTAAGTGAATTCCAATTCCTATTCACACAACTGAGAGTCGAAGTAGGTTTCCTGATTGAAGTTATCCCTTTAGGAAAACAGTAAATTACAAACCTCTACCTTACGAAACATTCCCTCAATAGCTTTATTCTACGAATGAAATATAAATTAATCATAACGCGTACAACAGAGTTAGTGATTAACAGATTTTACTAATAGATTAGTATTAGTGACTAACACTTATACTCTAAACTGGAAACTTTAACTCAAATGTTCTATTAAAATGGTACATGATTTCCTGATTGTTTTTATTTTTGTATATAAACATTCTGCGTAATAATAAATATTTTTTAAATCATATTATTGAAATATAATTTTAACCATTTAAAATTTTAATTAGTATTATTTTAAAATAAAATTATTTTTTATTTTTAAATAACAGTTTGTAATCAGTTAAAAACTAGGGTTCATTATTTGTAACTTTTTAAGAAAAATTAAAAACCTACTGTATTACATCTATATTCATTAACATCAAAAATTTCTTGAAGTAATTACATAAAATATTGAAAATAGTTGTAAACATGGCAAGTAATATCATCAGAATAAACATAAATAACAAGCTTGCATTTGAATGGAGCAAATTCACAAAATCACAGAAATTATAATTGCAGTTTTGTAAGTCATAAATTTTTGTCATCATTAATGAGTCATCCAGACACTATTATTACTAAAGGAGTAAGATATGGGGACTAAAAATATATGAATCAGTATACAAAATACTAAGAAAAATGTGTTTTCATCATAGAAAATTTGTTTGAAGATCAGTTTTTATCATATATTATTGATTAACAAAGGAGACTGTCGTAAAAGTCTGACGACCTGAAAATAATCAGGCACAACAATTTATAGCAGTGATAGACTTTCTCACTGGACTGTCTCTGTTTAGCAAATGGTCTCACAATAATTTCTTTTTCATATGGTAGAAGTAGAGGTACTCTAGATACCCTTAAGGTAAATGATTTTCACTCAGCAATTATGAATCCCCAAGGTCAAGTTTCTCACGATATCATGGGTTACCACTGTTACAGCGCAACCGACGCCAAGCGATGAGAATGTGCGCGAATTTATATTTTATGAGGCATTTAAGTGATAGACTGTTTCCAAAGACTGTATTGAATCTAGCTGTGGGAGTAACGGTTTCTATGCATTTGTCAGATTGGCAATAATATACGTTGTTCAAAAACTAGGTATCATGGTTTGTATCCTGCATAAGTGAGGTAATCTAATCCTTTGACACCCAATCACACTTATTAACACTTAACTGCTTTTGGAAAAATATAGTATATGGTTATAAAAAGGCACGAAATAAACACGCGACTGAAGTCCTATCAGTAGGCTTGGAGATTTGGATTACAGTAAGAGAACCAAAATATAGATTTCGATATTATTGACTAAATCAACAAGAATCTATGATGATAATGACTTGGAATCAACAATGCACTATTGTGACTAAATGAAAGCGAAAGGCCTGATGAAGAGGAGAACACCAGCATTTGCAGATTTAAAAGATGCCGACTGGATTAAAGTTAAATCTGAATTGGAAAAAGGAACGGCCAGCATTTTTATTAAAAAAGTTTTGGTGAAATCTGTTGACCTGTATAATGGGACTTTCCTTAGTCAGTCAAATACATGTCGGAATATTAATATGTGTCTTAATGTCTCGAATGAGAATATACAAAACACGAGGTTTTGGAGAGTGGCAATATTATAACAATTTTTCATATGAGAATACTTATATATATTTCAAAAGTTATGTTATCTTGATCAACATATTTTACGCTATTTTTTCTTCCTATTTCTTGACCAAACCTCCAGAAATGGATCAATAGTACTGTGTCTATTTGACCTGTATTACTTAAGATAATCCTATTGATTTTTGTGTTTTTAATTAATAAATTGTTTGATAAATTTAAATTGTAGGAAATGCATTGTTTAATGGAGAATAAAAAGAGAATATATAGTGTTATTTGTTTCTGTTAAATTAATCGATAATAAATTAAAGAAAGATTTTATCTTTTGCATTCCACGGCATATTAATAATAATCACTTCCTTTCTTTTTCCTTAGTAATTGTCTAATTTATTATCTTTCTCGACATACTGTATTCTATTTCTCTTGATTTCTAAACTCTTAAACTTGTTTCGCTTTATTTCTAGCTTAAACTGCTTCATTGACTATTTTGTTTTTAACAGAGTGTGCGCTTGACTACACTCTTAGCTTCCAACCATCGCTGCGCTCTGCGTTTAGCCTTCTTCCCTTCGCTCTTCTATAGACGGTTGGAGCCAAAAGAGACTGAAAAACTTACTGCTGCAGTTCAACTGCATCGTCATATAGTATAATAAACCGTCTCAGGTAAAACTAAGAACTTGATTAAACTTAGTGTCGAAAGAAAAAAAAAATAAATGCAAATTTTTTAGGTGGTACTTCGAGATTATTCGACTTAGGTATGCATGAAGCCCAAGTTTTCATTTCCCTTATGTTCGAAACATTAAAAAAATTCCCTTAATTCTGGAGACTATTGATTCGTCACTGGAGTTTACTCATAGAATTAAATCAGTCTGATTTTGGATGAAATCTAGATTATAATTGGGTTATTAAATGGTAAATATTATTTTAGTGGCATTTATAATAATATAGAGTGAATGGAAAAGCTTTTGTGCCGGAGCTTAATCTAAGCGTAACACGAAACCGTATGAGTGGGGGAATGATGTACGAGAGATTATTAAAACCAGAGCAAATGGATCCTTCAACATTATAACTAACTAGAGATTATTGTAGCTCATTGATCAGCTTGTTTACCTGTGTGCAGCCAGGGATAAGGAATGCTAATTGCAAAGTTAATGAAGTATGGTGCAATGATTAATTCAGTTTGTATTTAACACATTAATTTAATACTTGGATTTACTTAATCCTTTCTTTAGTGAAAAAATGCAGTCTTTAAATTATTCAACTGCAATCAGTTTGTTATTATTCAGTAGTAACTTTACTCAGAATTTTTATTTATAGAAAAACTTTTTAATTTTTTTAGCTTATTTAGTATTTTCAAACGAATTGGTTTAGTTAGTGACAATTCAGCAAGATTTTAAATTTTATATTATTTTTCTGAGGGGAAATGCATCTCAAACGTAAACACTTTTGATTGTATATTGTGATGATGAAAATAAATTTTTTATTTTGTATTTTACATTGTTAGTATTCATTAAATATATTTTCTGCAGAGGTTTCAAATTGAATTTAAATTGTTGTTTGGTTTCATTACTATATTAATATTTCATATTTTAATTACATTAATTAAATTGTTTGCTCACAGATATAATTAAGTAATTGTGATTTATTTACATTGTGAAGAAGATGTAAAACTTTCATATTATTTCCCTATTAGTAGTTCATTAATTAATTAATTTTTAACCAATCATTTAACTGTCTCTTTATTGATTAATTAAACTGAGTCCTGGCAGCTCAGTACAGTAACTATTTTTTTTAAAATTTTTTTTATTTTGTAAACCGATCCCCTAGCGGGTGATAACGTCAGCCATTTACCGGCTTTTTGTTTGATCGGTGATTCTACAGATTCTACATTGGGAGTCCTAAATTTTGCCTAACTCAAGTGCATTTAGGGTAGGGATCTTTAACGAGTACCTGACATATTACAGGCTAGGGACCGACGTCTTAACGTCCTCTCCGAGAATACCTACCGCGTGAATAAATCAAGGGACCACGTGGGGATCGAATCCCAGACTACCAGCCCAGACGCGAATACGTTAACCACTGAGCTAACCTGGCTCGTCACAGTAAATAATTACTAAACGCTTTCCTACTGTCAAAATATCATGCATAGTACAGTTTTATACATAGTACCTGACATCGTAAAGCTCGGGACCGGCGGTTAAACGTACTTCTCCGAGGGACGTCGTGCTCAAATTTATTCTCTCCAGCATGAATAAATCGAGGGCCAGGTGGGGATAGAACCCCGAACTATCAGGTGAGTACATTAACCACTGAGCTATTTTACATTATTACATTAATATTTGAGTACATTAACCTGGCCCTATTTTATCCTAGTCATAGTTTTTCTGTTTTTGTTCTGCTTTGTGGCAGATGCCCTTCACGTTAGTCTCCTTCAATTGCTGCCCATGTACTTATTCTATGGAACGAAAACTACAAAATAGTAAAATTATTTACGTCTCAAGTAAATATTCTTAAACAAAATTTACTTGAGCGTAGTTTAAATTACTAGAACTGCATTAATTATTGGTCATTAAATCTGTTAAAAGTAATAATTCACTTGAGTAATTACACATTATTAATTCAACATAGTATATCCATTAAATTTGTAATTAAATACAATAGAATTGACTGTGTTTAACTTAATGACCTTCTAATAAACTTAGAGGCAAATCAAATTCTCTTAAATATTGTGTTTTGCTTGGGTTTGTTATCTACCATTTCGCTTTGTGCAATATTTCAACATAAGAAATGTACTCCTCATAACGGGTATTCATTCCTTCCAGCTGTTCTTGTCTTTCTAGTAACTTGAATGACTACATAATTAACTTATTAACTGAACAATCCGTAAATGTGTGGTATTACTCCACAACATAATTAATATATTAACATAATAAACCACAATAAATTGGATAACCATTTACATCATGTTTTGTAAATAATATAAAGTCGAATGATGAAATTAACTACTCTTAATTCATTATTAATCATTCACTATCTTTCCTTCAGGGGTTTACTTACATATATTACCAATAAACTATAAATCTATCAGAATTATTAGTAATAATGTCCGTCATATCTCGTAAAGTTTCTGTAGAGCTCGACCGGTTTCAGATCCGTCTGGTTCTCATCTTCAAGAGCAACTGACTGTATTTTATTTTTTCTTGCAACCTACCTAAACTTGTCATCTACATTATGGAATCAGTGTTGTCTGTAGAGTTCATTTTTTTTTTGGTTTGCATGTTTGCTTAACTGTTACATTTTTTCCATTTATTTCTTATTTCATTATTTATTATCAGTCCTTTGTGTCTTCGTTTGAATGTTAGTAGAGGTTTTGTTAAAATGTCTGTTTGATGGTTTGTCTGTTCATTTATTAAGTTGTCGGTCATTTAATAAAAGGAATGAATGTAACAATTAAACAAACATGCAAAAAAAAAATAATTATACAGACAACACTGATTCCACAATGTAGATAACAAGTTTAGGTAGGTTGCAAGAATGAATAAAATACTGGTCCAGCTCTACTGAAACTTTACGAGGTATGATGGACATTATTACTAATAATTCTAATATTACTAACCTCAGTGGAACTAACCCAATAACTATATATAAATCTATCGTTTATTATTTGATTATTATTAACATTAATAATCAATAAAAAAATACGAATATTTCATTTAAAAAATGAATATGTTTTTATAAACTCAATCAAGAGATATTCAAAACAAAGTGGCAATATAATTAATAACTTAAACTCTACTCTTTATTTTCTTATTCTTTTCATTTGATTAGTGATTTAATTAGGAATACATTTCAGAGACTGTTGCTAATCATACGAGTATTCAATAGTTAATGTTGCAAGTTTCAACTGGTTTCAATATCATTACCATTTCATCATAGTTCATGACCACTGTTATAAGATTTATGAGCATTGTGTGCATATTTGGGGACTTTTACTAAATATGCGCTTTTTTTTTGTGATGGTGCGCAGTATTTCCTTTTGAATATCTTTTCGATTTATAAATCTGATTCTGGTATAAAATCTTGTAAAACACCATTTATTTTTAGTTTATTCTTAGTGAGCATCAATAGGTTTGCGTAGATTAATTTAAACAATTATCTTTAAATATTGTTTAAATAAATAAATTTAAATTGTAATGTCATTTACAATGTAAATAACTAATTTTGTTAGTTGATGCTATATTCTAAATTTTTTTCTTGCGTCTTATTAGTATTCTACAATTAATTACTTCATTAATTATAAGATCCTGAATTCATTGACTATTTGTTTATATACGATATAATCTCTCCTTTTTCTTCAAAACATGTAATAATTAATCACTCTGTATGTTGCGTTATTTCTATAATTGTTTTCATTATTATTACTGTAATTTTTGATTTGATGCTCACTTATCATTTTATCAATTCACTCCGTCATTAAATGGCTAATATGCTTTTTCTTCTTTTTGGTATGCGTTTGTCTCTGCTATAGGGAATCCACTTATCGTTATATTTAAGGGATTTTCGTGAAATCTTTATTTTAGCTGGAAAAGTTGTTTTGAAAAGTAATTGCTCCTTTAATGTCACATGAGATATTTTCAATTTAGTTATTCATATATAACATTTTTTAAGCTCTTATTATAATACAGCATTCTATGATGATTGAAGATTTTTTGACAGGAAGTTGTACTAATTTATTATTTACCAAAATTTACTATTCGTATAGTGAATAACCATTGTAGACATATTGAAGCCGTACATACGCACAATGTTGTCCAAAAATAACGACTATGCAGTTTGCAGTTTATTCAAAGGTATTATTTGTTAAAAGATATTTATAATTGTCAACCTCTTTGTTAATATTTTTATTCAGATTGGTTATTATATGTATGATCAACAAGTAAAGCACAAAATTAAATTTAGAAATAGAACTAAGATCTTCCAGTGAAAATAGTCAACACTAACTATTTGGGTATGACTCTAACGAAAACCAGTTGGTTTGGTAGAAAACAACCACCATATTATTAAAAAGTGAGTCCTACTGTTACGTTTTATTCTACGTGTCACAGTTTAGTTTAAGCTGTATATATATATATATATATATATATATATATATATATATATATAAGTTGGAAGCAGTCCTTCATTTAAACATATATGGTTAAATAACATTCTATACTTAACTGCAATCTGTTTTCTACATAATTTCTCCAATTTCTAAAATTACTTCCTCATCTCTTCATTAACACTGTAAAGATATCATCTATATTACTAGCCGACATGTTTCGCATGTACCACTTCATCATCATAACAACAATGAGTATATTAGTGGGTTGATAAATGGAGTATACAACTCCACCTTATATATATATATTTATATATTTGTATAGGTGGGCAAGAAGTCTTCATTTAAACACGTTGAATTAAAATATGCAGCAGCCTCTTCATTGACGACTTTTTTGCTGACTGTCTCTAACTTTCTGATTTTTCTTCTTTCAAATTGGGGTAATTCCCAAATTAACTTTGCTGGAGACATATAAACAATATCCAAAGTTAGATTAACATAATATGACTAGTTAAACGAATAAAAAACTAATTTATTCACTAACAAGCTTTCGACTATATAATAGTCATCTTCAGGTTGGACTTTTCAAAATGTGACATCAAAATTTCAACCTGAAGATGATTATTGTATAGTCAAAAGCTTGTGAGTGAATAAATTAGTTTTCATTCGTTTAACTAGTCATATTATGTTAATCTAACTTTGGATATTGTTTATATGTCTCTAGCAAAGTTAATTTGGGAATTACCCGAAACTGAAAGGAGAATAATCAGAAAGTTAAAGACAGTCAGCAAAAAAGTCGTCAATGCAGAGGCTGCTTCATATTTCAATTCAACACACACACACACACACACACACACACACACACACACACATATATATATATATATATATATATATATATATATATATATATTTATACACGAGTTTAAAATCAAAGAAGAGTAACCGACTACAACATACTTGTTCTCGTATTGAAGTCGTATTGTGGCCGAGTTTGGATCGTCTTTCTAATGTTATTGATAGTCCTGTCGTGCCGGCTGAAATAGTTCACCGGCCCGTACCGAGAAAAGAACTCACTGACAGTGTTTTCCTTATTTCCACTTTTTTCCCTGGTTCTCATAGGATTGGCTCGGTCATTAGGGAGTTTTTCTCTTTGCTCTCCTCTTCTCCTTCTACCTCATCTATTTTTCCTGAAACCCCCTCCTTATCATATCGCAAACTACCGAACCTCAGAGGCATTTTCTCTCGTCATTCTCCCTTTAACCCTACGCTTGGGAGGGGAATGGTGGAGTGTGGACGGAGCAGATGCCAAACCTGTCATATCATCAACCCTAATCCTTTTTTTACTTCGAAACGTTGGCAATGAGAGTTTAATGTAAACCTGAACAACTGACCGAATCCCGATAAACTTTAGTTTTGTTTCTATTCCAAAGTCGATACTTTTATCAATATATATATATATTACTGGATTGTTGATTGATGTCTAGTGAATGTCGTTATGAAAAACTATTGTCTGAGAGTTTAACGTATTTAAAAAACTAACGTATAAAAGTATATGCATAGAAATATGAAATTGTACTACGAGCTTTCGAGCAGTAATAGACTTCATCAGACTTACAAAAAAAAAATGAATTAGGAGAAAGAAGACATCTGGTTTCGATGTAGGAGATGGATCAAAGAAGTATTTTAAAAGATGTTAAAGATAATTCAGTAAACTGCCCCTCATATATGTCGTTATACTCATATTCCGTAAAGAATTATTATTAAGTGTATTTGGAAAACATACCAATATATTTATGGAGGCCATACCAAAAAAACTGTTAAAATATCTTTATTTAGATATATTTGTTTCAGAATGCTAAATATTTGCTCATCTAAATATGATTTAAATGTCTCTGTTTTTCAAATACCCTGTTTCTTACATCAATAAAGCCTTAAAAGGTGCTAGATAACTTTCCCTAATTCAGTGACCCCATTAATGTCAAAGGCAATGGTCTGGCCTCATTATGAGGCGTTGGTGGTTTTGAACTCACCACTACCACCTGTAGATTTTCCCAAATTTGATAACGAAAGTAATAAGTTAATTAAAAAGTTTAAAAAGTTAAAGGACTAGTTGAATTTATAAGATTCTGTGTAAATTTTGTTATAAAGTATACATAAATCACACAGATAAGCGAATAAATTTGTCTGTTTAACTGCATAATCTAGGACAGTAGAGTTAATAAAATAACACTTGTTTCTTTATATAAATAGTGGTAATCACAATATACTGTGAAATGAATATACATAAAACGATGACGTAGTAATGAATTGATATTATTACAAAATACTGTCTAGTTACTAATTAAATTTTATGAATTAAATACTTCAAAAATCAGTAATAGTTCATTCAAGTTCAACTCAATAATAACTTAGATTTTATCTTCAACAAATTCCTTGGGTTTGCATGGATTTACATTTAATGGTTCCTTTCAATTCAGGGATTGTAGGTTTCATTGAATGGCTTTGTCTTCTAGGTATAAATCTTTGAGGTTAGTCTAGTGGAGTAAGGACTGCTGAATGTGGAGGAAATTCAACAGAACCTTTCCGTCCAACCCACCTGTTTGGTCAAATTTCATCAAGAAAAGGGTCTAACATCACGATGGTAGTGTTGGAGTGCTCTATCCGGGAGAAAATAAAATTCCTCTTCTTCAAAATGTTCTGTAGTGCTTGGCAATATAGACTGTTATAGTAAGTTCAAATAAAGAAGGCCAGTTAGAGTAGCATTAAAAAAGAACGGTCCAATTAATCCTCTAAATGATAAGCCTCACCACACTGTAATTCCAGATAAATAACATGATGCCCTATCTAACACGTGGATCCTCAAATCTCCAGTCGGAGCAATTGTGGCGGTTAATCGAACCTTTTAGTTTGAATGCGGTCTCAACGTTCCATGCAATCATAGTGGAAAATCGAGCGTTTTCGTTGCATTGTTCGAAATACTACTCATAATACTGTACTCTTCTGTCTGGATAATCGTCGTTAAATGCATGGACTAATCTTGGAATGTAACTATTCCATTTAAAAAGTTTCATAATGCAATGAACAGATAATTTTGAAATTCCTCCCTCACGATTCGTTTGACGCACATACTTTCTTGGGCTTTGCAGAAAAATTTCAAGTACTCTCACTTCTTTGGAAGATGTATTCTTCCGAAATCCTTTTAAGAGGTATACTGAACAGTTCCATTAGCTTCATTCTTATCCCTAATTCTAGTGATGGTAACTCGTGTTGGTAGTTCTTCTTTAAACTGTCTTTGCACTTCAACTATGTTTTCATGTTTCCAGTACAATTTACAATATTTTTTTTTCAAAGATGAATCTAGCTGCCATCATTTGAATCGATAATTTTAATTTGCTAAAAAACAACAACAGACATTTGAGTTATTGAAAGGTGTATACAGCTTTTATTAAAGACACCCTGTATTTTATTATTGGTTTTACGAGGGCGAATTGATAAGTCGGTGACTTTTTGAATTTCCCGCGCAGTTACTCCAAATGCAATAGTGCTGCCGTCATCTGTAATCTATTAGTGGACAACTATCTAATTATGAGCCAGATACCACGTGCAGTCGGTGTTTTATAGTCATTCAAAGCAGACAATCTCGTGTATTTTTAGGAAAATGGAAAAAAGCGAATTTCGTGTGCTCATTAAGCATTACTTTTTACGTAAAAAATCCATCACTGAAACTAAGAAAAGACTTGATAAATACTACGGGTGCTCGGCACCATCAATTTCAATTGTTAAGAAGTGGTTTACAGAGTTCCGTTGTGGTCGTACCAGCCTTAGTGACGCCGACCGTTCAGGTCGACCAAAAGAAGTGATCACGCCGGAAATCATCGATAAAATCCCTGAAATGATATTGGATGATTGGAGAATGAAAGTGCGAGAGTTGGCTCATGCTGTAGGCATCTCAACTGAAAGGGTACATCATATTTTACATGAATATTTGGACATGAAAAAACTCTCCTCGAGATGGGTGCCGCGATTGCTCATACTTGACCATAAGCGCAATCGTGTGACCACTTCAAAAGAGTGTTTAGCGATGTTCAGCCGTAATCCGGACGAAGTTTTGCGCCGTTTTGTTACTGTGGACGAAATTTGGATCCAACATGACAACATCGCCAGAGACCAAAGAACAATCGAAACAGTGGGTTGCTGTTGGCGAACATGGACCAAAGAAAGCCAAACAGAGTCTGTCAGCCAAAAAGGTCATGGCCACAGTTTTTTGGGATGCACGTGGTGTCATTCACATCGATTACCTGGAGAAAGGTAAAACGATTACTGGCAAATATTATTCAAAGGTTTTGAAGAGATTCGACGTTGATTTGAAGGAAAAACGGCCGCATTTGGCAAAGAAGAAAGTGCTGTTCTATCAAGACAATGCACGTGTGCACACTTGTCTAGTCACGATGGCCAAAATCCACGAATTGGGATAAGAACTACTACCCCATCCAACATATTCTCCTGATTTAGCCTCCTGCGACTATTTTCTGTTTCCAAACCTAAAGAAATGGCTGGGAGGTAAGAGATTTGAGTCGAATGAAGAAGTCATTACAGAAACAAACGCGTATTTTGAGAGCTTTGAGAAAACGTATTATTTGGAGGGAATAAAAAAATTAGAAAAACGCTGGACTAAATGTATGAAGCTAGAAGGTGACTATGTAGAAAAATAAAATGTTTCTTTACCGAAAAAAGTTTGTTTTATTCAAAAAGTCACGGACCTATCAAACCACACTCGTAGATTACAGTTATTTATAATTGTTTTATATTATATATATTATTTCCTATGTTAATTCATTTCATTGGTTTTTCTTATAATGCCATTATAAAAATAGTTTATATTTTATTTAACTAATTATTTTGAATACTATTTACGTTTTTGTTTATATTCATAACTTTCCTTATGTTTATTTATTTTATCCCATTTTGCTTTGTTATTGTCCAATTTGATCTCTTACTTATCTTCTTATTAATAAGGTTATTGTTTCCAGCTTGTTCAAGTGATTTACAATGTGGCGCTTGCTGCGTTGAGGTCTACTCTGAGAAGGTCTCCTAACTATTCTGCTTGTTCATCCTGCTGCATATTTCATCTTCTTGAAAGCGATGTTTTACAAAATTATTTGAAATTCCAAGATTTTGTTCGCATAACATTTGAGTTATTTGTCGTTTTTACCGCTATATATACTACACACAGAAAGAAACACAAATGAAAACAAAACAGTTCACTGTTTAGACCAGTAATGTCAAACCTATGACACGTGTGTCAGTGCTGACATGCAACCTCATTTATAGTGACACGCATCTTCAAAGATAAAAAATATCATAATATAAATATTGGTCTCTCAGAACGGCCAAAATTGGTTATTATTAATAATAATATTAATTCTGTAAATAATAATCAATACTTTATTTCTGAAACCAGACGTGTAATAATATTGCATAACAAATATACATATTAAAAGCATGTAAACATATTGTTTTAATACTGGTATTAATATAAAAATGCTAAATTCTGAAAAAATGCTCAATTCTTAATGCTAAAATGCTAAATTCAGGTTTCATAATTCTAAATTCTGAAAACATGCTTAGTTTTAAATGCTAAAATGTTAAATTTTGGTTCCATAATTTTTGTTTTTGTATTTTAAATTGTATTAAACAAATAATTAACTTATAAAAATTATAAATATTTATATTTTTTTTTAGTCTCTATTTTTGCGATGTGTGACACGCCACGAAAATTATGCCTCGATTTTTCAAAATTTTGACGCCGAATTCAAAAGCTTTGCCACGACTAGTTTAAACCCTGTTAATGGTAGATGTCAGGAGAGAAAGAGGTGCCTTGAGGAGGGACAACAGTCGACTGAACAGTTTAGAGAATGGAGACCCGTGCAGGTTTGCAACAATGAAAACGAAAAAAAATATTACGATTAGCTCAAAGGAAAAAACTAAATAAATAATAATAAAGTATGATACAAATTTAAGAATATAAAAATAATTAGGACTTATAATTTAAATTTAATTATAAAATAACCTTTAAATATATACATTCATTTATGAAAATATGAGATGATCGAGGCAATTCAACAAATTAAATTAAATAAGTTCACCGAGAGAAATTATACAGAAGAAAACACAAAAACTCACTACGACATTCTGACAAGCGTGGTGATTAAAAGGATGACATGAGCCGCTCGGAAGGTAAGTGAAGCTGACCAGACAAGAGTCATGGTTTGTCTTCCGATCGGGTTACTTCACCTTGTTGATGACGACAGTTTTTGAAATCTTGTGTATGGATGTTATGTTTCCTCATATATGAATATAATTATTTATGAACGTAGTTATTTAAAAAAAAAAAAGCATTTTTATTCATGTTCATTTTGTACATACAACTACTAGTAGCCCATCCTTTTCCATAACAAAAGTTAACAATAGATTGAAACAGTAAGTTGCGGAAAGCCAGAGTTATTTGTTGGAAACCTGAGAGGTTGATAAATAGATTTTCAGAATCACTGGCATGTATCATCTCCTTAGACTCTGCTTACATAGAGGAGAAAACGGGTTATTACCTGTTTTCCAGGTTGTGAGTTATAAGATGACGTAAAAGAGCTGAATGTTTGGAATAAATGTTGTAGACAATTAATGTGATGAAATGACAACGTGTTTCTAGATTTATCGGTTATGTTTAACATTTCAGAAAACTATATACTATTATTATAGATATTAGATTAGATAGATATAATATTGAACAATATTAATTGTTCAATGTGTAGCTGGTCGAGATGTTTTCAGCGATATCTGTTTAGTTCATTAGTAATGGACACACATGGAGTATGGCTTATTATATATACTGCCATCAACGTGACTTCTTACAAATTAAGTTTCTTTTTAAATTACATATATATGAAATAATTTTTCAAATTTTTATCGCACTAAAACTGATCAGAAAATCAGTAAGAAAATGAAATGATTCTTTTTCAAGTTGTATAACATTTCTCAGATAGCTAACTGATTTTTCTAGTTATAGATCATGGTAAATAGATCATTTAAATAAAATATGTATGGTTAACATTTCAATAATTCGTTTTATGAAAACAAAATGTATTAACTTCTAATTTTGAAAACATTTTGAAAAAAAAATGTATATAACTTTTTTTAGATAAAATCGTGCCATAGGAAACCATACAATTTCATCTTATTTGCTTAGTTGTTGATGAGTTAGTTGCTATCTGAAAGTATGAGGTCGTGTTGAATGTGTGAGGTGACGTGAATGGTAATGTTCTGTTAGACCAGCAGAGGTAGTAGTCAACTAACCTGATTTGTAATTTGAGATGAAAGAAAGAGTGTGTGCATGTTACAGGAAGGGATGGGCGTATAGAATACGAAGCATTCGAATAAAGCCTGGTATCAGTGTAGTCGAATAAGCGGTTCCGATACCAACACGACTACTTTCGAATACTTGTGTATTCGGTGGCCTCCCCATTACAGGTTACGACGTCCCAGCCACCGCCCGCCAACACCTACTAATTCCTCCCCTCCCGCCAATTATAACGAACGACTTACTTAGCACCTGCACCATTGCCTCGAAATACTAGCAACGGAGACTGCTAATACCTCTTCATTCCGCCCTCAACCTTGAGACTGCGAGTGACCTGCATCAGGTGTCCGACCAACTCTGCTACTTCGTTTTTATCTGTTTTTGGTTGCCCTCTGCTGCATTAAGAAATTCTTCCACTATTAAATATGAAAAACTATTTAATCAACCGAGTATATTTTTCTACTGTTCATTTTTCTCCGTTCTAAGTCTAAGGAAGTCTTGCCAACTACAATATTTGTACAAATTATTTATTAATTAAGCATTTTTACCTGTTAAAAATGAATCCTAACATTAAGTTGTGTAATACGAGTAGGGCAGTACCTAAATAGTAATATATTATTTTTTTTCTATGTTAAAAGTATATTTCTGTCTTACAATAATTTTACATTGTAGAAAGCTGCAAGTTAATATATGTATGTGATGGGATAAATAATGAGAGTGTCTAGTGATCAGGAAAAAGGATTCAATACACAAGGTACTGGCTAGCCGAATGAGTGCATTGTATTCGATAGTAGTCGTGTTGGAAGTGTGGAATACGGGGTGTGTGTCGAATACGTATTCCATAGGCCCATCTCTACTTACAGCCGGGCAGCATTCAGGCTCTCATGAGGATAGGCACTTCGAAAATTCTAAATATTCGAAGTAAAGTGAAAGAAAATTAATAAAAAGGTTACTTTAATATGTTAAAATATATATGAGTAAAATCAATTAATCAGTTTGAAATTACCTGTAAAATTTTTAACTCCTTCAGCAGAAGGGGTAATGCGAACGACAAGCGAAGTTGCTCCGTGAGGTCCTAGACGGAGTTTCTCTGCAATGAATGCCTGGTTACTCCCTACAAAGTGTGCAGCCTCACTGAGTGTCAGTAACGAGTTAACCTGCAGAACGTAATAGTACAATTAAAAAAGTTCTTAATTAAAGATATAACTTAATTTAGAACTAATCAACATATAAATGATAAACAAAAATATTATACGTAACAAATGTGCACTTTGTATGCAATAGGATTGCAATTATAAACGCATAAATCACAGTATAAATGTACATAATGGAGCGATATCTTTAGACCCACAAGTACTAGAGCCGGCCACAAACGAGATCAGCCTCTGATAGATGTTAGTCGTGGAAAGATCTTAATACTATTTTAGTAGTTCACACTGTGGTATATACGTTATATAAATATGTATATCAATGATCAAACCACAATATGAAATAGGAAAAAAAGACTAAGATCTTTCAACCGTAACAAGCAGTCTTTGTCAGAGTCAAAAACCTAACCTTAGTTGGGTATTTTTCCTATTTCATATTGTGGTTTGATCATTGATTGTTATTCCACGTTTTATGTGAAATCTTGTATATATATAATATATATATATATATATAAAACTAAAGTGTATCAGGACTTGCTCAGTTCTTCAGGTTTAAATTAAACTCTCATTGCCAAAGTTTCGGTTTTTATTTAAAATCTTTTTTATAGGTATAAATATAAAATTTTGAAACAAAAACACTAAGCATTATATTAACAATTTTTTACAAGAAAAACATAGTCTGTGGATTTTAATAACAACTGTCTAGTTTGAATGAACATAGTTCATTAGACAGTGTCACGTTTTCATTCAAACTAGACAATAATTATTAAAATCTACAGACTATGTTTTTCTTGTAAAAAATCTTTATTGCAATACTTAGTTTTTTTTTTATATTGTATACTTCTGCCTATGAAATAAGGTTTTAAATACAAACCGAGTTTTGACAATGAGAGTTTTATTTGAACCTGAAGAACTGACCGAGTCCTGATAAACTTTAGTTTTGTTTCTATTCCACGATCGATACTTTTATCAATATATATGTATATATATACATATATTATATATATATATATATATAATATATATATATATATATATAAGGTATTGTTTTCTTGACCACAATAACTATAAACACTTTTTCTTCTTCTCGGAATTTGGTCAAGGTTAATATTTGGAACCACTAAATATATATATATATATATATATATATATCTTAATACAAAAGCAGAAAATAACAATAACTGCTTTGAAGACTTTTACTTTATGTCATCATAGAGCAGTTAAAAGTATATATAAATAGGTGGCAGTAAGGTTTTAGGATATTTTAGAGAGCGTTAAACAGCCAGCTAGTAGAGAAGCAAGAATAAAAGAATGCAAAAAAATAAAAAATAAAGGTTGACAATAAGGTACGAAAATAGAAAAGAAAGAAAATAAAAGATAAACAGATACCAGGTTACGTTGGTAGAATCATTAGTGGGTTACAGTCTATATTAAAGTGTTGCATGTTAGCAATGGGTTTAATTTTTAGCTATAGCTTCAATTAGAGCAGCCTGAGCTGGTATTGATCAGGTTTCCAAAATTATTATTAATTAGAGCACTAATTAGTGTAATTACTTAGTGTAAGTAGGCTCTTTTCCGTTTGTCTGATATATATTTGCAACAGTTTAATTTAGACTCTAACATTGTAACTGATTCTGCCATTGTAACCTAGACTTTGTTTATATTTAATTTTCTTTCTTTTATATTTTTGTGCCTTATTGTCAAACTTCATTGTTTTTCATTCACGAGATGCGTAAGCAGTTATTGTATTGGTATTTACTCATGATTAGTCAGGAAATATACATGGTTTTTATTTATTCCCTTTGTTTATTTATTTTAGTCTATCTATTTATATCAATTGGCTCTATCGTATTATCTAGATTCTCTGTAACTTTTCTGTAACCTTTTTGTATTGCATTTATCGGCTCTCTGATGACGTAAAGTAAATGGCTTTGAAACACTTAAAGAGTTCACACCATCGATAAGAAAGTGAATGGAGTGCAATGCACTAATCTTCTCCTTTTGATACTGATTATATTTTAAGGATATTTGGGTTATGATTCAGGTCTCAGTGATTGATCCCTGGTATATAGTTTCCAACTGACCCTATAGTTAAACTAGAGCTTAGTTTAAGAACTACACTATGCTTAACTAGAGCTTAGTCATCTCCCACAATGGGTGACATCCCGTTGACCGAGGAACCAGGACTAACGTGAGAGCAAGCACAAGTATTATAGCTCAGTTCGTACCAGGAATGATCCATTCCTACTGGTTGATGTTCTGATGCCTAGATTTCATAACTTGAAAATGAAAGGCGATACAATTTTTTATACAGCGAGAGAAATATCTCCTCCTAAGACCGGAAAGACTCATTAATGTCTATACAATCTTGGGTTTGGGTTTGCAGCCACCGTGAAGTCAACACCATGTGATAAGCGAAGCATGGACGCGCCCGAAGCCATGCTCTTTATCACTAGAAACCGACAGTTTTTAATCTGTGCTCAGGTGATACACCAAACTTTTCCACTCAAAAGAATGTTATTGTTAGATACATATAAAATTACATTGAAAGAATATCACAACACTGACACAGGCGCATTGGATTATATTTCAACATCCACCACCATCAGGAGTAATAGCAATCTAGTAGACAAGAAAACAGTAATTAGGAGCACTCAAGTTACAAACGTTAACCACTATGGGGAATTTGTCAGCAATAAGAAAGTCAAGGAGAGAGAGGTTTCGAATCATGGTTTTACTGATAAAGGCCTTTGAAAGGGAAGAAATATGAACAGATACCACCATATAACAAAATGGAATAAATAAAAGTAAAAAAGAAATCACACATGGATAAAAAATTAGAATAAAAGAAAAGTAGAGTGGGAAAAATAAAAAGATGTATAAATAACATATACTGAGGATCATGTTTTTAATCGGCTACAATGAGATGAATACTTGGTGCTTCTGAAGTTCTTAAATTAACAGTAGTATTTGAATTAAGAATTGCATTTGTTTTTAAATCAAAAACATCATCTTCAGGCAGGAGATGATCCAAGTTTGCACAATGAAACGAATAATGCGAAAGAGAATATAATTACACTTCAGTTCCTTAAGCAAATAAACTATTAACACAGCCACCAAACTTTTATAAAATATCGAAACGAATTTAATTGCTCAGAATAATTAAGGGATTGCTTGTTTATAAATGCGTACAGTGCAATACATCCTGTAATCCACTAAAATCGGGGCAGGAGGGAAGAGCGGTGCGTGTTCAATGCTAGGGATACATTCCAATAATTCGAGCACTAAATAGAACATTGCTACAGCAGGATTCATTGTACATGTGAACAATAGGAGTATGAAAACAGTATTGACATTGAAAAGAAATGCTTATTGTAGTACAATAGTAAAATGTTTATTCTCTTGTAGTAGTTCCGACTCATTTTTCGGTTTACATTACTGATTGATACATCATACTTGAATGTTTCTTCATTTTTTGGTAAATTATGTAAACTAATAATCTTCTATACAACAGATGATTATATAAATCTACACAAAATCGATACTTCAAAGAACTCAATACTTTAACCACTGTCACATTAGTTTTCATCAAATACATTGTATCAGATTCTTAACCTCTATAAAATACAACATAAAATATTGTTTATTGTCTCTGCCATAAAACTGCGCAAAGTATCTACTTGGTCGTCCACAATACTGAGACTTCATATATGAATATTTCAAGAATTTACTGAACGTTTTGCTTTCTTTAAAAATCTGTTGAACGATAATCCACGAATATCTGAATGTAACATTCCTAAAGATTTATTTTTAACTGTACCAAAACAAATTAACTAAATACTTTTGCTCACACATTGCACTAATTGACTTTGTTGTAGGATTTCTGCATATATTTATTATTATCTATTTATCTGTTTAAATCATACAGGCAAATTAGATTATGTTAAGTTTAAATTAACAGGCAATGAATTAGTGTGTCACAAAATTACTTAAGCTTAACAAGTTTATCATGAAATGTAAACCTTTAGAGGATATTGCAATAGTTCTACTTAGTGGGAAGTACCTTACATTCCCAACTGTAATGTATTATTTACTTACTATTCTGCTATATTTCTAGAATTTGCACATGAGTAATAAAAAAACAAACCAAGAGCCGGGCGTAATGTTGAAACAAAATTTTTAAATCTATAGAATAATTAAATGAGGTTTTTTTATTAAAAAAATAAAACTGAGGTAAGTATCATTTAAAAATACTTGATAAAAGTTCAAAGTTTATTTATTGCAGAAATTATCTCAAATCTCATTTGAGGAAAACTCGTTGGTTTAGTTGTTCATTGATTTCAGTGATAAGGAAATAAAGTGTTTGCCTGGTATCTAGAATAGAGGGAAATTATGAGAGAAATTTTTCACCCTTAAATTTAGTAAATTGGATGGAATTGATTTATATTGGAGCCAAAGTGAGTAGAACAGTGATTTTATCATTGACAGTGGTTTGTTTGTTTAAAAATTGACTATTTTTTACCATTTAAATAGGAAATTTTATTTTAAAATCTAATCGTAACGAATTAACATCAACGTATATATATATATATATATATATATATATATATATATATATATATATATATTATATAGACAAAAGTATCGACCCTGGAATAGAAACAAAACTAAAGTTTATCAGGACTCGCTCAGTTCATCAGGTTTAAATTAAACTCTCATTGCCAACGTTTCGGTTTTTATTTAAAACCTTTTTCATAGGCAGAAGTATAAAATATTGAAACAGAAAAACTGAGAATTACTTTGAATGAACACGTGACGTTGTTGATTCAAACTAGACAGTTGTTAATAAAATCCACAGACTATATTTTTTTTGTAAAAAACTCTGTAATACATAGTTTTTCTGTTTTAAAATTTTATATTTCTACCAATGAAAAAGATTGTAAATAAAAACCGAAACGTTGGCAATTAGAGTTTAATTTGAACCTGAAGAACTGACCGACTCCTGATAAACTTATATAAATATATAATAAAATTTCATTTTAAATATTTTATTTAATATTTTATTTAAATATATATTTTAAATTTTATTTTAAAGTCCGCTGGACCGTTTCTTTTAATTGTATATATATAAATTCACATAAGGGGTTATTGAGGATTTTGGTCATAAAACATACAATTCCTGATCATCAGCCAACGTTTCGCCAAAAGTTGTTTGGCATTTTCAAGGCTAAAAAACAATTTATTAAACGACATAAGTAAAGCAAGATAAATACATCATCGGACACCATCCAATAGAAAACAAACGACACAAACAACAATTAAAGTACCCAGAGAACCACAAAAGTATCATAAAATACCTAGTGTTATTATTATTATTATTATTTAAAAACAGACATTTGTCGTTTAAACCTAATTGCGTATTATTAATTATTCAGAACACCAAAAAACCACATTTTCAAAAACAGCAAAAACCACAACAGACAGTAATAAACACAGCAAATTACAAAACCATGAAAAAAAGAGTCAAAAATTAATAGAAATTCAGAGGAAAAAACAAAACCTTACAAACATATTACCTTGATTTAGAAGAAACACTAATTTACTGGTCCATGCTTAAATCTGGCTACATCATAACAAATACACATATGCAGGAAGGTTACATAACCCTACAAAGGAACACAAGCTACTCCCTAATGTCAACATAAGAAACAGTTCAACGGCAACTATTACAGGAGGTTGGAATAAATTAAATTAAGGCTTGATATATCTGATCGCTTGTGTCGTTTGTTTTCTGTTGGATGGTGTCCGATGATGTAGTTATCTTGCTTTACTTATGTCGTTTAATAAATTGTTTTTAGCCTTGAAATGCCAAACAACTTTTGGCGAAACGTCAGCTGATGATCAGGAGTTGTATGTTTTATGACCAAAATCCTCAATAACCCCTTATGTGAATTTGAAATATCAGTGGTCGAGAAACTATATCAATATATATATATATCAGAAATTTGTCAGAAATGAGAAAGGTCAAGGAGGGAGAGATTTAAATCATGGTTTTACAGATAAAGGCCTTAGAAAGGGAAGAAATATGCATTTCCTTGAAATCATGGTTTCATGGTATACCTCATCCGTCTTTTAGAGTAATTTTATGGCAAACCATTTATTAAAAAACCTGCTATAATTACATCCTTTACCAGCGAATATAACTTGAGAACTTTTACAAGAGCTTTAACCCGAGTTCAAATTGGACCATACATCATCTTGGTTCTAGATATAGAGACGAACATTGTCTTCTGAATTTCAGTTTAAATGCATAAAAAAAGTACTAAGCATTGAATGGAAATAAAATAATTCACAATACTTTAGTTGTATCTATGAAATACAGTATATCTCAGTGTACATCGAAATACATAAAATTCCATGTTGCTTCAAAGATAATCCATCAATGAATACCTTTACACTTTTTTCTTTCAATCTCACTATAGTTTTTTAAAAAAACACTATGAATGGACTAGAAAATCACATAATTATAGACGGTCTATTTGTTTGGGATAGTCTCATCAGATTTACGTGGGGATTACTACTTTTGGTTGATTATTTTTTCACAAATGGAATATAGTTGTTGACACGTCATCTCAGAAATTTATTGGAAAAACATTTTGTTTGTCTATAGCCTCTTAACTTAGTTTCTAATCTATCCCCCGTATGACTTGTAGTTATGAAGGTATGCAAATTAGTGGTCTTTCTTCATTCAAATTTGAATGAGGAGTTATTATTGGAAACAAGTAGGTTTTATTGTAAGCGTAATATTTCATCCTATTAATGTTTGCTGTTTGAAATGAACCACACTATGTACCATAAGTTTTATTTTTTCATAGTTTTACATATGGCTTATTATTTGTCATTTTTTCGTAAGAATAAATTCTTTATTTCTCCAAAGTTAGGACTTCAGTGGGGTTAAAAAAAAAGTTACTAAGAAAAAATGTTAGGCCAGTTTACTTCATAATTTCATATAATAGGCCGTTTTTGCTTCATATATTTCTATTTCATTGCAATGAATTTTCAAAACTAAAATTCACTGTTATGCAGGATACAAATTTATAATATTTGAAAATATTGACATATCTTTTATTCGTTTCCAATACATAGTGAGAGTGTTTTAATTAAAATTAATCATTGAAACATTAATTTTTTAGAAAATTAAAATTAGATGTGTTCGAACTACAGCTCAGTGAAAGTTTCTTCCGTTAATTTGCTCCAGCAATATCAACAATATTCTTTACGAAAGTTATGATCATACAGTCGTGTTTTATCGTTGAAGTGTTTTTTAAAGTTTGCAAAACGTTTAATGAATTTCTGAATTCTTTATATATTATCTCTATTTTATGAGATTACTATGGCCTCGTATTATTATGAGGCTTATTATTTATTATTGTTATCTCAGTACACTGTTATGACTGAGACAATAAACAATATCTTATGTTCTATGTTATTAATGTTAGGAAAATGATATATGTACTTGATTGAAACCAAAAAGATATTGTTAAAATATTTAGTTAATTAAAAGTATGGACTTTTTGTAAATTTATATAATTATCTGAGATATAGAAGATTATTACTTTATATAATTTAAAAAAATAAGAAAACATTCAAGGATGTATAAATTAAAAATTTAAAGGAAATAACCAGTTGTTCTGAAACTAAAAAAAGAAGACAACATACGTTTTTTTATCTTGCAATAAATAATTTTTAATTCCAATACTTTTTTATTTTATGAATACATCTCTACTTTGAGGTTAAACTTTTTCTATTATCAGTATTTTTCTGAATTTTGATTAGTTGCAGACTCCGTATGTCAATATAAATAAGAACACATGATGTAACAACAAATCTATATAAATAAAATAATGATTTTGTCTGTACATTGCTTAGAGCTGACTCAATTCAAGTTTTCTTTGCATTTCATACATTGGAGAAACCGAATCCACCCTTAGAAAAATTTCTGTCGGTTTGTCGGTTTGTCTGTTTGTCGGTTTGTTGGTTTGTCGGTTTGTCTGTTTGTCCGCAAAACTTTGTCACTAGTAAACTCAGCTACCATAAGACATATAAAGCTGAAACTTTTACAGTAGATTTGTGTAGGTCTAACTTAAAATATAGGCTCTGAATTATTTGGAAATTCAACGTAGAAGTGAAGTTATGGACGTTTAAAGCAAAAACGTTTGTCACAAGTAAACTCAGCCACCATAAGACATGGTGAGCTGAAACTTTGACACTGGATTTGTGAATGCCTAACTTAAAATACGGGCTCTAAATAGATTATTAATTCAGTACAGAAGCGAAGTTATAGGGCTTCAAGCGTATTTTCCTAACTTCACAGACAAGTTTGTTTTGAAAATACACAGGTGTGGCAAGTAAGTATTGTTAGTTGATTTTAATTTCATTGGAGCATATGAATATATTGCGTATTTGACATCTTTGAAAAAGTGTTTCCCAGAGTTGAGGATGTACTATCTATTACGAATAAATAGTTTTGTAAACGAGCAATTCTCAACTCTTAATACGGACAGGCAGGAAAAATCAACAAACAAGTTCTTACGCTATATCATACCGAGGAAAGACCTTACAAGTCAGTAAAGAGATTGGATTAGTGATGAAGAAGCAGTTCATTATCTAATTGAATTTCTTGACTCTTAATTTATTTCTCCTGGACTGCCTGCTCATGAGTAAAAACTTAAAGTAGGAGAACCAATTATGCTGCAATTTAGTAGCAGTAACAAATTTCATGTTACGAAACATGAGTGCCCCAAAACTGTGCAACGGGACACGACTCTGAGTTCGTGCTCTACACAGATATGCCATAGAGGCGGACATAATGACTGGATGTGGTATTGGGGAGTCTGTGTGTATACCACACATACCATTGATTCCGAGCCACTGTCTGTTTACGTTGAAATGATTGCAAAGTCCGATCAGAGTCTATTTCGCAATGACGTTAACTAAGTCGCAAAGGGAGACTTCATCTAACGCAGGAATACAAGGTAGCGAAACCAAGTTTTTCTCACATGGTCAAATGTAGTTTACTTGCTCAAGGGTCAGAGGTTTCAACTCTTTCTTCTACCATGAACCTGAAGGACAGACAGCTAATGTAGTGTATTTAGAGGCATTTGTTTAACACTGTAGTAATAATGGTATTTTCTACTGTTCTATAATTTCTAATGACATTTTGGAATACCAAAAATGACGGAACTTCTGATTCCGTCAAAGACGGTACGTTTGCTATGTATTATATATAACTGTAAACTTTTTTTTAATTTAATATTTGCTTAATAAATACAGTGGTAATAATGTAAGGTATGGGACCAGAGTAGCCCAGTGGCTTGCGTGATCGCCGATGACAGTAGTGCAAATGTATTATAAATAAATGTAACAAACAAATATTTTTTTGAATTTAAAATGTGGATAATATAAAAAATGGTAATAAAGTAAAGGGATCTAGCCAGGGTAGCCAGTACTTTGCTTGCTCGCCGATGACAGTAGTGCAAATGTATTATAAATAAATACAACAAAAATATTTTTTTTTAATTTAATATTTGCGTAATATAAACACTGGTAATAAAGTAAGGTGTGGAACCAGAGTAGCCCAGTGGCTTGCGTGCTAGCTTTTGACTGGGAGCACGTTAATTAGAACTAACTCATTTCAAGTTTTCTTTACGTTTCATACTTCAGAGTAGCCACATGTACCCTTAGAATAATTTCTGTCTGTCGGTTTGTCCACAAAATATTGCCACCATAAGACATATAAAGCTGAAACATTGATTGTAGATTTGTGTATGTCTAACTTAAAATCTAATCTTTGTATACAGAGGCATTTGTTTAGCACTATACTAATAATGGTATTTTCTGCTATTCTATAACTTCTAATTGTAGTATTAGTATAATACTATAATTGATATTTTGGAATACCAAGTATAATAGAATTTTTGATTCCGTTAAGACGGGTACGTTTGCTAGTATTTTATAAAATTATAAAACTTTATGATCAAAATTAAATAAAATAATCATGGTTAAAAATGTTTCGTCATTTTTTAATGTTACAAGTTATGAGGCAGGTGGTTAAACTAATTGACAGTATACTCGTATGTGCTAAACACGTCCATCTATATAGTTCTATTCTTTTATTTGAAATAATAATTATTAGAAAATTTGTTTATTAAAACATTTATTTAGAAAGTGTTACTTCTCTTATTTTCATTTAAAAGAAAAGTTACTTTAATATTTTTTTAAGTATTAAGTTATTTGAAAATCAAAAAGAAATATTTGAATTTAGAATACATCAATCATCCCCAATTTAATGTTTTGTAGTTAAGGTGTAGAAAAATATTTATATCTTCAACAGAAACAGAAATCAACGTTGTATACACAGGAATTTGACTGCATTAATTTCAAGTAAAAATGATCAGATGCACTCTAGCTCATTCAAATGTCTTGTCAAAAACGTCTTGATTATGGTTTAACCTTTGGGCATAAATTGCAGCAACATTTTTGCCTCTTGACAGTAACGTTTTAGCCTGCCCTTTCTACTAGACCTGGCTCACTTATTTACAATTGTTAACATCGTTTTAACAAAAAAGTTTCACAGTATAAAGTAGGGTTGGTATGGTTAGTCGAAACGAGGGTCTATATATTTCATGCGTCAAAGTAAAAAGGGCTTTAGATGAAAGCGACTTGTTAGGGATGTCCAGAAAGCTAACCTAGAAACACGAACATGGCCTTTCGTTATTTTGTAAGAATTCCTTGCTCTCTTCTACAGTTTCGTAACGACTTCAAATTACCTCATTTCCTAGCATGTATTCTGTATGTTTTTCTAGCATACATTTTCAATTGGTGTTAAAACAGACTTAAAAAGAACACATATCAACTAGAATGCACTAGAAATCCCGGTTCATTTCACAACTCATGACTTTATACCCAAGTCGTTATCCTCTTAAGCTGACTGTAATTTGTTTCTATTCTGTTTACTACTTGTGTTTCTCTCTCTATATAAATGTATAATTCACACCATTGAGAGTTACAGAGTTTTAAATTCAACAAAATACATAGTGATTCTATGGTACTTCACCAATGTCGCAAAATAAGCATATATTTAAGGTAAAAATTAGCATCAAAGACAACAATATATATTATACATTATAAATATGTACATAGTAATTTGTATGGTAATTTAGGTGATGAAATTTCAAAGAGAATAGTGTCAATCTATGTATAAACATCATGCTGTAACCCACAAGAGTAGTTATTAGGTATAAGTGCGTTTAGTGTGATTAACCATTAAAATGTAAATATGGCAAGAGGTGTAAATGAGTGGTAAGCAGAGAAATCAGTGGTTACAGGTGGCCCTAGTACTGAAATCCACCACTTGATGACAGCACTGTCACATCATGTCTCCCGCCAAAAAATCAAATACTATTCATCATTATTCTGCAACTTTTCAAAATATTTATCATTTCTATAAATTACTGTTAACCTTATACTACTAAGTGAAATGATTACCTCAAAACAAAAACGGTTTACTTACTAACATGCTGTTAATAAAGAATGTCTTGTGCACTTACAGAAAGGAGGGTTAATAATGCGTTCAATTAGGATTTAATGGCTTAGATTTCATGTGACAATTAGAACTTCACAGACATGTGGTAAAGTTAAAGGCCGCAAATTATGAAAAACATTAAAAAATTTTACTTAATTTAAAAATTATAAACTGGCTTTTTGTTGAATATAATGATGTATCACACAATTTTCTAACATGTCCATAAATATCTTACATATTAATGTGATAATATTTCATTTTGGTGTTTGTTATCAAAAATGATTTTTTAATTACTTAATTATACAGTAGAACTTCGCAGAATGAGTTTAATTCGTTCCCAGATTGAGCTCGTATTGCGATTTACTTGTATCATGAAAGAATTTTTCTAATTGAAATTAATATGAAAAGAAATAATATGTTCCATTTCCTAAATGCCGGTTTTTAAGTTTATTTTTTAACAGAAACGGTGCAATTAGAAAAAATAAACAGCATTGTACATGTAATATGAATAATTAAAATGCGTGCATGAAATAATCTTGTTTTATTATTCTGCTAAACATAAAACGGAGATAATCTAGGCTTGAGGAAGACGGTGAAACTGGGAATAGGTTAGTGTGTCATGAAAATCTCTGTCCATTGAAACGTCAGGTAGGTCGATTCTGGTGTTGTTTCTGCCATCATAACGTCACTTTGAGCACTTACAGACTGTTTTTTGAAAAACCTGTCAAGAGAAAAATCTGCCTCGTTCTTGACTGTACAATGCCATGAAAATAGTCACACCATTATTAAACAAAGCACCCGCACGACTTGCACTTAATTTACATTAGTTTTATTAAAGCTCTAATCGTTGAAATAGGTAATTTAGTAGATTAAGTTTATCTTCAAAGTAAAAAAACAATCATTAGTTCGTGTGTAATTGAATTAATTTATAAGGTGGTATTTTTCAACCCTAGTTGGTACAATTTACCATTGTACTTTGATATCGCTTGGAGGCAGAACTTCCCTATACTTTTTGATGCACTCTCCTCTATTTCTGGTTCCTATATATTTTCCATCACATTGTGTACTGGTACTCCTGAAGAAGCAGAATTTCATCTGCCGTCATTGTTTACTATGAGATGAACTTGTGAATGAGAAAGCGCAGGCTGCATTTAGTATTAGAAGAGTGGTAAACTGACTACATCAATGGGCAGTGGGTATCAATGACTATGATAAAAGGGAGACAGCCGATTGTCTTGGTAGTAATGTCATCTGTGAGGTAGTTCAAATAATTTCCTGGACCATAGTCCAGGAAACTAGATACTAGACACGCCTAGCCTATGTGCTCCAGCTTTACTGTTACCGTGCTTTTTCTTAAAAATTTACGTTAGTTAGCCTCTCTTTACCTTAGTCAACGCCGCAACTGACGATCACTAGTACAATGCATTTCGTAAAGCGAATTACTCGTACTACAAGGTTCTACTGTAACAATATATAATTAATAATATAATTTAAGAACACTAATTGAATACAAAAAAAATGTTGCTCTATGTTAACCGTAGGTTAATGCATTTTTCTCATTTTTCATTAATATAATTACTGTAAAATACAGTGATGAAAAGAATAAAAAAAGATCTCAAAAATTTACAATTTTGATATCCTCCGAATCAGTTTTTAATATTTTTATGATAATGTCTGAATATGTGAGGTTTGGTGGGTGATACACTAATTTAAGGGATATTAACTATATTCTTCGGATATGTAGTACTTGGATATAAACAGGCACTATTATTTATTGACAATATTCCATCAAGAAAATACTCTTTCATAATTCTTTACAAAAAAAAGAATTATTCATTTTTTTCTTCATTATAGCTACTACAGAAACTTAAAATGTTGCTTTTGTATCCTATTTATATAAATGACCAATGATAAAAATTTCACAAATTTTAGATTTTTGCAAATGGTCATAAATCATTAAACAAACAGAAATTAACTTCCATTTGTATTTCGTTGTCAGGGCAATTTACATTAATTTTATTAAATCACTAATCGCCGAAATAGGTAATTTAGTAGATTTAGTGAGGAAGCCATCATTAGTTGGTGAGCAATTGATTTATAATTGACTATAGTGAAGTAAAAGCATTGCATAACTATGAACAATGTTTAGATTAGAGTAAAATGTATTGCATTTTAATATTTTATTATCTAAAAATATAGTAATTTAAATAGAATTTATTAAAATTGTTTCTATGTTTTGACTTTACTGATTTCGTATTATGTGACATACATCACAACGTATATTAGGATGTGACGTACAGTTAAATTTCAAACGTCTTTCTGTGCTTTAGTCACGCTAACATGCAACTAATATTACAGGAATGTCCTTATGCAGAGCGATCTAGTAATTGGAGCTGTACGGAGAAAGGGATTTCACCAGGCCTGCATACCAACCCGTTCGTATTAGTACTGAAATAACAGCCGACGACGGAATTCTCATTGATGGAACGACATCACTTCGGCCTAGGCATTGAAAAGAGAGATTTAAGGCGTGAATCAAAGCACTTTCTGCAAAGCTATGTAATATATATTGCACAGAGAAAAAACTATTTAGAAATATGGTCATATTTGGTTAATATTTGTTTTCTAAAAAGTTCTAGGGATTTCTATATAACTTTCACATAAGAAACTATATAAATTGCAATATAATTTAGTATAGTCGTCATATTTTAAATGCTCAGCTGCCATCGTCAGGTCAGGAATGCGTTTTGTTTTTAGTTTCTTATTTACTTAAGCAAATTGAAGGTAATGCATGAGAGTGCTCTTGATCTTAATTCTCTTAAAGGTTGAGTTTGCTTGACCCTGGCTTGATTAAAATAGTTTTAAAATTTCACTACTATTTTCCTATTGAAAATGTATGGTGAATTTAATTTTATGAATAAAAGCTTCTATAACTTTTGATGTTTTTTTGATGATCAGAATTTTTCTTTATGTTCATCCTACTATCATTTCTGGAGTTTTTTCGTATTATGCATTTGGTACATAAATTTTAGAGGATCCAAAATATTTGTTAGACTCCTAGATAGATAAACTGTGGTCATACCTACGCAGGAATGTGAACGAGTTGTACTGCCACTGGATATAGTTTACAAAAATACAAAATTTGTTTCTTTTAATACAGTGCTTTTACAGCATGAAATAATAGTTGGGACGTGATTATTGCTTTTGCACTTTATATTATTCCTTAATATGTTTTTCAATAATGTTTCATTCAATTGTATTGCCTGATGTACTAGTTCTGTAAAAGGCTTTATGAACAGTATCGGGTGTTTCTTTGATATCGTTTAGTTTTTGTAGGCATTCGTTTAGTATTCTATCAGTAGGACTTTAGTAGTCTGTTTTGAAAGTCCTGTTTCGTTTCTTAATGTATTTATGTATTTTGTTTTCTTGAAGCATTTATTAACAGCAGCTACTCTCAACAGATCTACTACTATCAAAACTTTCATAATATTTTAAACAAAAAAGACCATTGCTTGAATCTCCGAAGGTATCCGTGGTTATTTCTTCTGATAGTTCAAGTGGTTTTACATACAACCACTCGTTTTTAAGATTATTAATGAGGTCATCATTCATAATATTGAACCCAGAGCAACCATGAACTCTACCTTGAGGGAGCCCTCTTTTTTGCTCCTTGTAACTTAGTAACCTTCTCCGCATACAATTTTTACGAAACTTTGGGTATGAAACACGTCAAACCACTTTAGTATATTACTTATATAGTATAATATTATAATACTATACAATATTAATATTATTAGTATAATCTTATTATTTTCTTTAGCAATACCAGCTTAGTATAGAAAATACAAAATACACTACATTACAATATATGCAATATAATATAATGTATATTCTATTATATATACAATAATAATATTAATTCGGTTTAGTGTATTAATTGAAATCAATCTTGTGATTTAGAAGCACACTGTGGGGTATTGATGTGTTTATTGCTTTGCAAGCCTCTTGGATGTCTACACACGGCGATAGTAGACTTGTAAAAAGTCCTCAATTTTCTGGATAAGTTTAGTGACCTGATTAACAAGAACAGTGTTTACGAAAACTAGACTGTTTGTTTTGAATTACCTTGTGTTGATCAAGAGAAACTTGGAGTCTGTTTTTCTTTCATCAACATTGCAGAAAGCAGAAGTGAAGCTGATAGCTTTGTTTCGGCTTTCTTTCAGGTGTCAGTGATACTTTCTTGCCAGGTTTCATTAATACCGTGTAGTAAGAATGTCATAGCTCTTTTGTACAGGTGTGTGACAAATTTTTTCAATGAATTTTTTAAGCCCAGCCTTAAAAAGGAAAAGACTGTGTGGGATTAAAATCATTTGACTCGGTTAAGAGCATCACTGGTTGTTTATATTTACAGTGGTTTATAAAGGATTGGCAACAGGACAGGTTGGAAAATGTTTGTAGAATACGTTTGCTATTTTTTTTTAGTTTGTTGCAATTTTTTTACAGTTTTTCAGGCATTTTAGGGGTTTACTAATCTTAAATCTTAAAGATTTAAAATTAGTGTATGAGCTCGTTTGCCATTCTTTCTGCAGGATCATTAACAATGAAATCACGGAAAGTATTACTCTAGGTGGTTACAGTTTCAGGATATAGCTTCGCTTCAAATTTCTTAAACTAGTCGCAGTTAAGAGCTGTTGCATATTCTGTGTCATTTTCCAGGCATAATTCCATGTTTTCTTTAGAGAGGGCTGTTTTGTCTTCAGATCAGAGAAAATCGTTTGACCTGTGCTCTAGGTATATTCAAAGAGGATGCCTTAAGCAAAGTTATATATTTTATAATGTGGATGGAGTTACCAGATAACAGGTCAACATTTAAATTTATTCGTCTCTATAGAATAGTCACTCTAATTACCTTTTAAATGCCCCGCAGCAGACCACGTTTTAGGGATGATGTGGTTTTTTTGGTTGAACTAAGAAGAGGTTGACTCGTATCCTTAGTGAAGTGAACCGTGAAGTAGCTCCTAATAATGTCTATGGTGGAGTCTGACATGCTGTGTGATGAAATCTGGTTTCCTCAAGTGCCCGACCAAAGTCATAAACCTATGTTCGGTGTTGGTAATAGTAAAAGGAGAATTATCGATAATTTCAGTAAAGCTCTCACTGGTGAAGCTTGTAAGTATCCTCATCTCGTAGAAGGTGCATTAGAATTACCTATTGTTAAGGTATTGTTTTTTCACAGTTGATTCCAAAGTGGACTGGTGAAAAATACTTGAAGGTGGTCTGAAAACACCAACAATCAGGAAGTAGTTCTAGTGGAGCAACAAGTTGTACTGCCTGTATTCAAGCATGATCTCTGTGTTCATTTCATGGGGTAGCTTAAATTGCAAAAACTAAATCGTTAGCTGGCCCTATAAACATTCCAGATGAGATTGGTCTTCTAGGAGGAAGACTGTGAATCGTATAGCCATTAAGTTGGTAAAACTCCATTCAGTTAATTAAAAACTAATTCACTACATTATTATGCAATACTGGTATTTGCCATCAGACAAACATTGAATACCACCCAAAGGGATATATGCCAGGTCATATTTGATACATATTGCATTTAATTGTATATTTTGTACTTTTTTTTGATATATTATTTTTTAGTTTTACTTAAAATATATATTTTATATATTAATATGTTTATATAAACATAATATAGTTTTATGTTATTTTGGTTTTTCTTTATATCATAATATATTGATCAATTTTTTTATTTTATTTATTTAGTCTCTTTTCATTTTATGAAATTGCGTCAGGCCAACCCAGTAGCTTCCACGCTTTCCTTTGGACTGGTAGAGAGCCATATGATTCGATCCTCACTATGGCTTTCGATTTTTTCATTAGGGAGGTGAAAATATCTGAGTACGTCCGTTGGAGAGGACGTTAAGCCGTCGTTTCCAAGCTGTCCGAAATCAGGGATACGTAAAGACTCCTACTCTAAATAAACTGAAGTTAGGAAAAATCTAGAACCCCCAAAGTAGAATCATATGTGAGAGAATATTTCCTATGAGAATCAGTGTCAGAGTCATAGCGCTCAAGCAGATCCCCAATCTCACCCATCAGTCAAAAAAAATCTAACAACAAAATTGATGAAACTCTCTAAAGTGCGTAACTCAAAGCAAAAAATTCTTAAGGATTAGCTTTAAGTATCCTCTTCAGTTAATCCCTCTTTAGGTATGGTTTTTAAAATTTTCTTTACTCTTACAATGTTTTATGTTAGAAGTAATGAATACTTCTTCATTCCAATATACTAAAAGAAATATTTTAAAATACTATAAAAAATGTTCAATAAAAATACACAAAATAATAAAGACATAAAGGAATTAACTAACTGAAGGCTCACTTCAACTAAACTGGGCCATAATATATATTGTGATAGAGGTAATATTTATGTATTTATGCACTAATAAATAGTGCATATCTATCATAAACACTGATTCCATATCTAAAATCATTAAATAATCTCTGTTTTCAGTACTCATGTTACCTTAGCTTTACAAGAATATTTGATTCAGTTGTGCCAATTTATCTCTGAGACACAATCTTTTTTTAGTGGTAGTTTATTTGTTATTAATATTTTTATTTTTTTTATTTTCTTTAACTGGTTGTATACAATCAAGAGTGTGTATCAAAAAATTGGAAGTCAATTTTATTTATTTGTGTGTGTGTGTGTGTGTATTATTTATTAGTTATTATAACCGTTATATTTTCTTATATATTTCTATCAGTATTACTTGAATATGCTGCTATTATTACAATTATTATTTGTTATTACAATTCTTCTGGTATTGAGTGTTTATATATCGGTTCTCTCCCCCCCCCCCTCTTATTTTTCTGTTTTCCCCTCTCCCTCTTTACATGGTTGGTTTAGAACACTGATTGGTTTAAGTGTCTCAAGGACTTGTTGATAGATCAGTCGATATTGAGACTGTTTTTATTTGAAACCATGTTCCTGGGCTTTCCAACCAAACCATGGAATAAAATAATCCATGCGGATGATTTAACGTGATCTTATATGAAGCATTATTTATGATCTTTTATACACTTCTTCACGTCATGAGGTCGGGCGTTAAACTGTGGAAGTACATTATGTTAGTTGCTTCTAAGTGCGTTTCTCTGAATATGATATGTTATTGTTACCCGTTTATTTTTTGTTCATGTAATGTACATAAATAAATATTCACACACAGACACATATATATATATATATAGACATATATATATATAGTTTACTTATGTAAACTATAAGTACCCAGTAACTAGAAAAACAGACTTAGTCTCTAATTATCGGTTTAACATCAGCTGTCTTGGGTCTCCAACCGTTGCTTCGTAATTGCGCTTTGTGTCCCTATCTCTTCTCTCCTGATGACAGTTAAACCAAAAATTAGATACTGTAATACTGTTTTTCTATTTACTGTGTATTTATAGTTCACTTTGAAACGTTTGTTGTCCTTTGTGGATAATTTTCTTGATGATTATATATATACTCGTATATAAACAAATATTTTCATTTTAGTTTTCTGAATTTTCTATCCTTTTAAACCAGCAGGGACCCCAGAAGAGGTTCACCTTGACCCGGTAAGGAATCTTAAATGTAAACTCTAATTTGTAACATACATCAATTCAAATCATGCAATAATGTGTATCAGTAGTCTTGTTGAAGCATGCAAATATTACATTGAAAAGATAATAATGAAAAGGTAAAATGATTACATCTATGCAGGAGTTCACGTTGTTTCCAATTTTGATGTCAATTTCGAGATTTTCTCCAACGATAAGAGTTTCTGGGAGATGAAACTCAACGTCAACAGGTCTGAATACGCTTACGGGGACTGGAGTGGAGTAGCGAAGACCCACTGACGGACTAACGGCTAGAGCCCAAAGGGCCCATTTGCCAGGCTCTTCTGGCGCTAGTATTTTAATCCCTTTCCCTTCAACTTCTTCTCTAGAAACAAAAGAAAAGAACTAAATAAATAACAGAATATTTAATCTTATTATATACTTTTACAATTCTTACTTATTGCCGAACAGATCTCAAATATCTTTATTTATAAAAATATCTTCTCTTCCTTAGTGAAAAAGTATTTTATAACGTACTATTAACATTTAATAATATTTATGAACTGACAAAGTATTATTTTTTCCCAAAATATTAGTTTTCATGAAATAATAATTAACTACTAATCGTTAAAAATAATAATTATTTAAAAATATTAAGTATAATTTAAACATCCCCTTATGTATTTAAATTATTATTTTTTTTACCATTAGTTAAAACTACTTCTGTTTCATAATCCCCACTAACAAGTTTAGGTTAGCCATGTTGTCAGCGACTGGGGTATTATTCAGTGTATCTTTATTTATAACATATCTAGTGTATCATCCGTACATCACAGGCTTGTATATTTTTATGTCGTGATGCTCATTAATTATATGCAAAAGTATTGTACCGCTTTTTTTTATCTCTAAGTAAAGATTATTGGTGCTGTTTAAAACGCAATTTTAATGATTTAATTTTCTAATGTATGTGTATTTAAGACAACATTTAAACTGAATTTTATGAATATCATTGCACTCTACTTCCTTAGGAGAGTTTCTAATTAACAAATTATCTGCGTTATTACTAATAGAAAAAATCTGGAGTGGCCTACACTCTACTTTACTATAAGTAACTTAATGTCAAATTTCTTGAGTATATAAAACATAACGTCTCATTTCAGCATAACATAAATATCTAAATGGGATATAATTATTAGCATTGCATTCGTGAGGTAGTACAGATAGTGATTGAAGGACATATCAATTTATAAAATTATGTTTGTACATCACAAATAATTTATTATTTGCAAATAATTTCATTAGTATAACTACAGCAGTAATAACATTTTTGAAAAACCAATGTGAACATTTCTTGAAATGAAATATTATCCTACAAGAGAACATGGCTATTGTTCAAATAGCTAGTAGATTTCTTACATCGTTTACTTGACATCCTTCTACATTGAATGTTAAAGTAAAATTTTCAAATTTAAAACAGGAAAATATCCTTTTTTTCTCTGAAAAACATCTTAAACAGCAAAGAAAATGTTGTTTTAAGGAGATTTGTTAATTAAAGATGTACGATAATTACATTAATAATCTCTAAACGAAAGATTTCAATTTTGAATTATCTTTTACATTTTTGGTTTTTAACAGAATTATTATACTGGGAATTTTATGGCTTCTTAGAATTTAATAAGATCATTTTCCTTCCCCTTTCTCAAATAACATATATACGAATTTTTTCAAAGTGAGTGTTATTATTTTCCTGCACAATATTATTCCTCTTACATGTCATATAAGTCTATAAACAATTTAAATTATTCCTTTATAAATATCAATTTTATGTCAGTGGATTCGCTCAAAAAATTTCTAAGTCAATGTAAACAATGTAAAAAAATATAAAAAAATCGACAAGTAAAGCAGGTGACATCTTACTCTAGGATAAACGAACAGTTTTTATAGCGTTATTGCTCTTTCCCGTAATTGAAACTTAATGATTTTTTTTTATGAATTGTTAAATTTTTGTTCCATTATTGGTCAAATTTTCATCATTTTTTAATGAGCCGTTTAGCGTCAAAAAACATTTTCTAAAAACAGAAATCGTACTGTAACGCCCCTTTAGCGAATGTAATTTTAGAAAAAAATATCTCAACTCATTCTCCACATAATGTCCAATTTTTAGGCATAGTGTCATTTTGATCCGTCAAATAGTATGGCTTGTATCGCTTTCACAAGGTTTGAGATTGAATTATAAGTCAAAATTTGTACATATTATTGAAAAAAAAAATTTTCTGTTGTTTTAAAATTCTGAATATATTTTTCATTTGTTCCATTTGTAACTTTAAAGATAATGTCAACATTTCAAAACTGTAGGGTTATCAGTTTAGGAGAAATAAATGTTTTCTAAAAAACGGTTTTTGGCAAAAAAAGTGACTTTCCCATCATGCATAATTCTTCCCAAACAATAGGGATCTTCTTCCTTATGAGGCCCATTTTTGAGTAAAATATCAATTTGATCCATCAAAGATTCTGGACCGTAGCGTGGTAACAAGCAATGCTAACACACTCACCCACCCACCCACACACACAGGACATTAAACAGGATTATGCTATTACATTGGAGATAATTTTTTTATAAGTCAATATATAGGAGGTGGGTATTCCAATGAGTGAGAAATAGAAATAATATAAATGCAATTTTTCTATAAATTTCATCATTATGGAATTCAGAAGAGTAAAAAATTTAAAAACAGATATGTTAAGCCCTTAAAAACATGTAGGTAAATGCAGATATTTTGACATTTCTGGGATGGTCAAAATAAAAAAAGAACATAAGGAAGTACATAGATCTATGTGCACGAAAAGGTAACTCTCTTGTAATCTATGGAAAAGGACATCTAAAAAGAGCGTTTTTTTAATTTACTTATTCTTATATTGTAAACTGGATTATAGACAATAATAATTGTAATTTCGTTAAAATGGTGCCTTTTTCATAGAATTGGTACAAAGGAATACTATATCGTCAGAATATATGAATCATTTAACATGATTGGGAGAAATTGAACACAACAATTTAGTTTAAAAAAATGTCATATATGAATTACTCAGAAAAGAAATTCCTTATGAAAGCCCACATTTTTGCTTTTAAAAGTAATTTTTAAATGGAGAATATTAATCACCCACACACAATATAATTAACTAGATTACAATAATGGTAGGTAAAAGGAGATAATAATTAATTAGTATTTTCTGCAGAAAACTAAAATAAACAGGTAAAAGTACCTTACTAAAAGGCGACTTTACATCAAAGCTAATCAATCTTATTTCTTCCTTAATATTGATAATCTTTAAGTTACCAATTAAATATATATTTTCTCTAATAATACATCATAACATTTTTCCTATTAATAGACTCGTAATCCTAACTAACCATAAGATATATGAAACCAAATTAAAAGGTCATATCAGACCACGATGTAAGATCAAAATACTTGACTACATTTGTTATTTGATATACCAAAAAAACTTCAAATAATATAATATAAATAAATAATATATAAAAACTTCAATTAAATATATATTTTCTCTAATAATACATCATAACATTTTTCCTATTAATAAACTCGTAATCCTAACTAACCATAAGATATATGAAACCAAATTAAAAGGTCATATCAGACAACGATGTAAGATCAAAATACTTGACTACACTTGTTATTTGATATACCAAAAAACTTCAAATCACTTATTAGAAATCTAGAAAAGTTAATGAGAAAAGTGACAAAAACAAAGCTTTAAAAAGAGTTTAATGAAATATATATATATATATATATATATATATATATATATATATATATATATATATATATATAATAAATTCAAAACGAAGGAAACACACAGAAAAACACAGACATAACTCACATCGATATTTCGACCATCGTCGTCATCAGGAGGTGTGAAGATAATAAAAAAAGAACATAAGGAAGTACATAGATCTATGTGCACGAAAAGGTAACTCTTATGTAATCTATGGAAAAGGACATCTAAAAAGAGCGTTTTTTTAATTTACTTATTCTTATATTGTAAACTGGATTATAGACAATAATATATATATATATATATATATATATATATAAAATAAATTCAAAACGAAGGAAACACACAGGAAAACACAGACATAACTCACATCGATATTTCGACCATCGTCGTCATCAGGAGGTGTGAAGAGCGAAGAGTCCCGCAGGAAGACAGGGCGGTACTCACTCACTGGGAGTACGCCCTGTCTTCCTGTGGGACTCTTCGCTCTTCGCTCTTCACACCTCCTGATGACGATGATGGTCGAAATATCGATGTGAGTTATGTCTGTGTCTTTCTGTGTGTTTCCTTCGTTTAGAATTTATTTTATTTTAAAAAAGTCCGCTGGACCGTTTCTTTTAATTGTATATATATATATATATATATATAATTAAAGTTACATCTAGAGAACACAAGAAAAAGGACGAACACTCACGAATCTCGATAATTTCGGCGTCTTGCCGGCTTCAGGAGAGTAGAAAGAAAGAAAATAAAAGGAGAAAGAATGAAGGAACGGAGACGTAAATGCGTCCACTGGCCGATGTAAACTGGCGCGATATATATATATACAAAACTAAAGTTTATCGGGACTCAGTCAGTTCTTCAGGTTCAAATTAAACTCTCATTTCCAACGTTTCGGTCTTTATATAAAACCTTTTTCATAGGCAGAAGTACGAATTTTGAAACAGAAAACTAAGTATTACATTACAAATTATTTTACAGAGAAAAGTACTATATGGATTTTAACAACAACTGTAGTCTGAATGAACACGTGACACTGAACTGTGATAAGTTCAGTGTCACGTGTTCATTCAGACTACAGTTGTTGTTAAAATCTATATATTATTTTTCTTTAATATATAAATATAATATAAAATAGTATGTGGACACTTTGAACAGTGAAAACGTGAATGAACAATATATATATATATATATATATATATATATATATATATACTTTTCAATATTTCGACCGTAATGGCGGTCGTCCTCAGGAGAAGAAGTGAATTGACGGAGGGACGACAGTCAACTAAAGAACTCACTGGGTGAGGGCTAAAGCAGTGCTGCCGCAAAGGAGACAAATAAAAAAGGAACTAGGAAGTCGAGAGCAAAAATAAAAAAAAGTTTTTGAAAGGTAGAAAAAGGTTAAGAAAAGAAAAAATAAAGAAATTATATAAAACAATTAAAAAAAAATATTTAAAAAAAAAATTAATAAATAAATAAAAAATATTAAAAAAAAACTAACGATTTAAATTCAAGCCAGGTTTCGAGCGTGCCCCCAGGAACCAAATGTGGGCTTCCTCAGAAGCTTAAGTTAAGTTAAGTTAAGCTTCTGAGGAAGCCCACATTTGGCTCCTGGGGGCACGCTCGAAACCTGGCTTGAATTTAAATCGTTAGTTTTTTTTAATATTTTTTATTTATTTATTAATTTTTTTAAAATGTTTTTTTTAATTGTTTTATATATTTTCTTTATTTTTTCTTTTCTTAACCTTTTTCTACCTTTCAAAAACATTTTTTTTATTTTTGCTCTCGACTTCCTAGTTCCTTTTTTATTTGTCTCCTTTGCGGCAGCACTGCATTAGCTCTCACCCAGTGAGTTCTTTAGTTGACTGTCGTCCCTCCGTCAATTCACTTCTTCTCCTGAGGACGACCGTCATTACGGTCGAAATATTGAAAAGTGAGTCTTTGTTGTGTTTCTGTTTATGTGTCACTGCATATTTTAATTGTTATTTGTCCTGCCGGACCGTTTTTTGTTTATCATGGTATATATATATATATATATATATATAGATATATATACTCTACGTATAGATATTCCCGTAAAAGGAAAAGGAATGGATACAAGGATTAAGCAACATCAGTATTCAGTTAGAAGACAAGATGATAAAAGTACCTTGTTCCTACAAATTAGAGACAAAAATCACATAATTAACTGGGAAGAAGCAAAGGAGTTGGTTTTTATGTCATGTGAAAGAAGAAGAAACATTGTTGAAAGCGCCCTCATAAAAGACTTTTCTAAGAGCTTGGTCAACACTAGTCCAGGCCTTTTTAAATTAGATGAATTTCTAATTGAAGGAATTATCAAACAAATCAAGACTATTTCAACAGTTATAGGGAAAAATACTGTCAATGATGCCAATCTTACTCCTTCTTTAAATCAAAATTCATAACCTGCTTACAACTTGTATTCACTTGCTCTCTGACGACGTGAAAGCGAAAGGCCTTAGAGCGACTATCTTCTTTAATTTGTGGTGAGTTACCTGAATATATATATATATGATCAAACCACAATATGAAATGGGAAAAAAAGACTACCATAAGTTCCTTCAACCACAAAAAGTGATATTCGTCAGAGTCAAAAACCCAACTGACTCTGAGTTGGGTTTTTGACTCTGACGAATATCACTTTTTGTGGTTGAAAGAACTTAGTCTTTTTTTCCATTTCATATTATGCGTTGATCATTGATTGTTATGACACGTGTTTATGTGAAATTAAATATATATATGTCATTAAAGTGAACTGCAGTCTCAGTATTCACGCTGTACTTTTCTTCAATGACAAGTGAACATTTTTATTTAGACTGTTAATTTTAGCTTGATTATTGTAACAAATTATTGTAACGACTAACTAAATATAATTTCTCTATAATATATTTGATATAAATCATTACTTTAAGTGAGCGAGGAATAGTGCTTATCATAAGTAAGTAAACTTGCTACAGTCAAACCGTGCAGGTATGTTACGTAGTTAATATGTTTAATTGCCCACGCTTTTTTTATTCATAGAATACTGTGAGCAATGAGTACATCTCCTGAACATGAAAGTCCAATTTCTGCTGCTACAGAAATCTAACTAACAACTGTTAGTATAGTGGTTGTGATATGTTAAAATTATGCTGGTAACATTGCTTCATTATCGAAAATTATCTATGCTAATTATTTCATCTCATGTTATGTGATTATATTCGGTCTCTTGGCATCAGTTCTGGAATAAGTTTTGTTTACGTGTTGCTCTTTTACTATAATGGGCTTAACATTGAATGGGTGTTAGTACCATACATTTATAAATTAAGTTTTAATCAAATTTAATTATAATGTATGAGACAAAACATCTGATTAGTTGACTTGCTAGTATTTAATTAATATACATATTAATGTGAGGAAGGTTATGTCCAGCAAGGGTTGGAAGACTCTGTCTCCTACCAATACAGAGCCCCTGCTACTATTGCCAACTTTATATTTTGTACACTTGTTCCTCATTTTTGACTGTTTTTTCAGCCACCAGCATTCTCCGTAGCGTGCTCCCAAAGATGGGCAAAATGTATTACAAGTAAGATGAGGAGGTGCATATTCGAGACATGTTCCTTCAATAGTAGGAAAAGTGTGTTTTTAAATTAGAGCATTATCTCTTCAATTAACTAAGGGGACCGAACAACTCAATCCATTAAAATATTGTAGATTTTTAAATCCAATTATGATCTGAACTTTAAATTGTCTATTTTTATACTTGTAAGATTTGATAATGTTTCATACGTTAAACCTAACAAGTTAATTATTTATATTAGAAATAGGTAAAACCGTCATACCTCGTAAGATGATCATGGAGTCGTTGGAGCGCTTTCGGACGCTGTCCATCTTCGATCGCAACAAACCTTGTTAACAAACCTTGTTGCGATCGAAGATGGACAGCGTCCGAAAGCGCTCCAACGACTCCATGATCATCTTACGAGGAATGACGGTTTTACCTATTTTTAATATAAATCATACTAACTTCAGTGGTATTAACAATATGCATGTATTTAAATTAATTATTATTACATTTAGTCTCCCGTTGGATGCTAGGATTCCAACTACATGGATATACTCGACTTGTAATGATGTTACATAAGAATCAATCTTTTTGTTCACTATAAAGTTTAATTTTTTTACATTTTATGGTTAGAGTAATAAAAAAATATTCGAATAAAGGAATGTACAAAGATTTTTCATTTACTTTAGTCACTGAACTAAAAAAATTATAGGTTTTTATGTATATAGATTTTTGTCAAAGAAAAAAAATACCAATAAATCGAAAGGACAACATTATGTCTATTTGGTCTGCAAATGCTACAGAGTGTTTACATGTTTCGTGAAAAGGAATCAAAGACGATCATTGATTGATCCTATGATGTTACCAATCAAACTGACAAACAGAAAATGCCAAACACAATTGGGCAGGTTTTGGTAAAGCAATGCATCCTCTAAAGCCTAAGATTAAATCAGGTTCATTTCCTCACTTACGTTAGGTTAGGTTGCGGTGGCAGTCTCACAAAAAAATGCACATAGATCGAACGTTGACTTTTTGTGATAACATACAATGAACATTATACGGGGTCATAATTTTTGCCCGACTGGATTGTATTTATTATTCTTTAGCATTCTTTAACGAGTACCTAACTTCGTACAAGCACGGGACCGAAGGCTTAATGTTTTCTTCCAAGGACAACGTGCTCAGAAATATTCAGCTCCCAAGTTAATAAATCGAGGACCAAAGTGGATATTGAACCACGGATCTGTCAGTCCAGAGGGCAGTACGTTGCCACTGGGATAATCTGGACCCTATTTCCTAACTTTACAGTTTGACAGACATTTGAACTACGTTCAAGTACATTCATTTTGAGTGTACAAAATTCTCATCAGTAGATCTAGACGTACAGGTAGTATTGTCTGCATAACGTTCATTGCTATTTGGCATTCATTACTGTCAGTAAAACAATTTCATCCTTGTAGATATTTAATGTGATGAAAAAATTCCAAGATAGATATCTTTAGACCAAGTGTAAGGTTTATTCTATACTCATTCTAAGAGTACTGTTTTTGTCTCACCAGATGCTCTATCAGAACTAGTAGGTTTAGCTAGAAGAGTTTTTACCGGACAATTTATTTTGTAAGTGGTTGAAAAGATATATCTTTAACAAACTATGACAATTCATCTTCTATAGAAAAGTATATTAGAGCTAACATATATTTGTACTTTTTACAAAAGGAGGTCTGACAGATTCATCTAGCCGTTAAAAAAGCACTGAAATTGGCCCACCTATGTGAATGTTTTTATTACTGAGGAACTGAAAGATTCTGTGTTCTGCTGTTCACCAATATACTACAATGACTTCCAGAAATAAGTGGTAGCCATTGGATACAAAAATGTTTAATTTAAGGCTCATATGAAAGAGCTATAAAGCATCACAGTGGATAGAATGATATTTATGAAAAACTAGAGAGTAAACAGCTCCTGGTTAATAATGTTTACTGGGAGAATGATACATAAAAGACTGTCAACCAATGACTGGAGAGGGAGTGGGATGTATTCAGTGATCAAAAAACCCACCATGAATGAAAAGCTTCTCTGTTCATAGAAACTTCATACATAAGGACCTTTTACAATAAATTGAACGACCGCATTGTGACATTATTAATATTTATATTGAAATAACAGATAAAAAAAAAGGTATAAAATAAGAATGCAACACAAAAAATAAATGAAAAGTAATTTTTATTCCCATGCGATCTCTTCGTTTTAGGAGAAAAAATAAACCATTTAACTTAATTACTTATTCCAAATATGATTAAGACGTGGTGACAAAATGAAGTATGCTACTAAATAATTAGGCAGTCTTTTTTTCCAAATTACATTAGTAAATGAAGACGTGACTATAAAATTTAGAGCAGCTTAAAATGAAATTTAATATATTAAACATAATATCAGATTCATTGACAATCAATTGAGTTTTGGTTCTATATCTGGCTGTCGTGTGGACGTAATGTCAAACTCATAGATGATCAATAATCACTTCATTTTCTTTCACGTGGCTATAATCATTTTGTCCGTTCTTTAATGCACATCAGAATTGTCTTTAGAGATGTATCTAGACTCAGTTGTTGCAAGAACTTTGTGTCTACTTCCTTCTTATCCATTTTGCAATTGTATTTTTGAAAAAGCTGGATTGTTATGCAAAAGTGCTTCAGTCCACAGAAGGTTTGTTTGACTCCAAATTTTTCCAGCATGTCAATATGCCTTATTTCTTTGTATTTCCTTGTGTCCAGGTACCCACCGCAGATTCAAATTATTTTTAATGGTTTTATTATTTTTAATATTTGGTTCAACAATATACAGAAGAGAGACCTTTTCTTGAAATCAACAAGGTTCCAAATTAGGTGATCATTTGTGTTCAGTTTGACAGCCCTTGTAAAATATACTACGAAAACCATTGTATATCTGGTAAAATATTGTCAAACTATACTATTCTTCTAATACATTTTTGTCTCCTAATTGAATCCTTTCCTTCTCGTGCCAGTATGAATGAACTCCATATTCCCTCTTTCTTGATAAAATTATCTAAGCTGTGAATATTTTACATCTTTTCCATGCTGGAGATGAACTGGTGGTCTTGTTATCAATAAACACTCCTTATTATAAGTTGCTTATTATAAGCTTAGATATCTTTTACACCGTACAACTGACCCATACGATACCATCTTTTATCACAGCATAAACAGTTATTCTGTAAATCCAAGCATTTCTATTTGGGGTGAAGACCCTGTTATCTACCAAAGAATCTTATACAGCAAACTTTGCATTTACTACCATAGCCAATATATCTTTTCCAGTTAAGTCTTTTATCTAAAGTGTCCTTAACGTTTCCGCATAATTCTGATACTAGTAGTTAAGTGTTATTTATGAAGAGGTCTTTGAAATCACTTTCTTTTTTCTTGTGAGAGCTATAAGGACTGTATTAGCTGGATTTATATCCAGAACTTTCTTCCTTACCCATTGTTAACCAACTTGGAGACATGTTACTCGTACATAAGCTCAAAGGTGGTGTTACCAACCATTCTTCTTCTCAGAATAGCGAGGACAACTGCATATTCTTGCATATAGTGATCTTGATTATTCAGATTATCCAGTAGGTCATCCAAAATTATGCAATAGCGCACCTCCCTGAGGACAGCCCTTAGTGGACTCAAGTTCACTTTTAATAGAGCTTGTAGTGTCATTCATTATTATTATGTTATATTGTTGTAATTCATACTATATTTCACTAAAAAATCTATTAGTTCTAATTCAATGGATTTGAAACTGTTTTGCCATCACGGCTCCAATATCCCAAAATTATCCCACAGTGCCCTTAAGAATCAAAGAGTTTTCTGTTTTAAAAACCAAAATTTTTAGAAGTGATTCTATTAATTTGCCCATCTGGTGGGTATGTTATCTTTTATAAAGGTGCATTTTTACTAAATCATTCTCATATTTTTATAGAAAAAACATAAAAGTTACTCCTTTTTGTATAACATTACCCAGCTGTTATAGGTAATACTTTATTTTGACATTCAAGCGGTATAAGTTGTATTGTACCCACAAACATTCAAAATCAATTACTGGTTATAATTTTTAAATTTTACTGCACAAAATACCTTAACTTTCTTTTAAAAATTGAGGTTTTTTTCGTTTATTACTTCAGTCAGTTTCATATTAATAACAAAATTTCAACACTCTATAGTTTGTTGTTTAGGAGGTAACAAATGCTGTCTGAAATGACATTTTGCCCAAAAAAGTAACTTTTGCTTGATAAGATATTCGTCAAGAATAATAGGGTACATTTACACTATAGGGTACTTTCGGTGTAAAATATGAATTTGATCCGTGATTATATTAAGCAGCATCGACTTATGTTCCCCATAAACGTTTATCATGTGGAAATAGTTAGTTCAATTAGTTTTTTTAAAATTTCAAACATATAGTTCATGTGTTGTCTATTCATTTGAATTTAAAGAATTACTTATTTTAAGTTTCTCACGTTTTATGTAAAAATAAAAATATTTTTTTCCTCACCTTTCGATAAAAAAATATAAAAACAATTATATTTTTCATCTAATATGTCTATCAATAAAGTAGTAAGAAATGTCGAATCTGGCAACTTAACTGGAGATTTTGTATAAATTAACACCAAAATATTTGTTACTTTTGGAGAATGAGTGACGGATGCCAGATTAAATTTCGAACAATTCTGTGCCCTCATTTATTACAATAAAAGAGATCAATTTTAAAATTTTAAACTTCATCAAACTAATTTTAATAGATTTCTCTCAGTTTATCTTTTATGCCCTCAATGGTCTCGTGTGTGTTCTACCAGATCAAGAATTATCTCAAAACATTTAGATTGGCTACTGGCTGACTTGGAACTCCTAACAGGAAAACTCCTTACTTATTCGTCTTTCCAGGATTAGCATACCAACCAATATTGTTGCAGAGTTCTTAATATAAAAATTTATTATAATATTATTGTCTATATGTAGTCAAATAAACTTTAAAATTTAATGACGTTTAGATTCATTACGTATCATAATCCTTGTGTTCATTAGTTTCACCAGAATTAGTATATTGAAATGGTTAAAGGTAAAGTTCACACTAAGGAAAATTATACAACGTAAATTTCACCATAACTAAATTCTATTCATGAACAAATCTCCAATAAAGGCTGGATTATATCAATACCAGTCTTATGTTATATAATCTTGTTACGTAATTATTTATTGGATAAATTAGCCTTATTGTAGTACAATTTAAATGATATCTTACCTATTAACTTTTAAAAAATTTGTTGTTATATATTTTTCAAATAAGAACATAAATTTGTTCAAATTATCAAAATTGTTTTTAATTTTATTTTTTTTCTTTACTTTTACTGATAATTAATATTTATTAAAAACCATAAATTACCAGTATGATAAGTTATATTATGTTATATAAAATGCAAATTCCAGTATGCCATTGTAATACCTCTGTATGGTATATATATTTTGCACATTAAGATGGTAATATATTGGTTATGGCAATTGATCCGATAGATAATATACCAAAAATATAAAAAAAAGATTGTTTTTTTATTTTTTTTCTCAGTAATATTACCCTGTTATTTTTGAATGTTTATAAGTGTAACAACACCTTGAGTTATTAATGTCATCATAATTCAAACATTAGAAAATTTGGCCAACAGAAACAACTAAGGTTTACTAGATTCCAAGCCATGACTACGGTTGAGCCAAGAGACATTACCGTCTACTCTAGTGTTTGCAGAACTGTTCAGTACAGTCAAGTAATCAATAGATAAAATAATTTGTCTTAGAGAATAACAAGTTTTATTTTTTTTAATTGATTTGTAAATTGAGAACTTTATTTGATTTCAATATGTTTCAAAAGAATAGTAACTCCATACTAAGTGAAAGATTTGGATAAGAAAGTCAGATATTATTTATTTCAACAATAATAATTGGTATTACACCCTGTTTATTATGCTCTGTAAGTATTTACTTTTAATTTAATAAGCTGTGATTCATGAGTTGATTTGTTAGAAAATATAAAAGGCTAGTTATTTTGTAGTGAATTATAGGGGAGCCAGCCCGTCGATATATGACATGCATTGGGTGGCGACTACAGTAATATTCTTTTTATGTCATGCAATACATATTTTATATGACTAAAAATTTCTCTGAAAATTAATATGATTGTGCTTTGTTACGTATAGTTGAAGCAGTGCCAGAACCAAAGCTGTTCAATGCCAGCATCGGGAAGAACGCTGTGATGCGATCGGATCTTAGCGTCATCCGAAGGCTCCTGATCGGTATCACACATGGGCTGGAAAAGTGAAACCCCCGCCTCTGCAAAATCTACCTCCATTCCTGGACCACTGAAACAAAACAATTGCCAAATAGCAAAGGGAATACTTGAAATGGTCAAATTTACAGATGATATACTTACGATGATCTCTGTAGGTGAACATCACCACCCCTGCCTCCTATAATGCAAACTAAAGACCCGAGATCAGACATAACTTGAACCTCCATTGCTTCTTTGGGATACCACAGCTTCCTGTTTTCTAGGTTCAACGTCACCTAAAACAAAGAATGCTCTATTAAGTATATGCTGGAGTTATTAAAAAATATTGTGGTTAATATTACTGTTCAATATTATTTAATGTTCAGTTAGATTTGAGAAAATAATTTTTTATTGTTTTTATTATAAAAAATTATAATAAAGTCCTTTTCTAGATATTCCTTGAAGAAACATTTGTTGACTTTTTTTTTATAAACCACGCTTCTACGGCACCTAGCTTTACATCAACTTCTTATCTAACCAAATCAATTTTTCTTTTAGAAATGTTGAAGAAATTAGGAGAACACTGCACTAATATGACGTCCTCTTTTATTATAAAGCATTAGTAAATATTTCTACGTATAGTCATCAGTAGTCACACAATTGAGAGTATGTTGATTTTTAAAGTTTCACTATAGATGGTATGTCAAAAAACGACATCATCAGTCTAATTTATTTCCTCTAATCTTTCAAAACACAATTTCTGTTTTTCATTATGGATTCTGTGCTTGTTTAATATTCCACTGTTTTCATAAAGCATCTGTCTCGTGAAGGCTATTATTTACCTTTTTTACATATCAGAGATAAGGCAAAATGATTATGTAAATCGCCAGCACGCTACAAACTGTACTGAACTAACAATCTCTTCAGTAGTTAGTTGATCAAAATGGAACAACCAGTTTGTCCGTTTACCCAATCATATATGCCTGTCTTCATCATATAAGTAAATTTTATCAAATTAAACATTATAAATTGAAGTTTAGTAATAAATTTAATAAATGCATATTTCAGTTATTTGTTCAACGATCCAGGGAAAACGGTACTGCTGAAGAATAAAAATGTACTGTGAGACATCTGACGACTTCAGGTTATGTAATTATAAACGGTGTTTTATAATACCACCAAGGGAAAATCAGTGATAAGTAATAGTGCTAACAAAGTCCGAGGTGAATTGTTAGGGAGCACTAGTTGATCAAGGTAGTAGTGTTCTTGCTTTTGGTACTTATTATTTTTTAAATAAATGTACTTTCTCTGATTCCTCCCTCTCTCTCTCTCTCTCTCTCTCTCTCTCTCTCTCTCTCTCTCTCTCTTAGTCTAATCACTTTGAATTTAACTTAATATTATATATTTATTTACTGACTTTTGTTTAATATCCGAACGAATGTACACATATGTCTTTTAAAATTTGATCTTGGGTAACCTGAACCAATTGTGTTGCTGTTCAAAAGAATGAGACAGACTGCGAGGCAAGACAAGGGAAAGCTCTAACTGATATATGGGTGAGCAATAGGGACATATGGTTATGAAGCTGGTTGGTAGATTGTGGAGGGTCATGGTATTCCTTCACTCGACCACTATCGCTCCATTCGTCTTTATTACTTCACATGGAATAAAGAAACTGTCGTAATATTGATTCACATATTCCAATTTGTGCAATTGTTACACCTGCTATGAAAAAAAATATTAAATCATCATTTCCATTACATGTTCAAGTCGTTGTAGTCTATTTTAAAACATATTAATGAAAATTAGTGATAAATACTAATAGATCGTTAAAGATATAAAATAATGATGCAAGTTGATGGGTGTAAGGATTAACATTCAGGATTATAATGTAGTAGTAGTGAAAGGTGATGTTTTATAATAATAAACAGGTGGTAAAGCAGCCATGTGCAGAAGGGGTGCATACTAATGAGCGACCGACTGACTGGTCTAACAGGAAGACGAGGAATTGCCGACCGCCGATGGGTTCTGCCATCTGGTGGAACGACCTCAACTTCTAGGGTCATTACATTGTCTGACGCAAGGCTGTGGGAAAGGTTAATTTTGTTTTTCCATGTGTGAGATAAGTGGCATGTGATAACGACATGCTGATTAAATTAATTGACTAATGCAAGAATCTGAATCTGACCTTTGCTGATTGGTCGGGTCGGGCTCAGAGGGTGGGGAGGAGCCAAGGCCAACCAGTTATCGCGTGCCCCGTCCGCTATTCTTTCACTTGCCTTAACTCTATCTTTATTAAAACTCTTTACATTCAAATACAGCAGATGAACAAACTGATGCGAAAAAAAATATTAATCCTCTTATTAATTAAGCAGCATATATGAGTAATTACTATTCAAATTATCATTAAATTAGAGTATATATTAAATTATATCACCAGCGAATTATTATTTATATTAATCTGACGCAATATCACTCACAGAGTGATATATTTTTTTCCAATATTGACATTTTGCTTGTCGAGTGAGATAATTTCATCTCTTGATTAGTCATGTCTGACTAAAATTCTCAAATTAAAATTATTTATATTAATCTGTCGCAATATCACTCGCATAGTGATACATTCAATTCAATTTGACATTTTGCTTGTCGCAGGAGATAATTTAATTTCCATTATTACATTTATATTAAAGTAAAATAAGACCATCTCGACATCATCTTGAGCATGCATCGCCGCGATCATCCATGTCATTAGCGCTAATATTATTACATTATTACAGTTATTATTAAAATAATACGAGCCTTTATCGTCACAATTATCCATGTCATTAACACTAATATTATTTTCATAATGTCGATTCTAGCGTCATCTGGTGGAGTGACCACAACCGACTGCACAAGGTGGGTGACCCCAATCATAACAACAAACCTTGAGGTAGGTCAGGAAGCGCAAGGTGGGTGGGGCCATAGGTGGAGTGAGGTGGTGGGGTGGAGAACAAGGGGATTGGCTGGTGAGGGGGGTGGTGGGGGGAGGGGGTCCTCAATATTGGCTGTGCCGGGTCGGGGGTGGGGTGAGGGGGCGGTCCCCGCATGCGGAGGGTCGGGGTGGGGGTAAAGTGGGCGTGTTTCCCCAGTATTGGCACTATTATACTACTTATGGTGTTAAGATTTCTGATTTTGTAGAGTGGTAATCAGTGGCACTCATTATAATATTATTGTGAGATATTGGGGACCACAGGGGGTGCTAGGGATATTATGCATCTATAAGAATATATAAGTGGGTGGAAGAATATTATATTACCTATACAAGTACAAAATTTGGTAGCAGTAATATTAACTAACTATCCAGAGGTTGTACGATTGAATGTGGGTAGTGAATTAATATTATACTCACTGCTTTATTCTAACTACACTTTTATAATTCATAGTAACTTTAAAAAAAAAGCAAAAATTATGGGATCGATTTTTGGTACTAATTTTTAATGGAAGATTTAGAAAAAGACCAGTTATTTTAGTAATACTGAAAAGATAGGACTAGACAAAAATAAAAATGGTAACTTTTTAAAATAATAATTTCCAATCCCTTTAAATAACTGTCTCGTTAAAATCCATATATAAGATATTATACAAAGAGCCAATGCTATTTATTCAATGGTCCTTCACCATTATTAGTATAATAGGTTTAGCTATACTAAAATCAATCAATGAATTTGAATATTTGGGAGAATAATATTAATTATAGTAATATCAATAATTAATTATAGAAATTATTTAATATGAATATTAATTATAGTAATATTGAATGTAGACAACTTGAAGTTGTACTGGTGTATACAGAAAGCTTCTATAACAATAAATTTTAGCACAATAATGAAAAAGAAAGTTCAAGTAGAGGAATTAACAATGGGTAAGGTAACTTAAATATTAAGACTTAATCTGGAAACAAACAACCGAAAACAACACTAAAACCTTAATGCTATGCCACTAAAGTCCAGAGCTTACTCTCCTAAAAAAAACAAATAACAAGAATCTGTAAGTTTTTAAATAACGTGAATTTATGTACAGCTGGATACAAAGTTTCAGTACTTTCAAGAGTTAAATTCACCAGACTTACTTGATTATATTTGGTTTATTGGCATTAATAACATTTTATTTAATAGGTAAAAATTTTGTGGTATTTATGATTTATAATTCTGTGATTAACGATAGCTGTTAGGTCAATCAAAATTATTGGAGAAAGATTTTTAAGCTGATACCGCATGTAGTCAGGGACGACTGATTACATAATCAGGGACTACATTGCATGTAGTCAGGGACCTCTCAAAAGAGTAGTGAGCGCAAAATATCCTATTTTTGCATCAATAATTACAACCTACATTTACAACATACACACTAGAGGTGGGCATATCAAATACGAAAACTATTGAATACAATGCACTCATTCGGCTAGCCAGTACCTTGTGTATTGAATCCTTTTTCCTGATCACTAGACACTCTCATTATTTATCCCATCACATACATATATTAACTTGCAGCTTTCTACAATGTAAAATTATTGTAAGCCAGAAATTTACTTTTAACATAGTAAAAGAATTAATATATTACTATTTAGGTACTGGCCTACTCGTATTACACAACTTAATGTTTGGATTCATTTTTAACAGGTAAAAATGCTTTATTAATAAATGCTTTGCAAAAATATTGTAAGATATTATCGTATATATTATATTATCGCATTATTATATTATTATTATTATAATATATTATATTATATATTATAATTATTATATGTTATATAATATATTATATTATAATATATTATTATTATTATATTATCGTATATATTATATTATCGCATTATTATATTATTATTATTATAATATATTATATTATATATTATAATTATTATATGTTATATAATATATTATATTATAATATATTATTATAATATAATATTATTATTATTATATTATTATATTATCGTATATTATCGTCTATCGCTGATGAAGTCGCCCGACCAGTTTCGCAATGGCTGCATCATCAAATGGGACCAATGATGATGCTGCCATGCGAAATCTGTCGGGTGACTTCACCAGCGATAGACGAGGTATAACGGATAATAATTATATCTTATTTACTAACCTCTGTGACACCAACAAATGCATGTATTAAAAAATATTATAATTGACAAGACTTTTATAGACTTAGAACGGAAAAAAACGAACATTAGAAAAATTCTGGAGTGGCCTACACTCTACTTTACCATAAGTAAACATAATATCATACTTCTTCGGTATAGTTTCATTTTGATCCGTTGAATGGTATGGCTTGTATGGCTCTCACAAGCTTTCAGATTGAATTATAAGTCAACATTTTAACATTTTATTGAAAAAAAATATTTCCTGTGTTTTTAAAAATCTGAAGTTATTTTTATTTTGTTGCCTTTGTATCCTCCAAGATAATGCCAAAATTCCAAGACCCTAGAATTAGTAGATTAAGAGAAAAATATGTAATATATAAACAGGTTTTTGGCAAAAGAAGTGACTTTCCCAACCTGTATTTCCCTTCACTATCAGGCCCATTTTCGTGTAAAATATCTACTTAATCCATCAAAGATTCTGGACCGTACGGTGACCACAAACTTTGGATCCATAATCACTCACCCACACAAGCTATTTTAATGAAGAGTTTAAGAAGATGTTATTAAAATATTTCGAGTTTCGAAATTTTGTAATCTCGAGCCTTTTTTTAAAGGGAAATCTATCCATGTTTTATTACCATAAAATGAAAATCTCACATATCTGTACCATGTTTCAAATTGAGAAAACGTTATCACAAAAATGATATTTTATCATGATTAGAAAGTAGCATGGGATTAATTACTATAGGACTAATGCAGAAGACCTTTTATATTTACCTAGGCCTAAAAAATAAAAAAAGGCCTGTATTGTGTACAGGTTTTTCATTATTGTACTGAAAAGATAACTGTTTTCAGAAAGATAAAAGCGTAATTTATGAAGAAGTTTTAAAGCGTATGCAAATGAAATTTCAAGCAAAAATAAGAGAGTCAAGCTTTTGCAGCCTACCGGTGTCAATTTATTGAAAGAATGAAATTCTTTGAGGCAGCTAGAAAGTGAACTGGCCATCTTAAATTGCTGCATCAATCTTTACTATCTATTAAAGCCAAGAGGATTGAATGTGAGCAGGCTTCCTCTACTGTGGCCTATTTTATTTAAGTCAGCTCTCAATTGGCTCTCAAGTCGCAAAATGTCTTGCACTTCTTGTATTGCTTTATATCAAACATTACTAACAACAAATATATAATTCTTAAATTAATAAAACTAAAATTTTGCTAACAGTTAAATACATGTTCAAAGAAATTAATTTCTTTCATATGAAATGATGATAATGTTTCTCCTGTCTCTTTCTCCTGTTAACGTTTGCAAGGTTTTTCTATGAATGATGTCAACGGAAATTGTTTTTGTAAAATTTTGATATATAATATCTGCATGTAATAGTTCAAAATTACATGCATCAAATATATAGTTAATTATATATAGTATTTATATATAGTTAAAAAAATATCGAGTAAGGATAGGTTTTTATGGGCAATTTCAAAAAGTTAATAATTTCCCCTACAACATATACTACGACTGATTTTAGTGCTCACAGGTAATGTCATGTCTAAGTGGTTCCGATGTATACTATTTATTACTATAAACATTGGTACCTCTTCATAACAAAGCATTTCCTTAAAAAATTTCTATCTTACAAAAAGTGGTTCTGGAAAAAATGTAGCTCATCTTATGAACTTTGTTTCATCATATGAAAGGACCAATTATCAAAGTGCGCGCGGGTTTCCTCAGCTCTCAGAGGTAAACATGCCTCAAAGATATAGTTTTTTTACTTTATTATAACTAATGTATATTGTTCGTGAAAAAATTCATTCTTGAGATTTTGATTAAATTACATGTTTTGAGGTCCCAGAAGTCGTTTTATGATGTTTTTTCGATGATGTCTGTATGTGGGTGGGTGAGTGTGTATCCAAAAGCTTGTGTATACGCTACAGTCCAAAATCTATAATGGATCTAATTGATATTTTACACAAAAATAGACCTCATAGTGTAGATGGTTTAAATAGTAGATGGTGTAGACTGTTTGGAAAAAATTATGTATAATTAAAAAGTCACTTTTTTTGCCAAATGTGTTTTTAGACATCTTTTTTTGCTCCTAAAATACTAACTCTAGAGTTTTAAAAATTTGGAACCATCTTTGAAGCTACAAAAGTAAGAACTAATAAAATCCTCAGATTTTTAAAATAACTGGACATTTTTTTTATAAAATGTAAAGACTTTGACTTATCACTCAATGTGAAAGATTGTGAGAGCGATGTAAGCCATACCGCTTAATGGAACGAAATAAAATTATAGCTAAAAATAGGGCATATGTGGGGAATGAATTGAGGTATTTTTTTCTGAATTTCATTAACCAATCAAAGGAAATAGCCCACTTACTGTTTTCAGAGAATGTTTTTGACTTTAAACAGCTCATTAAAAAACAAGTAAAATGTATAAAGCAAATTTATAAAAAAAAAACTCGTGAAATTTCCATTACAGCAATGATCAATAAAAGTATAAAAACTGAATATTTATCCTAGACAAACGGATCAATCTCTTCCTCCTAGCTATTTGAATGATAATTTCTGTTTTTAGACATGGTGAAGCATCAAGTACTGATAAGAAAGTGGTAGACGAATTTGTGCGAAAATTCGAACAATTGGTGACATCGGAGGGCAAAGTAAGTGTTCAATTGTGACGAGACTGGCTTATTTTGGAGAAACAAATTATATTTATAATGCTTTCCATAATTATTGTATATGTAAATATTTTTGTTTATTTTAGTTAACAATTCAATTCATTTGATAGATTAGTAAACAATGAAATATAATTTCAACCAATTTTGATCAAATTAATATTAAAATTGACTTCTGCCCAGAAACTACTCACTAACCATTAATTTATGTACTAGCTTTACTTTTATGCAAATACCATTATAGATTGAGTTTCAAGTCTAACCCCTATACAAACTTAATTAACTTTTCATGAAAATTCATTAATAATTTTGATCATTACTTTATAGTCAATTTTTGTTAGATATATTAGTTAAACAACAATACTACTATTTTCCCAACGTTCCAACAGAACTGTTTTAACATTTCAGAATTACTTACTATTATATTAAAACTATAAGAAACGTTAGTAATTATTATGGAGACAATGGCTCCTGAATATTTGTTTCATCTGACTGAGTTTTCCCTGACATGGGCTGCTTTTATTAATGGTTGAGGAAAAATACATCTACTAACAATGTTTTCTATAAAGTGTTTGAGAAGTTTTCAAATAGGAAGTATTCACAATATTTTATTTAATATTAACAAAACGTTTGATGTCAAAGTAACTTTGATCGAGACTATGTAATTGGTGGGGAAAGTAGACAGTAAATCCGTGATTAAGTTTTAACTGTGCAAGAAGTTTCAAAGTAGTAGCTAGCTACAAATTAACAAAAGGAGTAAACAAAACATAAGAGAAGCATGCAAATACCACAGATAGAATTCCTTTATTATCTAGACACAATCTTAACATCATAATACCTCTATAATGGATTCTCTCAAACGAACTGCGAAACAGGGGCAGGTTTCTTTGAGAACCAGGTATATTAACTGGAGAAGGTAAACATTGCAACCGTTATTACTTTCGGTCCCTCTGGTGTAAAGACAACAACCATTATTACATTGAAGTAACAAAAAAATAATTAAATAACTTCAGCACTCTGGCAAACTATCCACAAGACTAAGTTTTTATGAATCCTAGGAAATATATTTAGCACGAATGAAATATTATTATTATCATGGTGACAGTATTTAGCTATCCTTTGGAATAATCATCAGTTTCTTAATATATATTCTAAACTATTTCCCAACAAACTTTAAAAATTATTAAATTTGTGTTGTGTTTTGTGTAAGAATACCATAACACAAAAGTTACATGACGTATTATTAAATGGGTAAAAAAGTCATGGAAAATAATTCAGATAAATAAACATCATAAAGTATATTACATTTTATTATGATATAGGATGATAATAAAAAGAGGATGAAATTTATTTTGAAGATTAATTTAAGCAATTATTGTAGTGAAGTTCTGTAACTGCTAAAATTTCTCTTGATGATTGCCGAAAATGAATAAAACTACTTTTCAACACTTGAAAAGAAAAGAAATACTCTAAAATACACTTTGAACCTGAAAGACTAAATAAATTCCAGCACTTTCAGTACAGTGAATTTCTCTTTACCTCTCCTAAATATTTAATACACAATAACTTTAATTTTTAGAGGCCCTAGCACACTTTCAACGTTTTTATCATGAAATTAAATTATTGTTCTCATGTGTAGTTAATAGAAAATAAACATTGACCCATGTTTTGAGCAATGAGGAAACATGATTCCTCTTCTGTTTTCATTTGTAGTAGCTGGGTTTATTATCGTCGGTCATCAGCTAACTAAAGTGCTAATGTTTCCTCTTCTGTTTTCATTTGTAGTAGCCGGGTTTATTATCGTCGGTCATCAGCTAACTAAAGTGCTAATGTTTCCTCTTCTGTTTTCATTTGTAGTAGCTGGGTTTATTATCGTCGGTCATCAGCTAACTAAAGTGCTAATGTTTCCTCTTCTGTTTTCATTTGTAGTAGCTAGGTTTATTATCGTCGGTCATCAGCTAACTAAAGTGCTAATGTTTCCTCTTCTGTTTTCATTTGTAGTAGCTGGGTTTATTATCGTCGGTCATCAGCTAACTAAAGTGCTAATGTTTCCTCTTCTGTTTTCATTTGTAGTAGCTGGGTTTATTATCGTCGGTCATCAGCTAACTAAAGTGCTAATGTTTCCTCTTGTGTTTCCATTTGTAGTAGCTGGGTTTATTGCCGTCGGTCATAAGCTAACTAAAGTGCTACTGTTTACTCTCTTTTCGAAATACAAAATAGTGAAAGTCTTGTGCTCGGGGAAATATGTTAATATGAAGTTTTCAAAGACCAATAAAATGAACTTTGCAAATTGGCCTCTGCTTATGTATGTCAGAAGACAACTTAAAACCAATAGAGTATAATGAAAAAAATTAGTATTGAAATTATTGTTAGCTTTGTGATTGAACAGCAAGCTCGGAGACAATTTGCACTTTTTTTTTAGACGGTACATTAAAAAAAGGAATAGGTTAAATATATAAGTGTATATATATAATATTTTATATAAACAAAATTTGCAGGAAGTACACTCAGAAAAAAGTCATATAAACTCTGTTGGGTTTTGACTCTGACGAAGGCCGCTTGTCAGGGTTGAAAGATCTTAGTCTTTTTTTCCGATTTGATATTGTGGTTTGATCGTTGATTGTTATTTCCAGTGTTTATGTGAAAGCTTGTTATATGTATGATTTTGATTGAACTCGTTGTAATCCTGACTTCCTTGTAAGCATTTAATATGTATGATTGCATAATATGCATAGAATTTATAGGAGTGGTATTAAAGTGATCACAAATAATCACTTGGATTAGAAACTTTCTCATTTCAAGAAATGAGAATCTCATCTGTATACTAACGAGTAAAGGCTAGTAATAAAACCCTAGCAGACAAAAGGTCACTAAAAAGCTCATTCCAATTAACCTAAAATTGTCAAAAAATAGAGAATATTTAAAACAGGAATGTAAAAATATATGCGGATAATCTAACTGGACATTCTTATTTCAACTAACACTTATGCAAGCGGTATTTTGAAAATTATGAATTTGCATAAAGAACTTCAAATTTAATGTTGATAGTGGAAACTACCAAGAAAGCACAATAAAACAATATGATGGCACTGCACACAAGTCTATATCAGTCAGCCCCTGAGTTCAATAATAATAACTTACTTGCCGATGCAGAGTTGCCAATTATGAGGTTACCGTTACTTTTCGTAAAGCTTTGATTTAGTTTGTTCGTGTATACTAAAGTAAATTATTTTGTATGATTTTTTTAATATTTTTTCCTAATTTTTTCATAGTATGATTAATGACATACTATATTAATCATACTGTCATTAATGACAGTATGATTAATTGCAACACGCAACAACGAATAGTGTACGAAATCAACAGTGCAAACAATATAATAAATAGAAGCTTCCAACTGACTTTAAGTAAAGAAAAAAACACCCAAGAAGGTATATAAAAATCACAATACTGTGAAATACAGAAATTATGTGACTCTTAAAGAACATGTAGAAAAATAAGCACAATTCAATACAACCTAATATGAATTTTATGATATAATTTTAGTTGTTCAACTGAAGATTCATTAAGTATTATGAAATGTTAAAGCACAAGAAATTATGGTTTTGAAAATAGGCCATGAGGTTTAAACATTGAAAGAAACTCTTTGAGCAGTGCTCTGTCACTGTTCAGAGACATTAAGAAATCATTTACTTATTTATTATGTTGTATTTGTGGTTACTTCGACTACTATTTCATGTATTTAAAAGTAATTTTGTTTCCGGGTTCATCTTTTAGCTGTTTGATTAAAATTAAAGAAATCTTACGAGAAAAATAACAATTACAGTTTTTTTTGTTTTTATTTATTTTTTTTTTTTGAGTACAGAAAGTTTCAATCTTCTGCTTGATTGCTCCATTCTTGTGATGAAATCGCTTATAGATTAGATACATTACCTTCGATTTGCTCTTGTTGATAATGCCTCAGTGAAGCACTGTTTTCATATTTTGTTGATTATAAATAATTAACAATATTTCATTTAAATCATTTTGTGTTTAATCACAGCTTGTGAATATCATTTAATGAATGTGGCATACGAAGAAAATAGTTATTTAATTAAGTGACAGTAATTTAAAGGTTTTACAAGATTATTGTAATGTAGCTGTTGCAAGAAAGTGCGCATCATTTTCTTTTATGATTTCCTTGTCGAATGTTAAAGTTCATTAAGTTTTGTTGAAATATACAGTAATGCTGACTTTTATATTTGAAGTAAACAATCGCGAAGTTTAAAAAAATGAATGAATTAAGGATTGATGATTTCTTGTAAACGGTCTTCTTGCAATTACTTTGTCAACTGTTGTCATACTGTAGTTATCTATATACATGTATCTGTCTATTATATATACATATATAAATGTATATCTGTCTGTACTCGATAAATTCAAAAACCATACATCCAATCGCCGTGAAAATTTAGGAAATTATTAGGTACTAGCAAACGTACCCGTCTTTGACGGAATCAAAAATTCTATTATATTTGGTATTCCAAAATATCAATTATAGTATTATACTAATACTACAATTAGAAGTTATAGAATAGTAGAAAATACCATTATTAGTACAGTGCTAAACAAATGCCTCTGTATACAATGATTAAATTTTAAGTTAGACATAAACAAATCTACAATCAATGTTTCAGCTTTATATGTCTTATGGTGGCAATATTTTGTGGACAAACCGACAGACAGAAATTATTCTAAGGGTACATGTGGCTACTCTGAAGTATGAAACGTAAAAAAAACTTGAAATGAGTTAGTTCTAATTAACGTGCTCCCAGTCAAAAGCTAGCACGCAAGTCACTGGGCTACTCTGGTTCCACACCGTACTTTATTAGCAGTGTTTATATTACGCAAATATTAAATTTAAAAAAAATATTTTTGTTGTATTTATTTATAATACATTTGCACTACTGTCATCGGCGAGCAAGCAAAGTACTGGCTACCCTGGCTAGATCCCTTTACTTTATTACTATTTTTTATATTATCCACATTTTAAATTCAAAAAAATATTTGTTTGTTACATTTATTTATAATACATTTGCACTACTGTCTTCGGCGATCACGCAAGCCACTGGGCTACTCTGGTCCCATCCTTACATTATTACCAGTGTATTTATTAAGCAAATATTAAATTCAAAAAAGTTTACAGTTATATATAATACATAGCAAACGTACCCGTCTTTGACGGAATCAGAAAAAATTATGGAACAGTAGAAAATACCATTATTACTACAGTGCTAAACAAATAGCTCTAAATACACTACATTAGCTGTCTGTCATTCAGGTTCATGGTAGAAGAAAGAGTTGAAACCTCTGACCCTTGAGCAAGTAAACTACATTTGACCATGTGAGAAAAACTTCGTTTCGCTACCTTGTATTCCTGCGTTAGATGAAGTCTCCCTTTGCGACTTAGTTAACGTCATTGCGAAATAGACTCTGACGGGACTTTGCAATCATTTCAACGTAAACAGACAGTGGCTCGGAATTAATGGTATGTGTGGTATACACAGACTCCCCAATACCACATCCAGTCATTATGTCCGCCTCTATGGCATATCTGTGTAGAGCACGAACTCAGAGTCGTGTCCCGTTGCACAGTTTTGGAGCACTCATGTTTCGTAACATGAAATTTGTTACTGCTACTAAATTGCAGCATGATTGGTTCTCCTACTTTAAGTTTTAACTCATGAGCAGGCAGTCTAGGAGAAATAAATTCTGAGTCAAGAAATTCAATTAGATAATGAACTGCTTCTTCATCACTAATCCAATCTCTTTACTGACTTGTAAGGTCTTTCCTCGGTATGATATAGCGTAAGAACTTGTTTGTTGATTTTTCCTGCCTGTTCGTATTAAGTGTTGAGAATTGCTCGTTTACAAAACTATTTATTCGTAATAGATAGCACATTCTCAACTCTGGGAAACACTTTTTCAAAGATGTCAAATACGCAATATATTCATATGCTCCAATGAAATTAAAATCAACTAACAATACCTACTTGCTTCACCTGTGTATTTTCAAAACAAACTTGTCTGTGAAGTTAGGAAAATACGCTTAAAGCCCTATAACTTCGTTTCTGTACTTAATTATGAATCTATTTAGAGCCCATATTTTAAGTTAGGCAACACAAATCCAGTGTCAAAGTTTCAGCTCGTGAGTTTACTTGTGACAAACGTTTTTCCTTTAAAGGTCCATAACTTCACTTCTACGTTGAATTTCCAAATAATTCAGAGCCTATATTTTAAGTTAGACCTACCCAAATCTACTGTATAAATTTCAGCTTTATATGTCTTATAGTAGCTGAGTTTACTTGTGACAAAGTTTTGCGGACAAACAGACAAACCGACAAACCGACAGAAATTTTTCTAAGGGTGGATTCGGTTTCTCCAATGTATGAAACGTAAAGAAAACTTGAATTGAGTCAGTTCTAAGCAATGTGCAGACAAAATCATTATTTTATTTATATAGATACACCCCGACAAGGTTTATATAATTTTTTTTAAAAATCAGGTAATATCCCGAAAATATAATAAATAAGGTTTGCTGTATAACCTGTTTGTTTAAATTTTGACTTTAATTCGAAATGGCGTCCGCAGCTTGGTTATTCCTTAAGAATAAACAACTTCTAATATTTCCACATGGTTTGTTCAATTGGAAAAAAACCAGGTACCAGATTTTTTATTATTGTTTTCAGATTGATATTAAAGACAATTATTGTAATTTTATATGGGTTACTTACTAACTTTATCAAAGCTTTAGTTATTTGCAATAGTTTACCATTAATTTTTCTTATCTATTGGTTTAACTTGCTTTAAGTATTAAAGAAAGTTATGCGTTAAACAATAACTTATTAACTTTAAGTATGCATGATAGTATTACGAATATTAATGATAGCATTTGAACCATAATTTAAATCTTTTGGCTAAAGTATTGTTAATGTTTAATGGATTTAAGACTTGCTTATTTATTTCTGAATGATTAATTCGTTTGTTTAAAATATGTAATTATTACTAAACTATTAGTAATTAGTATCCGGCCCTACTCCATATCAGCAAAAAGATAAGTTATTATATATCGAAAATATCGAGCTAGAAGATGTTTATGATCAGATCAATGTCTAAATCAGCAAAACTTATAAGGTAATATATACAGCATAAAAAATAATTAAAAAATATTCAAATCAAAATGTACATATATAAAACTTGATTACTGTATGTATTTGTGTGTATAAACACAATTCTTAACATAATATAATGAAAAATGTAGGTACAATTTAACATTTAGCACTGAACTGACACTTTTCACACAATGCTTCTTCATAAATCTCATGAATATGTCATCAAAATATTCTTATTCAAACCTTCAAGAGACTATTTTGTTTACTGATATAATTTTAATTAAACATTTAAAACTTATGAAGTCTTCAAATTGAAATTATTGAATGAAATGTAATGTGATATGGTTTAGCCTTTTCAACTGGCTCCTAATTGAAACGATTTGTGGGTTTAAAATTCGTTCAGATAAGACATATCTGTTTAAATATAAGACATATCACTTAAATATCATATCATTTAAAGAGTTAAGACTTGTTTCAACATTTCTTGATGTATTGTTCAACAAAAAATATTCTTTTTATTATTTGTTTAATCTAATCTATCAACTACCAATATTATTAGACAATGTGTGCAATTTATAATCAGTGTTAGATTATATATTTTTTGCGTAATCTATAAATTAAATTCTGTATTAATTTCGTTTATCTGAAAAAAGTTAAGTGTAACGAAACTATAGAAAATTTAAATTTGTTTTCGATATATGTAATTTATTATTAGCGTTGGAATTAAATTGTTTCCGGGGTAATGCCGGGCAGATCAGCTAGTACATTATAATAATTATAAAGTACAATTAGTTCTTTTTCAGCAGTGATACATAAAACGATACCAATTTTTACAAATATAGTACAGCTTTTAGTTTTAATCATTTTAAAGAAACATCTTTTTGTCTATTCTTGTTGGTTTATTTCAAATTTATGTTTAACACATCAGCCTAAATTATCTTATTTTTAAAAATATCTGAAGAGATTCATACTTAACATTACTGTAAGTAAACCTGTTTTCAAAAAGAAATGAGAGTTAATTTAATTACTTGATAGATTTCGACTAAAACTAGAACTCGACCTGGTAAGGCAATAGGTTGAAATCATTTGTGCCAACTACGAAACATCTTGCTTCATTAATGAATGAGAATAACACTCATACAATATTATACTTCTCACCAACTCTTAACACAAAAATTGAGTACAGACAACCCCAGATTTTTTTTGTTCTTTGAGTGTCGTCAACTTCTATATTCCATGAAAGTTTGCTTTTCACGTGCTTATAAACAATGCACTTCCAGTTACTATGTACGCTTTGCTTCAAATATTGATATTTTTGTCGTCTTTCTTTTTGTCGGGATGTTTGGGTAAGAAATTAATAATGTTCATACAGTGGAACAATTTTTACTTTACTATAAGTAAAGTATAGTGATAGTGAAAAAATTCGATCTCGAGATTTTGACAGAATTACATGTTTTGAGGTCCCAAAAGTCGTTTTATGAAGGTTTTACGATGATGTCTGTGTGTGTGTGTGTGGGTGGGTGGGTGGGTGGGTGGGTGGGAGGGTGCGTGTGTTAGCATTGCTTGTTACCACGCAACGTTCCAGAATCTTTGATGGATCAAGTTGATATTTTACACAAAAATGGGCCCCATAAAGACGATGATCCCTATTGTTTGGGAAGAATTATGCATGATGGGAAAGTCACTTTTTTGCCAAAAACCGTTTTTTTTTAAACATGTATTTCTCCTATACTGAGAACCCTAGAGTTTTGAAATTTTGACATTATCTTTGAGGTTACAAATTGAACAAACAAAAAATATATTCAGAATTTTAAATCAACAGGAAATATTCTTTTTTCAATAAAATGTAAAAATTTTGACTTATAATTCAATCTCAAACCTTGTGAGAGCGATACAAGCCGTACTGTTTGACGGACAAAAATGAAACTATGCTTATAAATAGAACATTATGTGTAGAAAGAATTGAAATATTTTTTTTTAAAATTACATTCGCTAAAGGTGCGTTACAGTACGATTTCTGTTTTCAGAAAATGTTTTTTTGACGCTAAACGGCTCATTAAAACATAATGAAAATTTGACCAAAAATAGAACAAAAAATTAGGAATTCATAAAAAAAATCATGAAGTTTCAATTATGGGAAAGAGCAATAACGCTATAAAAACTGTTTGTTTATCTTAGACTAAGAGATCACCTGCTATACTTGTCGAATTTTTACTTTACTATAAGTAAAGTATAGTGATCGTGAAAAAATTCGATCTCGAGATTTTGACGGAATTACATGTTTTGAGGTCCCAGAAGTCGTTTTATGAAGTTTTTACGATGATGTCTGTGTGTGTGTGGGTGGGTGGGTGGGTGGGTGGGTGCGTGGGTGGGTGGGTGAGTGTGTTAGCATTGCTTGTTACCACGCTACGGTCCAGAATCTTTGATGGATCAAGTTGATATTTTACACAAAATTGGGCCTCATAAGGAAGAAGATCCCTATTGTTTGGGAAGAATTATGCATGATGGGAAAGTCACTTTTTTTGCCAAAAACCGTTTTTTTTAAAACATTTATTTCTCCTAAACTGATAATCCTAGAGTTTTGAAATTTTGACATTATCATCGAGGTTGCAAATGGAACAAACGAAAAATATATTCAGAATTTTAAAACACAGGAAATATTTTTTTTCAATAAAATGTAAAAATTTTGACTTATAATTCAATCTCAAACCTTGTGAGATCGATACAAGCCATACTGTGAGACGCATCACAATGAAACTATGCTTAAAAATAGAACATTATGTGGAGAATGAGTTGAGATATTTGTTTTCAAAAGTACATTCGCTAAAGGGGCGTTACAGTACGATTTCTGTTTTCAGAAAATGATTTTTTGACGCGAAACGGCTCATTAAAAAATAATGAAAATTTGACCAAAAATGGATCAAAAAATTAGCAGTTCATAAAAAAAAAATTCATGAAGTTTCAATTACGGAAAAGAGCAATGACGCTATAAAAACTGTTTGTTTATCCTAGACTAAGAGATCACCTGCTATACTTGTCGAATTTTTTATATTTTTTTTTTTACATTGTTTACATTGACTTAGAAATTTTTTGAGCAAATCCACTGATATAAAATTGATATTTATAAAGGAATAATTTAAATTGTTTATTGACTTATATGAGATGTAAGAGGAATAATATTGTGCAGGAAAATAATAACACTCACTCAGAAAGAATTCGTATATATGTTATTTGACAAAGGTGAAGGAAAATGATCTTATTAAATACTAAGAAGCTTATTATTATTATTATTTTAAAGATTAAAATTCTCAGTATAATAATTCTATAAAAGACCAAAAATGTAAATGATAATTCATAATTGGAATCTTTCGTTTAGAGATTAATAAATGTAATTATCGTACATCTTTAATTAACAAAGCACCTTAAAATAACATTTTCTTCGCTGTTTAAGATGTTTTTCAGAGAAGAAAAGGGTATTTTCCTGTTTTAAATTTTAAAATTTTACTTTAATATTCAATGTAGAAGGATGTCAAGTAAACGATGTAAGAAATCCATTCGTTCAAGCCATTGTAGGAGAATAAATCGTTTCAATAAATGTTCACTTTGGTTTTTCAAAAATGTTATTACTGCTGTAGTTATACTAATGAAATTATTTGCAAATAATAAATTATTTGTGAAGTACAAAAATAAGCTTATAAATTGATATGTCCTTCAATCACTATCTGTACTACCTCAGGAATGAAAGGCTAATAATTATATCCCATTTAGATGTTTACGTTATGCTTAAATGAGACGATACGTTTTATATACTCAAGAAATTTAACATTAAGTTACTTATAGTAAAGTAGAGTGTAGGCCACTCCAGATTTTTTATATTTTTTTTATTGTTTACATTGACTTAGAAATTTTTTTGAGCGATTCCACTGAGATAAAGTTGATATTTATAAAGGAACAATTTAAATTGTGTATTGACTTATATGAGATGTAAGAGTAATAATATTGTGCAGGAAAATGATAACACACACTCAGAAAAAATTCGTATATATGTTATTTGAAGGGGAAGGAAAATGATCTTATTAAATACTAAGAAGCCATAAAATTCAAAGTATAATAAACTGTAAAAAACCAAAAATGTAAAAGATAATTCAAAATTGAAAACTTTCGTTTAGAGATTTATAAATGTAATTATCGTACATCTTTTATTATAAATCACCATAAAACAACATTTTCTTAGCTGTTTATGATGTTTTTCAGAGAAAAAAAGGGCATCTTCCTGTTTTAAATTTGAAAATTTTACTTTAATATTCAATGTAGAAGGATGTCAAGTAAAGATGTAAGAAATCCACTGGCTATTTGAACAAAAGCCATGTTCTCTTGTAGGAGAATATTTCGTTTCTAGAAATGTTCACATGTGTTTTTCAAAATTTTTATTACTGCTGTAGTTATACTTATGAAATTATTTGCATCAGCTGTGTGATATACAAAAATAAGCTTATATATTGATATGTCCTTCAATCACTATCTCTACTACCTCAGGAATAAATGGCTAATAATCATATCCCATTTAGATGTTTACATTATGCCTATAAGAGACGTTATATATTACATACTCATGAAATTTGATATTAAGTTAGTTATAGTAAAGTTGAGTGTAGGCCACTCCAGATTTTTTTTCTTACAATGTTTACATTGACTTTGAAATTTTTTGAGCGAATCCACTAGATAAAATTGATATTTATAATTGAGCAATTTAAATAGTTTATTGACTTATACGAGATGTAAGAGGAATAATAGTGCTACATGTAAAAAAAATCACCGCCAATAAACATAAATAAATTACCTTTGTCTTCCATAGCACGATGGATTGTCTCATAAAATGCTTTAATAAATCTATATAATGCACTCTTGAGCATAACTTAATATCAGTTACAATTACATTATCATTGTGAATGTAGTACCTTTCCATGCTATTTAAATGTAATGAATGACTCTTTCCTCAAGAAAGAGGACTTATGTTTGTTGAGAATTGTTGAAGTTTGTTTTGTTGAAGTTTGTTCATACTTATTATTTTAAAAAATTAGAAGCTCCCAACTATAAAAGATTTAAATTATGCTGAATAGCTGGCTTTGACTTCGATTTGAGTATGTAAACTGGCTAATTACTAATATTTTTTTTCTGAATATACATTCATAGCAAACTTATAACAGAGTACAGAAGGCAGGAAAAGGATAACACTCACTCAGAAAAAATTCGTATATATGATATTTGACAAAGGGAAAGGAAAATGATCTTATTAAATACTAAGATGCCATAAAATTCCCAGTATAATAATTCTATAAAAGACCGAAACTGTAAAAGATAATTCAAAATTGAAATCATTCGTTTAGAGATTAATAAATGTAATTATCTTACATCTTTAATTATAAATCATCTTAAAACAACATTTTTTCTTCGATGTTTATGATGTTTTTCAGAGAAAATAAGGGTATTTCCCTGTTTTAAATTTGAACATTTTACTTCAATATCAATGTAGAAGGACGTCAAGTAAAGGATGTAAGAAATCCACTGGCTATTTGAACAAAAGCCATGTTCTCTTGTAGGAGAATATTTCGTATCAAGAAATTTTCACTTTGGTTTTTTTAAAAAATGTTATTACTGCTGTAGTTATACTAATGAAATTATTTGCATCAGCTGTGTGATGTACAAAAAAAAATAAGCTTATATAGATATGTCCTTCAATCACTATCTGTACTACCTCATAATCATATCCCATTTAGATTTTTACATTATGCTTAAATGAGACGTTATATATTATATACTCAAGAAATTTAATATTAAGTTACTTATAGTTGAGTTGAGTGTAGGCCACTTCAGATTTTTTTATATACAACTTGAGGCAGCCATAAATCAGGTTTTTGTTTAATCAATATCACTATTTAGTCTTCTTCAGAACCGAAGGATCCTACGAAATAAGATATACTATCTACATTGAAACCAGTTTAGACATTGTTGTTTTACCAACTCATTTAAACTTGTAATTGATAAAGAAGTAATTGATACGATTCCGTTAAATAAAACAAAAATATGCCAACAACGCTGCTATTAAGTTTACATATTTGACAAAATACTAAATAAAAAAGAACTTTGCACTGAGCTAAACTAAATTGGTGTTTATGTTTTAAAATTAGTCGACTGAAATTAGTATAATAGTAATAAGTTGGATAACAAAAATGTTAGATGAAGCGAAATCCATTAATTATCCTGAAGTGACATATTATTTAATACAATATAGGTTTTGTCTATGGTTTCATGAGGAAAATTTGTGTTTCATTAATACCTTTACCCCAACAGCAAAAGAGTGGAACATCATTTAAATAGTCACCACGCCCTTAGAATGCGAGAGTCGATAATTGTTCGTCAGTTTTTTCCAGTTTGTGAATGGATGTTTCTGATCTTTGCTGCAGCTTGTGATAAATAGAACTTTCTACTGCAGATTGTTGTACAGTCATAGAAAATGACATTACCATCATACGTGATTACAATTATAATATACTTTGCAGAAAATAAAAACAATATAATACTAAGAAGATTTCTTCAGTGTATATTCAACATCCATTACTCACTTCTCTTTTTTTCAAAATAATCATTCACTCCAAAGGGATGTATGCAGAAGAGATGCTCTGCCAAGTGTGGTTTTGGCAGGGGTGGTATTTTGAGGCGGGTGAAATATAGTTAAATAAAAACTAAGACAAATCTGGACTGTTTGCTTTAATTCACTATAACTTTAGCATTTTAACTGCAAGAGGTTAGTACATGAAACCGCCAATTTATTTCATCATGTCTAAAAGTGTATATGTTTTCAGTTATTGTAGAGGGTCAGAATTCGAATATAGAGCTTCGGTAAGGTAGTTAAGAATTTGCTTTTTCTAATTTTACCTTGAAAATTAGTCTCAAATATTTATTTTAATTATGATCATTAAGTCATATTAATTCATGAGAACAATACAATATCAAATTTTAAAAAATGCTAATATTTTATTAGCTTGTACAAGACCAATTTTCATTTATCACACAAAGATTTTTTCATAGAAACTAATATGTCAGGTGGCTCAAATGATAAGCTGAAAACATATAAATATCGAAATTTTTTTATCGAGAATTAACAAAGGTGAAACGGGGTGGAAGAGGATGCAAGTCATAGGAACACCCTGGGTGGCAAACGAGTCACCAAGCCTGGAGCATCACACAAAGCACGAGAGGATGCCTTTTCAGAAAATTTCAGGTATCACCTGTAGTCATACTACAGGAAAATACTGTAGTCACCGTAATTTTGTGTCAATGCAATTATCAATTAAAAAAACAAATGGTATTTACATAAACTTGCTCATATATCTCAAGAGTTTATACAACTGTATTATTGCTTCAATTAACATAATATTAGCTATTCCAATTCATTTGATGGTTGTTTGAAACAAAGATTAGTTTTAAGATGAATTGCCAGCTTGTTCGATATGCAGCCACTTAATATTCCCATGGCTTTACCCTACATCATCAACTTCTCAAGACAAGTCTGAAATGTAGAAGCGTGTCATGTGTCTGTACTCTTACTGCATGTATAATTGCTATGCCTAATAAAATCTACTAAATAGAAGATAAATAATATAGAAGTGCATTGAACAAGATAACGGCATTATCGTTCGTCTTAACGTACCATTGTATTCCATTGTACCATTGTATTGTACCATTATATTCCTCGGTTCCAGCAGCATATAACATAGACTTCATAAAAGTAAACCTCAAACAAGCACAGTGTTACGTGAATAATTATTCTAACATTTGAATATAATTTTCGCCTTCTAATATGTACTTAACAAATTAAAATTCAATTACTTACATACATACTAAACATATAACTAAACTTCAATTCCGTTCACTTAATATAATTAATGCACCTGACTATTTAAATCATGATTTTTAAACGAAGAAAAGAGGGTTGAATTTTTAAATTTCACAAGAAGGTATTAACTTTTAATAGCCTGTTTTTGTCAAGTATGCAGGTAGGTGACATGAAACGAGGCACACCTTGCAAAATTACGTTGTAAAACTCGTTGAGAGCCAGTATTCTTTCCTAAAATGTATTTCAGTCCCTGAAAGTAATTTTCCCCCTTACTTTGAATATTGCATAGTTTTTTTGTAAAATCTTTCATTAAATGTTAAAGTATTTATTTCTATCTTTTTTTGTGAAATATAAATTTTTTACTATTAATGAGGTAGGGATAAGTAACTTTTCTAAAATAGGGAAACTCAACAAGTTTTAATAAATTTTGCATATTCAGTAAAATTAGTTACAACCCAACATTAGTTGGGTTTTGAATCTAACGAAGACCGGTTGTTGTGGTTGAAGAATCTTAGTTTTTTTTCCCATTTCATATTGTGGTTTGATAATATATATATAGGTGTGTTCTCTAATCGAGGTTCGGTCAATTTTCCAGGATAAAAAATCAAACTCTCGTTGCCAACGTTTCGTTTTTATTTAAAACCTTTTTCATAGCAGAAGTAAGAATTTTTTAACTAAGGAAATAAAATTTACATTATTTAAAGGAACAACAATGTTAACCGGACAAAACCTTCGACTAGACTGATTTAAAGGAACAACAATGTAAATTTTATTTTCTTAGTTAAAAAATTCTTACTTCTGCCTATGAAAAAGGTTTTAAATAAAACCGAAACGTTGGCAACGACAGTTTGATTTTTTATCCTGGAAAATTGACCGAACCCGATTAGAGAACACACCTATTTTATCAAACGGTCGATATATTATTGAATCTGTTATATATATATATATATATATATATATATATATATATATATATATATATCAGCTCAAAAACGAAGAAAAGCAACACACAGAGAAAGAGACACCTTAAAAACTCAAATTTTCGGATGATCCATGTTCAGGAGAAAAGAGAATGGGCGACCATACATTACCGTGCTTCAGGAGAAAATTTGAGTTTGTAAGTCTCTTTCGTGTAGAAAGACAGGAGTCTCTGTGTGCTGCTTTTCTTCATTTTTAAACTGATTTGCGTTTAGTTTGGATCTTTTTTTCGAATTTCGAGTGATATATATATATATATATATATAACTATAAATTGGTAGCAGATTGTAGTTAGGACAGCTTTTACTGAAATGAACTGCAGTGTTATCATAATCACAATCTTCTGACTAGAAGATTCAATCCTACAAACAAATAATCTGATTTTCAGGCTCAACGAAACTAGAGAACTAGATATGAAAAAGATTCACCATCCCATCCTTCAATTCGTACATGGTGCAAGAAATTTATGGAGACAAGGATAGTATTGGATAAAGAGAGGACCATTGGCACTGCTGCCAGAGAATTGCAAATACTACGTTCAACACTGCACAAGGTTCTCCACAAGAACTTACGTTTGTAAGCTTACAAGTTCAAATTTTCCCGGTTATTGAGCTAAATTACAAGCCAAAACAAAGATAGTTTGTTGGAGAAATGCGTCCTAGCATTTCCATACTTAGTTCTGTAGTTTCCTTGAGTCTGTACATACGACTTTGTTTCAGTGAACCACGATACACTTTGTGCTTAAGAAGTAGCCATTTTAAAGGGATTCAGTGAGTCAGTATGTGAAACACAAGAGTTCTATGTGGAAAAAACTTTAATAAACACTTATTAAAATAAAAAAACTCTGGTTAAGATATTTTCACAAACAGCTTTTGTAATACATTTCTCCAATTTTAAAGAGACTTTGTGGAACCCTGTAAATAAGTTTATATATATATAAGATTATACAGGGTAACGAGGTCAAAGAATGAAATAAAAGTAGACATAGTAAAAGTAAAAAGGGAATCAAAGTAGGATTTATCTGTATAATAAAAGGAATTACGTAGAAAATAATCCCTTCTTCAATTTCTTTTTTAATTTTACTTAATCTCCTTTTATTTCTTTCCTTGATATTTTTATATTGTATAATTATATATATATATATATATATATATTATATATATATATATATACATGTATTTTTATATAACAAGATTTCACATAAAGATGTAAAATAACAACGTGTAATAACAAAGAATAATTTTCATTTTTTGTTGTTAAAAAAACATATTTATTTGTGCCGAAGTTATGTTAAATTAGGTTTTGGTGATTAGGTGCGTAACAAAAGTCATCTTAATCAGCTCATCCCATCGGATTGGAGGAAAGTAGTCTTTGATTATATTTATTGGCAACTTAGAAAGGTCTGTAAAAATTTTTCTAATGAACATAATAAAAAACTTGCGGTTGAAAAATGTTAGTCTTTTTTCTCTATTTCATATTGTGGTTTGATCATTTATTTTTATATCGATTTATATGTTTCATGAATGTATTTTTTGTCTTTTTAAAACGTGTCACCGGCCAGATCCTGTTTAGATTATTCCCTGGTAGTAGAAAATTAATAAGATTTAACTCTCTTTACAAAATTATGAACAAAATTTGAGTAATTGAAAACAAAAAAGCGTTAATGTTGAAATATACTTCTATAATTTTTTGTCGTTCCTTTCTTATAATAAACAAAATGTACGTTATGAAATATATAATTAAATTTATTTGGAGTCACTGTTGGCTTATGGGCAGTGACTAATAATGTGTGTTGAAAGACATTTAGTCGGAATGGTCGTCTTGGAAACAGACCTGAATGAAGCTCCTTCTATACACATGAGTGAACAATACACTACAGCAATGCAAACACAGCTTCCGCCAGCTTCCCAGGTCTTTGTGCCTTTTCAGCTCCCTATTCTGTGAAGATTAATGCTCAAGTATTGCCCACAATTCACTAATTATTCAGTACAAACTGGTAGCTTTACAGCTCATATTTCATGTCAGACATTACAGTGGTTAAGAGTTTTGAGGTAACCTAGAGCTAACAACATATATATTTGTTCATATTCTAAACTTTGTTTAAGAGATAGCTAAAGACGACTCTAGAGTAGTCTATACTAAATTTTAATATATGTTAAATCTTGACCAAAGTCATTGGTAATCCCTTTAACTGAATACTTTGCTGTTATGTTGACAACTCCATTTTACAAGTTGTAACAGAAATCTAATCATCTCAAAGCACTTAGAAAAATGAAAACAGCTGATTAATAAGCCATATTAGGAGTACTCATACAGTATAGTAATATTATTAATCAATTCATTAAAAAGAATTATTATTAATAAACGATGTTAATAATTAAATTTGATTATTAATCAAATTAATAATCAACCCCTGAAAATTAAAAACAATCCATCAATAACTCAAAATCGAGTATTTTCATGATCATTAAACTTCACTTATCGTAAAGATGAAATTATTTTCTACAACATAAATCATTTTTATCTTTGTAACCCTACAATGCATATGGTAGAGTTCATTCTCAACTCATATTAGCTGTCGTGTTAGGGAGTTTATAAAAACTTAATAAGTAAATAATAAAGTTAATTATAATGAAATTATTTACAATAGTAATTTATATTGGTATATTGTTAGGTTTTAATCAAATGTTAAATTTCTAGAATAACCAAAAAAGAAAGAAATAATTAGTACTTATTTTGATGTAAAATAACTTTTCTTTTATTGCTCAAAAACAATTGAGCATCAATTATAATTCAATTAGAATATATATTTGTGGAGTTCCATTAAAATTTGTTCAACTGTGTCGTTCTTAGAGTGCTTAGAGTATTTTAAATACACACTAAATCACCCACACAGATTTTGTCTCATCAAACATATATAGGAAACGGATTCAGGTGATTTGAAAACGTATAAATTTTTCAAAGCTCAAAACCGTTTTGTTTTAATGACAATAGTAAGACTTACACGGAAGTTGTCATAGGCAGATGTTAATATTTTTATCCAAGACTCTGCGACCCTCGAATATCCTCCGTCTATGCCACCTGATGAAATATTTATAAATATGATCCACTCCATATAAATAGAACCTTTAGGAAATACATTTACATGGACAGAACAAAATATTGCCCAAAAACAAGCGGAGACATTTCCGCACCAACTAGGAAATATCTGACGAATTTTATGAAGATCCATCAATGAAGATTGTCAAATATTGATAAGTGTTCATATTTTGGACACGCACCCACCCACTCCTCACACACACCGAACCATCTTAAGAATACTATAAATGGATTCAGAAGACGTGCAAACGAATAAATCCATCAATCATTAAATGATCATTTTCACGATCATTAAACTTCACTTATCGTAAAGATAAAATTATTTTCTACAAGACAAATAAGTTTTGTCTTAGTAAAACCATTTTCTATAAATAAAGTAACTAATCTTCATTGCTTTTGAAGTAATTCAAGTTTCAGGGGGATTTTTCATGGGATGGTGACATTATATTGTACTGATTTTCATAGAATGACTTGTTCGATATTTTAGTTTTTGGTTTTCATTTTTGGGAGTTCTAGTTTTTCAAAGGGACAAATAACATATTTTTGCACAAACTTCAGCATTTAGATAATTTCATTTTTGACATTTAGATGAATGTAGAAATTTAATATATTGTCAAACTGTTGTAATTTAGACAAATGATACCTGTTTGTGAAGAAGTTTGACGTCAAAACTGATGACGTCACTTATAGGCTCTCCGTTATCAGTGACGTAGTAGACGAGAAGATGACTGACAGGGGCCATGACTGCCTCAACCAGGAATCTGAAACAGTCCATTGAGTTATTAAGCTGCTACAATAACTTGTCTTTACTGCAATTAGTGAAACGCCAAATCACACACGGTATGAGAAAATTAGCAGAATATTACATTTCACCATTTTAGCACAAAATTCATTACACATTTGTCTCGTTTCTCATGCATTCAATAGTTTAACACCACCAATAACATGTTATTAGTTATCAGGTAAACATTTTTTTTTTTTAAAAACGTTATCTATTAGTTTGGCTTGAAACTAAGAACACAGTAAACATAACGAGATTGCTCAAACATATTTAAGTGTATTAAAAGATAAAGCCTTATTATAGAAAACTACTTCAAAATGTAACATTAAAGTCGATAGTATAGGGAAATTAGTGAATGGATATTATACGCTCATGTGAAAAAATTTAATTTCATATGAATGACGCTGAGTTTCCTTTGTAGTATGCATTGTTGTTTAAAAACAATAGGATACATTTCCGATAGTCGATTAACTACCACATTTTGAATACTCACCCACACTCCCACATACACCGAAACATCATCCAAGGATACCATAAATGGATTTAGAGACCTGAAAATGTCTAAATCCATCAAAAACTCCAACAAATCAATTGTTTCCATGAATCCTAAACTTTATATGCAGTCTCAGTTCTTTTTCTGTAATATCTTTATAAATAAAATAATGATTTTGTCTGTACATTGCTTAGAACTGACTGATTTCAAGTTTTCTTTACGTTTCATACATTGGAGAAACCGAATCCACCCTTAGAAAAATTTCTGTCGGTTTGTCGGTTTGTCGGTTTGTCGGTTTGTCGGTTTGTCCGCAAAACTTTGTCACAAGTAAACTCAGCCACCATAAGACATATAAAGCTGAAACTTTTACAGTATATTTGTGTAGGTCTAACTTAAAATATAGGCTATGAATTGATTGGAAATTCAACGTAGAAGTGAAGTTATGGACGTTTAACGCAAAAATGTTTGTCACAAGTAAACTCAGCCACCATAAGACATAGCGAGCTGAAACATTGACACTGGATTTGTGTGTGCCTAACTTAAAATATGGGCTCTAAATAGATTATTAATTCAGTACAGAAGCGAAGTTATGGGGCTTTTAGCTGTATTTTCCTAACTTCACAGACAAGTTTGTTTTGAAAATACACAGGTGTGGCAAGTAGGTATTGTTAGTTGATTTTAATTTCAATTGAGCATATGCATATATTGCGTATTTGACATCATTGAAATGGTGTTTCACAGAGTTAAGGATGTACTATCTATTGAGAATAAATGTTTTTGTAAACGAGCAATTCTCAGCCCTTAATATGAACAGGCAGGAGAAATCAACAAACAAGTTCTTACGCTATATGAAGCCGAGGAAAGAACTTACAAGTCAGTAAAGAGATTGGATTAGTGATGAAGAAGCAGTTCATTATCTAATTGAATTTCTTGACTCTTAATTTATTTCTCCTGGACTGCCTGCTCATGAGTAAAAACTTAAAGTAGGAGCACCAATGATGCTGCAATTTATAGCAGTAACAAATTTCATGTTACGAAACATGAGTGACCCAAAAACTGTGCAACGGGACACGACTCTGAGTTCGTGCTCTACACAGATATGCCATAGAGGCGGACATAATGACTGGATGTGGTATTGGGGAGTCTTCCGAACCACTGTCTGTTTCCATTCAAATGATTGCAAGGTCCCCTCAGAGTCTATTTCGCAATGACGTTAACTAAGTCGCAAAGGGAGACTTTATCTAACGCAGGAATTCAAGTTAGCGAAACCAAGTTTTTCTCACATGGTCAACTGTAGTTTACTTGCTCAATAGTCAGAGGTTTCAACTGATTGTTCTTCCATGAACTTGAAGGACAGACAGCTAATGTAGTGTATACAGAGGCATTTGTTTAACACTGTACTAATAATGGTGTTTTCTACTATTCTATAATTTCTAATTATAGTATTAGTATAATACTATAATTGATATGTTGGAATACCAAGTATAATAGAATTTTTGATTCCGTCAAAGATGGGTACATTTGCTAGTAGTAACTATAATATGAAATATAAAATAATATAGTTTATATTTCATATAAATATGAATTTATATTTTATATAAATTTTATTTATATATCACAATTATATAAAATATGATTTAGATATAAAATTTATACATATTTTTAAATATATATATATAATTTTAATATGAAGTATACTTTTATATATAAAAATGTAATAAAAATATATACAACATATTTATATATATATCAATCATTATAAAAATATGTTTTTATAAATTTATTTTTATTTTACATTATATAGATCACTAAAACTGTAAGATACATAGTTACATTGAGAGTAAAGTAGTATGCTTTACATAATATAATAGTATTAAAGGATACTATTAATTGCTCGTACGTAGATGATTGCTTTGTTATAAAAACAGATGTAACTCATTTTTAAAGCCTAAAATAATCATTTGAAGTTAGTTCAAGACTTAATTTTACAATAGAAGCTGGCATTGAAAAAAAAATCAATTCTTTGAACTGAGCGTTACCTTTCAAAATAATAAACTAAAGACATCTTTATATAGAAGTTTAAGTAGCACAGCAATTTAACTACACATGATTGAGTGTTCTCACGAAATTAAGATGCCACTATCAAATAATAGTTACTCACACAAACACTTTCACAGTATTTTAAAACGATGCATTTAATAGATTTAACTTAGAAAACTATAACATATCACACAAAATTTGAAAACTTTATTACAAAATCCAAGAATATTTGACTAATGGAGTGATATAACTGAATATTGTTAAAAAAAAAAAGTAAACAGTATTAACCCAGAATGACATATGGTCATAATTTCTTTTTACCAAACTTGACAAGAAGTTAAATAATAATGAAGAATAGTTCCAGTTTTATGGATATTAAACTGAAGGAAGCAAATCTAGTGTATGAGAACACATGTCACATCGGGAGGTGCGAGACCCGAGTTTTTCTCAACCTGGGTAGTCCTATGTTGTGGCGGTAGTTTTGTATTGATGGTTTAGAAGAATTGGTCAATATTTGGAAGGTATGATACTTTTAAATGATTGTGATTAAGTAATGAAAAATAACAGATAAAACACATTAACACAAATCTTATTATTTAGTAGCAAACTGGTGAATTAGAAAATCTACTCACTAACATTTTCTCATATAGGCAATGGTGTTATGAAATAATAAAAAAAACCGCCGAATTCACATTCTGATTGAAAATAAAATTAGAAAACTCGTCGTTAGTTCTGTACAAAGCTCTTATTTGTTATCAATCAAGAACGAGACGATACTACAGTGTAATGTTGAAATTAAACTTCAGTTTTCTAATTATTTCGTTAATAGTGATGCAACATCGAAATTGAAACTTGGTGCTAGGTATCGGAGTTTAGCAGACATCAGAAACAAGTTGGAAAAATCAATCAATATTTAACACACTAAAGGCACAATACGTGAACAATGGTACTGCTTTATCATACTACTTTATAAAAAGTAGATTTTACTCATAATCACTGAATTTTTACGACTAAAGAAAGTTGTAACTGAAACACGAGTTTCAGAAGAAAACTCTCTGGACTAGCTACACACAACTTTACTATAACTATAAATACTATTGAAATTATATAGATGTAATATCAAACTCATAGATTATCAATTAAATGATTTCATTTGTTTTAATGTGGTTGTACTCATTTTATCAGTTTAGAAAAAAATCGGAATTATTCTTCCAGAACATGCTGTTATTACTTCAATTAATATTATTACACCGGCTCCTGCGCTCTGCAGTCATAAATGTCCTATTGTGATTCTCTTTGCGTCGCTAAAATTGACTTTATTTTTAAGTTCTCTAATAAACTTTATAATGGTCAATCGAGAAGTATTTCTCATTTCGATTAGTTTTGGGTATAATTTGCTAAATCTTTAACTTCTTAAAGAGTTTGCCACATAATCCATAGAATGTGTCTAAAGGATTCCGTCTCTTCTAACCATAGTCTGCTTTCTTCGTCTGATGTTAATTTCAGCTTGCATAAATGTTAGTTCAGAAAACAATGTCTGGATTGTTATTCCACATATGAGCCGTTTATTTTGAAAGTGGCCTAATTCCATTTTCCAAAAAAATTTAGCTGGCTATTTAAATAATTACATTTTTACGTTATCTTTACCTTTTGCAGCAAATTGTACAAAATTTATTTAAAATTACTAAGAATTTTTATAAGAAAAATTAGTTGATAAATAAAATGACAATATTTTTAAATTTTGTAAAACGCAAACCCTTAAATATCTCGATTTTAACATAAATGGAATTAGGCCACTTTCAAAATAAGCGGCTCATATATTTCTTTTATCTCATTAGGTTCATTTAGAATAACTTGTCTAGACTGATTTATACTTCGTTGTTATATCCATCTTTTATTTGTTTCTCTCTTTATCTATCTTGAGAAAGTTGCGTGGTGTAGGGCAAAAAGGTTTCAGACTACAGGAAGTTTTTTTGCTTCAAAATTTTCCAGCCTCTTCACTACTTAATTCCCCTGTATTCCCAAGTATCCAGGTGCCCACATGAGAGTTAACTTATTTTTTCTTGGTAGATTCCACACTAATTTTGAATTTAACTTATGGATTTCAAAGCTTTCAAGGTGGCCTGAATGTCTGATATAATGTAACTATATCCTCAAATAATACAAAAATGTTTTTAGAATTTGCACCATGTAAAACTCTACCACATGCATTTCTGTGTTAAAGAAAGAGGTTTTTCTTCCCTTGATTTTAGACATTTTGAAATCTGGGCCTATAATACACAATTCATCTTGGTTATTAATTTCTACCAGGTAAGTTTGCCAGTCAAGACCACCTTACCCGAAATCAGAATGATTTCAATCCAGGTAGTCACTTCGAACCCTCCTAATTAATTTGATTTTGGGGAACATTGCATCTGGCAACAAATCGTCCAATCTATAATTGTTTGGTTCTATTGTATTTTTGAATATTTTATCTCAGAAAGAGCCATTTTCATTTCAACCAGTCTGAGTAGACTGCAGACGACAGCCTCATTTTTGATAAATATATCTAAGGTGGTGAAGTTTAATAATAAACAAAAAAAAACACATACACACACACTCAACATACATACACAACCACACATACATCTTCGAAAAAAATGAACTTTACAGACTTTAAAACGTGTAAATTTACACCAGTCAAAATCTGAGGTAAACTTTTTTCATGATTACTATACTTTACTCATAGTAATGTAAAAATTTACATAACAGTTTTTGCAAAAACAATGATCCCTCGATTTTGAAAAAAAAATAGCCTATACAGTCCTTAAGTTAGTTCTTTCACTTCAACATATTATGGGTTTGAATGATGTTTAGTGGAATATAAAATATTTCGTTACATCAGAGAAATCAGTTCAAATTATCAAAGAATGAAGATTTGGAATCTTGTTTTTGTTAAAAAAACAAGCGAAGAGTAAACGTCTGATATGATAGCATCAACATTAGTAATCCCTCTCACTAGCCAAACTGCGGAAGTATCAATACTATTTTACTACTTACTGAATAACAAATGTATCAAAACAAAAGGGTTTTTCGTAATTCTACATTTGATGGTTACTATCTAATATACTGGTGGATAGTAAAATTTAAGTATTAAAAAATGTGAGCCTCTGTAGGCGTTGTTAAGAAAAAATTTGAGAAACAATGATTATATTAGATGATGAGATTCATTTGTCAAGATGATTCAAGTTACTAAAAGTCTGAACAGAGGATATTTTTTTTAATATATTTTATTTTCTTAAACCACTACATTGACTGAATTTAAAAGTTACCTATATGGATTAATAAACATGAAAAAATTTTGTGATTATATTTCAGATTCTTTTAGGTGAAAATAAAGTTTTAATATTTTTTAATATCTTCCATCTTGTAATGCTGAGATTAGAACATAATAAAAACAAAAAGAATGGCAACCACAGAAGACGTTTGCACTCATTAAAAGATGTTAATAAAACATTGGATCACAAAGCATTCAACTCTTATAAACGTATAACCTAAATAGAATCCCGGCAGTGTGCAATTAAAATCTATTTCTCACTTCTGTAGAAGATAGCATTATTCTATAATGTTAATAATTAAATTGGTAATCATGATAATACATGCATTGCTTGAAATTTTCTTAAAAAAGGAATCCGTTTCTGTTCTCTGATATTACAAAAAAAATAAACTGTTTAGGTATTGCCGCTAAACTGGCACACGCATTACAAAAACAAGGATATCAGGACTGAATCTGGCTTGATTCCAGTATAGACACAATCGTATTTTACCAGTCTAATATTCAAGACAAATTTATGACTAGATCCAATGGTCAGAGTAATCCATGATTTGTCGATTAGGCATACCAATAATCATTCTTTTCAGATTCGTGCAAATGATTCAATATATATAAAATCAAATTAAAATGGTTTGACAAGACAACAAATATGATAAACATGGGAAATGACCACTAATGTTTAAAACAAAACTCACATTTATTTTTCGATTTCTGTTATCATTACTTCTTTTCCTAATAATGACAAAGGTGAAAATATCACAGTCAGTTTTGTTTGTAGCTTTTAACGTTATTTTCTCTGAGTTATTGTTTATAATAAATATATATAACAAGATTTCACAATAAACACGTGAAATTATGTTAAGTTAACACATTAATTATGTTTGAACAATCAATGTTCAAACCACAGTTGAAAGGTCTTAGTCTTTTTTTCCCATTTATTATTATAAGTTGAACATATATATAAATTTGATAAAAGTATCGACCCTGAAATAAGAAAAATCCATTGTATGTATGTTTAGGTAAGAAAATAAAGTAACGGCAAAAATAAATAATGTAAAAAAATATAAATAAATAATTAATGTAAAAATTACATTAACTGAATGAAGATAAAGTAAGCAAGTAAAACAAATAATGCTTTAATGAAGTATGAATAAGCAAAAAATATGGCACTAAATAAATTAAGTAGTTTGAGATAAAACTTAATAAAGTAAAGAATCTTTTCAGGAGAGCTGAGGTGCACATTGTGATTTTTTACACTACTATGTTTCACTCGCAACCACTAGTAATCATTAGAGAAGAGACTGTGATAGTTAGAATGAATAGCAGCCAACGGTTGAATGGGAATGATTGTTAATTGAACTTATACGGCAGTTAAGAGTTGATAATTGTACAGGTAATTAGGTATAGATTTTGGAAGTTAAACTCCTCTGGGGGGAAAAATACAGAAGATGTGGATAATCGTGGAGGTTTTGGAAAGTGCAAACAAATGTCCTGGTGGTGGAGGAAGATAAGCGGGGAAGTGGGGTTCTGGTTAATAGGGATTACCTAGTTTATTACTGGTGCACTTACTTTATTTCAATACTTCCATCATACTCCTTCCATGTAAACAGGAATGTGCATCGTGGTGTGTTTGGTATTCCACTCTTATTTTTCCTGTCGAAGATTAAACCAAAAATGAGATATTCTGTATGGCCTAGAGAATTATTTTTTATTTACCATGCAAAGTCTTAGGATGGTTCCTCAGAGTCACATTTGCAAATTATTACATATGCCACATTGAGAGTAAAGTAGTATGCTTTACATAATATAATAGTATTAAAGGATACTATTAATTGCTCGTACGTAGATGATTGCTTTGTTATAAAAACAGATGTAACTCATTTTTAAAGCCTAAAATAATCATTTGAAGTTAGTTCAAGACTTAATTTTACAATAGAAGCTGGCATTGAAAAGAAAATCAATTCTTTGAACTGAGCGTTACCTTTAAAAATAATAAACTAAAGACATCTTTATATAGAAGTTTAAGTAGCACAGCAATTTAACTACACATGATTGAGTGTTCTCACGAAATTAAGATGCCACTATCAAATAATAGTTACTCACACAAACACTTTCACAGTATTTTAAAACGATGAATTTAATAGATTTAACTTAGAAAACGATAACATATCACACAAAATTTGAAAACTTTATTACAAATTACAAGAATATTTGACTAATGGAGTGGTATAACTGAATATTGTTAAAAAGAAAGTAAACAGTATTAATTCTAATGTAGTGCAATCAGTTATTATGTGGTATTTACTCATTGTAGGGTAAATCTAATGAAATGGTCTCCACATATAAAAATTTTAATGATATAAACAACGCGTTTCGAACACGTAGTGTTCTTCCTCAGGCATTATCTAAGGATGAGTACCTCTGAATAAGACTCCTTAGTTAATCCTTAATCCTTAGTTAATGCCTGAGGAAGAACACTACGTGTTCGAAACGCGTTGTTTATATCATTAAAATTTTTATATGTGGAGACCATTTCATTAGATTTACCCTACAAACAGTATTAACCCAGAATGACATATGGTCATAATTTCTTATTACCAAACTTGACAAGAAGTTAAATAATAATGAAGAATAGTTCCAGTTTTATGGATATTAAACTGAAAGACCAAATCTAGTGTATGAGTACACATGTCACATCGGGAGGTGCGAGACCCGAATAACACATGTATCAAAATATCAACAAATTCTTTATCCAAGATAATAAAAATCCATCTGATATTTCAAAAAATTATACAGAACATGTCCATAAATGTAATCTGACAAGATGGATAATGGTCAATGAAACTAAAAGCAATTGTGAAGAAAAAGACAATTCTTGATTACAGCTAATATAAGCAATAATAATACAAGAAAAAAATCAAGAATTAAACATTGAAATTGACAAAACAAGACCCATCAATTCGTTTACAAGTAAAACAAGAGATAAACCTCCTCTAATCGCCTAATCTATGCTTACCTGACATACATGTACAAACAATTGAACCTTCAACTACCACTCCTACCAACCTTTAAATATAAATATCAAGAATCTCAATATATTTTCTCTCCAACCCTCTTTTATTTCCAATATGTTTGGTCTCCAACCGTCTCTTCGCAAGCATGCTTGGCATCCCTATCTCTTCTCTTCTCATGACAGTTAAGCCAAAAATTAGAGAAAGAAAGTGTGTGTTTTCGAAATGATTGCAAATCGTGAGTGTTATTTCACGTGTTTATGTGAAATCTTTATATATATATAAAGCTCTAAACCACAGGGAGAAAATCAGAAAGCAAGAGGTCTTCGTCAGTCTCGCTCATATAGTATCAGTATTGTCAGTCATTTCTCTGATTTTCTTACTATGGTTTAGACATTGATATTTATTTCAAGTGATTACTGTGAAAACCTGTTATAAATATGTTACCATTGAATATACATTATTACGTAGACAATTTTTTATAAATGAAGACCTATAGTTTTATTCTACTTTTCTGCCTACTGCGGTGCTCCTATGGCGACATTTTTACGGACACTATATCACTTGGAGTGCCCGTGATTTGGTCCTCATGAAAATACGAAAAGACTCGTTAGAATTATAAATAAAAAGAAACTGTAACATTATGAATGTTGTTTAACCATTAATGATTAAACTATGTATTTTACTTTGGTTATGAGCATCGGTTTTTTTACTGCATGCATTTATTTGTTTTCTGGATATGTTTTTTTTCATTTATGAGCCTCTTGATTAAATTATGTTCATCATCTATATTCTTTGTATTCTCTAAATTAAAGTTATTTCTTTTCTTTATTGAGCTATATACAAAAGAACACATTTTTCAATGTTCAGGTATCAACATACCTGATACCAGTTTCTTAACAACTTTTTCAATTATTTTAAATGACATTCTCGTTATTTCGTCTACAGAATAAGGCATAAAACCTATAGTCAACATGTTTCGAGTGATCAACATTCATCTTCTGGATATGAATAGCTTCTTATATTTATTATATATGCAAAGTGAAGACAATGGGGGCTGTTTTTCTTCAACTTTAAGTTCGTTATCCTGTGGAGGTTTCTGAATGCTCTTGTTATGAATTAAAGATCTTTAAAATTCGGCTACTACATTCGGCTTGAATATTTAGGAGTGGTTTAAGTTTTTGAATTAATATAACTTCTAGAATTTTCAGTTCATGGTGGTGACTTTCTTATTTTATTATTTCAGGATTTATAACCAGCATCTCTCCGGTTAATTTAACGTTGTGTTTGTCTTGCATATGCTTTTTGGGTGCTCCGGCCATTAAGTGCATGGTCAGCCTTCTTGATATGTAGGTGGGTGGTAGTCATACCAATGTACGAGTGTTTTTAGGTTTCACAGTCCCCTTAGTGCATATATACTCGAACACTAGATTTGTTTCCCCTAAAGGCGGTTTTTTGACTTGGCTATTATTTTTCATAAACAGTATACTCGCAGTTGGGCTTTTCTCGTAAGTGACTAGTGCTACTTTTTCATTCAAGTTTTAGCAGTTGACATTATTCCAATGCCAATACAATGTTTATCAAGCCTGTGTTGTTCTGAATACTGGTTTCTGTAATAAACTTCATATAGTATTGTTTGTCTATTATCGTTAATTTGTTCCTCTCTTCTTACATGAAGGTATTCTTTCAAAATGCAATGAAAATTATCATTAGAGTAACCATTATTAACACGGTTACTCACTCTCTCTCTCTCTCTCTCTCTCTCTCTCTCTATATATATATATATATATATATATTATGTATATATATATATTATGTATATATATATATATAATGTATATATAGGACAATAAACACGTGAAATAACAATCAATGATCAAACCACAATAAGAAATGCGAAAAAAAGACGAAGGTCTTTCAACTGTAACAAGCGGTCTTCGTCAGAGTCAAAAACCCAACTGAAACACTAGATGCAGATACATTATGGTGAGGGGTTCAGAGGATTTTGTGTGTTTTGAGCAACCTAGAAGCAACCTTTTCTCCCTTCGTCTAATAGTGTCACCCTGATGTCGAACAACTTTTCAAAATATCGACTTTTTCAATTATATGTTCTGGTCAGCTTTTAGTGTGTAATGCGTTAGTCAGTCTTACAGAGAGTTAAATTTAGATATATTCCTTTAATAAAATGATTTGGATAGATATAAAAATAAATTGAATTGACATTTATTTTGTGTTCTGGGGATTTATATTGCAGGCACATGGAACGATTTTTGCAAAAGTGAGGAAATTGAATGAATAAATTGTGTCGGTTGATTAAGCAAAATTCAGTTCTCCTTGATTTGTTTCAATAGGTTCGTCTTCAATTCTCCAATAATCTCCAATAAATTTGGAATTTACAAGAAGAAAAAATAAATTGAATTCTACTTTTTAAACTGGCTAATGAAAATGTGTTTGGAAAGGCGTATTCACGTACACTTGACTGACACTATAGATGGCGTTTTTAGAAAATCCGGTGAATTGAGATTGCGTATCTTTTATTAAAATCTGTATAACAAAATAAATTTGATTCGAATATTTCTACGTAAACTAACAAGAAAGGTTACTTGTAAAACGTAATAATAAGAGATCTGGTATAAAATTATAAATGCTTAAAGTATTTGTACGGAATTATTTTTTTTGTTAATAAGAAATAAAAAATCATCAAAAAATAAAATCAGTTCAACATTTCATGGACACTCAATGATTTTTTTTGATTTTAAATCAGCAGAAATGATTAGAAATAATTTTACATATACAAGTGATTTCTCCGACCTTATTCTTTATCTCAGAGTATTGGTATTATTTATTTACAAGTATTGGTAGTTCTTTTGTTTAAAATTCTCTTATTGCTCATGATTCTTATCATAAAATGCTAATATTGTGATAATGGTAAATACAATCATGTCTTAGCCCTAGCACATTTCATCTTTTACAAGGAGTGAAATGTATTCCATTGAAAACAAGGGCCAAGTGACATTACGCCACGTGTGTGATGTCACCCATCCAAGTCATAACCAAGCAAGATTTTTCTTAACTTCGGTGATGTAATGAGAACACGTATATTCAACATGGTTATCACCACTGGTAAATTTCAACGTTTTCTAACCATTGGAATAACAGAGAAAATATATGCACTTTTTGTAATATTTTATGCTTTAATAATACTCAAAAACTATATAGTTTTTTGTTTATACTACAGATTCCATAATAATCCTTCAAACCTAGGACCTATGGCACCATTCAAAACATTCACTCATCCACATAGAGAGCTAAATCACATTAAACTCTTGAAAAACTCAGACTTATAATTCAAACAATAAGGAAATAACTGCCTACTTTACAAGCAAAAGATACTGTTCATTATATTTATATCAGGATTTATTGATAAAGAAGGGAACGAATAGCAAAAAGACTTACCAGTTTGAATTTACTTCCTTATTCCCTGCTTTATTGTTTGAACGACATTGATTCCACAACATTTATATATAATAACAAAATTCACCGAACAACAGAACATCTTCTGTTGGGTTGACTAAAGCTGCAATAGGCAAGAAGTAAACTTGTCAAGAAAGTTACGACAACTGGAAATTCTTATACTTAAAGAAATAGTAATATATATTTTGTAATATCTATATATTTTTTAATATCACGTTGCACATAAACGCATCTTTATTTTAGACAACAATAATTGCGTTGAATTATTTGCTTCTATGTATATAAATAGATATATTAACCAGGAACTAACATTAATGAATAAAAAAATAATTCTAGAATAATTTAGTTAGAGAAAAACTAACACATTTTCCAACTACACCATCAAAAAAAATGTAAGCAAAAATATTCAGGTAACTTATAGCATAATTTATAGCATATAATTTATATCAGGTAATTTATAGCATATGAAACTTTAAAAATTTTATATTTATAAAGTTTATGAGTTCTTAAGAACATTTTAAATACACATTACTGACAGGTTCACGAGAGAGGCGTGTTCTGCCCTCCACTATTCACCGTATCTATCCAATTTGAACATATTCAAAGAGCGATTAACTTTATAGGCTACTTAAAAATATATCTTCTATATGCCTTCTTAGAAGATATTAAAAATATCTATATATCTTCAATATAGAAAGAACATGTTTGTTGAGATCACTCCAGATACTAAATGATGCACTACAATAAAGTCTCAATCCTTACTACTATATATTACTAAACCGAAAAATTTAAGATGCTTTTGCTTTAAACTGGTGAGATCATGGAAGATTAGACTGAAAAGTAATTTTTTAAGAATTTATGTGCTGACGATTGAAGGCAGGTGAAATAACAGTTGTGTAGGAATGGCTATGAAAACTTTTGACTTTGTTTATATATATTTATTTTGAAATGATCTTTCACGATTCAATATGTTAGTTATTTAAAGACTGAATTCAAAACCGTCACGTCTTTCATCTCCTTTCTTTAACAGGTGCTATTCTGAAATTTAATAAAAAAACTTTTTATTCGAATGAAATAACTATGAAAGTTTACATTAGATGTATATAAATGCAGTTATTTCAACAAAAACGTATTTACACCATCATATAAAAAAAGTGTTATATTAGGTTGGGTTATGTTACCGTGGCAGTCTCACAAGGAAACACACATAGGCGAAACATTTGTGATACCACACAATGAACTTTCTTCACTGGGAGTCCTAAATTTTGCCTAACACAAGCGCATTTAGAGTAAGATCTTTAACGAGTACCCGACGTCGTACAGACTTAGGACTAATGGCTTAACGTCTTCTCCGAGAGACAACGTGTTTAGATATGTTCATATATCGCGTGAATAAATCTTGGGTCAGTGTGAGTTTTAAACCCCGGAGCACGGTGCCACAGGACTAGCATAGGTCCTTCTCGAAAAGTGATATGTTTTGTATAACTGTATGATGTTTGTACATATATATATATATATATATATATATATATATATATATATATATACTTTTGACGGTAAATCACAGGCACAAAACAAAGGAACAAACACACTTACTGTCTCTAATTTTCGGTTGAACCGTCATCAGGAGAGTTGAGATAAGTTCACCAAGCGCACTTGCGAAGCGACGGTTGGAGACCAACAGTGTTGTTACACTCGTGCCCGGTTCAAGTAAAGTAAGAAAAATTAACTAAGAATAAGCGAAGAGCTAAGAAACAGAAAGTGAAAATGAAGAAGATTAGGAAATATAAATAATAAAAGCTTAAAAGATAATAATGAAGAAGTTTCAGTTACTTTCCTCTTAATTTTCTTCCAGAAGAATACAATTTCGAAGCAGAAAAACTACGTATTACTATTGTATTTTCTTATTTGTAACTATTTGCACTTTTTATCTATGTTTGGTTTTTGAAGTAATACTTAAATTTATTTAAATTTTGGTTTATACGTTAGACAACTCAATCATCTTCAGTTGCTAGTGAAGATGGACGAAGTTTGAAACGGGTTAAGACACATTATAATTATTATAGCTTAACATATACTAAAATCTGTGGCACTAATAATATTACTTAATTTACATCATGTTAGATTTACAATGAAATCAAAAAGGTAGTGTTGTTAACTATGGAAATAGATTTTGTCCTTTCATTATACTCACAGGTTATATTCAATTCTATATGAAACTGTAACATGCTTACTCAGTTGTCATAGTGTTGACGATATCTTTGTGTTAACTGCATGATGATGAGGTCTAAAAGAGATAGGAGGTGTCGAACCTTTCAAGGCAACACTGAATTAGGAATAAGTCTTGAGTAGAGCCTTTGTAGAAGAGCAGCTCACGCAGGCTAGTCGTTACCATCTCAACTCCGCACCACATAGCTGGTCATCACGTATTCATGAATCATCATTAGTACTGAATGATTAAAAATCCAATAAATATTAACAACATATTTATTGGAAATATATTATGTTAAAAAAAGATTAATAATTAAAATTTGATACAAATATAAAGTTTTCAAGGCAAAGGTTCTGTTCAACAGCCACAGTGCTGACAAGGGTAGTTATTTATATTGGACCAAATTCAATCGAAAAGTATGAATTATTTGCATGAACTAGTTAAAAAGTCGAAATGAATAACTGAAACGATCGAGACAGCGAAGGAAGGGGAACAACAAATTGCCTCACTCACCATGGGGCATCTAATAACACTCCGGTGGTTAATTTAAAAGTTTTATAGATACATGCTTGTTTGATTTTAACAGTTAGTTGGTTTATTGCTCCAGGCAGTTGTTAACAATAATCGGGATGGAGAATGTAAATGTTTAAAATAATTTTTTTTTCAGTCTAATAGTGATCTATCAGTAACATAAATATTCTACCACACCAAATAAGTATAATGATTCAATGCATTGAAATCATAGTATTTTCATAATAAATGTCTTCATGAAGCATCATAAGCATTATTTAACTTTCAAAAATCTGGGCTCATAAGGGAAAATGTATAGGAGTACATGATGAAAACTGATGTAGGAAAAACATTGTCTCAAAATATATTGAAATTGAAACACTTTAAATTTTAATAGAAAAATCCACATAGAAAGACTATAATAAATTAATAATTAATATTGGATTATCCAACATTTTTATAAATAAAAATTAAATATATTTTAAAGTTCTTATTAGTAAAAATAAAAAATATATTCATTCGAATGGTTTAAACATAGAGCAGTAAGACTTCTTCAAAATTATTTATTAATTAGAGATCTTAAAAGTAATTTTTAGAGATAGTTAGAGATCTAATTAGATTAATTAGAGATTTAATCTCTAATCTTTAGAGATTAGAGATCTTAATGTCTATGTTGAAAGAATGTTAGAGATCCTACTATTTTACTGTAAAAATGTCCGTAGATTATGTTTTAAATTGTGGAAGAACTGTGTACTTTGAAAAATTATGCACACATATTTGCTGACCAACCTGTGATTATACAGTAAACCAGCACTTCTTTTCTTATATAAGTTATGTCAACTACAACGGTTATTAACTATCTCACTTGACTGAGGTAAGCAATCTTAATGATAGAGTCACTCAATCTAAAAGAAATATCTAATATCTAAGAGTAATGAAAAAAAAAAGACTAAAAAAAATCAGCATTTACAGCACGGTTTGAAATTCTAAAATGAATAAGATAATGACTAAAAACAGTTTAATAATTATCATACCTTAGTTTATATGTATATAAAGATTTCACAATAAACACGTGAAATTGCCATCAATGTTCAAACCACAATGAGAAATGGAAAAAAAAAGACTAAGATCTTTCAACCGTAACAAGCCGTTTTCGTCAGAGTTGAATTGTTACCGTTTATTGAATTGATCACAGCCTTTTTTTTTCATTTCTTACTGTTTGATCATATATATATATATATATATATATATATAGGGTTGTTGGGACGGTTTCCTGTCGTTGTGTTTCCGGCTTGCTTGGTCGCCCTTTCTATTTTCTCCTGAAGACGGATCATCCAAAAATTCGAATTTGTAAGTTTGTCTCTTTCTCTGTGTGTTGCTTTTCTTCTTTTTTCAAATTGTGAGTGATATATAAATATATATTAGTGTACTTCGGTAGCAGTCCTTCTTTTATACGTGATTGGTTATACACGACTGAATATTGTCGGTCGATGATCTTCTTCTCCAACTTTTCAAGCTGGTGTATGAGGGCATATATGGTGCCTGTCTTGTATCTCTCAGGGCATTCACTTCTGGCATTTAAGTATATGCCTTCATACACCGCACATACAAAACCTCATCTACTTGGCAGATATTCAACGAAAGAATAAACCAATTCAGACAAACCTTTGTGAATAATGGCTATACAAATAACGCCTTCGATAAAGTCCTGAATTCTTACTTAGTCACAATCGACACATACAAACACTAGAGGGGATCTATGCAGACGACATTTTGGTTTCGTGCAGGTCCTTCTTCATAGAAACCCCTCTAAAACAGTTCCAACAACACGTTGACAGGATAGTGGAATGGACTAAGGTGTGGAGGATGGATATTAATCCATCCAAATGCACTTTCACTGTCAACTTGCGCAAGAGGCTCGGATACACACCTACACTGCGCATACACACACAGAACATACCTGTAACAACAACCTTTAGGCATCTTGGTGTCAACATAGACGCAAAAATATCACTTAAGAGCCATATCTCTCGCACTCTTGGCAAGGCTTACAGTGCCAGGAGTAGCATCTATCACCTGTTAAAACCTACTTCTGGCCTCTCACTTCGGACCAGGGTAAACTTGTACAAGGCACTGTTGAGGCCGATCATCACGTACGGGGTGACTGCCTGGGCTAAACCGGCTGGTAAGTTAATGGGGCGTATTTACGCATTTCAGCACAAAACCCTCCGGTTTATCCTGGACGCACCCCGATACGCTCCGAACGAGTTTCTCCACCGAGAAGTCAAACTGGAGCGCCTCTCCAGGTTTGTTCGAAGGTTGGGAAGGAAGGAGGATAGACGAAATGCCAATTCCTCTAACCCTCTGGTCATGGAAATAAAGGAACTCCTCACTCAGGATGTCCAGGAAGAAAACGATCTCCAGATGAGGGGACCAAAGGCTTCGACTGCAGCGGAGGCAGCACAAGGCTCAGCTTCTGCCACTGCAGTCTTGACGGAGAGTCTACAGACAAAAGAATAATACCCAGAGCCGGAACATCAAGAAAGATAAAGAGACTATCTACCACAAATGAAGAACTTCTGTTCGGATTACATTACTAGTAGTATTAATTAGTGGTAGAATTATTAATATTATTAACTATTAATGGTAGTATTGTTAATGTTATCATTATTATTACTATTATAACTATTATTATTATTTATGATTATTATTATTATTATTATTATTATTATTACTAATATTATTATTATTATTAAACATTATTACTATTATGATAAATGTAATATTAGAGATAAGTAAACTATAAAATTTAGCATACTATTATACTATCAATTATTATTTTTATTATTATTATTATTATTATTATACTATTTTACTATTTATTATATTATAATTTTGTTAGCAGTAAGACTTAGGATTAAGTTATTAGAATATAAAACACATTGTTCTATAGGGGGAAAAGCTCGGTGGGGGACACTTAGTGTCCCCCGTACGGCTACCCCTGAATTATGTACCTTGGGAGCAATCCCTCAATAAAGAAAATTCATTCATTCATTCATTCATTCATTCATTCATTCATTCATTCATTCATTCAGCTCTCTGACCTTACAGTGCCAGGAGTAGCATCTATCACCTGTTAAAACCTACTTCTGGCCTCTCACTTCGGACCAGGGTAAACTCGTACAAGGCACTGTTGAGGCCGATCATCACGTACGGGGTGACTGCCTGGGCTAAACCGGCTGGTAAGTTAATGGGGCGTATTTACGCATTTCAGCACAAAACCCTCCGGTTTATCCTGGACGCACCCCGATACGCTCCGAACGAGTTTCTCCACCGAGAAGTCAAACTGGAGCGCCTCTCCAGGTTTGTTCGAAGGTTGGGAAGGAAGGAGGATAGAAGGAATGCAAATTCCTCTAACCCTCTGGTCATGGAGATAAAGGAACTCCTCACTCAGGACGTCCAGGAAGAAAACGATCTCCAGATGAGGGGAGCAAAGGCTTCGACTGCAGCGGAGGAAGCACAAGGCTCAGCTTCTGCCACTGCAGTCTTGACAGAGAGTCTACAGACAATAGAATAATACCCAGAGCCGCAAAATCAAGAAAGATAAAGAGAATATCTACCACAACAGAAGAACTTCTGTTCGGACTACATTACTAGAAGTATTAATTAGTGGTAGTATTATTAATATCATTATTGCTGTGATTATAACTATTATTTGTAGTATTATTAATATTATCATTATTATTACTATTATAACTATTATTATTATTATAACTATTATTATTACTATTATTATTATTATTATTATCATTATTATTATTATTATTATTATTATTATTATAATTATTAACATTATTACTATTATGATAAATGTAATATTAGAGATAAGTATACTATAATATTTAGCATACTATTATATTATTAATTATTATTATTATTATTATTATTATACTATTATACTATTTATTATATTATAATTTTGTTAGCATTAAGACTTAGGATTAAGTTATTAGAATATAAAACACATTGTTCTATAGGGGGAAAAGCTGGGTGGGGGTCACTTAGTGTCACCCGTACGGCTACCCCTGAATTATGTACCATGGGAGCAATCTCTCAATAAAGAAATTTTCATTCATTCATGCTCTCTGACGAGATAGTTTAGAAGGCCTCGAGCTTATTTTTCTTCATTTTGATTCTTCCCTACGGCATTTTGTCTCATATACATATCTTAGGTGTTGCTGGTCTGAATACTGGGTGGTGACTGGCTGTTGGCTTGGCGAGTAGCTGGTGATTGGTCACCTAGTAGCTGCAGTGTGCGTGAAACCCCGGTGTGTTGATAATTAATTACTGGGTTATGTTTCATGATTTTCATGACTTCATATATCTGTAGTCTGGCTGGATCATTAATTTTCTTTAAAATGATGGTGTTTTGTGCAAGGTCCTGGGCGGGTGAGTTTTCTTCCATGTTCCTGGGAGGTGTGTCTAGCGATGGCTCCAGCTTGTTATATTATAACTGTAATATGGGAGATTGTAAGGCCCTAGCCAATTCAAAATATATCGGTATGACATCGATCACACTCTCACGACGACTGACCATGCACTTACAAGCAGGAGCCATCGCTAGACACACCTCCCAGGAACATGGAAGAAAACTCACCCGCCAGGAGCTTGTACAAAACACCATCATTTTAAAGCAAATTAATGATCCAGCTAGACTACAGATGTATGAAGCCATGAAAATCATGAAACATAACCCACTAATTAATCGTGAAGACACCGGGGTTTCACGCACACTGCAGCTACTAGGTGATCAACCACCAGCTACTCGCCAAGCCAACAGCCAGTCAACACTCAGTATTCAGACCAGCAACACCTAAGATATATATATATATATATAAATCAATGATCAAACCACAATAAGAAATGGGAAACCCAACTCAGTTGGGTTTTTGAGTCTGACGAAGACCGCTTGTTACGGTTGAATGATCTTAGTCTTGTTTTCCCATTTCTTATTGTGGTTTGATCATTGATTGTTATTTCACGTGTTTATGTGAAATCTTTATATATATATATATATATATATAATCGACCCGGCAACCACCAGTGCTGCCCCTCTCACCTGGTCTTGAAGGAATAGAATTAAGAGAAGATATAAACAGAAATTCAAATATGAAATACAAGTTCATTAAATATAAATAAATTGTAGAAAAATTTAAAAAAAAATAAAAAAGGAGATTAGTGTAAATAAATGTCGTAAAATATAGAAAAAATATATAAATTAAATAAAAAAATCACAAAAAAATAAAATGAATTAATCATAAATAATAATAAATAAAAGAAAAACATATATAAGTAGAATACAAAAAATATATCTGTAATAGCAAATAGAAGGTAGAGACTAGATAAATAAAATGAAATAGGAAAGCAGTTAAGAATGAGATATATTGAACAATAAAATATAAATCAAACTATTAGTACGGAATAAAAACAAAATAATTATTTGCAAAAGATACGAAAGAAAGAAATAAATAATAAAACATAAAAAATAAATAAGAGAATAAATAAAAAAAAGAAAATAAAAAATAGAAAAAATGTTAAAAAAATTCCTAACATAATTATTCAATAAGGACAAATTAGAGTAATGTAACAGCTTTAGCTGGCCACGCTATAAACTAAGGTGACACGTTGGATTTTGAAGATATAATTATAATAGAAAAAGAAAAAGATGAGCAAAGAAGGAAAATACTTGAAATGTTATATTTTTCCTTGAGATGAGTGAAGACTTAAGCATTTTGGGCAAACGCAAAAATGGCTGAAAAAATGAATTAAACAGCATAATGATGTAACACTGATAGAAGAGAAACATCGAATAATTCCTGCATACTAGTAAATTTAAAAAAAAATATATATATACTAATAGGAAACAATCTAAAGTATACTAGTTCATGAAAAGTCTATCTTTGAACAAATTATTACTGCATCTTGTTTTATAAAATTAATTTTGCAACTTAATGAAGAATTCCTTATGTTATTTTTGTTTAAAAATCAAGTAATAACCATATAAGTAAAGAAAACTTTATTAATGATGAGCATTAGACAATTTAAAGGAAGGCGTAAGGGCTTGTACAATATAATCCAGTGGTTTTCTGTCTCTATGGCCCACTAAAGCGTCAATTTTCCACTTCAAACCATCTCTTCTCCATACTCCTTTATACATTTCTTGTTCTTACCAACATCCTGAGGAATTCGTTCTACCTACCTTTCACAATATTTTCTGTTCAAAAACGCCCTCTCAGTTATTAGTAATCTATGCACGACGATTGCTCGAATTGAATCTTAAAATCTTAATCATGCTTTTAATACAATTATAGGTTGAATTTTAAATTATCGCAAAATAAATAACTAATCAACAACGGTATGATAACTAACCACACTGTTACAAAATTTGCGTTCAAAGGAAATATAAGGCAACTTTTTTGCGAGAAACATATTTTTGTTGTGAACATAACCGTTATAACATGAAGTATTGATTAGTTCCACGTGGAGGATACTGATAGGCAGTTGCATGCTTCATTAGGCATTTCCCTAATCAAAATAATCAAGAGCAACAAGCAACAATACTTGGATTTCATTTATTAATTAATTAATTTTATATTATTCCTGGTAAATATTCAGGAGTTCGCAAATTAAATTCCCGAATATAATACAGTATATTTTACAAGAGGCAGATATTAGGTATTATTACTAAATTAATCACTCTTCTTTAGATTATCATTTATTATATATTTCCATACTTATACTCCTACATATCTACATATCTAGTATGTAGAGGTTTATAGATGAGTACAAATATAGATGCGCAGTCTAGAACAGATTTAATTACATGTTCATCCTATACATTATAGGTGGAACTTCTGTAGGAGCCGTATAGTAATACCCGTATATTATAACCCTATTCAAAGTAAAATATATGCAACAAATTAAGTAAGATCAAATTATAAGACATTACCAGCTGATATATACATTGATCTCCAGAAAAATTAAGAAAAATATAAGTAAAAATATAATTTACTCATATAATTTTAATTTAAAATTTCTGAATTAAATATTACTACGAGAGATGTATGTGAACAATAGTTTATAAAACAGAGAGATAAATCTGAAGATATTAATCTGTGATATTAAACATATATCACTTTCCTAAATATTAAGCATTTCTAACAAAACTATAACATTTTAAATATGTCACTTGTAAGGGAAATAAATGATAAATATTAATTGAACATGTCAGCAATAGATATTTATCAAAAGCAATTAATTTTATTGTCCTTATAAGTTAAATATTTGTTGTATTGATATTCAATTGATTTATTTTGGAATACCTCCCAAAAAACAAAAGTAAGTTAACCTATGTTAACTAGAAATAACTGCAATAATATTAGACGAAATTTAAATTTTGGGATGGTTGTATTTTTACACTAGTTAAAATATAGGGTAAAACCATATAGAGTTTCATTTTTGAGACATTCAAATTAAAAACTTTTAATAGTTTAGTTTGCTGTGAGCCACATTTGAGTAACCTAACATATTTTAATAGTTTTTGTGGTAAGTCGCATATTTTTCAAAAACTAAGCCATTTATTCATGAAAAAATGTCCACTTTTTAGGTTGAAATATCTAATTATAGAGTTAAGCGCTTCTTCGCTAATGAAACTTGACACCCTGGAAGAAACTGAGAACGAACTCGGCTAATCGCTCAAGTTGGCAGAAGTTATTCTAACGTGACTCTGGTGAAATCTTCTCGTTTCCTTAATGAGGAGTAGTTATCGTTAACTAAAACCACTACACTTCTTAATAGCAATTTGATTTAGCTATTAAAATTAGTAAGAAGAAAATATAAAAGAAGCATGTCTGATAACGAACTCAGATATCCTTTATTGTGCTTTGTGTTTCCACACACAGTAATAATAATAATAATAATAATTCCGTTTTCTGTTTTTTTCTTTTGGGCATTTATGCTTTCTACTTGACTCTTTCTTGGGCTATTTAAAGGCATATGATATGTATACAAGGATATATACAATATCTAGTAATTATGTAACTAATTACTAAAATATATACTTTAAATAATTTAACAATAAAAAAGGGAATATAATAATTACTTTGATCCGTAATAATCCTGTTTGTTTAATAGCATGTATTAAAGATAGAAATTGCACTTAATATATATAAAATAAAATTATTTTAATTAAAACAGTATGTTTTAGTTGAGCTACCGTTGTTGCTAGAAAAATCGCAACCGTTGAATCAACGTATCACGGTAAGTGGGAAGAGTAGTAATTCAAGTGAAATAGTAGTTTTGTCAAACATGGTACACGCGGTGATGTAGTCTTATAGCTTCAAGTTTATATGAGTCCGTTCTTTTACGAATCAGGAGTCATGTAATGTAGCAGTGTACAAGATAGTTTACTAAGATGTATGAGGGTTTTGAATGATCGATAGTCGGATTACGAGCGTTAACTAGGTAGTTTGGTTAGGCAGAGAGTTTATTGTTTCCACTTATTATAAGTCTACTGATGAGCTGTCTGTCAATTCCTATAGCAAATCATATAAAGCGGGTGGGCTTATTCTAAAAATTTAGAAGCAAACTTTGTACATTAGTGTAGCACTAAACCAGATCTTAATTGCATTCGAGCATTACTCCTGTTTTCAAAAGAACTGAGTAAAGCAAGGGAGTAGAGAGTACGCGTTGATGTTGTAAATGCAAGATTCCATATATCATAGTCAAACGAACAAGCGCTTTATGGGTAAGGTCCTTCACTAAGTTTCCAGTTTTCTTGGGTTTCAAAAAAGAAAAATACAAATTATTCATGAATTAGTTCTCCAACTTACAATTAGTACAGAGAGACAGCTTCAATGGCAATTTAGAGTCTATAATGAGACTCGGACAGTTAACTTGAGTTTCCTAATACGAGTATATGACCTAATTGACAAAGAAGGCTGAATGGGGAGTGACATGCTTGCTGAAGCTTCAACTCTTTAACTTGTTCAACGTTAATTTTCAAAAATATATACCATTGTGAAACTGCATCAAGAATTATTATAGTTTACTTTTTGCATCTATAGCCATTTGATGATATAAAAATTACATCTCGTTACCAATTACTTAAAGACAAATAGACAACTTTGGTGTAAAACACACTACTTTCAATTACCTCATTATAAGTAAGTATGAACAAAAAATAACAATAGTTATTTAACAGGTTTTTTTGTTAAAAATACTGGTACACTGGCTTTGTCATTTCTGTACTGAGCGTATTTGTATTAAATATTACTTAAATATGAAATTTGGAGATTCTAACTTTCCTGGTTTTTAAGATACTCTGCTAACATAAAAACAGGGTTTTAAAAAACCTCAACTTGTATCTTCGTTGAAAAATTATGAACATTTTGACTGAATGCAATTTTATTAATCTATATTTTAAGGAAAAATGAAAATAAAAAAAAAAGTGCTTACTTACTTTTGAGGCACCCGTTGCTTGCAATCACAAGTAGATGAATAGCAACGTTTAACAAGTTGAAAGCAGTTTTGAGTCCATACCAATATAAGGAACCCCTTCAAGTGAACTTCCTTGTGACAGCCTTGGAAGTAGCTAACTGTGGTTTTGATAATTACGTTTACTTTAGTTTAATGGTAATTAAGTTTACTGTTCATTATTTTTATTTGAATCAATTATTAGGTTTAAGTTATTTCTTACAATAACCAGTAAGAAACTTGATTATTTATGAGTTGCATTTTTCGGATTACTGCCATAATTTGTAATAATAAGATATCAATATTTATATCCTAAAAAAAATTATTATATGAACCAAATTTTCCTTTATTAAGTTTATTAAAATTTGTAATTTTTGTTATGATCGATGAAGAGAAATATACGAGTATTTTTTTCTTATGAATTAGAAATTCTTGCTTAAATTGCTTTTATATTTTTCAATTATTTGAGTTGGTATTATAGTAGGCGCCAAAGAGAAGACCTTTTTTTTTTATTAAATATTGTTTCATGTAATTGTGCTGTCAAAAACAAGTGTAGTTATTTAATAATAACCGGGACACAAAAAAGAGCACAGGCGATGAATACAATTTTTTCTAAATTATATTATAAAACTCTGTTTTAGCCTGTAATCAACTTTTCTTATAACACATTTTTTTTAAATTCATGAATAATCATTGATTGATTAATCATGAATTCACAATTTTATTAATTGATTAATTAATATGTGGCTAAAATCGTAATAATAGTTAGAATCACAATAGCTTAAATCACATTGACTTTCAACATAATGTTGAAAAAATTGACCTGAAGTCCTACCATTGTTAAGGGGATCTTAAAATCTTCTGATGAAGTGAAAATTTATTTTTTATCGTCTAATACCTATTGTTAAGTTTTAATAAAAAATCGATCCGAATTTATCATAGGGAATTATTTACCTTTTAGAGACATTCCCTTCCATCATACCTTCAAAAATAAAAACATAGCTAAATTCATCTTCTTCTGTAATTTGATAAATTATGACAAGCACTTTAATAAAGCTAATGTTTTTTAAACAAAATGTGTGATGAACAAAGTGAGTGATTTTTTTTTACTTTGATAGTGGTTTAAATCATGTATTATAGTGTCTACAGTTATAAGCTAAAATATATTACATTTCGTAAGCATAAAACATATAAAATTCAATACTTATACTCGTAGTGCTGCGCCATAGGATCTATATACGCCTGGTTTGAGATATTTTGAGTATTTACCTTTTAATTTACAAAACTGTTGGTATTTAAATCAAAAAATGCAAATACCTAGAGGAATTTCCTTTGTTTTGAGGACTTCTGAAGTACATGCTATAGACATTAGTACTTTTCTTTTACAGTTTCTGAAATGAATCACTCCTCATAAAATTTGACTTGAACAGTTCTAAAGTCACAGGCTGATTACGATAAGAGTTATAGAAGTTTCTTCTCTGGATCTCTACTTGGTAGCCATGTGCTCTTAAGTTTTGTGGGTCTCTAATTTTCCAAACGACATTTGAAAGACTATAGAGTCATCAAAGTTTTTTCTGACGTTGTTATTTGTTCCGACGAGATCCTTTTGTAAATATATTTGATACAAAAAACTTGTCTCCAGATATTAACAAAGAGTTTGTATAAATTAGTATTAATCTTCACACAACATCAATTATCGACTTTTATGACATATTATCGTATTTTATTCGAGATTGTCTGATTGAAGAATGTTCCTTGTACCGTACAGTAAGTTCTAGTCAAAGCAGAATCAGTACAAAAGACGTATGATTCAATTCTAAAAAAACAGATCATAGTTAGTGTACACCCTACATCAATATTAACAGAGTCAAAAAAATGGTTCAAGTCAAACACTCCAGCCAGAGAAACCTGTTCACTCATAAATAGAAACCATATTCAAAGAAAAGTTATAAGAATTCAAAACTTCTTTGTAATAGATATTTATGCACCTAGGGAATAATTAGGTCCATTATCTCCTGAGTGTTTATGTTGATTACTGAGGCAACGTCAAAGGAATCAAAACTAATAAATCCCGAGGCGTAGCCGAGGGATTAATGATGATTAATTCCTGAGCAGAAGCCGAGAGAGATAACTACGCGAGGGAATAACAGTTTATTATTCTCGAGGCGCATACAATATTTTATCTCCAGAAATGGCTCTATAATAATTTATTAAGTGTCAATTAATATAAAAGCAATAATAACTCTTAATAATTCAAAATAAAATTTTATGAAAGCTTAATAAAAGTATGTAAACAAAACACAGCAGAATAATTAGCAATATAGCTGGGATTTAAAAATTCGGTTTGCCATCCTAACTCTTCCAGATTACATTTCACTTCATATCTAAAAATTGATATCAACAAAATTATTGGGCTGGAGAACCTGGATTATATCCCTGTTTTTTCAATACCGCCCAGTTTTTAAGTACAGGTATTAAATGTATTACATTATTACCTGACCACCAGACGTAAAAACATACTTTTCATCCCTTCTGGATATAAAATAATTTGTCTTCTATTGATTAAAAAAATAGTAAATATAAACAGTTATGAGAAATAACCAGAAATCACTAAAATGAAACTGACAGGTATATGAATAATTATCTTGTGACTATTACTCTCATTCTCTCAGCTGATTTTGATTTACTGTAATTGATATTTTTGAAAGTGTAGTTCTTTTAGTCGTGTAGTTACTTTTTATGGTATGACAAAAACAATTCTATTGTAACTTAATATTTACTTCATTTAATCACTCACACATTACTATGAACTTAAAGCATTTTCTTGAAAAATCTGTAGATAAACCCGTTAAAATATGGAAATAATTTATTTCATGACTAATCTATTGTGAGACTTCACTTAACCCTTAACGTGTGCAATGTGATCCAAAAACATTTACAGTTAAACGAAATAGCGTTAAAAGAATTCATCTTAACATTGAAATAATAGATAAAAAGAAAAAAGAACACAGAATGAAAAATTTTCTTTTTTTTTTATTTAATATAATATAGAATTCAGAGGTTTTTTTTATTACATTAATTATAGACTTATTTATTGCTAATATCAATTTTTTTTAACATCTTTGAAAATGAAAAAAGTTTCAGTAAAGAAGATAAAGTTTGTTATGAGGAAGATCTTTCTCCTTATAAATGTTTCATGGAAAACCGAAACTACAAATATTAAAATCGGTTTTTGTAAAATCAGTTTTGGTTGTAGTTATCACCAAATGAAATCCGGCTTTACTAAATCAATTCCAAGGCGTAGTTTGCATGTAATTTCGTAGAATACAATGTGTATTGGGTCTTGTTATAATTATTACTGCAGCTTTTTTGATTACTAAATACCCAGCGTTAGGTTATTTTTTTCTGGCATCGCAATACCGCTTATGGTTGTTGCACGTACAGATGTTCCAATACTGCGTGTATATTAAAAAAAATTCAAATTTGTTGTACTGCACTTTATTTACAGTGGAGTAAAAATTGAACTATCTTACATTATTGAAGTATTGTATTAAGGAGTCACTAGAAACAATGTTGGAGATCGTCGCGACAGAGAGCCGTATGCTTTTAATTAAATCAGCCTTTAGTGTTGTCTTATATATAAGAAATCAGCTTAACAGCACCCTCTCTACAAAACGCAAGTATATGCTTTACAAATACAAAATCACTTATTCAGAAATAATTAAATGTGTTTGGAATTGAGGTGCTAATAAACATATTTTTTAAACCTTTCAGGTAAAATATTCCATCATTGTGATCAATTTATGTAGAACACAGCTTAAATTTATTCGATAAGAATCAAAAACTTAACTATGTTAAGTCCAAAAAAGAGTAATCTAATGCGATAAGTTGACAAAATATTGAATACATATTTTGAATACATTGTATAGTAACTTGTATACCGTTTGAATACTATTGAAAAAATAGTTTACGGGCTTGTTAGAAAAATGGTAGTATGGTTATTGTATCTAAAAGTTCGACAATTAGACGATTCATATTTGAAAAAAAAGTTGATACCATTAAAATTGTGAAAAGATAAATTTACAATATATATAATTTTGAAGAGAAAAAACATCTACAAGGCGATTAAAAACTTGTTAATTGATAAAATGTATCGAGTAACGGTCCGTCTAACCATCTATGGTATATAGGAAGAAAAGTTCTTGAGTGAAACTACAAAAACCGTTTTGGAAAATCAACCTCGATTCAGTTATAAAATTTCTCTCTTTCTACTTACATATTATAAAGATTGATTAAAATACATAATGATCGATACCTTGTAAGATCGTTCATAAATTCAGTTTGTTTGGCATCATAGTAGCCACTCTGACCAAGGTCATAGTGATTATATAGTATTTTGTTCCCAATAATTAGAAAAAGTTTCTGCCAATTCAGTGTTAATAATACTGCTTTTAATTAATGAACTAAACAGCATAAATGTGACTGATGAGTATATATGTCATATGTTTAATATCTATATTATTTTATAAATACTAAATTGAAAAAACAGTCCACACGGACTTATAAAACTTTAAATCATACAAAACACGACACACAAAAAAGAGAAAATACACACTTACTAAATTTATTAGGTTTGTATTTTTTCTTTTTTCTGTGACGAGTTTTACATATGTAAATATATGTAAGTAATATATTTACATATAAGTTTTGTAAATATATGTAAATAAGTTTAAGTTCCAACATTGACTATCAGGCCATTGTCATTTATATTGACAATTTGCAATTATCATATTTCGATCGAATAAATAGTTATTCATTAATTAAATTCGTTTTCAGACGTAGCACAATTAATAGAAACACGAAAGCTTTAATTCAGCTGTCATATTACTTTTAAATATTTTGAATTTCATGCAACATTACTAATATTATATGAATTTTTAACATGTTACCTAATAAGAATTCTAATAATATCTGCGATGTTGTTCTAATAATAAAATATTTATCATTGTTTTACTTTCTTTCACGACTTTTTTTTTTAATTTAAACCGATCCCCTAGCGGGATAAATACGTCAGCCCTTTACGGTCTTTTTGTTTGATCGGTGATTTTACATTGGGGGTCTTAAGTTTTGCCTAACTCACGTGTATGTTAGAGTAGGGACCTTTAACAAGTATCTGACATCGTACAGGCTCGGGACCTGTACCCGAGTATTATTAATAAATAATACTGTTATTTATTATTATTTTATACCAATTTAATATGATACAATTTTTAACATCGAGTAATTTTATTTAACACCAACTAATATAATTTTGTTACAACATGGATAAATTATGTCATGGTATTGAATATGGTAGTTAGAGAGTTATTGATCAAATTGATTAATATCTGACAAATATTAATATAAGGAATGAAACTGTTGGGTTCGAGTGAACACTCCAATCAAAGACCAAGTGAATCACGGCAATCAGGGACACCTGTGCTGATTACTGCAGGACCATTACTGACTGCAACCCAATATCGACATTCCCAATGATTCCTTCATTAAGGCACATACAAAACCGGAGACTGCTGAAACTTTTGTTCTCCTTTCGTACAAAATATTTTTCACTTTCACATTTCTCATCACGTTTTAGAAGGAAATATTTGTATTAAATAGAAGGATATCACGGAATGAAATTATCTTCTGTTAGAAGGATAAACTTCCTAAAGACCAACTTCACACTAGATGTTGCAGAAGTTTCACTAACAACGTATAGAACGACCAGCTAGAGAACTCTATGCGGGCCCGATGAAAGTTATATTTCTGTTCATGCAACATGAACTCCTTTAATCTCTTTTGACTACCAAGAGAATACTAGTAGAGAAAACTCTCTACGATTCTTTATGTCAATAATATTTTTGAGAAACTTAATGCACTGAAGAAAAGATAAATGAACCTACTTAAAGTTGAACTTGCAGACTGCAGTTCCGTCTATGTTCGTAAATAAATCGAGAAAAAATAATTAACAAACAATTTTTCGTATCGATTCTCTTCTTTGGTTGTAGTCATCAATTCTTAAGCTTTAATACTCTAACTGATATATTGTAAGACTCATAAGAAGGCTTGATTAGTTAAACAATATGCCATAGAAGAATATTTATCAGTGGTATATATAATGTGGACAGAGATGTTAGGAAAAAAATCAACGATATTTGACATTTGCAGCAGAGTTATGCCAGTAGTCTGTCAGAGTTGAGAGAAAATGGCTTAGTCATAACTGCGAATACAACTATAAGTAACAGGTATGTCTTCTGAGATCCCCTGGGATTCCTTGTTCTTCTGGTAGCATATTCTCTTATGTGTAAGTCTCATGATGATAATCGTGAAGTAGAATACAGCAGATAGAAAGAGGATTCATGTTTTTCAACTGAAAGTTGCAAGTGATGATGTTATCCGATATTTCGAATTATGCTATTATGTAATACAGGTTTTATCCCTACTTATAGTTCTGAAAGCTTTGAAAGCAAGATTTTATTATGTCCAAGTTAGTTAAAGAATGATTTGTTAGGAGGTTTAACAAAATGAAATATGGTTGCAGTTAGTAAGCAATAATGTTAGCTTGGCGAAGATTCAGGCAAGTTCGAATATTATGATAATATAGGATAAGTGGAAACGAATGAATACCTAGAGAATAAATGGAGGTATGGTCTAGCTAACATATCCAGTATCAGGACTGCCAAAAGTACCAAGTTCAATGGAGTGATCGGGGTTGACCCTAATCTCTTTCAACTACCAAGAGAATGCATGTAGAGAGTTTCTATACTAAGGTTATTGAACTCTGATTACAGTAAGACAACCGCATACTTTTTAAACATTAAATTCAGTCTTACTTAAGTAAAATTAATATTTCTTTGTGTTAATAAAATTTTTGAATAAATTATTACTAGGAAGAAAAGATAAATGAACCTACTTAAAGTTGAACTTGCAGATTGCAGTTCCGTCTATGTTAACTTGTGAGCTCGTCCGTGGATCAGGCTGAACCCTGTGTTCAGTCCAGTACGTTACGTGACCCTCTGTAGTTATAACGTAGTGCAGTTCTCTGTCACAAGGGCATGATGAAAGGACGGTCACTCCGGCCTCTTCTCGTGGCTGAAAAAAATCAAAATGGTTATTGTTATTCATGAGATACTATTTCATAAGCAATTACTTATTAGAATGGAAGCTAAACAAAATCACATCTTAATTATAAAAATACATAAGTTATGAAGAATACCTTTTTCATAGGCAGAAGTTTAAAATTTTGAAACAGAAAAAGATATTATATTAGAGATCTCTAACGTAATACTTAGTTTTTCTATTTAAAAATTTTAAACTTCTGCCTATGAAAAAGGTTTAAATAAAAATCAAAACGTTGGTAATGAGAGTTAAATTTGAACCTGAAAAACTGACTGAGTCCTGATAAACTGTTATTTTGTTTCTACTTCACGGCCCATACTTTTATTGATATATATATATATATATATATATATATATATATATATATATATATATCAGATATATATTCCAGACACACCTCCCAGGAACATGGAAGAAAAATCACCCGCCAGGACCTTGTACAAAACACCATCATTTTAAAGCAAATTAATGATCCAGCCAGACTACAGATATATGAAGCCTTGAAAATCATGAAACATAACCCATTAATTAATCGTCAAGACACCGGGGTTTCACGCACACTGCAGCTACTAGGTGACCAACCACCAGCTACTCGCCAAGCCAACAGCCAGTCACCACACAGTATTCAGACCAGCAACACCTAAGATATGTATATGAGACAAAATGCCGTAGGGAAGAATCGAAATGAAGAAGAATAAGCTTTGAGGCCTTCTAAACTATCTCGTCAGAGAGCTACTACAAATAAAAATTTATATATATATATATATATATATAAAGATTTTACATAAACACGTGAAATAACAATCAATGATCAAACCACAATATGACATGGGGAAACAAGACTTTCCCATTTCATATTGTGGTTTGATCATATATATATATATATATATATATATATATATATATAAAGATTTCACATAAACACGTGAAACAACAATCAATGATCAAACCACAATAAGAAATGGGAAAACAAGACTAAGATCTTTCAACCGTAACAAGCGGTCTTCGTCAGAGTCAAAAACCCAACTGACCAACCCAACAGTTGGGTTTTTGACTCTGACGAAGACCGCTTGTTACGGTTGAAAGATCTTAGTCTTGTTTTCCCAATTCTTATTGTGGTTTGAGCATTGATATATATATATATATATATATATATATATATGTGTGTGTGTGTGTGTTTAAATTGTAGAAAGCTGTTTTGGAATAAAATAAACTCTTGAAAGGCACTGATTAACTTGATGCGGATAGCAAACATTACAATACACACGACATATGATTGAATTGAGAGAGAATTCAAATCGATGTGCATATTAGTTTAATAATAAGCTGTCGAATTGACCTGACAGTCTACCATTCCACCAGCACTTGAGGCGACAAATGAAAAATAATTATAGAGTGAATTATAAAACTTGTTATGAAAAGTTGATATTTATTACAATATCAATGAAATTAGAACAATATAAGTCACAACTATTAGCATAGATAATTATTATTTCAATAAATAATATATTGTTCAGATTATAAGGAAGAATTAATTCTTTTTTTTTAAATAACATATGATTTTCATAAAAGAGTATATTTATAATAAGGTAAATAAGATGCGTTTAGGGTCTGACAGGGATTTTTGTTTGAATACAACAAAAACATTGTTTTATCATATGCTTCGAAATCATATTCAGTTTCAATATTTTGAAGGACTAACACATTGAGATCTCTTCAGTTTATGTTTATAGTTTTTATTTGATGATATTTGGCTGGGGGAGTCTACATAGTTGTATATCTCTATACAATTGAGTTCTAACATATTACAACTCAAGATATTGATAATTTTATATTACATACAAATATAGCCCATGTAATGAAAATAACCGGTACAGTTTTATTTCAATATAGCTAATTACATAATATATAATATAAAGCTCCATTAAAATGGCAAAATCCATTTTATTATTCACTATATGATCTTAGTCACTAGTAATTTCACTTGAACTACTAACCATAATGAGTTGTAGGTTTGCAATTCATATTAAACTGTTGTTATAGTAAAATAAAAATAGTTACAAAATGTGGTACTAGTTTTAAGTAAAAATATAAAAAAATTGACTTTTGATTAAGGCTGAATGGTTATGAATCCCATACTGGTTGCATCGCTCGTCGGACTACGGTCTTTCTTAAAAAATTCTCCTTTCAAAAGCATTAAGTGTCTAAATATTTTTGCAGAATTTCGTAATAGAAAAGGAGCATTATAATATATTTTGTGAATTCACAAAATATTTTCCTGTTGTTATATTTTAAAGACAATTGAAATTTTGTTTATAGAAACTAAGTGTAAGAATTTACAAAATAATATCAACAATTGCAGATTACTGGATTACATAGCCCAAAAAAATTGCAACTCTACAACCTGTAGTTGCCTCAGATGTTGGATATGTTTACATTAACTTATTAAATTTTTCATCGGATAGAAGCAAAATAAATATTTTAAACTTAAAATATATTTGAAATAATATTGTAATTTGATATGAAAAAAAGCACAAAATATTTGAATATGATTAACGAGTAAAATATTCGACTATTAACGAGAATATCATGGATACATATAAGTTTCTGCCATTTAAGTTAAGTATGAGTTCTTTGGATAGGCACATTAAATATTTCATTGTATTATAAGTTGGCTAAATAATTGTAAAAAATTATAAAAATGTTCTATACATTCAAATAAATCTATATAAACAAAATAATGATTTTGTCTGTACATTGCTTAGAACTGACTCATTTCAAGTTTTCTTTACATTTCATACATTCGAGAAACCGAATCCACCCTTAGAATAATTTTTGTCGGTTTGTCTGTTTGTCCGCAAAACTTTGTCACAAGTAAACTCAGCTACCATAAGACATATAAAGCTGAAACTTTTACAGTAGATTTGTGTAGGTCTAACTTAAAATATAGGCTCTGAATTGATTGTAAATTCAACGTAGAAGTAAAGTTATGGATGTTTAAAGCAAAAACGTTTGTCACAAGTAAACTCAGCCACCATAAGACATGGCAAGCTGAAACTTTGACACTGGATTTGTGTATGCCTAACTTAAAATATGGGTTCTAAATAGATTCATAATTAAGTACAGAAACGAAGTTATAGGGCTTTAAGCGTATTTTCCTAACTTCACAGACAAGTTTGTTTTGAAAATACACAGGTGTGGCAAGTAGGTATTGTTAGTTGATTTTAATTTCATTGAAGCATATGAATATATTGCGTATTTGACATCTTTGAAAAGGTGTTTTCCAGAGTTGAGGATGTACTATCTATTAAGGATAAATAGTTTTGTAAACGAGCAATTCTCAACCCTTAATATGAACAGGCAGGAAAAATCAACAAACAAGTTCTTACGCTATGTCATACCGAGGAAAGATCTTACAAGTCAGTAAAGAGATTGGATTAGTGATGAAGAAGCAGTTCATTATCTAATTGAATTTCTTGACTCTGAATTTATTTTTCCTGGACTGCCTGCTCATGAGTAAAAACTTAAAGTAGGAGCACCAATCATGCTGCAATTTAGTAGCAGTAACAAATTTCATGTTACGAAACATGAGTGCCCCAAAACTGTGCAACGGGACACGACTCTGAGTTCGTGCTCTACACAGATATGCGATAGAGGCGAACATAATGACTGGATGTGGTATTGGGGAGTCTGTGTGTATACCACGCATACCATTGATTCCGAGCCACTGTCTGTTTCCGTTGAAATGATTGCAAAGTCCCGTCAGAGTCTATTTCGCAATGACCTTAACTAAGTCGCAAAGGGAGACTTTATCTAACGCAGGAATTCAAGTTAGCGAGACCAAGTTTTTCTCACATGATCAACTGTAGTTTACTTGCTCAAGAGTCAGAGGTTTCAACTGTTTGTTCTTTCATTAACCTGAAGGACAGACAGACAATGTAGTGTATACAGAGGCATTTGTTTAACACTGTACTAATAATGGTATTTTCTACGGTTCTATAATTTCTAATTATAGTATTAGTATAATACTAAATTGATATTTTGGAATACCAAGTATAATAGGATTTTTGATTCCGTCAAAGGCGGGTACGTTCGCTAGTCTGTCATATAAGTATGGTATGTAAATAATATGATACACGTCATCCCTCAAATACAATAATATTTTGTTAGCATCAACTGAAAAACACTTCCAAAATTTTTTAATAAATGAAAAGTTAAGTTTTCCGTAAAAATGTAATCTTAGTGACTTACAATGTGATCTGGAAACTTGTGAACACACTATAACTTGGTAGATCTAAACCGTATTAAACACAAAACTAGCACACTTAAAGAGAATGACCTGTAATTTATCGATGAAATATCTTCAAAGAAAAGAACAGTACAGTATGTTTTGTGAATTCAAAAATTTTTTTTTTAATATTAGCTGCCAACAATGAATTTCTGTAAGTTTGAATAAAACCACCACTTAACATTTTTATGAAAAAAACTTCAATTGAAGGATTAATATAGCCTTAAAAATGGAAAAATCAATTTATTTAGTGATAATGGACAAAATATGTTTTAAATTCTTTACTTTCCAGTTTAGAATTAAAAATTTTGAGTTCTGCAGAGCCCATTTTTGATAATATTCCTGCTTGTGGCTAGGTAGGCGTTTAGCAAAAATTAAAGAAATCTACGTGTCACCTGTTTGGCATATCGTAATTACATTTAAGAGCCATTTCGTTTTTAGTGTAATAAATATCCACATTGCTGTTAAGCAATATTTAAGCTTAATCATGTTTTATTTAGAAACGAGCCCAAAGTTTAAAACACTCATCCGGTGATTCTAGAAACAATAAAAAAAATAATAATTATTGTCTTAGTATGAATAATCTTTGAGGAAAGTGCCATTAATTATGAATATTGGATTAGGAACTGTTACACTAAGAAGGACATCATTTCTGTAACACTGATTACATTTTGGTAATAACTGATAAAACTGAAATAGTCACATTAAAGAAAGGTAATTATTTTGATTATGAATGAATTTGAAAATATATATATTTATAATAATGTTGAGTGACCATTCTGAATATTTTTTATCAGTATTTTAGTGAAATATATCAATATTTGTAATAATTATAGTTATGTAATAATGCTCCTCTAAAAAGGATTGCATTTCCAAATCTAATTAGGAATGATAAATAAAACTTTTGCTTCAATATAAGAGCGAATCATGACAAAGGCGGGTATTGAAATACCAGAGGGAAAAAGGTGTTTATGATTCTCGGATGATATGTTTACTCTCAGAAAAACTAGAGGACTGAAATAACAGTCTCTCTGAAGAACTCAAACTGCCTTGAAATCAATGAGAAAGTACTAAATCATCTAGAAGGTAACGATCATGTCTACTCCAGGACAGACTGTGTCAAGACAGGTGATCCACTTGAAGAGGGGCTCTAAAATCCCTCTACTCCTTAACTCCCTCAGGCATGTCTCCGAATACATCTCAAAAATCATTTCTTACGCAATATTTTAAGCAAATATTCAATTTTAAATGGAATATGTGTAGAGTGTCTATTACTAAGTAATTGTACCAAGTTTAGTGTCAATCGCTCTTGATGAGCCACTAAAGAAAGGAGTTTACTAATAAAGTAAATTTATAATATACATGCAATAAAAAAACAACGGAAGCAGATAAATTCATAATTCCAGATGTTTAAGCTACCTATTTTAGGCTATAATTCTACGTTTCAAGACTTCTTTTCCATTCCTTTCACTACTGTCAGGTGATGTCCGTTAAGATGAAGCTTACTTTCCAAGAATAGTTTTTTTAAAATATACCTTAGTGATCATCATTTCAAAGCTTTCTTTTTAATTACATTATGTACAATAAATGGTAACCAAGAAAAATGTGGAGTGGCCAGCACTCAACTTACCTATAAGTTAACATAATATAAAACTTCTTGGGTATATAATATATAATATCCTGTTTAAGCATAATATAAATGTCTAAATGGGAGATATTTATTAGACATTCATTCCTGGAGGTAGTACAGATAGTACTTATCAATATACACAGTATACAAAAGTATATCACACATATTTTGTCTGACAAATGTCGGAAACTTGTAATAAAAAATTTCATTTTAAGGTAATTTTTAATTTAAGATGTAGGATAATTTTATTTATTATTTTTCAAAGAATGTCTTTAATTGTGAATAATATTTTACATTTTTGGTCTTTCATAAAATTATTATACTGGGAATTTTATGGCATGCTAGTGCTCTTTCAAAAAATCATTTTCTTTCCCATAATCAAAAGTAATAAAAATGAAATTTACTCTATCTTTTTCCTTCGTGCTGTACTCTGTTTTAAGTCTCCTGTAAATATATATTGAGATAAAATATATTAGTAACCATACAGTTTAGCATACTCAAACCAAATCCAAAGCCGGCTTTTCAGTATAATTTAAAACCTTTATAGCTGGAATCATGACATTTTTAAAAATAATAGCTACGAACTAGTAGACTAAAATAGTGAAAACACTGGATATTTGTCAACAACATAATAGAAAAGAGTTCATTCCTTACCCTTCAATTTACCGAAAGATACTATGATTTACATACACACAAAAAACTACATCTATATTAAGTTTGCTCAAGGGTGCAATATATATATTGATTAGTGGATTTTGTGAGACTAATCCATAAAACGATGGAGAGTATCAAAAATTATATGTTTGGTTAGCGTTACTAAAAATTATTATATTAGTCAACTAGCAAACGTACCTGTCTTAGACGGAATCAGAAATATGATCTATTCTTTAATATGTCTTATGGTGGCTGAGTTTACTTGTGACAAAATTTTGCGGACAAACCGAAAAAACTGACAAATCGACAGAAATTTTTCTAAGGGTGGATTCGGTTTCTCCAATGTATGAAACATAAAGAAAACTTGAAATGAGTCAGTTCTAAGCAATGTACAGACAAAATCATTATTTTATTTATATAGATATAAACAAATGCAAGTAAATCATTAGTATAGGATAACCATTATCTTTCTATAGCTTTACTAGCAGACGTACCCGTCTTTGACGGGCATTTTAAAAAACTCACAGATGATATGTGGTATTTAAAAATATTATTAGAAACATTATAGATTAGAGAAAGAGATATTTATTGGCACAGTGTTAAGAAAGTGCCTCTATATATACCACATTAGTTGTCTGTCCTTCAGGTGCATGTAAGAATAGTGATTCGGAAACTCTGACACTTGATCAAGTAACATACAGTTCACCATGTGAGAAACATTTGGTCTTACTCACTTCAATTTCTGCCGTAGACAGAGTTTGGCCTTGCGAAGTATTTACCGTCATTGCGAAACAGACGCTGACGGGAAATTGCAACCGTTTGAATTGAAAGGAACAGTTACTAGGTATCAATGGTATACGTGGAATAAACACTGATTCCGCAGTACCACACCCAGCCATTATATCAGCCTCTATGACGTATCTGTACAAAACACGAACTCTGCACATTTTTGGGGAACTCAAATTTTGTAACAGCATGATTGATGTCCATTAAAGCATGCCTTTAAGTTTTAAGTCATCAAGATGCAGTCCAGGAGCAGTCATGGAGTCAAGAAATTCAATTGAATAATGGACTGCTTCCTCATTACTAACAGTACCTACTTGCTATACCTGTATATTTTTAAAAGAAACATGTCTATGAAGTTAGCCAAAGATAGCTTAAAAGTTCATAACTTCGCTTCTACGTTCAATTTTCAATCCATGCAAAGGTTAAATTTTAAGTAAGACATGGACCAATCAACTATCAATGTTTTATATTGCTATGTTTTATGGTGACTGAGTTCACTTGTGACAAAATATTACCGACAAAATGACAAACCGACAGGCAGGAATTTTTCTAAGGGTGGATTCGGTTTCTCTAATGAATGAAACGTAAAGATAACATGAAGGAAGTCAGTTCTAAACAATGTACAGACAAAACCTTTCTTTTATTTATATAGATTCCTGTAATTTCAGTAATTGAAATTTTAAAATTTTTTTTTATGAAATGTAAATTTTCTCCTAAAATTTTTTGCGAAATTTCATTGCCTCTTAATGAGCATCTGGAAACCTTTTTCTAAAACTGAAAATGTACTCTACTATAATAATTATATTATTTGATTAATGTAATTTTAAAAAAATTATATCTCAACTCATCCTCTACATAATGTTTTATGCTTAGGTATAGTTGCATTTTGATCCGTCAAACGGTATGACTTGAATCGGTCTAACTACTTTTCAGATTGAATTATAACTCAACAGTTTTAAATTTTATTGAAAAAAAAGTTTTACCTGTTGTTCTAAAAATCTGAGGATTTTTTGGTTTATTGCATTTATAGCTTTAAAGATATTGCCAAAATTTCAAGACTCTAGAATTAGTAGTTTTGAAGGAAAAAAATCTGGAGTGGCCTACACTCAACTTTACTGTAAGTAACTTAATATCAAATTTCTTGAGTATATAACACATAACGTCTCATTTAAACATAATGTAAACATCTAAATGGGCTATGATTATGATTATGATATGATTATTAATGAAATTATTTGCATCAGCTGTGTGATGTACAAAAATAAAAGCTTATACTCGTATATTGATATGTCCTTCAATCACTATCTCTACTACCTCAGGAATGAAAGAATAATAATCATATCCCATTTAGATGGTTACGTTATGCTTAAATGAGACGATATGTATTATATACCCAAGAAATTTGATATTAAGTTACTTATAGTAAAGTTGAGTCTAAGCAACTCCAGATTTTTTCGCTGAAAAATAATAATAAACAGCGAAGAAAAAATGTTCTCCTACAAGAGAACATGGGAGAATTTAAACTAGCTTTTGTTCAAATAGCCAGTGGATCTCTTACATCGTTTACTTGACATCCAACTACATTGATATTAAAGTAAAATTTTCATATTTAAAACAGGAAAATACCCTTATTTTCTCTGAAAAAAATAATAAATATCCAAGAAAAAATGTTGTTTTAAGATGATTTATAATTAAAGATGTACGATAATTACATTTATTAATCTCCAAACGAAAGATATGAATTTAGAATTATCTTTTACATATTTAGTTCTTTACAGAATTATTATACTGGAAATTTTATGACTTCTTAGTATTTAATAAGGTCATTTTCCTTCCCCTTTGTCAAATATCATATACACGAATTTTTTCTGAGTGGGTTTTATCCTTTTCCTTCCTCCTGTACTCTGTTATAAGTTTGCTATGAATGTATATTGAGAAAAAATATATTAGTAATTAGCCAGTTTACATACTCAAATCGAAGTCAAAGCCAGCTATTCAATATAATTTAAATGTTTTATAGTTGGTAGCTTCTAATGTTTGAAAATAATAAATATGAACTGTTAGACTAGAATTGTAAAAAAAAACTGGATATTTCTCAACAAACATAAGTCCTCTTTCTTGAGGAAAGAGTCCATTCGTCACATTTAAATAGCATGAAAAGGTACTACAATCTCAATGATAATGTCATTGTAACTGATATTAAGTTTTGCTCAAGTGTGCAATATATAGATTTATTAAAGCATTTTATGAGACAAATCCATCATGCCATGGTAGACAACGGTAATTTATTTATGTTTACTGGCGGTGATTTTTTTACATGTAAAAATATTATTCCTCTTACATCTCGTATAAGTCAATAAACTATTTAAATTGTTCCTTTATAAATATTAATTTTATCTCAGTGGATTCACTCAAAAAATCTCTAAAATAATGTAAACATTGTAAAAAAGATATAAAAAATTCGACAAGTATAGCAGGTGATCTCTTAGTCTAGGATAAACAAACAGTTTTTATAGCGTTATTGCTCTTTCCCGTAATTGAAACTTCCTGAATTTTTTTTTGTGAATTGATAATTTTTTGTTCCATGTTTGGTCAATTTTCATTATTTTTTAATAATCTGTTTAGCGTCAAAAAACATTTTCTGAAAACAGTAATCGTACTTTGGTGAATGTAATTTTGAAAAAAATTATCTCAAATCATTTTCCATACAATGTTCTATTTTTAAGCATAGTTTAATTTTGATCCGTGAAAGGGTATAGCTTGTATCGCTTTCATAGGCTTTGAGATTGAATTATATGTCAAAATTTTTACATTTTATTGAAAAAAAATATTTCCCGTTGTTTATTTCCCGTAAGCAATGCTAAAACACTCACCCACCCACCCACCCACCCACCCACCCACTCACACGCACACAGACATCATCGAAAAAACTTCGTAAAACGACTTCTGGGACATCAAAACATGTAATTCCGTCAAAATCTTGAGTTCGAATTTTTTCACAATCACTATACTTTACTTATACTAAAGTAATAATTCGACAAGTATAGCAGGTGATCTCTTAGTCTAGGATAAACAAACAGTTTTTATAGCGTTATTGCTCTTTCCCGTAATTGAAACTTCATGATTTTTTTTATGAATTCCTATTTTTTTGTTTTATTTTTGGTCAAATTTTCATTATGTTTTAAGGAGCCGTTTAGCGTCAAAAAAACATTTTCTGAAAACATAAATCGTAATGTAACGCCCCTTTGGCAAATGTAATTTTGAAAAAAAATATCTCAACTCATTCTCCACATAATGTTCTTTTTTTAGGCATAGTTTTATTTTGATCTGTCAAACAGTATAGCTTGTATTGCTCTCACAAGGTTTAAGATTAAATTATAAGTCAAAATTTTTAAGTCTACTTATACATTAATACTATACATCTACTTATATATCTACTATATTTACCATTTACTATATATCTACTTATAGTAAAGTAAAAATGTAGTCTAAAAACACATTTTGGGCAAAAATGTGTTGATATGTATGTGGATACATACTCAACCTACAATCCACAAACCCACCCACAGAACACACGCATACACATACAGAGAGAGAGAGAGAGAGAGAGAGAGAGAGAGAGAGAGAGAGAGAGAGAGAGAGAGAAAGTGAGAGAGTGATAAATCATTGAAAACATTTCATTAAACGACTTTTGAGACCTCAAAACATCTAATTCCGTCAAAATCTCGAGATCAAATTTTTCCACGATCACTATACTTATAGTAAAGTAAAAAAATACAATAAACTCACAGATATACATGAACGGATGGAATGTACTTTTAATGAAAGCAATATGGACAAATTAATAATAAAAAATAAATAATAGTATTAATTATGGAAATAGTTAATAGATTATTCTGTTCTTACATTTTGTTAATTTGTTTTAAAAAAATTACTTTATGCATCACCATAACCACCTATATTTGCTACTGTAGTAGAAGGTGCCGATGTTGGCTCTCACACCTCAATCTAATGGAACAAAATAGAAGAGGTAATGTTACATCAATGATTAAAGCATCTCTGATCTGGGGGACTTCGATTAGTTGTCATCCATAAATCAACAGGTATAACTAGCGCCAATAATTCGCTAGAGCTTCCCGGTGTCAATAAATAAACCGCAAGGACAAACTTCCGTTAAAGGGAAATGTCTTTGCCAGTTCCTGTGTTGAGTCAGATCTTCTCAAGAATTTTATGATCGTAGAATATAAGGTTGGTATTATTAATCCTAACACAATATTTAAAAGAAGATGCTGAGCTTGTTGGAATTAGAAATATTTCATTCACTTGAGATTAATAGATAGATAGATTAATAGATAGATTAATAGATAGTTTTTTCTTTTATATATAGAACCTCTAAAATTTGAAGTTTTTCTGTATTTCTTCCTGCAGTGTGGAAATGAAAGAATACCTCTATTAATCTCTCGTGAAAAAAATGTTTGTAATTCCAACAAGCAGGAGCCTAGAACCAAATATGAAATATATCAAAAACGGAAACTGAAACTTGCGCTCTCATTGGCCTGCAAATTCAGTTTTCAAAGATCAGTCAACCAGAAGCACACTTCGCTAGGTTGGCAAAGTTTGTAAACTGGTAGGTTGGTAAGCATTCGATCACAAACAATGGTCTACCACGTTGACAGGATGGTTCACTGGAACAAGGTCTGAAAGATGGAAATTAAGCATCCAAGTGTCAACTTAAGCAAGGGACTCGGATACGCACCTACACAACGCTTACACAATTAGAACATACTAACTACAAAAACATTCAAGTTCTTTGGGATAAAGATCGATTCAAAAATTACCCCCAAGAATCATTGTGTACTTCGCACTCTTTGTAATGCTTATGGGGCCAGGAGTGTCATTTACCACCATATAAAACCTGGCTCTGGACTATCCACCAGGACCAGATGCATGCACCAAAGCGAGCTTGTCTCCAGTGGTCCATCAGGTGGGATATAGATATAAGCCTAATAAGGCAGGCAGAGATGTATGAACAGGTGGTGATGTAAGATATGAGAGTAGGCGGTGTCGACTGGTGGAGCAATCCCTTCTGAACAGGCTGGACAGATCTCTGACGGACTTGCTTGGCTGGTTGTAAAAACAAAGAGGTAGACTCAGACAGGTATATCTGCCCCGAGAATACCTATACTATACCGACCCCTAAGTTGTTATCATTAGCGTAGGATCACGATACCTCTATCGCCGCACCTAGGAACACAGATCTTTGCCCTATCACTACCTGTAAAGGATCGTGAAACTTTTGAAATGAAATGAACAATTCTTTATCGAGGGATTGGTCCAATGGACACATTTCTGGAGTGTCTGTACGGAGGAGACTTAGTCTTCCCCACCGATCTGTTCCCCCTATAGTACAGTTTGTATCTAGTACAGTTTACAATCTAGTAATATAATTGATGAAATCCATCCTAAGTCTTAAGGTGCCTCTAAATATTCAAGTATACTCAACTTAATATTAATGGTAATGACAGTAGTAGCTATAATATTAATACTAATAGCAATGAAATAATTATTATAACAATAATATGATGATAATAACAAAATCTGCAAATAATCATAATGATAATAACATAATAATAATCATAATGAAAAAAAATAATAATAGTAATGATTATAATAATACTATTATTAACAATAATAACAGTGGTAATAATACTAGCTTAGTAATATATAAATATACTTATCCATAACTTAATTACTTCAGGGTGCCCTGAACTGGGCCGAGGCCACTGGTTCAGGCTATACTGATTTAATAACTGATACTGATATTCAGGCTATACTGACTACTTTGTCGGCGCTACTGAGTGTTCAGCCCTATGATACCCACTTTCAACTCATCCTCTCAGCCGTCCACCAACAAATCAAATAGCTCACAAAAACACACACGACTGATAATGGCCCCAAGGTCCCACCCCCATTTCCTTGTCGCTACTTACGACGAATATAAACTTTTACGTACACTAATATATATATAAACGCACATGTTTAGGTATAATACGCATAAACATCTGTGCACGTTACCTGAACAAATACCCCAACACCATGAAAACAAAAAATGGGAAAAAATTAAGTTATTTAATTTTTTTTAATTTTTTTATCATTTAGAATCAGTAAATTATTATTTTATATTAATCCATAATTGTTATAAATAATATGAATTGATATTTGAATAATTATTTATTTTATTACTAGATAGAAATATTAATATAATGTGTCTAAAAATTTATCTCTTATGTAAATTTTGATTAACTTTCATAAGGGAAGTAAAACCGATCATACTCCCCAACACATAATCTTTCTAGATATTGATGTAAACCTCCATAATAATTCTTTCATTACTACTCAAGTCCATATCAAACCTACTAACTCCCAATATTATATTCCTTACAAAAGTTATCATCCACCTCATGTAACAAAAGTTATTCAGTGATCTCTGTTGATTCGCTTGCACCAACTCTGCTTGAACTCCGTCTGAACACGACATGTTTAATATGAGAGCACTAATAAAGAACTTCTATGGAAATTTAATGAACAATAGTCCGGGAATTTACAAACTAGATGAAATATTGATAAAAGAAATAAGTAAGCAGATCAATACTCCTTCAATTTTAGGAACATTAAATTCAGACAGGGATGCCAGCAATCCTGAAGACTTCAATCAACCAGGTTAACTTGTTATTATATTTTTCGTTTGGTTCATTTAGCTCTCTGATGATGTAACGAAAGGCCTTAGAGCATTGTAAATAATATATTTATTTATTGTGGTGTTTAATTCATATATTATATCAAAAGTTATTGTTGATTATTAATTTATATATATATATATATATATATATATATATATCAATGATCAAACCACAATAAGAAATGGGAAAACAAGACTAAGATCTTTCAACCGTAACGAGCGGTCTTCGTCAGAAGGTTGAAAGATCTTAGTCTTGTTTTCCCATTTCTTATTGTGGTTTGATCATTGATTGTTATTTCACGCGTTTATGTGAAATCTTTATAAATATATATATATATATATATATATATATATATATATAAGATTATATTTGGTATATATATATAAATTATAAATGGTATATATATATGTGTGTGTGTGTGTGTGTGTGTATCGCTAATGGTATTAAAACAAAAAACCAGTAGAGATAATACCACTATTATAATTGTTGTTGCACATTATTAGCTCATTGTACATAAAGCAGGAAGAGACCTGTGAAATGGTTTCAAACAATACTTTTTAAAGCAATCTACACCAGATTGTTGTTGTCTACATTGTCTGAGATGATTGAAACTGAGACAATCAGGTGATTGAACGTTCAAATTACTACTGCAACTACTATATTTCAAAGGTTTCGGGAACTAAGTTCTATTCAAATTTTGACTAAAACAATGTCGTTTAAGGAAACATTATGCATAGAAATATTGGACTCATAAAATTTGGTGTACAAGATCGTTTGTCTAAAGACTCTAAACTAGTGAACTTTAGTATAAAATAACTTTATCCGCAGAATTTTGGATTTAACAGAAGAACGGTTTTGGTGAAATAATCAATAAAGTTAAGATTAAAATAGTAAATACTAAAATATGTAAAGTAGTAGTTAAAAAAAATATAAGGGACATAAGAAATTAAAGATCAAAGAAAAGAAACTAGGTTATGAGTAAAACTTCAAAGTTAATTATGGATAACATAGTTTTTCCTCAAGGGTGGCCCTGTTTCAATCAAAAATTCGTCTTTTTTATTACATTTTCTTCTTTCCTCAGCACATCAATCAGTATTTCACAAATATAAATTTGATTGGCTTTCACTAAACACAAAATTTTCTTGACCATGCCTCAACGAACTTAGTTGTTTTATAAAAATTCCATTTTATAAATATCATTGAAATAAAGCGGAAAAGGAAAACCTTTAGTACCTACTAATGTAAATTAAACCTAAACTTTCCAAAATTATAAATCTCTTCAAATATTTAATAAATGAGCAAAACCTGATAAGGTGTGCACGGCTAGACAATTATATGGTAAGTCTCTTATTAACGTCAACAAAAGGCCGAAGGACTAAAACTATGACATTTCTGCAAAATAAGAAGAATTCCAAATAATTATTATATAAACTGTTAGTAAGACCCAATGGTTAAGTATCGTCTAACATTTAGTTACAAAAGAAAAAAAAAATTGAAATGCATAAAAATTTATCAGAATCACGTAGAAAACAATTTTGAACAGTCATTTCGAAATTGACACCTTATTATGTCAACTCATAAACAATGAAATTGAACCTATCAAACAGGGTAGTCAGTATTCATAAATAAATTTTTCGTGTTCTGTATGGAAAAAAATTGAAAATACGAGAGACAATGAATTTCGTGATGAATAATATTTACCTTGAAATTTATTTAAAACATCGACCGTACTTGGACATTAAGATTATAAATGTTGTCCTACAATATGCATTTTAAAATGATGCATTCATTTTTTCCCCTGAATGCTGTTTAACTTTATATCGTCATGATATTTACACAAATGTCTACAGGTAATCCTAAGATATAATGCTAAAATATAAAAAATAAAATATAAAATATACAGACTACTACATTAAAATATTCAGCCAAGAATCCCTAATGGTGTTATGGTAAGAATATTTGTATCATATGGGGACTGTAGAAAAGGGAGGTTAAGATGTGACTCGGAAGCTAAAAATAAGCAAGAAAAACTTAGACCTTAAGCCAGAGCAGCATTTCTCTACATTTTTACTCTTGTACAACACCTGAAATCCATTTTGTATCTCAGTAAACTAAAAATTATCAATTTTATTGTTTTAAATAAATCAATATTTTTACTTTACTATAAGTAATGTATAGTGATCACGAAAAAATTCGATCTCGAGAGATTGAGAGAATTACATGTTTTGAGGTCCCAAAAGTCGTTTTATGAAGTTCTTTCGATGATGTTCAGTGGGTGGGTGCATGTACATCCAAAGTTTGTAGACATGGTACGATTCCGAATTTTTGATTGATTAAATTCATTTTTTACACGAAAATGGGCCTCTATGCACAGATATGGTCCCTGGCTTCTATTAATTGACGTTGCAAAGGTTGGCCTGATAGAAAATTGCCACCTCTTGAGAATAAATAGGAAGTCTGAGTCAGATGGCTACATTCTTATTGTGCTTATTCTTCAACTTCACCAAGCTTCCATACAGGATTAATGTTTCTAAAGCTGCAAGAACTGTGTATTTTGAACCACATTTGAAACCACAGTAAATTTAAATGTAACTTTCTGACCAGAGTAGAGTCTGTGAAACATTTAGGATTGATTTTTGACTGTAAATTAACTTCTAATAATCATATTGTTGACAAAAAAACCGAAAAATGGAAATTCTTTGTTTATTTATAAGAAATTCATATGACTTCAAACATCCCAATATTTTTTTTACTCATGAACTATGCAAGCAGTTATTGTGTGGTATTTACTCGTGATTAGAGAGGAAAAGAAACACTAAGTCTTCTAAAACAAAAACAAAAAAAATCTGGAGCGGCCTACACTCAACTTTACTATAAGTAACTTAATATTAAATTTCTTGAGTATATAATATATAACGTCTCATTTAAGCATAACGTAAATATCTATATGGGATATGATTATTAGTCTTTCATTCCTGAGGTAGTACAGATAGTGATTGAAGGACATTTCAATATATAAGCTTATTTTTCTACATCACACAGCTGATGCAAATAATTTCATTAGTATAACTACAGCAGTAATACATTATTGAAAAACCAAAGTGAACATTTCATCATACTAAATATTCTCCCACAAGAGAACATGGCTTTTTTTCAAATAGCCAGTGGATTTCTTACATCGTTTACTTGACATCCTTCTACATTGAATATTAAAGTAAAATTTTCAAATTTAAAACAGGAAAATACCTTTTTTTCTCTGAAAAACATCATAAACAGCAAAGAAAAATGTTGTTTTAAGATGATTTATAATTAAAGATGTACGACAATTACATTTATTAATCTCTAAACGAAAGATTTCAATGTTGAATTATAATTATCTATTACATATTTTTTTTTTATAGAATTATTATACTCTGAATTTTATGGCTTCTTAGTATTTAATAAGATCATTTTACTTCCCCTTTGTCAAATAACATATTTTCGAATTTTTTCTGAGTGAGGTTATCATTTGTAGCATACTGTTTGACGGATCAAAATGGAACTATGCCTAAAAATAGAACATTATGTGGAGAATGAGTTGAGATATTTTTTTTCAAAATTACATTCGCTAAAGGGGCGTTACAGTACGATTTCTGTTTCAGAAAATATATTTTTGACGCCAAACGGCTCATTAAAAGATAATAAAAATTTGACCAAAAATAAAACAAAAAATTAGCAATTCATAAAAAAAATCATCAAGTTTCAATTACGGGAAAGAGCAATAACGCTATAAAAACTGTTTGTTTACCCTAGACTAAGAGATCACCTGCTCTACTTGTCCAATTTTTTATATTTTTTTATATTGTTTAATTGACTTAGAAATTTTTTCAGCGAATTCACTGAGATAAAATTGATATTTATAAAGGAACAATTTAAATTTATATTGACTTATATGAGATGTACGAGGAATAATATTGTGCAGGAAAATGATAACCTCACTCAGAAAAAATTCGAAAATATGTTATTTGACAAAGGGGAAGTAAAATGATCTTATTAAATACTAAGAAGCCATAAAATTCACAGTATAATAATTCTATAAAAAAAAATATGTAATAGATAATTCAACATTGAAATCTTTCGTTTAGGGATTAATAAATGTAATTGTCGTACATCTTTAATTATAAATCATCTTAAAACAACATTTTTCTTTGCTGTTTATGATGTTTTTCAGAGAAAAAAAAGGTATTTTCCTGTTTTAAATTTGAAGAATTTACTTTAATATTCATGTAGAAGGATGTCAAGTAAACGATGTAAGAAATCTACTGGCTATTTGAACAATAGCCATGTTCTCTTGAACAGTAGTCATATTCTTTCATATCAAGAAATGTTCACTTTGGTTTTTAAAAAATGTTTTTACTGCAGTAGTTACACTAATGAAATTATTTGCATCAGGTGTGTGATGTACAAAAATAAAAGCTTATATATTGATATGTCCTTCAATCACTATCTGTACTATCTCAGGAATGAAAGACTAATAATCATATCCCATTTAAATGTTTACGTTTTGCTTAAATATGACGTTATGTGTTATATACTCAAGAAATTTGATATTAAGTTACTTATAGTAAAGATGAGTGTAGGCCACTCCAGATTTTTTATTATTTAAACCGATCCTTTAGTGGGTGATAACGTCAGCCGTTTACCAGATTTTTGTTTGATCGGTGATTCTACAGATTCCACATTGTTAGTCCTAAATTTTGCCAAACTCAAGTGCATTTTGTGTAGGAATCTTTAACGAGTACCTGACATCGTACAGGCTCGGAAACGACGGCTTAACGTCCTCTCCGAAGGACGACGTACTCAGATTTATTCACCTCCCTTGTGATAAATTGAGTGCCAGGTGGGGATCGAACCCTGGATACCAGCCCAGAGGTGTGAGTTAACCACTAAGCTGACCTTGCCTCCAGGATTAGTGTTTTTTGTTAATTAGTGTTATTTTGGAAAGACATTGGTCAAATAAACATTTTGAATGAAAATAAAATATAGTAATAATAGTTGGAATTAATATATGATATTAATTTGATAAAACATAAGCACGGATTTAGAATGCTTTGATTACTATGTTTAGCTAAGTTAGTTAACAGCTACAATTATAATCCTCATAAAAATTATATGAGCTATTATTTAGAATAATAGTTTACTTTGTTTTTATTTACGTTGTACAATTACTTTGGATCAATTAAAGTATGTCTTTTTAATTATGCTTTTGTAATCATATTGTAATTTTCAATTAGCAAAATGGAATACAATTTAAAAAAAAAAACTGAAAAATTTACCACTGACCTTATAATTCACATGTGTATTTTTCTTATGTTTCATGTATTTTAATGAAGTTGAATTACAATTTATATTCACTTTTAAATGAATAACCTCGTTTATTTGATCACTTCTTATGTTATAAATAAATCAATTGTTTTGAAAACTGACACCGTAGGCAGAGTAAAATAAAAGAAGCCATATTATGTTCGTGAAATGTAAGACCTGTAGACGCCGAATGATAATAGTGCGTCCGAATTAGAAACCAATTAATTACAAATTAATATGGATTTATTTAATGACTGAATTATTTTCAATAAACAAATACTTTATTTAATCAGCTTTATATTTCCACTATCTATGGAACTGGTTAGAGGTGGTTAGAGTTAAATAACTTCTATCAGTAAGAGACATTACAAACATGTAGACTAATATCATATTTCAATATGTTTCAAATACTCAAACCATAAACGAAATAACATTATTATAAACTAAAAAGGATTAGTGCAATTGATAGATTCATAAAAAATAGTCCAATAGAACAATAATAAATACGATTTATTCTATTTAAGCAGTCAAAATATATTACCTTTACTAAGAAATAGATGCAACTGGTTAAATGACATCTATCATTTAGATTCAGAATGAACGTGTAGGTAATTAAAAAAATATTATTATAGTAAACGAAATGGAATTAACACGCTTAGTAAAAAAGGTATTCACTTTAAACTAGGCCTATTAATGTTTGTTTCTTTACACACAGATCAACACGCTTTTATAATGCAAATTTTTTTTTAACATAAAATAATTCATATTAAACTAATAAACAATTACACACAATAGTAATGATAATGATAATTAAATCCAACAAGATTGAGTCTATGGCAATTAAACAAACTGTAACATAATGCTAGATAACTATAGTAGATGTTTTATTACTTTTTTAAATTTCTTTATGTCGTATTTAAAACAATTTAAACTGCTATACAGACCATCGTACTTTATCGTCATACTAGAGAGTAAGGTATGAAGTAAATAAGTATTTTTATGACATGGAACATAAGATAATTTGGGCGTTTCTAAATTTTATATGATAGGATGTGGAAATGTAGTGAAGAAATGAGATAAGGGCAATCAATTAAATTATTTAATAATTTATATATAAATAGGATTACATTACAGTGTCTATGGGAAAGGAGATCAGAGATATTTTGTTGGTCACAAAAGAAACGATAGTACGATGAATCTGTAGGATAACTCACTTTATGAGAAAGCTTCTTAAGGACTTTAGAATGAACGGATTGAAGTAAATTTATGATAATGATTGTAATCCGGATTCTAAACCTATTCTAAAATTGGAAGAACGAGAGATTTATAAAGAGTAACAAAAGTAACACTAAGTCTGAGGCAAGGTTAGCTCAGTGGTCTATTATTTGTAAGTTTAAATAGACCTACAGTTTTCTTAATACATTCTACCTGAATCAACTGAGAAACATAATAAATCTTCAAGTTCATACACCTGTGGGAAATTAGAGAGTAACCAACTTTAGTGTGAAGAGTATTTTAGAAGAGCAATTATGGTTAACTTTTATATGAACTCCTTCATATTAAAATAAATGGTTTCATTACGCATGATTTTTTTGTTACTTCTCTTATGAATGATAGAATGTAGACTATACATTTACAAAAGCAGAGTGTAATATTAACTTCCCAGATATTATCATTATTATATAACATATGATTTGAACCATGGTCTTTGTTTTGGTTTGTTGATTAAGAAAAAAATATGAAAAAGGTTCTTGCAATGAATTGAAAATGTTTTCTTTTTGTTCCGTTACCCTTAAGTTCTAAACAATTTTATAGAAATTAAACATTTAGTAAATAAAGAGATAATATCACTTTTAAAACGGAAAACTGTCCATGTAATAATGAAAACCTGTTCTACTTCACCGATTTGTCTACATATTTAGAAACGTTTTGATCGAATTTTGTCACAAGTTATAAAATATTGACCTCCTTTTGTTTAAACAAAATCACTAAGTGATTTCAATTAGTTTATGTTATATACAAAATTTCATCTTGAACTATGAAAGCTACTATTCACATTTATACGGAGAATAAATTACGATGTGCTACTCCTAATATATCATTTTAGGATATATGCTGGTACATTCTTTAGATAGGAATATTAAATACTTCGTTACAGTATTATTAAAAAAGGCTAAATAATAGCAATAAATTTCAAATATAAGTTATTATGATCATGGTATAACATACTACACATTATCATAATCATGGTATTTAGAAATGTAAGTTTTGAGAACCGACGCATTGAAAAGTTAATTTTTCAGACTGATTTTTAGCATAGGCACGGTCATTTTTACAACTAGGTAACTATGAGATGTAGGAACGATAAAAGAAATAGCTTTTGAAATTATGAAAGACTTATATTTTTCGAATTCCAATGAAGCCATATGTTCGTTCGGAGCTGTGATTGTGTGTCTGTCACTATGTTGTAGTAAGTTATAAGTCATAAATGATGTTTGAAAGATATATAGTTCCTTGTGTCATAAAGAACACATTTAGAATTGGATACTGCTTAAAAATTTGTATAAAAGTATTGCATTCCTATTTAAAATGCATACTAATATTAAACAAATTTTCTGGTGATACAAAAAACTTTAATCTCCTTGCGAATTATTGCATTAGTGTTGTCAAAGCAAAATTTACGAAATGTTACACAAAACAGTATAAATATAAAGTTCTGATTGTAATAAATTCTAAAATTGCGATGTGACAGTGATTACATTTTGGTTATAATTGACAGAATTGAGATAGCCACAGTTTAAATATTTGATAAGGAATAAGTAATAATACGTTTATGTATAGGCAACTTGAGTGTAGACCACTCAAAATTTCAATTAAGTAAAACAGTATCTTAAACAAGTATTTGTAATACTGTTGATTCATTTAAAAACAAAAATACTACACTTTTACAAATGATCCAAAATCTTCAAGTGCCTGTGACACACAAAATGTGAAGCAATTTGTCTATTCAACCAGTCTAAAAGCATTATTAATTTAGTAAAAGTGAGTTATATTACATTAGTAGTATAGTTGCGTTAGTATTTTCTTGGAATGGCTGAAACTTTCAGGTGACTGAATGACTATATCTATGGTTTTATATACAGATAAATAAACTGTGAGGAGATTAATACCGTGATTTCAGAGAGGTAAAACAATCCTTAAAACGAATGCTGATTGGAAATTCTGTCACTAATGAATAACTTATTAATCAACCAATTAGTCATATTTATTATTTCGTAAATTATAATTGATTAATTAGGTCAATAATTACACAATTCAATATTAATATTTTATGGTATGACCTATTTTGTGACTACCGCTTGTTCATAAAATTGCATATCAGTAGTTCATTAATTACTACTGTAAGTACCAACACATTCTATGATCTGAGCTATCTTTTGAAAAGCCCGTGGCCTAGGGCTAACCGGTTCTCAATAAGAAAATGTGAAACAATTACTATTTATTATTCATTACTTCACAATTAATTCAGAGAGGCACTATTTTGAGCATTGACTGAAAAAACCACATACAAGGAGCTGCTGAAAAGGGAAAGAATACCTTAGTCTACTTTAGCTCCTGACAATTGCCTTTGGTTTCTGGTCGAAAGACATATGATTTATGCTTCATTATTTGGTTCTTATTATTTTCATGACTTTAAGGCAGCTAACTTGCTTATTAATGATACAGTATTCAACATTTATATCGAAATTAAAAACCCACCATATCATGAAGAGAGCAGCAGACTGCAGAGCAGGCTGTTCTCATGAACTGTCGTTGTAAGACATTTTTTGTTTTACAAAACTAACATTAACTTTTATAACACCATCTGCATCTCAATAACATATGTTTAATGATCACACAAAACGATGCATTGTATTTCGAGAGTTTGTTGAGGATTTTAATCATATGATTAATTGAAACATTATTTTGGTTCACTCTTAGTACAGTATGAAACATTAAAAAAAATCCATTTAACATTTACATGTTTGATGTCTCTTGAGTCTATTTTTGATTTTTTTTTATTGTATGTATTTTTGAAGTGTGTGTTTGTTTGTTTGTGTGTGTGTGTGTGTGTGTGTGTGTGTGTGTGTGTGTGTGTGTGTGTGTGTGTGTGTGTGTGTGTGTGTGTGTGTGTGTGTGTGTGGGTGTGTGTATGTGTTATTTAAATAATATTACATTGTTATTTAGTGTGTCGTACCAAGTATGGAAAAAGTAGAATAATTATAAGTCAGTATGATATATAAAATTATACCTTGAAATATAGGTATGAGTCATATGTATTTTGCCATCTACTTTCTTGGCAAAACAAATATTTCTTGAACTAATACATTTGAAGGATAAGTTTTCGACTGTTAACCTATTCATACTAGTACTTTGTTGGCTCATTTTCATTTTACTTTGAAATATTTGCGGATATACAGATTTCTAAATTTACTACTCTGTCGAGGGCTCAGGGACCTCCCAAAGAGAGGTTCTCCTTCTGTGGAGAGGCTGCCACCTGATTCCCTTGTGGTAATCTGTCCGCGTCTTCGCCGTGAGAGCGGAAAACAGGTTACACTGATTGCGTGGACTGGCTAAGAGGCGGAAGGCCTTGTGGCCACTGACCTCACTTATAACTAAACTAGGTCCGGAGTTTCACCCAAGAACTCTTAAAACATTTTTGGTACCACGGAAGTGGGGCTAGCCCATACGGACTTTCTTTAGGTTATCTGCATGCCTTGTCGTTAGTTTTAGGCCCGTGAAGGCTGTGGTTCCTCAACCTGTAAGGGTAAAATCTCTAGGTATTCGCTGTCAGAAGCAGTATCTTCTCAGGAGGTTGTCCGCTCAGCAACAAGAAGGAGCTTGACCTTCAACCCTAGTAGTGTTGAATCATGGGAATGATTCATTATCCTACATTGTGACAAATAGCCTACTTCCTTAACCCTTGCATTTAATAATGGTGATGATAACTTGAAAGTGCATTCTCAGTACTGTCTTAAAAGGAAAAGTTACACCAAAAGGCAAACTATTACGGTTTATCTGTCAACACTTGAATTTCAGTCTATCAATATTGAACTATAACAGTAACCGTATTTTTGTTATACTGGATGAAGTTCACATTGCCATAATGATATTCAGCAATTAAATATTTTGAACGTGAAAGAGTTTGATAATATGTTTTCTTATACTAAAGGCGCATGAAGACCTCTCCTGATTTTTTTGTATAGCAACAGTTTTGAATAATTTGTCTATATTAACCAAAGTAAATTTTCAAAACTAATATAGTGACATACTGATAATGGATTAAAGTCGTTAAAATTTTCTATGAACTGATACTTATTATATGATTTTAGAAATCAAAAAGTTAATTTATACAGAAAAAAATAATGTTGTATATATCCTTTTCTGGCATTTAAAACTAATTTACCCATTGATACTACTCATTAATGGTTTCAGACTTTATGTTTAAAAACTTACTGAATAAATAATAAATCATTAAAAAATATTCAATATAAATAATTCAATTAAATGAAATAAGAAATATGAAATACAAATGTCATTAAGAGAAAATTGATAAATTAAGGTAGTAATAAAGTCAATAGATCAATAATTAATCATATTTACCTGTATATGTTAACATACCATTTTGTGTATACTGGTATCATTTTAGTTGTTACATTTAAAGTAAGTACTGTTATACTGTAGCTCTTACAAAGAAACTATGTGGGCAAAGGCGTTATTCATTCCATTAATCGCAGGCCATGATATACTGTAATTAAGGCTAACTTCAACTTAGGGACACAATTTGGATTATTGCAAACAAGCAAGGGCTGATGACATCTGCGCCGAGACGATGGCACTGCTCAGCTCAAATTGATGTAGGTAGCAAGTTTTGATTATTAAACTAAACTAAGTCATTTCATGTTGGTATAATGCTTTGATTTTGAATTTATAACATCGTGAGATAGATTAATTGGTATCATTTAAACATAATTCAACGATTAAAAGCTAGTGCAAATATTATGACCCATTTATTTTTTCTAAAACACTTTTTTAACAACTATAAAATATTAAATGAAGAACATCGTATTTAATTTTTACGATGATTTGTCATATTGATTAGCTTACAGTTGAGACAGGAAATTCTTGTTACCTCCTGTAAACAGATGAACTCAGGCAGAAGCTCCATGCAAGCGGAATTTTGTCTTTACTTTATTTTGCTTGAAAATACATTAAGATAGTAAGCAAAAATAGCAATGCTAAACTATATAAAAAATGTGACAGCTTTATTTTTGAGGTAAAGAAAGCAATGGATTTTAGTGATTAACTTGCTTGACTCATTCTTTATTAACGTTTTTCAAATTTTTCTTCTTAATCAATTATCTTCATTCTTCAGTGCGTTCAATAAAAAAATTTCAAAACAAAAATGTTGAAAAAAATTCAATTTTTAATTTTTTTTTTTCATTCTAATGTAGTGCAATTTTTTCAATTTCTTACTTAGGTGCAAGAATTCATAAAATATCAAAATAAATTCTTTCAATCAGTCTCTGCTCCCCAAACATCGGAGACGAAGTTAATTATCCGATGAATCGAGTAGGTAAAGTAAAAATTCTTGATTGAGAATCAATCCAGCTTGATATAGGTACTTTGTAAAATATTCATTTGGGAATTCAGTACTTAGGGATCTGATCACCATCGTCTCGATATGAATGAAAGAAAAAAACAGATTTGCTAGATCCCTGTATATTTTGCTAAAACTATGAAAATGTTATAACTATGAATTAAAGAGAAAGACCTGGGTATCGATTTTTTGAAGAAAATCACAATGTTTATCGTTAAAAATGAGATCATTAAAAATTTATAATTTTCCCTCCTTAAGAATTTATTTGAAACATTTGATTAATTAAAGCATTTTTTACATTTGTTCGTAATAATGAGAACAAAATAATTATATGCAAAATAATTATCCTGATGTTATAATTGCTAAGTAAAGAAAATTTCGTTATAATACTACTATGTAGTAATACAGAGGTACCTACAGAGGTAAAGACTAATATTATTATATATTATAATTATATATATATATATATATATATATATATTATATTATAATAATATAATAATAATATTATAATTATTACATAATATTATATATTATGACTATAATCGGATCCCCGTCTCATTGCAGTTTTATTTAGACCCCTAATTATGGTTTTCCGTTACATGTAAATAATTTATAGTTTTGAGTTTTATTAATTAAATCTGAACACTTCCAGCTGATATTTATAAGTGGGATCTGAGTTTAATTTTTCGCAGTTACTTCAATTTTTTTAAAAAAACAGATTTTACATTCAACTTTATTCTTAGAATCAATGTGGTTTTATAAAAAGGTTGACTCGAAGAAAAAGGTTTTTAATTTTTTTTTCTTAATTTTCATGAATTCAAAATTAGATCGCTGGAATAAGAAATTTACTTCATTCAAAGGAACAGTTTTATCTAGTAAGGAAATGATTTTGTACAAAGCAGGTGTTGGTTTGTTCAAGACTTTGCCTTAATTATCAGAGCCCAATTAGAGCAGGTGAGCAGTAGTATCTCTCGGCAGTCCCTGGCACCCTGCTCTATTAGTACTAATTAGAATATCTTTCCGGCTTTCCAGTTACCAATTTGGTTTTAATCTCAATATTTGGCAATCCAATTCAACTTAGTAAACTACTTCTCAAATCTTTTTGCAAATCAAAGAAAATTTATTGCCATCTCAAACTTATTACCATTTCATAAATTATTTAATAAAACATTGAATATTATATTCAGATTAAGTATATATTTATGATTTATATTTAGAAGAAGTTTATACATATATATGATCAAACCACAATATGAAATGGGGAAAAAAAGACTAAGATCTTTCAACCGTAACAAACGGTCTTCGTCAGAGTCAAAAACCCAACTGACAAAGACCACTTGTTACAGTTGAAAGATCTTAGTCTTTTTTTCCCATTTCATATTGTGGATTGATCATTGATTGTTATTTGATGTGTTTATGTGAAATCTTGTATACATATGTATATTATTTAAATAGTTAATAGTTAATTTATTGGTGCCATATTTTTCACTTTTTTTTCAAAACGGTGCAAAAAATACTGTCAACACAACAAGCATAATTAAATGTAAACCAAGTGCTTCTTTGATGACTTAGTAATCTGATGGATGATTATTCTGATCAAAAAACGTTGCATTAATTACACAATTAATTTACAGTACCTTTATAATTAAAGAAATATCAGACAGAAATGTCAGAAAGTAAAATGTAATTTGCAATTAATGTCAAAGTTTACTATTAATGAATACTCTGTTTGGCTGCCTGTTTTTGGTTCAACTTTGCAACCAGCTTTAATTTCTGTCCTTTTAATCCCCATATATAAATTCCTAAAAATCATTATTTACTTCAGTGTGCAAGGCAAAGTTGATAGGCTTTATTCATGTTCCGCATTTATAATTTTTTCATTGGGGTTATTAAGTATGTATATTAGAAAATGTTTCCACCTAAATAAGTTACTAAAAATTGTTTGAACATACTTTACTATATTAAAAAGAAAAACAATTATTATAAGATTTTGATATTTATTCCTATATTATAAGCGATAAGAGAATTGAAAGGGATATTAAAAGAAAGTATTAATTAAATTCTGTTTAGAATTTTCAATTAATATTAACAATATTAACTGGTTATAAGAGATGACTAAAAACAGACTTTAAGTTTGATTATTTTAAATGTTTTGTGTGTAGTTACCTGAAGGGACTTTTCCATTCCCTGAACGAGGAGGTAGCATGGAGAAGTGGAGTTCCATTTGTAGATAGGCTCTCTTGCTAAAACGTAGTGGCTGTCGATTTCCTTCCCACCAACAGATACCAGCTCAGCCTAAAACAACAGTAAAGTGTCATTATTATTAAAATATTGTAAGTAACTCATTGTAATGATAGAAAAATTTGATTTCGAGATTTTGACAGTTTTGATGTCCTCAAAGTTCTTTTTTGACGTTTTTTTGATTATGTTAGTGCGTATGTGAGAGGGTTGTTGGATCGATGGGTGTAGAGCCATACCTTTATTCTCGACCATAATTCGTTCTAGAATTTTGGTCCACAAACGAGTTGGTCGAAAACCAAAACTAATTTTTCTATAAGAAATACATAACGGGAATCCGTTCTGTCAGATTATATGTATGTGTTATTTTTACTTCACTATATATGGAGTATAGTGATTGTGAAAAAAATTGATGTTGAGATTTTGACAGAATTACATGTTTTGAGGTCATCTAAAGTGTTTTATAACGTTTTTTCGATGATATCTGTGTGTTTGGGTGAGTTTATATTCAAAAGATTGTGTTGACCCTGCGGTCCAGAATTTGTAATGGATCAAAGTGATATTTGATACAAAAATGGGCCTGATAGTGTAGATAAACCCATTGGTTTGGGAGCAATTATGCATTATAGGAAATCCACTTTTTCTACTAAACTACTATTTCTAGAGTTTTGAAAATTTGTTATTATCCTTGAAGCTATTATGTCACTATTTTTACAGTTAGTACAAAGTAATGACTGGTATTTTTTTAGAAAATATTTCCAGTAACAACTGGAAATATATTTTTTCAATAAAAATGTAAAAATTTTGACTTTTCATTCAATCTGAAAGCATATGAGGGCAAATGTAAGATACACCGCCTGATGGATCAAAATTAAATAATAGCTAAAAATAGAGCATTATGTGGGGAATGAATTAAGGTATTTGTTTCTAAATTACATAAACCAATCGAGCGATATGGCAATTTTCTGTTTTCAGAAAATGTTTTTTTGACCTCTATCAATCTGTATGTTGCGCATCCTTGAACAAAACTTGATATTTGGTGCAGACTTTCTTCTGTTTATGAATCCTATAGTCTTATGTTAATATTGAATTAAGAGGAATTATCCTTAGTTCTATATTACAGAACAGATCCTCATTTTAAGCAGAATTTTAGGTGATTCGATGACACTGATATTTTTCCTTACATGTTTCTGAAATTTTTCAGAATCATGTCGCCAGCTAAATATGACAACCTGATGACTTCTAACTTACGCAGTATCTCAGAGAATGCAAAATAATCTGAGGCCATACGACCACGGATAGGACTTTCCCTGACTAGGCTGACGTCCCCATTCTATCCCCATCCTTTACAATATTTACTGACCTTAATAAAAACTACAGTATAACAATTTAGCAGTAGTGAGGCTCTAGTTGCAACCAAAGAAACTAAAGCATCCAAGCAACCAAAGAAAACAAAGTAAACCAAGCAAACATAGCATCCAAAGCAAACAAAGAAACTAAGAAAACAAAGAAAACAAAGCAAAAAAGCAACCAAATTAACGAAAGCAAGCAAAACAAACAAAGAAATGAAAGCAACCACAGAAAAGTTGTGGGATATACATAAATATACCATATATTGATAACTGGTTTGATCACTATTTGTACTACCTACAGGAATGAAAGACTAATAATCATCTCCAATTTAGACATTACCATTATGTCTAAATGAGACCCAAGAAGTTTGATATTAGTAATCACAAGTGTGACTTGATATTTATATTGATATTATATTGATATATATTTATAGTAAATTTGAGTGTAGTCCACTCCAGATTTTTTGAAATATTGGAGGTTTTCTCGCTGAAAACTCGTTCCCTGCGCTACCATATCTGACTGACTCTCTTCTTAGTGTCTAAAATCAGATTTTGATTTTAATATTAAAATTATTCTTAAGAAACTATATCTAACTTCTATCGCCATGTTTCTATAGGTATGTTTTACCAAAATTCTCCATCTCCTTGAAGGCGAATGCCTCGCATTCAGATGGAAAGGGATCGAAGGTTTCTGCAATTTTCAGAGTCTACATTATTCGTTTAACGATAATTGTGGTAGTTAAGAGTACAACCTGCGCTTAGGTATTTTACATATATTTATAAACCCATTCATTGAAGATATAGTACATTCTCACAAAAGTAAGTGGAGTTGGAATGAGTTTTTTCAAACTAAATTAGACACAGCTGTTGTAGCCACTTTTTATCTACTTTCTTCTTCAACCATTCATCAAATGCTCCAATCTGTTCCAAATGTCTCGCTGCCTCATTTCCTTGAATTCACTTGTTTCCAGGTACCAGCATATAAATATCATGAACTTTCCATTACTTTTATACTCTCTGTAAAATCTATACTTGCATTAATTATTCTTTGCGTTATCCTTGTATTAATCTATTCTGAAGTTACTGGATTGATACATTTATGTGTTTTTGTTGATTCTATGGAAACCAAGGATTTTTAATCAAGGATGAAGATCAACTATTCATACATTTTTAATCAGATATAGTATTTGTTGCGTAAAATTTACAACAAAATTAAATAGTTTCAGAAAGAGTCTTTAGTGATTTTTTAAGAAAAAATGGGTTTTAAAGAATAATCACAGGAAAAGCTCTTTTCATATCTGTGAACCTAAGAGTAATTCTGAGGTTTCTTTTAATCCTTTATGATTTTTCAATCCTTTCAACCAAAATTCATGGACCTGATTTCCTTGTTTCGCCCTTGTCCAAGAGAGTTTTCTGTTTATTTAGCTTTATTACCTTTTGTGGCAATGGAAAGATAATGATAATTTTATATTTATTTGTCATATCAGGTTGCATTAATTTATAATGATACCGTAGTAAATAAGTCGACTCTCATATGCGTATTTGGAAACATGTTAATTGTGGCTAATGAGACAGTTGGCCCTTTGGAAAAGTTTGAGGCTAAACAATGGTCGACGAGCATTTGTGTTCCACGCAATCGAGCTTTTAGAGGCGTGCATGAATGAATGAAGGAAAAGGCATATAAGAGGCAGTTAGGAAAGCTGGGTCTATTAAGTTTAAAAAGCTCACTCCAACTAAACCTACATTTGTAAGAAATTACTAAATCTTCAAAAGAAAGATTTAAAAATATATGCAAAATATCTATCCGGAACTTGTCTTCTAACTACTACTTTTACAAGCAGTTATTAGCATCATAATACGAAGAATTCAGCCTCCTTGTCTTGAAGAAGCAGCATATTTGATCACATTTTCTCTGAATGCAAGGTAATCGTCTTGAAGAGGATAATGATTTTCGGCAATTAATATCTAAAACTAATTGAAGTGACAGCTATTTTTCTACATACGATTATGAAGTTTATTAAAACAATGATATCTAAATTTGAATTTAGTCAATCGACATATACTTATTCAGAGTGAAAGTAGGAGATTCATGCCTTCAGGATAGTAATAATAATAATTACGCGTCAGATTCATCAATGATTTTTAATTTCTTTTAACTGATGAAATGACTGTTCCCACATTTAAAAAACAATTATACTATAATTGATGATCCATGAGTTTGATATACGTCTACATGATCACATCAAAATAAACCAAACATTAATCGCCGACGATTCTAATATCATGTTTACCTACATTAAAGTAGTGCGCAGGACACTCCAGATTTTTTTTAAGAACTAAAAAAAAAAATCCGGCTTCGCCGGAATAGACAGGTTTCGTAATTTGCGATGTTAAATCAATCATGCCCAACACACTAAATATTTCAATGATGACATTTCAAGTAAAATGCCTGAATGCTTCAGTTTTGGAGGCGTAATTGAAGTCTGTTGTTACTTTGCACATTTTATTTAATATTCAGACAAATCTGCCACGAAAACTTTCTGACGTTCTTTGCATTGATATTATCAAGCTGTTAATTGATAGTTACTTTTTTCTATTTTCAGAGTTTCATTTTAAATGTATTTTTTTTTTAAAGGCAAACAGTGAAACTTTTGAATAACTTTCATTTTTTTTGTCATCGATTAAATATTAACTTTTTAATGTTTTAGTTTAGTATTTTTTTTAATGTTTTTAGTGTTTAATGTTTAGTGTTTTTAATGTTTCATTTACTTTACTTTCAGAGTCTTATTTTAAATGTTTTTTTTTTCTGTAAAGACACACAGTAATCTTTTTTAATAACTTTTCTTCTTTTTTGGTCATCGATTAAACATTAACTTTTCGGCTTTTGGAGAATAAATAAAAGTTAATGTTAAATGTGATTGTTTCATGTTTGTTTAAAACCTTCTATTGCCTAACAAGTGAGAAACACCATTTAAACAGAAAGCAGGTAAAGGCAAAAAAGAATTACATTTTCACTTTGATATTACATTTCTGATCTTATTACATTACAATAAATATAACCACCTAATCATTTTCAAAGTTTACCTAAATGAAATTGTATAATTTTATAAATATTGACACAACGATTTGAGATACATAGGAAACAGACAGATAGGGTGTAAAGAAAATTGTATATCCATAGTTAGAAATAGTTGACTGTCTGATTCTGGCAAAGTCTTGACTTTTGAAAAAAAGTTTGTTACGTATTGACTATGATGTAATAAAAAATTAAAATTTGACGAAAATGGAATATTTTAAGTGTTAAGAAAGGAAACAAGTAAATTTATAATTGCCTGAGTGATACTTCTCTATAAATGCCCACAAAATAAACATTTTTTTACCATCTAAAAAATAATTGAAAATTTTAGTAGAAACATGCCAATCTTAAAAGAAGATCAACTATTCATACATTTTTAATCAGATATAGTATTTGTTGCGTAAAATTTACAACAAAATTAAATAGTTTCAGAAAGAGTCTTTAGTGATTTTTTAAGAAAAAATGGGTTTTAAAGAATAATCACAGGCTTTCGGTTGGTATACGCCTGTCGCCACTTAGGCCAATTGAATGGTCTAACCTCAGGTTAATTGAATTCCAATAGGCCGCCACCTCAGCTTCAATGAATGTTTCACAGTCCAAGGACTTAAACAAGTCCCCAGCGATAACAGACAAGTTACTCTAAAAGCTTCTAAGGAAGCCCACATTTGGCTCCTAAAAGCATGTTCTAAACATGGCTTCAATTTAAACCGTTGTTTTTTTTTTATACTTATATACCATTTTTAATTTTAATTTTACTTTATTTTAATAATAACAATTATTATTATTATTTTATTTTACCTTCTTAGAGTTTTTTAATTCATTATATTTAATTTGTTATATTTCTTATTTTCAGTTTTCTTCTCCTTTATTATTCTCGACTCCTTAGTTTATTTTTCCTTTTCTCCTTCGCGTCAGCACTGCTTCAGGCCTCTTACCCGAGTTCTTCATTTGACAGTCGTCCCTCTGTCAATTCACTTCTTCTCCTGAGTACGACCGCCATAACTGATAAAATATTGAAAAGTGAGTCCTTTTTTGCATTTCTTTCTATGTATCACAGTCTATTTTAAGTGTTATCAGTCCTCCTGGATCGCATTTCATTTATTATATATATATAACTTTAAAATACACAAAGCACGACACAGAAAAGACAATACAAAGAAAACTTACAGAATTCAATATTTCGGACTGTTGTTCATCATCAGGAGAGTAGACTAGTAGAGAGGACGAAGTGAGAGAGATATCCCCACGTCGAAGAACGGAGCGCGAATATAGGTATATATATATATAATTAAAGTTACAGCTAGAGAACACAAGAAAAAGGACGAACACTCACGAATCTCGATTATTTCGGCGTCTTGCCGTCTTCAGGAGAGTAGAAAGAAAGAAAATAAAATAAAAGGAGAAAGAATGAAGGAACGGAGACGTAAATGCGTCCACTGGCCGATGTAAACTGGCGCGATACAATGACACGCAGTGCAGCCACCTTACCAACGTGAACCAGTGTAGGCTGTGAGTTAAAAAAATTATAAAAGTGATATTTAAGTAAAAGGGAGGAGAAAAGTAAAAAAGAGAAAGGAAAGGAAAAAAACATAAAACTAACTAAAATTAAACGAGAAAAAAAAAAAAAATAAATAAATAAATGAATAAATAAATAAAAATAAAATAAAAAAATCATCCTATATATATATAGGTATATATATATATAGGTATAGGTATATATATATATATATAGGTGTATATATATATATATATATATATGATCAAACCACAATAAGAAATGGGAAAACAAGACTAAGATCTTTCAACCGTAACAAGCGGTCTTCGTCAGAGTCAAAAACCCAACTGACGAAGACCGCTTGTTACGGTTGAAAGATCTTAGTCTTGTTTTCCCATTTCTTATTGTGGTTTGATCATTGATTGTTATTTCACGTGTTTATGTGAAAGCTTTATATATATATATAGGTGTGTTCTCTAATCGGGGTTCGGTCAATTTTCCAGGATAAAAAATTAAACTCTCGTTGCCAACATTTCGGTTTTATTAAAAACCTTTTTCATAGGCAGAAGTAAGAATTTTTTAACTAAGAAAATGAAATTTACATTATTTAAAGAACAACAATGTTAACCGAACAAAACCCTAGTCGAAGGTTTTGTCCGGTTAACAATGTTGTTCTTTAAATAATGTAAATTTCATTTTCTTAGTTAAAAAATTCTTACTTCTGCCTATGAAAAAGGTTTTAAATAAAACCGAAACGTTGGCAACGAGAGTTTAATTATTTATCCTGGAAAATTGACCGAACCCCGATTGGAGAACACACCTATTCTATCAAACGGTCGATATATTATTGAATCTGTTATATATATATATATATATATATATATAACGAGTTCGAGACTAACAAAGAGCAGCACACAAAGTAGGGAAACACACTTACAGACTCAAATTTTCAGGTAATCCGTCTTCAGGAGAAAAGAGAATGGGAGACCAAGCACGTTGCGGACGCAACGGCAAGTAACCAACCCGGCAACCGCCAGTGCTGTCAACCGTACCCGGTCTTAAAGTATAGAATTAAAGAAGGTATAAACAGAAATTGAGATAAGCAGTACTGGTTGGGTAAAACTATAAATAAGTGAAAAATTATAAGCAATATAAGATAAAAACAAACTATAAAAATCAAAAATAATGATAGAGAAAAGAAGAAAAAAAATAAATAAATAAAAATAAATACAATACAAAAAACTTACATTGGTTGTTTCGGTAAATATATATATATATATATTTAAATGAAAATACTAAAAATTCCAAACGTGACAGATAAATAACTGAAAAAAACAACACATAAAAAACGAGACCGCTTACTGGATCAATATTTCGAACCGAAGTTTGACATCAGGAAGAGAGTAGAAGGGAAGAAGAAGAGGTACGTGCTTTCAAGATTGTGGGTGGAAGACGATCGATCGCCTTCAATCGTACGCAAAGTATGATAATGAATCAATTTTTTGCCTTCTTAAAAAATGTAAGTATATAATGTTACATCACATAATCCTGTAATTTGTAAATGTCACATACATAATTTTAAAACACGTTAAAAGATCATCTTATTTACAGAAATATATTTTATATAGGTATACTTAAGTATATTTCTGTAAAAATACATTTTATTTTATCATTAAAAATTATAATTTATTATTTTATAAAAATAATATCATTTTATTAATGATAATAGTTTTTCACTTTCTGGAATAATTAAAAAAATGTAGTATTGGCTTTAGTCTTCATGCTTAAAAATATATCCGTGCATGTAATGAAACAATATTAATGCAATATCCAATGTGTTAATATTGGTAAAGAGCATATTTGTAAGCTAATTCAGTTTCATGAAACTGAAAGAGTCAGAAAATGAAAATTTTAACCTTAGGGAGATGAATACTAGAGCTATTCTCTACAGTGGATGCCATCATGGGTTAGAAGTTTACTTGGGTACACTTGAATCCAGGTTATATCAAAGAATGAGACAGAAGAGCCCACTAGCAATAAGAAGTAATCTGTTTCAGGCATTGATCTTACTTTATTAAACCTGCCGGGGCCACGCAAACTTTACCAGCTTCTTTTAACCAATTAAGCATAATCAATGCTTAAAATTGCTTCTACCTAGGGTCTATTTTGCTACTTTTAAACTAATGCAATTTCCTTATTATTCTAAAACGTTTGCAGTAACAGCCAATTGCTGTACTCTTAAAAGCATCTGCTATTTAACTCATTTAAGAAATAAAAAGAATGAACACTTCATGATCAAAATCAGTTTTCTAAAACTATCTCTCTTATCTGCTTATTCAAATGATATCAAATTCTGTTTTATTAATGGATGAAATGTTGACAAAAGTTATGTTCCTTTTTAAACTTCTTTATACCAAATACAATTGAAATGTCTCTTTAGAATACTTAAATACATCAAAAACTCCACAATATGATACAGTTCTTGTAGTATCATAAAAAATGTAAATATAATGTATTTTTGTATAAAAGAAGTAGAAGGAAAAGAAAAATGGTATTCCAATGCTAATTATGTTTTATTTTCTATGTGAATAACCTAACTGATTCTTGAAAAAGAATAATGATAATACTAAATGCTTAAGTCTGTTTGTGAATTTGAAATAGTACTACTAGTTCGCCCCACACAAAACACTAAAATTAGTCTTACAATCATCTATAATCCCTTGAATACGTATATACGTTTTGCACTATGCATACAAATATAAGCACATGATAAGAAATCTATCCATTTTTCGGTCTACAAGAATCTATAACTATTAAGATCTACGACACAATTCATTAATTATTGAGCCAACATTTTTGAGTTGTAAATATCCATTTTTTGGGAAACAGAGTTCATTTTAAGACAAAATACCAGTTGTATAGGGTTCTCATTAACAAAGTTTTCTTGCTTACTGTTTGGGATTTTGAATTTCAAACATCCTCTTATAGCTATTGTGGCAAGCGATGAAAAGATTTATGTTTCTCTCAGAGCAGCTCAAGAAAAGTTATTCTTATTAATGATCAATAACCAGTCCAACATTGATATCAATCTGACTTGATGATACTACAAGCAGAAGTCCGCAATCTATTAACTGTCTTTACAGAACTTTCATGCCATATTCTGAACTGAAGCTCTGAAGAGATTGCAGAAACACTAATTGTTCGCTACTCTTTTTTGTTTAGCACACCCCATATTTTGAACACCTGAAAGTTTAAGACTAAAATTTAATGGTTTGACAGTTGCTACTGGACAGCAATTTTTACAAAGATATCAACTTGCGTAAACTTTACTCAATATAGTAATTTTCAAAAATATCTGAAAGATAAGCCAAATCTGTTCGCCTTTTCTTTAATTCCTGTTAAATATCCGCATCTATATTCCACATAAATTTGATGACAATGTCAAATAGTATAGTCGTCGTAAGCAGTTACTTTGGAAAGCCACCAGACTTCCGTATGAAGCAATAAACGTTCAAATTCCTCTTTATTTTCTCGGCATAACTGAGGAAACAAAGAGTCATTCAGCGGAGCTGCCCTTATCCTATTAATTACCTTAATAAAAATGTATTTGCAGTGACTCGTATAGCTCTACACTCAGATTTTTAGCAACTAAATGCTGTCGATGCAGAACACAGTAGACAGCAAACATTCCTGGCCAGACACTTGTCTAGTGCGGCAAATATCCACGATGACGGCAAATCATGGATGGCGCTCCGTCAGTGGTACAAGGCAACACATTTGATAGTGGAAAATTCTTCTTATCAAAAAATCTTCTGTTTAAAAAATGCTAGAACCTTTTGTATCTGAAGGATGGATTCCCTTTTTCATTTTTCAAGAAGAAAAATGTTCTTCTTGCACTTGATCTTTCTTATTTACAAAACGAACATAACCAAGGAGTAGTGCCTCATTATCTCTCAAGGTTCCAACTGCAGGGCAAATTCAGTTGTTCTTAGCTCAGAACCTTCCTCAATATCTTCTGCCATTTCATCAGTTCTTCTGGTAACCGAGTTACCACTCATTGGAATTGGAATGCTGATGTTACTGGCGCTTGGGTTTATCATTGTACTTAGATAATTGTTTTCACGGTGGAAATTATATGCTTTTCTCCAATGAGCGGTTTTGCATATTTAGCAATCAAATATGACACTTTGAAGCTAATAGCCCTTGACCTGCTTGATCCTCAGATTTCTTAACCATCTTTGTCACTGGTTTTCAAATTTACTTTTTATTTCTTGAAAAAAAGACGACTGATTCATTCACTTTAGATGGATGCTTTGTAAATGTTCCATTAGTCTGGACGGTTTCATAGCTTCCTTTGAGAATACTCTCTCGCAAATTAACGATCAAGGCTGTTATTCATTTGAGGGAGAGGGAATGAATCCGTATTTTAAATAATCATTTGAATATTGATGGCACATTTTTTTACAGCTCATGCTTATACTCTTTGGGTTTAAAAATTTTATAAATTAATGTTAACACAAAAAATACGGAATACTTCCGTATCACTTCCAGTCATACTCGTATACTGCCTCCTTTCCTGACTTTGCAGGCACCGTCAGGTTTCCAAATGAATTATAAAATTTAAATTTAAAAAGTTTATTTTATAAAATTTTGTTTTAAAACTCATTATTATTAAAATTATTGCAGCAAATTGTTGAATTTCAAATTTTTTTTAATCACAATTCTGTTCTTTTGGAATCATATGGCATTCTGGCAACACTTAAACTTTCTGAGAAATGAAATTATTTTGGGACTACATCGCAGGGTTATTATTTTTTTTAAATTGTTAGTCCCCTTTTTCTATGGAAACTGGAAATGCCTGAAACATTTTTTATCCCACTATCACATCAATTTCAAAGTTTCTTAAAAAAGTTAAATGTCAACATAGCATTTAACATTTTTTGGACTGACTATTTTTTTGAATTGATTTAAACATTTACCGCCCCCTATACATAGAGCGCCCCTCTACCGCCCCCTATACATAGAGCGCCCCTCTACCACCCCCTATACATAGAGCGCCCCTCTACCACCCCCTATACATAGAGCGCCCCTCTACCGCCCCCTATACATAGAGCGCCCCTCTACCACCCCCTATACATAGAGCGCCCCTCTACCACCCCCTATACATAGAGCGCCCCTCTACCACCCCCTATACATAGAGCGCCCCTCTACCACCCCCTATACATAGAGCGCCCCTCTACCACCCCCTATACATAGAGCGCCCCTCTACCACCCCCTATACATAGAGCGCCCCTCTACCACCCCCTATACATAGAGCGCCCCTCTACCACCCCCTATACATAGAGCGCCCCTCTACCACCCCCTATACATAGAGCGCCCCTCTACTGCCCTCTATACATAGAGTGCCCCTCTACCACCCCCTATACATAGAGCGCCCCTCTACCACCCCCTATACATAGAGCGCCCCTCTACCACCCCCTATACATAGAGCGCCCCTCTACCACCCCCTATACATAGAGCGCCCCTCTACCGCTCCCTATACATAGAGTGCCCCTCTACCGCCCCCTATACATAGAGCGCCCCTCTACCGCCCCTCTACCGCCCCCCATACATAGAGCGCCCCTCTACCACCCCCAACCCCCCCAACAAGAACGCTCCCCAAAATGTTGAAAACACCCCCCAGAGAGTGGTACCGCCCCAGTTGGGAAAACCTGTATTAAACAATGTACTTTGGGTGCGTTCACAAACTTTTGAATATTCAGAGCCCATACATTCACAAAACAGTTGTCAAATACAATTGAAAAATTGGACTTGAGGTAGTTCAGAACATAAAAATCCATTCAAATGTCTAAATCGAATTCGTTTTTATGATTCCAATACCTCACTAATAGTAACTTTACGATTCCTTCACGTAAATGTTTGAAATTTGCTGTTCATGATAGCCACAGCAAGTGTTTTTATCAAATATCATATAAATTTATCATAATTTGATAAATCATTTATCATAATTTAATTTAGCTTAATTTAATTTATCATAATCATAATTTATCATAATTTAGTATTATTTCTGTCGTAGAGAAAAATCAAGTAAAAGGCTAAAAAAAAACTACAACATATTATTCCATTTTAATCAACCCATTGTGCTTATTATCATTATCATATCATTATTATTTTCATATCATTATGTGTATGCAGCAAAAAATGTAATTTTAACCTAATGTTAAAGACAACAGTTTATAACTTCTGCAAAAAGTATGACTAACAGGGATGTCAGGCTGAAAAATATATTCTGAATATGGATTTTAGTTCCGATAAAATTTGAACCAAATATTTTAGACAATAATCAATGATGTTTTACAAAAATTTTTAAGTTCTTCAGATGATATAAGATTCTCTATTTGTGACCAGGGATTCAATTCTAAAATTTGACATTATTAATGGTCTACACCAATAAAAAGTAAGATTGTTTCTACTGCTAAAATTATTAAATTAATTAAGTTGAAAATGGATTTGATTATAATTTGTACAATGGTTGAGATTCAATGGAAACCTTTCTAATTTGTTTCTTAATTAATTTAATATATTTTTTTTTTTTAGAAATAATGTGAATAATGTTTTAAGCTTCTTCATCATTAATATAAGTAACATTTATATATAAACTATATTTACAAAAAAGAACACACATAAAAGAAGTGGCATCATTTAATAGTGTTGATTCAAGAATCAATTAAACTATGATATTAGTAAAGAAAGGACTTTAATTGAAGCATCTAAATCTTCACAACACTGTAATTATACTGGTTGATGTGGTAAAACATTTAGAAGAAATAAAAACTTGAATGATTTCTAAAAAAATAACAAATTGCCGTGAGTTCCTTGATTGTTTCTTTAAATCAAACCATGTTATAACGCTGGCTTCAATATTAGTGAGAAGAACAAAAAACAAATAAAATATTTTGAAGAAATCATAAGGAACTAATATCAGAAAGTAATTGTAGGTTTGGATACATTTTTGCCAATAACTGTAGAAAGTTTTGCAATAAAAGAAAGTTTGTACATGAGTGTCTGAAGTAGTTTAGAAGAAAATTAATCCTGCAGCATAAATTCTTTAAACTTCATATTTGGCAGTCAAATTATTTTGATCTATCAAGTTGTATTTTTCATTAAATAACGAATAGAGTAACTACACTAATAAATATAAAACTCTAGGCTTATTCAACCATACTACCAAAAATCTGAACTAGCCAGAAATAAGTAGACATTCCTAAACATTAAACATAAACAATATTTTTATACCATTCAAATAGACACACGAATTTCATTTCATATTTTAATTTAAAAATAAATATGAAAAATATGATTACGAAATTTTGTCAGACTGACATATTTTGAGTTCCTTTAATTCCATTGTTCAAATTTTTTCGATGAAGTGTGCATGTACGTCTTACCCAAACTGTGCTAAACATGTAATTTATGAATGTTTGTATAGCAGTCAACTAAATACACTACATATTAATTTCAATAGCTCTTATAATTGGTTTTATCCCAAGCAAAACACCAAAACAATACAATAATTCTTTTCATATACCGCTCCATACCTTTTGAAAAAGAAAGAATTATATTGATGTGGAAATCAATATAACAGCATTCAACAAAAATCTGGAGTGGCCTACACTCAACTTTACTATAAGTAACTTAAAATCATATTTCTTGAGTATATAACACACAACGTCTCATTTAAGCATAATGTAAACATCTAAATGGGATATGATTATTAGTTTTTCATACCTCACGTAGTACAGATAGTGATTGAAGGACATATCAATATATAAGCTTATTTTTGTACATCACACAGATGATGCAAATAATTTCATTAGTATAACAACAGCAGTAATAACATTTTTGAAAAACCAAAGTGAACATTTCTTGATACGAAATATTCTCCTACCAGAGAACATAGCTTTTGTTCAAATAGCCAGTGGATTTCTTACATCGTTTACTTGACATCCTTCTACATTGAATATTAAAGTAAAATTTTCAAATTTAAACCAGGAAAATACCCTTTTTTTCTCTGAAAAACATCATAAACAGCAAAGAAAAAATGTTATTTTAAGATGATTTATAATTAAAGCTGTACGATAATTACATTTATTAATCTCTAAACGAAAGATCTCAATTTCTTTAGCATTGTGTTAGCATTGCTTGTTACCACGCTACGGTCCAGAATCTTTAATTGATCAAGTTGATATTTTACATAAAAATGGGCCCCATAAAGACAAAGATCCCTATTGTTTGGGAAGAATTATGCATGATGGAAAAGTCACTTTTTTTGCCAAAAACCGTTTTTTAGAAAACATTTATTTCTCCTAAACTGATAACCCTAGAGTTTTGAAATTTTGACATTGTCTCTGACGTTACAAATGCAACAAACGAAAAATATATTCAGAATTTTAAAACAACAGGAAATATTTTTTTCTCAATAAAATGTAAAAATTTTGACTTATAATTCAATCTCAAACCTTGTGACAGCGATACAAGCCATACTATTTGACGGATCAAAATGAAACTATGCCTGAAAATAGAACATTATGTGGAGAATGTGTTGAGATAAATTTTTTCAAAATTACATTCGCTAAAGGGGCGTTACAGTATAATTTCTGTTTTCAGAAAATGTTTTTTTGACGCTAAACGGCTCATTAAAAAGTAATGAAAATTTGACTAAAAATGGAACAAAAAATTAGCAATTCATAAAAAAAATCATAAAGTTTTATTTACGGGAAAGAGCAATAACGCTATAAAAACTCTTTGTTTATCCTAGACTAAGAGATCACCTGCTATACTTGTCGAATTTTTTATATTTTTTGACATTGTTTACATTGACTTAGAAATTTTTTGAGCGAATCCACTGAGATAAAATTGATTTTATAAAGGAGCAGTTTAAATTGTTTATTGAATTATATGAGATGTTAGAGGAATAATATTGTGCAGGAAAATGATAACACTCACTCAGAAAAAATTCGTATATATGTTATTTGACAAAGGGGAAGGAAAATGATCTTATTAAATACTTAGAAGCCATAAAATTCCCAGTATAATAATTCTATAAAATTTGATATTAAGTTACTTATAGTAAAGTGAGTGTTGGCCACTCCAGATTTTTTAATGAGCCGTTTAGCGTCAAAAAAATATTTTTTGAAAACAGAAATCGTACTGTAACGCCTCTTTAGCGAATGTAATTTTGAATAAAAATATTTCAACACATTTTCCATATAATCTTCTACTTTTAGGCATAGTTTCAGTTTGATCCGTCAAACAGTATGACTTGTATCGCTCTCACAAGGTTTGAGATTGAATTATAAGTCAAAATTTTTACATTTTATTGAAAAAAAAATATTTCCCCTTGTTTTAAAATTCTGAATATATTTTTTGCTTGTTGCATTTGTAACGTCAAAGATAATGTGAAAATTTCAAAACTGTAGGATTATCAGTTTATGAGAAATAAATGTTTTCTAAAAAACGGTTTATGGCAAAAAAAGTAACTTTCCCATCATGCATAATTCTTCTTAAACAATAGGGATCTTCCTCTCTATGTGGCCCATTTTTGTGTAAAATATCAACTTGATCCATCAAAGATTCTGGACCGTAACGTGGTAACAAGCAATGCTAACACACTCACCCAACCAGCTACACACACTCAGACATCATCGAAAAAACTTCATAAAACGACTTCTGGGACCTCAAGACATGTAATTCCGTCAAAACCTCGAGATCGAATTTTTTCAGGATCACTATACTTTACTTATAGTAAAGTAAAAACAATCACAAGCTTATGAGATGTAGATTTACTTGTTCAACTTGTTAAATTTAATGCAAAAAGCATTATATTTAGTTGGACTAATAAAATAAACAAGTTTGTTTTCTGTTTTGTTTAAAGTCTGATAAAGTCTGTTGGCAGCGAAATTACTATCGCTTTATTTATGCAATGAATGATTTTTAAAGTTTTATTATTGATGTCGTTTAAAGTTTTAAAATGTTTCTTTAACTTTTTGGAGCACACTTAAAGAAAAGATGAAGTATCCTAGCCTTTAATGCTTGCCTACATTAAGTGTAAAATGATGTAAAACAAGCAAAGTCCTAACTGTTAAGTAAATATTGCTGGTTGTAAAAGCGGGAGAAGTAATGTGTTAATTTCTAATTAGGGTGGCTTTATAAGAGAAATAACTGAAGACCTCTTAGATGCTGTTGAAGTGAAGATATAATTTATTACGAAATTGTACTCTGCTGTCCTAAAGATCATAATGCTATACACAGCATTTGTAGTGGTGAAAACACCTAAAAAGCTCAACCAGTGTAGAATAGCAATGACAAGTTATTACGTAATACAAAAATTATTCTTTTCTTTGACCTCAACTAAAAGATTATATTTTAGCTGCGTTACATGATTTAATCAAAAATTAATTAAAAACTTTTCATTACAAGCCACTGGTTTACTTCCACTGGCTTGCGGTAACACTCTCCCTTTAATTTCCTCTTCAAATTGACTTTTGGGGGTTTCATTCATTTATTTAATAATTAAGCGCTATTAATATAACTAGTGAGATTTTAGTCAAAGCTAATAACTCATAAAAGTTAACAATATTTAGAAAATGCAAATAATTGTCAACACATTTCTGCTCTACACTTCTGTATACTTTTACTCGAGTAACTTTTTGTTGATATAATTTTTTCTGATAATACCATAGAATTTATAAATACATCAGTAAATATACATGTTGATTAACAAACACTGAATTGATAATAGCTCAATAAATTGTTTTCTAAATCATACTTATTGGAACATCTTTTATATTATTTCCAGTAGATCTGATTGCCGTACTATCCTGTTTTTTGACTTTGTTATCGAATACATACTATTATATATACACATTAAAAAACTTTATACCTCTGAGTAAGATATCCCTATATCTAAAGGAAGGCATACAAAAAAAAAAATAAATAAATAAAACTTCTCGACTGTATGACTAACTCATCAATAGCCAGAACCACTGACACGCTTAACCTGAGCAAGTAGCAAAAATTTTGAAAAATTCAATAGCTAAGGGTAAAAAATTCAAGATAACTCCCAGACCATAAAAAATTAAGAGAACATTAAAATCAAAATATGTCACAAAATTATAATTTTAGAGAATATCTGATTACGCATAGTCGATAAGAAATTTGATTCTCTACCATTTCCTTAAGAACATTTTTCTTTGTCACACCATTTAAGCATTTAAAATTTCAGAAACATGTAGAAGAGTTATACTCTTCTTTGTACGAGTGGAGACCGAAGAAGTAGTTACAGTAATGAGGCCACTGAAAACATATTGTATTGAAAATATATTTCTGATGTATTGAGGAGTGGTCAATATTCCACAACATTCATACTCGTATGTCAGTGATGAAAACATTATGGCTGAAAAGTTGTATACTAATTTTTTATTAATTTAGTACATGCATATTGTTAGTGGGTACCACAGAGGGTATAGTAAACATAATATTATTATAAACTTTCTATATACCTTGTAACTTGTTGAAGGAATCATCTGGCCAGTTTTGTATTGCCTTTATCATCGAATGAAATTAATAACACTTATTGAATCCAAGATATATACATACTTAAAAAACCAGCAGTTTCAATCTATTCCTAAATTTACTAAAATTAATATTTGTTTGTTTAATTTATTTTTATTACTTTTTTATTTTTCTATAATGTAAGTTGTCGTTGTCATATTCATCCTGTCGTCTTTTTATGTTAATTATTGGTTTGAATATTGAATATTACCAGATTAGTTGTTGATTTCTTCGTTTATTAGTTTATCTGTCTTTATATGTTTAAATATTTCCATATTTCCCTTGTTGCCCTATTCTTATTAACTCCACTGATTTCATATTTATATCACATAATTTTATCAAATCAATAAAATTTAGCAACAGATTATTACTAAGGAATTATTACTAATGAGCTTAGGCTTAATAATTTCATTAATTACATAAAATAGTATAAGTTGAGTGTTATTCATTTCTTTCTCTCATTTCCTTTTCCTTTCATATTTCAAAGAAAGAAATTTTCAAAATTTAGTTTGATCAAAACAATAAACTACCAATTAATTCGAAAATGGAGCCTTTTAAACAAACAAAAAGAAAACTAAATAATTTATGAAATAATGAATTCTTTTCTTTTATCAAAATAATATATTTTTAAAAATTACTTATTTGAAATTAAAATAAATTCAGATGAAGATATAAGTTATTTATGATTATTGTTTATAAAAATCAAAAATCACAATGATTTAAATCAACATTCTGGACACAGATTTTTACTAAATCATAAAAAAAAACAGTTTTTCTTTTCATATAAGCTACCTTCCAAGCAATGTAAATATTAGTACCTAGTTAAGCGTTTATATTCAGGACTAACAAAAACTATGAAATATGAAATTTGCTTATTAAAAAAATTAATTCTTGGGATTTGATCCTTACAAATTGATACTCAAGCACACATGCACATGAAGATGAACTTCGGAAACCTACTTCATTAGACTCCAATCTTTACTTCATCAGAAACTAGGATGTCTCTCTAGGCACAACTTCGAACTGGTGAAAAATATAATAGTAATTAGTTTGACTTTTTTCTCGTATAAAATACTGGTATACTGACCTGCCATTTCTGTATTGTAGGCTACTTAAATTCACGTGAATCTTCATTCTTTAGAATTAACAACATTTATAAAACCTAATTCATGCTTATTCAAATGAATATTATATGTAATCATTTTTGACAATTACTACAAATTTATTTTAGTTTTTAATTTCACCAAATGAATAAAATCGAACGAATGGACATTACGATAATTAAAATGGAAAAACTATGTAATAAACTTATTTAGTGAGAATTTGTGAATAACTGACAGGTGAATGTTAAAATCTAATTAAATAGGAAACGAAAATGTTACACTTTCACCGTTTTTTTTTTAATTTCTAGAAGGTCATTCCAAAATATTACAAATAAAATCGGTCTGTAAAATATTTTAATATAAATATGTACTATCATTTAAATACATATTGTAACGCTTATAAATTTCATGTTTAGCTGCAGATAAGATCTAAAAAGTCATCCGCATACCTGTTGAATATATGAATAATGACAACTATTAAGCGTTACTGCCTTGTTTATGGAGAAAAATCTCCAGGGATTGCTCACTACCATAGCTTGTAGGAAGATTACGTCACGATGATTTGTCTTTGTGGACTTATTATGTATAAAAAAAAAATTTATTGATTTATCTTCTCTCAACTTAATCAATTTGTATCAAATTTAATATCTATGTCTATTTTATATGCCTTTCATTCAGTAGCCGTAACAAGCAATCAGGGTTCTTTCAAATTTTGTTTATTACTATTTCAGAATAATTTTTTAAACTCCTTACTTGCTTCAAATGTAATTGTTTTATTTAATCTGTTATATAGCATTCTGTTATTAAAGTATAAGAATGTACTATATTCTAATAGATCCGCATGTGTAGTAAACACAGAGTCAACGTTTTTAATATTAAAGTATGCCTGTTAGCTACGTTCAGAAGAAATTACCATTTTTGTGGTTTTGTGTAAGGTTTTGTTTCATGTGGTTTTGTTTTGTGCTAGTAAATAAATTTGGAATTTGATAAATTAATTATATTATAGTTTCCAAATATGTATAATATTTTATAGAATACCAGTTTGTTGTGGCTAGAACATAATTTATTTATCTATTTAATCTATAAATTGAAATAATATTCCTGAAATAAAATATTGTATAATTACAGTGGATAGGCTTGTTAAAGGTTTTTGTCAGTCTTAACTGTATTTGTAATGCTATTAGTATGAATCAAAGTTTGAAACTTTGAATAAAATCCCTAAAAGCGAATCTGATGAGAAAATTAAAAGAGTGAGAGTGCATGTGTCGTGTTACCGCAGCCAATTGTTCAGGAGAATAGGAGCAGAGCCTCGAAATGTGTATCGGAGCATTGTAGCATCCAGACAGGCTTTATCAGAGAAGCCCTCAATTATACTCGACCCAGCCGTTCATAAATTTTATAAAATCTCCCTATTCAGGAAGAGAATAGATATTCAGTTCCATGTATGAATTAAAAAAAGTGAGTAAGAACAAATTACTGTCAGCATTTCGATCTTTAATGCACAACGGTTTTTTTTATCAGGAAAAATAATTGGAAATCCTAATAGTGATATGTCGGATTTTTGCATATAGAGAAGCTCTTGGAGAGATTAACTAAACTAGGTCGAGAGGTTATAAGCGAATACTTAAGATTCACATTTAAGGTAAGACTCAGTCTTAATACTTAGTAACAAATTAATGAAAATAGAGGTATTTAGAGAAAAAGAGAGAGAGAGAGAGAGAGAGAGAGAGAGAGAGAGAGAGAGAGAGAGAGAGAGAGAGAGAGGAGTGAGTGAGAGTTATGGAGGACAAGAGAGAAAACGATAATGATAAAAAAGGAGTGACAAAAATGGAGTGATAGGGTTAGAAACAGCCTAAGAGTGAGAGAGAAAGTGAACAGAGATACTAGTAAAGAGTTTTCTTTTGATTACGTAATTTGTTTTTTACAACTTTTGATTGGAATATTTTTTGTGTCAATTCATCTAGCTCTCAAAATTTCTGCATAAGTGTAAACTTTTCAAACATTTTCAAATATTTAAAATATATTTTCGGATTAATTAAATATTAATAAATTTGATTCTTATAATTGTTAAAAATTTATAATACATTAAAAATTATTTTTTTTATAAATATACAGTAATATCACCAAATAATCAAATAATTTAGAAAAGTTTTATAAATGTAACCAACATAAAAGTGGTATTCAATTTTTCTTTCACCCTATAAGTAAATATTTTCAGTTTAATTACACTAGTCAAGTGCAAATTGGTAACACAGTGGTAACATAACATTGTGTGATTACACTTTCACAAGGTTGTAAATTCGAAAGACGCTACAACTATTATAATTCTCGTGACTTACACTTTGTGAAAAAAACATTGTTAATTTTCAAAAGTTTGATGGAATTATTTAAAAACATTAGTATGACATTTTACATGGTATATCTTCTACATGGCCAGATGTGGACTGATTGTTTTTGTAGGTTGCCAGCACCACAATTCTTATTTGACACATTGTTCTTACCTTAATATGTCTCAACAGTGTTAGTTTACTAAATATAATATAATAATAATAAACATGCATATTCCTTAAGGTAGTCGTCATCTATCCTAGGGTGGACAGACAGTGAGTTAAACCTACAAGCATTTCAACAAAAGAGGAGAGACAAAAGACTCCATCACATTAACAAGAAAATCATGACATGGACTGAGATGAACTTAATAATTGGTATTTTAGTCCCTGGATATAAAAAGATACACCATTAATAAGGCACTGATATAATGCTACTGAGGAAAGTTAATTGGTAATGCCCCAGGTCTTTTCAAATTAGAAAAAAAAAGTAATTTAAGAAATCGCTGACTAGAAGGAGATCCTATTACCTTGTAATTATTTACTTCCAATCGCTGACTAACAATATCCCACAGTTTTTATTTTTACTTTACTATAAGTGAAGTATAGTGATCGTGAAAAAATTCTATCTCAAAATTTTGACGGAATTACATGTTTAAGGTCCTAAAAGTCTTTTTATGAAGTTTATTCGATGATGTCTGTGCATGTATGGGTGAGTGAGTATGTATCCAAAATCTGTGGCCACACTACGGTTCAGAATCTTTGATGGATCAAATTGATATTTTATAAATGGGCCTCGTAGTGAAAATGTTCTGTATAGTTTGGGAGCAATTATGCATGATAGGACAGTCAATCGTTTTGCCAAAAAACTGTTTTTTTTTCAAATTTACTAATTCTAAAGTCTTAAAATATGAGAATTATCTTTCAGGATACAAAAGTAATAAACGAAAAATATTCTCAGATGTTTGAAACGATGGGAAATTTTTTTTTTTTTCAATAAAAATTAACTTATACTTCAGCCTGAAAGCTTGTGAGAAGGATACAAGCTATGGTATACAGGTTGACAGATCAAAATGAAATTATACTTCGAAATAGAGCCTATTTAAGAAATGAGTTCAAATATTTTTTCTTCAAAATTACATTAACCAAACGGCGTTAGAATACAATTTCTTTTTTCAGGAAATGTTTTTTAACGGCTCATTAAAAAACAATAAAACTATTCCAAAACATTAAGCAGAAAACTAACAATTTATAAAAAAAATTTCTGAAATCTCCATTAATGCAAAGATCAATAAATTTATGAGAACTGAATGTTTATCCTAGACTAATGATTTACTTATGTACCTACGTATATAAGACATCCACTGGCTACTGTAACAAAAGTCATGTTATCCTGTATGAAATTATTTCATAACACGAAATCTACCTTTTCGCTTTTCAAAAATGTTATTACTGCTGTAGTTATGCTAATGATATTATATGAATCAGTGGTGTGATGTACAAAAGTAAGCATATATATTGATAAGTGAATCAATCACTATCTGTACTACCTACATGAATGAAAGACTAATAAACATCTCCCATTCAGACATTTATATGATGCTTAAATAGATAATTATATATTGTATACTCAAGAAGTATGATATTATGGTTACTTACAGTAATGTTGAGTGTAGGCCACTCCAGATTTTTTTTTTCTTTAGTTTATATGTTGATACGTAAATATTAAGAAATCAAGCAAAGAAAATTTCAATATTTTCAAAAGTATTATTCATTGATTTATGATCAAATATCTATTGCGGTATGATTAAATTTACAAATCTCTCTGCTTGGTTATAAATATAATCTGTTTTAGATTATATCTAAAACTATTACAATAAAAATCTATTGCAATATATCAGAAGTTACTGTATAAACAAGTAAACTGATGATTACAAGATTGTATTCAGAATTGTATTTCATCGCAACAGGTTTGTTACAGCCTCATTAATTTGATATACCTCCAGCATTCCTGTAGTCACCTAAATATTTTGAAATGCAAAGTGACAATCCTTTTTAATATTATTTATCAACTGTTTCTAACAGTAATTATTTCCATCAACGTATAAGCTTTTTGCAGTGTACTTTACAATTATTGTGTTTTCAGTAAAGCCTTTATAACATGCAATTTCATCAATATATATTTATAACTAACAATTCTATTAATCATTTAAAATTTCCGTAAATAGAAATAGTTAATCTGAACATAAATAAAGTTCCTTATGCTCTTATAAGAAAATATGTGGGTATTTCATCTAAGGAACTTTACATAATAATTAACTAACTTCTAATGTCATATTCTTAGCTATAACATGATTACGTAATATAACATGAATTACGAATGAATAAATTAACAAAACAATTGTAAAATTTCAAATACACACACACACACACACACACACACACACACACACACACACACACACATATATATATATATATATATATATACATAAAATAAATTCAAAACGAAGGAAACACACAGAAAGACACAGACATAATTCACATCGATATTTCGACCATCGTCGTCATCAGGAGGTATGAAGAGCGAAAAGTCCCGCAGGAAGGCAGGGCGGTGACTTGTTTTTATTTAAATTTTAGTTATTTTATTTAAAAAAGTCCGCTGGACCGTTCTTTTAATTATATATATATATATATATATATATATATATATATATATATATATATATATATATATATATATATATAACATATAGAAAAGAACAGAAAACGTTACTACAGAACTTACTTCGATATCTGGACATCCATCCTCATCAGGAAGAAGTGCGAAGTACGTTAAATTTTATAGAACGAGGATGCCCTCGTAATATAATCAACAGTTCTGTCGTTCCTGCTGATAGTGTTCACCACCCTAAACCTGAAGGGATCCCAGGAATACTACTTCCTTCATATCTAGGTTTTTGCCCCCTGGCTCCCACAAACTCGGCGCTGTTTTTCTATACTTTCCTCTTCTTCGTCTACTTCTCCTATTTTCAGTGAGCCCCCTACTTTTTCCTACTGTAGACCTTCCAAACTTAAACCCAATTTAAGGTGATTTAAACCCAATTTCTCCTATATTTCCAAAGTCCCTGTGCTAGCAGAGGGATGCAGTGATGTGAACACCGTAACTGCCAAACCAGTCCCTAAATTCACTCCAGTCCTTACTTTACGTCCCCTCATAGTAACAACTCTTACCCTGTTCCTTCTGATACATCTTGCACCTCCTGTAACTGCATTTATCGTTTGGATTGTACTCGATGCGAAGCTTTTTACGTTGGCATGGCTTCAACCAAGCTGAGCCTACGTATGAACAATCACAGGGCGTCCGTTGGTCAGCGCAGTGACTTACCCATAGCTATCCATACTAATTCCCATGACCTCAGTTTCAATGATTGCTTCAGGGTACAAACCTTCAAACAAATCTCCGAGTCTAATTCCCATGTCACCCTTAGAGCTTCTTGCCTCTTTGGGGCTCGCTCTCCTCCTGGTCTTGAACTCTACCGTTATTTAATTGTTATAAAATTATTTTTTAAAACATATTTTTTTTTCTTTAAACTTTTTTTAAATTTATATATGTTATTATTATTATTTTATTGATTCTCATTGTTTCTACTTGTTATTATCTATGTGATAATGTGTTTATTGGTACAAGGTAATTGGTAATAATAACAGGTAATTGGTATTGGTAATAATAACCACGTGAAACAAAGCTATAAACCACGGGGAAAAAATTAGAAATGAGATCATAATCATCCCTCTAAAATAACTAGTCCATATGACAGCCTGGTTCAAAATATATTGTGTATTTATATTTTATATAACCAGTTATATAAAAGGGTTTCACGAACTAAATAAAATATAATTGCAGAAGCAAAACACATACCAAAGAATATAAGTTCTTTATTAAAGTTATATTCATTCATAGGTACTGTTAATAGTCTATCAATCATATAAGGGAATGCTGAAAGTTTTTCCTACGGAGGATGAATGGAAGCTTTATGTATTCTTATATCAGTTGTGGTTAGTTTTCTATCAATCTATCTATATACATATAAAACTCTGATGTTCTTGTTTAAATCTTTAAACACACTCTCAACTGAATAAAATATAAGAAATTTGATGGGAATCGAACTCCTTAGTATTAGAGGTCCAGCGTGCTACCATCTACCCCATAGGGTACCATCTGTACAATAAGCTTCCAAAAACTGTAATAATGATGTCGAAAGATTAAATAATAGTTTTTCAATCTAAATTATGATTTAATTATAATAAAGTTAGAAAGAGGAAATTTAATGAATAATCGACGAGAATATGAAACAATTATTCAATATATAAACAAATGATATTTATTATACTCGTACTTAAAAGAAGTTTTAAAAATTAACAAAATAATATAAGTAAAATATTAACAGCACAATATTATGTCCGTAATCAAAAAACAGTTTGTCATAATGCCTATATTTACTTTACTATAAGTAAAGTATAGTGATCGTGAAAAAATTCGATCTCGAGATTTTGACGGGATTACATGTTTTGAGGTCCCAGAAGTCATTTTATGAGGTTTTTACGATGATGTCTGTGTGTGTGTGGGTGGGTGGGTGGGTGAGTGTGTTAGAATTGTTTGTTACCACGCTACGGTCCAGAATCATTGATGGATCAAGTTGATATTTTACACGAAAATGGGCCCCATAAAGACGAAGATCCTTATTGTTTGGGAAGAATTATGCATGATAGGAAAGTCACTTTTTTTGCCACAAACCGTTTTTTTGAAAACATTTATTTCTCCTAAACTGATAACCCTAGAGTTTTGAAATTTTGACATTATCTTTGAGGTTACAAATGGAACAAACGAAAAAAAAATATTCAGAATTTTAAAACAACAGAAAATATTTTTCAATAAAATGTAAAAATTTTGACTTATAATTCAATCTCAAACCTTGTGAGAGTGATACAAGCCATACTGTTTGACGGACAAGAACGAAACCATGCCTATAAATAGAACATTATGTGTAGAATGAGTTGAGATATTTTTTTTCAAAATTACATTCGCTAATGGGGCGTTACAGTACGATTTCTGTTTTCAGAAAATGTTTTTTTGACGCTAAACGGCTCATTAAAAATAATCAAAATTTGACCAAAAATGGATAAAAAAATTAGCAATTCATAAAAAAAAATCTTGAAGTTTCAATTATAGGAAAGAGCAATAACGCTATAAAAACTGTTTGTTTATTTTAGACTAAGAGATCACCTGCTATACTTGTCGAATTTTTTATATTTTTTTTCATTGTTTACATCGACTTAGAAATTTTTTGAGCGATTCCACTGAGATAAAATTGATATTTATAAAGGAACAATTTAAATTGTTTATTGACTTATATGAGATGTAAGAGGAATAATATAGTTACATGTAAAGAAATCACCGCCAATAAACGTAAATCAATTACTTTTGTCTTCCATGGCATGATGGATTTGTCTCATAAAATGCTTTAATAAATCTATATATTGCACTCTTGAGCAAAACTTAATATCAGCTACAACTACATTATAATTGTGAATGTAGTACCTTTCATGATATTAAAATGTAATGAATGGACTCTTTCCTCAAGAAAGAGGACTTATGTTTGTTCAGAAATATCCAGTTTTTTTTACAATTCTAGTCTAATAGTTCATATTTATTATTTTCAAAAATTAGAAGCTCCCAACTATAAAAGATTTAAATTATATTGAATAGCTGGCTTTGACTTCGATTTCAGTATGTAAAGTGGCTAATTACTAATATATTTTTTGTCAATATACATTCATAGCAAACTTATAACAGAGTACAGAAGGCAGGAAAAAGATAACAATCACTCAGAAAAAATTCGTATATATGTTATTTGACAAAGGGGAAGGAAAATGATCTTTTTAAATACTAAGAAGCCATAAAATTCCCAGTATAATAATTCTATAAAAGACCGAAAATGTAAAAGATAATTCAAAATTGAAATCTTTCGTTTAGAGATTAATAAATGTAATTATTGTACTACTTTAATTATAATTCATCTTAAAACAACATTTTTTCTTCGATTTTTATGATGTTTTTCAGAGAAAATAAGGGTATTTTTCTGTTTAAAATTTGAAAATTTTACTTTAATATTCAATGTAGAAGGATGTCAAGTAAACGATGTAAGAAATCCACTGGCTATTTGAACAGAGGCAATGTTCTCTTGTAGGAGAATATTTCATATCAAGAAATGTTCACTTTGGTTTTTCAAAAATGTTATTACTGCTGTAGTTATACTAATGAAATTATTTGCATCAGCTGTGTGATGTACCAAAATAAGCTTATATATTGATATGTCCTTCAATCACTATCTGTACTCTTTCAGGAATGAAAGACTAATAATCATATCCCATTTAGATGTTTACATTATGCTTAATTGAGACGTTATATATTATATACTCAAGAAATTTAATATTAAGTTACTTATAGTAAAGTTGAGTGAAGGCCACTCCAGATTTTTTTCTTTAGATTTATCTATTTCAATAAAAAAGATAGAGTAAGATTCCCGATGCATTCGAAGGTACAGGAAAGTTCTTAATAAAACTAATTCTCTCTAAATTAAGGAGTTCAGGACAAATTGCATTCGCTGTAGCCTCTCAGGAATTCACTTCTTCCAGTTGTCAAAAGAGGAACTGATGCTGATATCTATAATGCTTGTATCAGTTTTACTTGTGGTGGAAATTGACTAAATTCCATTTAACTCGCAATACGAGAGTTCAAGAAGAAGATGAGGAATACTCTAAATTTCTGACAAATATTGGTGGAGACAGAGTTGAAACAAATGAAAATAAAGAGATTATTACTACCCAAAGGCATGTTTATCCACCCATATAATGTTGATTAGTGTATGAATACATTTACTTTTCATTCGCCAACCCACAAATATTGTTCACAGAAAATCCTACATAAATTCTATTTAACGAGAGAGATAGTGAAATTAACATAAGTTCATTGAATAATTTCCAGGAGAAATTAAACAATGTCTGTCATGCAACTCGGTTTGTGTAGGAACAGAAACCATACATTAACCTCAAGAATTTCATGACCCACTAGAGTTGTCTGGATTGCTCCAACATAAGCTAAACTCAAAAAGCAAGGTCCTTTCATGTGTATGTATGAGAAACATTGTTCTATTGCGCTTATTTAATTGAACAAGACTAATAACTGAGGAGCTTTATGATAATGTCATTGTTTGTAAAATTATTGCATCAGTGTTTCAATGATAAATAAATTTAATTCTTAGATTGAAAATTGTTTTATCCGAAGAGGGCAACATTCCTTTTTCAAGGATTCAATTTCGAATTCAGTTAACATTTGCCATTACTATTCATAAGTCTCAAGGAGAGACTCTACAGAAAGTTTTAGTTCATTTATGTAAAACAGCATTTCAACATGTCGAATTACATGTTGCTCTCAGTAGTATCAATGAGAATAAGACATTAAAGTTTTTTTTGAGACATTCAAATTGTACAAAAAATGTAAATAAAAAGAACTGTCTTAAAAATATATGTTTAATGAATTTATATGAAAATGATTACAATAAAAACGAAGGTGTTGGATGACCCAAGCGGTCAAGGGTAGTCTGGTAAATAAGAAATATTTCCCAATGTGTTACGGGAATGTTACGGAATATTACGTTCCCAATGTTACGGAAATATATTTCTCGAGTTTGTAAATCAGTTTGATGAAGTTTTGACGAAAATAGTTTGCTCTGGTCTAAAGTAAGTAGTCAATTACTTGATTTCATTTCACTATAAACAGATAGCTATTGCCGTATTCCAATATTTCGTAAATAATTATTTTTATGAACCACCATTATTTATAAATTATATTGTACAGTTAAATTTTAAAAGTGAATGTATGAATAATCATTGATAATGAAAAAAAATCACAGATGTATTTATAATTCTAAAATGTTTATCAAAATGATCAACTTCCATTTATTAATTCTATTTCTTTCAAAAATCAATCTATGACTTTATTTTATAAACTTTCGTATTTTTTAATCAACTTTAAATGAAATATTTTTGGACTGGTTTTTTCTTAATTTATTTTATAGTAAATTTATTAACTCGCAACTTTACAACAATACCTAACCTGTCTTTACTATGTAAATTGAATTTATACAGTAGATTTCCCTTTATTGGAACAAAGAGTGGCTACTTCAACGACTGAACGTTTAAATTGTTAATTACTTTAAAGACATTTAAAGTAGAAAGAAATTGGACGTCTGTTTAATTTTTAACAGGAAAGTGAAATGAGTGACAACAAGTCAAGTGAAAATTATGAAGAAGACCCAGGGAAGGAAAATGTGGGAATGTATGTATCAACGGAAAGAAAGCGTTTAGTAGATGATTTACCTAAACGGAACAAGGAAGCTGGTGCAGAGCCTACTGCTAGAAACAAGAACTTTTTAATTGACCAACCAGTGGAGTATTGTATGTGCAAACGTCATCGAAGGCTTTACCCCTAACTTGTATATATTTTAACAATTATAACTCAATTTTTTGTTTAAAAGAATATAATTTGTCATAGATATTATGTACACTTAGTTAAGTATTGATAATACTTCCAGTTAGGTTTCTTATTTGCAATTTAAATCAAATTAGAGGTTAAGAATGTAAGAAACAGAAATTGTTGATGCAAAAAAAAAGTTAGGATGAAGGTATACTATACTTAAATAATGTAATTTAACTAATATTATAGATGTCGCTATCCTAACAGAATAATAAGTTATAGGAAGGGGAGCAATTAACATTTTTAATTTTATAAAACTGCAATAATCATATTGTACATTAGTGCATTGATTCTTATTAATGAAATAACGGAAATAACCCTTATGTTTTTTGTTTACTATCTTTTTTTAAAAAAAACATAATTTTCAGAATTAATTGTTTTATTGTATCGATTTTGGTCATTTCCTTACCTTAAATAAATGTCTCCTTATAATTGGATCATATAAAAAATATCAGCAGCGATTAAAAAAAATTATCAATTTGATTTATATTCAGAGCAATTATACAGGTAAAGATGTTTACTTGAATAGATTAAGAATGGTTAAAAAGAATACATTCATTCTTAATCCGTTTACTCCCTATGGAAAATAATAGTCTCTGTAGAACATGTAAAACACAACAGTGTTTTAAAAAACATTTTTTACCATAAACTTCTGTAAAATATCAATAGAGATGACAAAGACGCGTAGTGGAAAATCATTTGCAGAAATAGGGCACAAAAACATATTGGGGCACTCGTTTCATTTTTTTCTCTTTTATATTCCATTCTTTTATCAATATTTATTTATCTTACATACGATTTCTTTTTTCTAATTCACTAAACAAAACGAACACTATTTTGCTTGTTTGGAGTAAGTAAAAATTGTTTGAAATTGTGCCTTTTTAGGAATAACACAATATAAACTAAATTATCTATTATCGAAGGGAAAGGTTTATTCATTCATATGCAAAGCCTGGTTATAGGATAAATGTTTTGAGGAATACATACTAATTCTATTTTCTAATCATTCTTAGGATTCATCAATATTATTCCAGTTAATAATTCCTGGCAAAATTTAGGTAGGTTATGGAGATACAATCTATAGACTTGTAAATGCATGTTTCATTGAACATTTCTTCATAGAATAAAGAATCTAAATTAATTAAAACTAGAATTAACAGAAGAAAATGCAAGTGTTGTGAACAATATTAGATTGGACAGGCTTTAACAGTGATATAAAGATATATTCATGCTTTTATCTAAATATCTCTAACTCCAGTTATCCAGTCATTTAATGACATATTGATATGAACAGGACATGTGGTCAACTCAATAAAGTTTCTGCATATAATTAATTTGTGGACTGACTGAGAGTAACAGAATCGTTAAAACTATTTTAACATAACACAGTTCAAAACACAAGTATAAACCCAGAAACTAACCATCCGACAGATGGTTTATTTAAACTATTAATGGGCTCACCATTTTTAGGATAACAACAAGTAGAGGAAGACTGAAGAAACAATAAAAAAATCTGGAGTGGCCTACACTCAACATTACTTTAAGTAAACATAACATCCAACTTACTGATAACCAATTGGTTTAGTTGTTGATTTATTCTGTGACTATCGTAAAGAAGTTATTATAATCAGACAAGTTGGTATTATTCGGATCAAATATAATAATATTATTATAATAATAATTGAACTCTTGTGTAGTGCTATCATATTTGATCTATTGAGATTCCCTCGTTGCTTTAGAAATCATCCGTCGATTTGCGCTACTCTTATTGGTGATAGATAAGTATAGTTTGCCAGAAATCTTTATCCTATTCAAAATGATTACCTTGCATTCAGATCGAATGCGATCAAAGGTTTCCGCAACTTCTACATAAAGACTATTATTTGCATGATGTTAATTGTATTTGGCATAAGTAGTACTTAAGAAAACAAACTGTGGTTAGATTTTTGCATATATTTATAAACCTTTCTATTAAAGATATAGTTTCTTCTTAAAAATGTAAGTACTGTTACGAGTTTTTTTTAAAACTGAATTTGACACGGTTGTTGTACCCATCTTTTACCCAACTAGATTTTGTATACCCAACCAGAAGATAAAGAATACAAAATAACAACCTGTAGACTTTTTTAACTAATAATAATATTAGTTTTTAATTAATGTGTTGACCGTATTAATGACAAGTATAACCCCTCTTTTCTTGGAGTGGTGATTGGCTACTATGTTTTGTATTCCTTATACTTTTGACTTAACCTAATTAAAAGCTTAATATTGAAAATAATGTGAACAACTCTTTAATAATAACCAATTGTTTCATTCAATGCTCTCATTTCTAGGATTTACCTCTAATTAAATGTAGATCCTATGTATATTAAGGGACATAACTAAAGACAGTATTTATTGTATAACTCATTGGGCGGCATTAGAAAATCTTTTTCTCACTTTTGCATGAACATATTTCTGCTTATATCCGATGTCTGTATTACCGTTAAAGCTCCGAGAATTCTCGTGTACCAGGTGACAGGTTCTATTAACATAGATTCATTATATCTTATGCAAGGCTAATCCTCTTCTGATAGTTTTCCTTCTTTAACTCTGGATTGAAGCCAACCGCGGATTCGTATTCACATAAAACCTTGATGTATTTAAATGTACGCATAAAATGAGAATAATTTTATCTAAAGTGACCTGATAAGAAAATCTTTCTTACTAGATGACTGCTATATCAGTTAAAACCTTTATATTTTGTTCAAGTCTTTCAGTATTTTATGGTATTACATACTAGAGTTTTTTAATGTATTAATTCCTTAAACGTATCTATTTAGGTTTTGTATTCTCTTGGTATCATTCGACATTAGAGCAATTGACAAATAATATTAGCATTCCCTTTAACTTTATAACTGGTGGTGTTACAGAGTGAGTTTTAATAAAAGCCCTTGATGTAGGTGGAATCATAATGTAGTAATTGCATCTTTTCGGGTTCTTAAATTTTGACTTTTACTCGTATATGCCCAGACTTACAGACTTATGAATAAGTTCTTTTTTTTAAATTTAATAAATTGATTGGTAATATACTCGTAGAGAATTGTTTCATAATCTGTAGAGAAGCATTTATCAACAGTTTTCATACTGTCTTACTTAGAAAAATCATAATTTTTTGAGTCCCAATTTTCTCGTAAAAACAAAAGTTTTATGTAAATTGATTTTTAAGTAGAAATGGCTTAAATAAAATAATAAATTGGTACAAAATACGAGGGTGGATTGATAAGTCAGTGACTTTTTGAATTTCCCGCGCAGTTACTGCAAATGCAACAGTTCTGCCGTCATCTGTAATCTATTAGTGGACAACTATGTAATTATGAGCCAGCCTTTTAATTAATTAAAATAATTAAATTTAAGACATTTAGTTATCAGTTAGAGGTTATAAATAATATTATGAAATACGGATTTGGATGCTTTACAATTAATTAAATTAATCAGAAAAGGGCATATTAATGAGACAGTAACATATTAAATGATTTAATTAAAATGATTCTTATAATATCAGTGGCAAATTTCCGAAATAAGTCAAGGGTGCGTAATTAGACGATATTAGACACTTTTAAAGCACTAATAACTATATTCTAAATATTAATTGAGGAATAAGAAAGGATGCCTAAGTTACTTCGACGTGTTCCTCGGATAGTACCAAACAGATAACTTGAGAAGAATGACAATTTGTCAAAAAATGAAACCTAAAATAAGAATATTAAAAAAAAAAATCAATTAATTTTGATTCATTCAAAATGGAACTTCGACCAATGGATTACCTGATGTACTTGTTTATTTTGAATTGACTTAACAAATTTTCTAAGAATTCTATGAAGAAAATATTAATATTACTAACAACTGGGTAAATTGTGAGAATTTCCTGATAACAGAAAAGATTAGTTTTCTATTAAAAGTTTAGATGTATAATTTACTTTTAATATTTTGCATTTTTTTGTAAAAATTTGAGCTTATTTTTTTATTTTTGAGCTGCTTTTTAACTGATTTTTGAATTCCCAAACATTATAAATTTAATTGCATACCAATTATTTTTTAAAACGGTTTCCCAAGTTTGCTTTAACTTGTTATGTTCAATATTGGTTTCCACAATGTTGAACTTAATTTATACCAAATGGGGTCTTTTTTAGAAAATATAATTAAAAAGAAATTGTATCTTGCAATAGTAAAATAATAAACATAGAAATATTGTGATTTTGATAATGATAACACTGTTCATAATTGCATTGAATACAAATTAGCCCATGACAACATGAGCAGCATGTTCCAACCGGTATAGAAAATATGAATTACAGTACATTTTGTAAATTCAGGAATTCTTTTTCCGCTATAGTACTAAGATAATAATATTGAAATTTTGCACATACCATTTGTCAAGAATTTAAGTTACGACAAAAGTTCAAAAATGTCAAGGAAATATTTATGTTTAATATTTAGATGAAAAACAGATATCATTCTATAAAGATCCATCATTGCAGGCAATGCAATATATTATTAATTAGTCTCTTCCCTTTTAATCTAATCAAAAAGAAATAATTCTGAACCATCCTGAAAAACATAATCAACAAAGTTAAAAAAAAAATTATATTATCTGTCCACCTATATATTTTTAAAACTCTGTTACTCTTTTACCGTTTTAAATGTTTGCACACGGTCGAAATGAAGTAAAATATTAGATATTTGGTTTGGGCCTCGAACCCAAATCTATAGAGATGGCGATCCAGCGCGCTGCTTACTGTGACAAAGAGACTAACGAACAAATTACTTCCAAAAACTGTTATAAATAATGTGATATGTTAAATTATTGTATTGATTTGATTAAAATAAATTTAGAAAAAGAAAATTTAATGAGTATTCGACAAGAATATAAAATAATTATTTAACATATAAACAAATGATATTTATTATAATTAACAGAAATTTTTAGAAATTATAAAATTAACATAAGTAAAATATTAACAGCACACAATTATGTCCGTAATCAAAAAACAGTTTGTCATAATGCCTATATTTTTTTCTTTTGATATATCTATTTCTATAAAAGAGATAGAGTAAGGTTCCCGATGCATTCGAAGGTACAGGAAAGTTCTTAATAAAACTAATTCTCTCTAAATTAAGGAGTTCAGGACAAATTGCATTCGCTGTAGCCTCTCAGGAATTCACTTCTTCCAGTTGTCAAAAGAGGAACTGATGCTGATATCTATAATGCTTGTATCAGTTTTACTTGTGGTCAAAAATGACTAAATTCTATTTTACTCGCAATATGAGAGTTCAAGAAGAAGATGAGGAATACTCTAAATTTCTGACAAATATTGGTGGAGACAGAGTTGAAACAAATGAAAATAAAGAGATTATTACTACCCAAAGGCATGTTTATCCACCCACATAATGTTGATTAGTGTATGAATACATTTACTTTTCATTCGCCAACCCACAAATATTGTTCACAGAAAATTCTATATAAGTTCCATTTAACGAGATACACAGTGAAATTAATCATAGGTTTATTGAATAATTTACAGGAGAAATTAAACAATATCGGTCATATAATTCGATTTGTGTAGGAAGAAAACCAAACATTACCCTCGAAACTTTCTTGGCTCACTAGGATTTTCTGGATTGCCCGAATATAAGCTAAAACTCAAAAAGGAAGCTTCTGTTATGTGGATGTATGAGAAACATTATCCACTGCACTTATGTAAAGGAACAAGAGTAATAACTGAGGAGCTTTATGATAATGTCATTCTTTATAAAATTATTGGATCACCATGTCAAGGGGAAATAGTTTTAACTCCAAGATTGAAAATTGTTTTATCTGAAGAGGGCACCATTCTTTTTTTAAGGATTCAATTTCCAATTCAGTTAGCATTTTCCATGACTATTCATAAGTCTCAAGGAGAGACTCTACAGAAAGTTTTAATTCATTTATGTAAAACAGTATTTCAACATGGCTAATTACATGTTGCTCTCAGGAGGGTCGAACAAAAATAAAACAGTAAAGTTCTTTTTGAAAAATTCAAATTGTACAAAAAATGTAAATAAAGAGAACTGTCTTAAAAATATGTTCATTATCCTCTTTATTAGAAATGAATTTATGTGAACATGATTGCATTGTAAAGAAAGGTGTTGGGTGACCCAACAGGCCACGGGTAGCCTAGTATACTTATAAAACCCTGATGACCGATCTTGTTTGGTTTTTTTTGCATTGTCTGAATAAATAATATAACATACATGTTAAGGGTGCTTTTTTATGATACACTCTCAAAACCTGATATAAATGATGTTTTGTGTGTATAAGTCAACCAATGATGATGCCTTGAATACATTTTATGATGAAAAAATAATTTTGAACATCAAACAGATTAAATTATTATTAGAATTTCGATATAATTTATTATGATTTAATTATATTAAATTTAGAAGGTGAAAATTTAGCGAATAAATGACGACAATATGAAATGATTATTTTATATAGCAGCAAACGATATTTATTATAGTTAACAGAAGTTTTAGAACTGATTGCAACTTATAATGAGTTTATTGGACATTAAACCTTGAATGATTGACTTAGCTCTGAAGGGTCGAAAAGTAAGCATTCTCAAAATTTATATCTGTTTACTATTTCAAGTAATATTCAAGAAACATAGAAACTTAGTTTTATGCCTGTTTCCTAAAAATTTAAAAGTCTTGAATCTACTTATGTTCTAATTATTGAAGTTTATATGATGAATTTGATTCCTAAAACTGGTGGATAATAAACGAATGATTAAGATTTGTATTCCTTTTTTTGTTATGTTGGTACACGTGGGTCTAAGTGTTAACTTATTAAAGTTAAGTTAAAAAAGGTTAACTTAATATTTAAAATAATTCTTTAAATATTTTTAAAAACCAGGAAAACAAAGCAAAATCTTTTGGAAAAATATTTTTCCTTCGTCCCAAAGGCGGATAGAAGAGGTCAAACGACGAAAAAAATGTAGGGGACAACCAAGAAGGTCCTCCCTGCTCGTCACAAAGAATTGTAAATGAAGTTAATATATTATGAAGTTAATATAAATGAAGTTAATATATATAATGTTTTAATATCAATTAGAGATTGTACTGTAAATGTGTGTCCTCGACCCAGTGGTATGATTGCTCTAAATATTGAGATGCAGTAGACACACATATGCACAGTATGCTCATGTGTGTATTTCAATTAATATTGATGTCTTACCTGCCTCATAGCTATAAATAAAATTTGCATACAAACATCTGATACCTCGAGATGCTCATCTACTAATTCCAAGTATATTAATAATTTAAAAATTTAAAGAAACTTCACTTTTTATTTGGTATTACATCTGTCACGAAGCATAACGACTGTATTAACGATTGAGATATCAGAATACTGGATAGCTGCCTGTCTAGAAAGTTGGCAACTTTTAAAGTCATGCAAGATCCATCTCACAACTACAGGACAAATAACCGACTTGTTGAATCTTTATCTCACTGTAAAATAATATATCTATTTTTTTCCTTTAAATAATGAAATGTAATCGCAACTCAAATCTGTTTTGGGTTTTCGCTAGATTCAACTTTTGAAGACCCTCGAGTCCTTCAGTCATCTTTTGACAATCCAGGAGGACATCACTCGTACAGAAAAACTTACTTCAGAAATTATTTTGTTTAGATACTTATAAAACTCTGATGACCGATCTTGTTTATTTAATTTTCTTACCACCATACATGTATGAATAAATAATAAAACATACACAATTTTGTGGGATTTGAACCCACGACCTTAGCATTAAAGTCCAGGGCATTACACTCTGTGCCAAGGGGTTTCTGTTACAGTAAAATTCTAAAATCTGATATAATCAACGTAAGGTTTGTATAAGTCAACTAAAGATGAAACCTTGGATGTTGCGCTCAGGTGAAACTTGGAACACTTGTTAATTTCAGTTCATGCTGGATCATAGAAATAAATATTTAAGAAAACAGTGAGTAATATAAGACTTTACAGATAGCGGCACAAAAAGAAAGAACAATGAAAAATAAATTCTCTCAACATAAGTCAGGTAAAATTACTGACTCCAGAAGTAAAATCTATTTCTGTTATATAATAAACCTAACCAGTTTTTTTCTCCAAAAGATCTTAGTCCCATTTTTGGAATGTTATTGTTGTTTAAATGAAGCTTTTTTTATTGCACGTATTTACTTTTAATTCTCGGCTCTACTCTCTGTGCCATAAAGAAAACAAACTCTCTGCGAAAGAGTTGGTTTGCCTAAAGTCTGTATTTTTTCTTCTTTCGTCACTTTTATTTTCTATAACTTTCTCTATAATTCATCTGTTAGCCTCCTAATTTTAAAAGAATATATTCTCATATATATCTTCAGCTTCCTTATATTCCTAAAGACATGAAAGGGTGTAGTCGTAGCTTCCAATCTCCCCTGATTATCAATGTCAATTCTTATTTCACTAATGTGATTAACAATAAAACCTACTTTCTACGTTTTCTTTCCGTCTAATAGAATTTTTTATGAGGTTATCATGGCTAGTCCTTCGGTAATCTAAAAGTTCATAATTTGTCTATACAATTAGTTCTTACTTCTGCAAGTGAAAAACGTTTAAATAACAAACGGAAACTTTGCCATATTAAAGTTTAATTTTAAATTGGAAAACACAACAAGAAACAACTTTATGCTCTTAATACCAGAACATATATATATATAACAAGATTTCACGACAAACACAATAACCACAATGAGAAATAAAAAAAAAATACTGAGATCATTCAACTAAGAGAAGTAGTCGTCGTCAGAGTACAACAGATACTGAAATAACAACAGTCATTTTTCTGATTTCTTATAGTCGTATTGACTTTGATTAGCACATATACATTCAAGAATATATACAAGAATCGTAGATGATTGGAATATAAAATTTCTGCAAGAATTGATTGAATAAGAAAAGCTGTAATTACTGGAGGACTAGCAATGTTAACCGCAGTAGTCTAAAAGGAAATGTATAAGCTATATATTATTGTCAATTTCCTCTGAATTGCCTATAACTTCTGTTACAGTGATACACTAACTTTTTTTTTATAATTCTATTGAAAGTTCATTTTTTATCTGATCGTCAGAAACACGTTTTTAATCAACGTCGTATTTTTCGGGATATTGAGAGAAATCCATACGGCTATGACTGTTTTAATCATAAGTGGGCTAACAGCAGCAAGAAATAAAAACAAATTATAACATAAAAAGAATATTATGTAAATTTTATAGTTTAAAAGTATGAACAAATTTTATAAAGCATTGTTTAACTACCAAAACAGATTACGATATGACAAAAAAAGACTGAAAAGGAAGCAAAGAATAAGATATATTTTTCAAAATAAAATAAAATATTTATACACAAGGAAAAATAGTTTTCATCACTGATATATAATTTTATACGTTTTTATTTTTGATTAGGATAGAAGTTTTAAGAATTAGAATGGATAGTAAAGTAGTGTGTAAGTAATATCATAAAATCGTATCAAGGAATAAATTTTTCAAAATGAATAACAAAATTTCCCATTCTCCTTTCTGTGCATTAATTTCAAGTAATTAAATAATAATAAGATTTCATGTAAATAAACCTCTAAACTGACTGGAAACTGGAAAGACGCATTAACAGAGCGGAGGAAACAGATCTTATCTCAACCACTTGAGCGTCATCAGTTGCACATGTACATGTAATAACAAAACTCTCCACAACTGTGGAGCTTCTCCTGTGAGATCGCCTAAAGCAGGAATCAACAAGAAGTAAACTTGTTCAGAATGTTAAGGGAACTAGCAATATATGGTCTTCACCAACCAGAACACAACTGCATGCCAGTAAAAGCGAATGAATTAAAAAACAAGCACTAAACACTTAGAGATAACCTTGATAGACGACAATATAATGATATACTAATATACTACTATACTAATATAGTGATTGTTTTTAATTACCTATTTCACATATATATAACCAAATATATATATATATATATATATATATATATATATATATATATTCGTGTATGAGGGCAGCAAATCTTCATGTAGGCATATTTCATTAAAACGTACCGCAGCTTCGGCATTCACGACCTTCAAACTCAGCTGTTCTAGTCTCCCGACAATCCTACGGCTAGGGGTAGGTAACTCCCAAATGAGTTGTCCAAAGGACATTAAGAAACTTTTTAAAACACTTAAATAACATCAACACTTTAACACACTCTAATAACATTAACACTTTAACAAAACAAGCTTTCAGCCTAAACATAGGTCATCGTCAGGTTCAAGTAAGTTACAATACAGAAAGTAGTCATATAAATATAAAAAGAAAGAAACAAACCAGCCAATCAGCAAGCAGGGAGAAAAGCGGTTGCTATGGGCTCACCGCTTGGAGTGTTGTTCGCTAATTTTTATATGGGCCGAACCGAAAAAGAAATATAAAAAAATCGACAAGTAGAGCAGGTGATCTCTTAGTCTAGGGTAAACAAACAGTTTTTATAGCGCTATTGCTCTTTCCCGTAATTGAAACTTGATCCAAAATTTCAGGTTTTCCAGTGAATTGGAACCTCCAAGATTTGTAACCTCCTCGTTGTCTTGATGTCAATTCATTATGTTAGCTATGTAATAATTCACGACTAGATTGTTTGTAATAATTATTGTTAGTGTTTTTCCGTAAGTTAAGTTGTTTAATCGTCATATTGTAAATCCCTGAAGATGGTCAAAGTGACCGAAACGTTGGAATAATTTAATGTATAGTTTGTTTGTTTTTTTTTCTTTTTTTGTAGTTAGGTTTAGAGTGTATTATTTGATTACCACTATGGAACTCAAGAATAAATTTTTCGGAGAGTTAGTGTTTAGTTCACCTGAAGAGTTAAAAACCAAGTTTAGAAAACTGGAGAAATTAAATAAAAAAACGAACGAAAATTAAGATCAGCATACTCTTTAATAAAACATGTCTAAATGAAGGTCTGCTCCCGAAATATACTAATATATATATATATATATATATATATATATATATATATATATGATCAAACCACAATATGAAATGGGAAAACAAGACTAAGATCTTTCAACCGTTACAAGCGGTCTTCGTCAGAGTCAAAAACCCAAATCAATATTGTAGTTCTCATTGTACGTAACACAATAAAGCTACAAGCTATACGACTACATAAGCATATATATGTAACCAATTAAATAGAAGGTTGCACACAGATAGACAAAAGAATATCTCGCTTCTATATTTCGACAATCGTCGTTTAGTTGGTATGGGTTTATTCGGTATTTCTTGTGAATCACGTGTGACAGGACGTGTGACTTGTGAAACCGGATCATGTGTATATCTACTTATACAAATATGTAGAAGTGGTTAACATTTTATTCATATTTAGGATGAATCACTTGTCAGTTTTTCGAGCTTTCTGATTCCCGAATTTCCTGCTATTGCAAAAAAAGCTGCCATTTTACTACTTACTTATGTGAAATAGCATTTTCCTTTTAAAGTGCCATAAAAACCAAATACGGAAGTAAATTTAATGTTCGACTGACTTGAGAAACAAACTCTCAACTATAAAGCCAAATTTAAAAAATTGTGTTGATGATGTGAAAAAATATTCTGATTAAATGATATTTTTAAAAAATTATTATGATTATATGATAGTTTTAGTACATGATTACATAAATAATACACATGATGATTACAAAAAAACTCTGTGTTAAAAATTGCTAATAATTCAGTTTTATGTGTTACGTACTTGTGGAAAATATGGACATTAAAATCTTTTAGATATATATTTTTATTCAAAAAATAGACATATGAATAATGCTACTTTTTAATTGCTTTTAAACGCACATACTATTTATAACGGGATATGAAAATATTTATTAAATGACCTCCTAAAATTATTAGAATACGGGGTTCCCGGGAAAGTTACTGGAACCAAACCAAAAAGAGTACTGCGTCGAAAAAAAGTTTGAGAAACTCTGGTATAAGGTATATTATATTGTAAAAGTAATAATATTAATACAATATAGTCATTTTGATTATATAAAACATTACTTGATGTGAGATTTAATACATTACTACATTTTAGAAATAAAGCATTGGGAAAACAAAAAAATGAACAAAAATCAACTGATGAAAAAGAAATCATCTTGAGGCAGGTAGCACAAAATAAAAAATAAAATGAACACCTTACAGGAGGCAGGTCAAAAAACCATACAATGCAGGTCTATTACACAACATAAACGAGAGAAATGTTAGAAAAGGGAACAGTTTTAAGAACAGAAAATAATACCAGCCGCCTTCAGATCCTCAACGCTCTATACATCAAAGACATTCAACCCTCCATGAACATCTAGGCCAACAATATATGCATAATACAAAGTTGTAAAAACTTGGACGGTTCTTATAAACTCATTATGCCTACAGTGCCAGAACCCAGGCAACGTGGATAACAAGTTGAAACCTTCCACATTGTTTTTCAATACTGTTACCACATTCATTTCTACTCTTCATTTAATTTATTTAATCATTTATTTGGTATCAGTTTATTGTTCATTTTGTGCTACCTACCTGAAGATGATTCCCATGAAATTGAAAGCCGAAAATTAAATATCCTACTTAAATATTAACTTATAGACTTAATTCATAACTTCAATATCTCTGGAACAACTCCTGTGGGAACTTTCACCCTACCAGCAAAAGCTAGTGAGAAAACTAGAATACTGGTATACCAGCAAAAAGTCGTTTACGGAAGCTGCCGTACATTTCAACAAAATATGTCTACAAGAAAATCTGCTACCAATCTATACTAATATATATATATATATATATCAGTGGCGACTCCTGACCTTTTTCTTTAGGCATGCAATCTTCAAAGAATAAAAGAAATACAGAGAAATACCCTTCTAATTCTCATGTTCAGTCTTTTCATGTTGCACAAAAGGATAATGATGTATTAAAAACATTTTATGGGGATTTGAATCAGTTTTATTTGGTAATACCTTCAACATTAACTTTTTTTAACCAATACAATAAAAATAGGTAAAAAATGTTTTTATTAAAGAAAGAGATACACAATACATCATTTGAATAAAAACTCCACCCTTCTCGTTTTCTTGCAAAATTCTTCGATAACAAAACCATAATACTTCTCTCTATCTGCCATGAGATCTTTAAGTAAATGTCTTTCAATTGAAATTAGGGATAAATTCGACAATCGCTCTTCACTTTGGGAGCTTCGTAAATAACTTTTAATTCTTTTGAGGGCAGAAAACGATCTCTCAACACTTGCTGTTGTTATGGGAATAGTCATAACCAAATTCATGAGTTTATAAATTTCCGGAAGACCTGTGTGCAAATCACTTTCCAGTATATATTTGAGGAGCTCAGCAACATTCTTTTTGGCAAATTGTTCGTGCGAATACAAAATGCTTAATTCAGAACGGAGACGGGAAAATTCAAAAAACCCAAGGTAACTTTTTTTCAGAGACTCAAAAGCTTTAACTGGAAAATTGACATCATACTGCTTAAACTTGTTGCAGTCTAAAAGTTCAATAAATTCTAATTTATCAATTGAACCAAAACGTGCTTCCAACTGAAGAAGTATACTATCAAAAATTTCATGAAATTCTTGGCTATACTTCTCCTTGGGGGAAAGAGTCTGCTTCCTTTTGCAAACAGGTTCACCATAATTTTCGGTTACAAAATTCCAAATTTCCTCAAATTTTGCATCTCTTATTTGTTTAATCTTTTGCATTGTGCTTTCAACCATGAACAAACAATACACAATATCCATAGATTTTGTTTGCAGGATACTAAATAGAAACTCTGTTAAAGGAAAAACTGAGGAAAATACTTCTATCAAAAAATGGAAATCAAAAGTATCGAGGGCAGCCAACAACCCACGTGCACTATTTTTTGTTCGTTCATCAAATTTCCTAGGACTTTCAAGAATGCTTTTTAAAAGATCTATAATATCTCCTTTATTTTCTTTGACTGTTTCAACTAGCCGAGACGAATAGTTCCAGCGGGTTGGAGCCAGTTTTGGGAAGCGCTTTCCAACAATACTGTCAAGCATTGAAGTTCTCTTAGTAGAACTACTAAAAAACGATGACAAACTTCCTAGGACGGAAAAGAAATTGTTACATTCGCTAATAACAGAAACAGCTTGAGATAAAACAAGGTTGAGTTTGTGTGCGTAACAATGAATGAAAATAGCCTTTGGTACAACTTCTCTTATTTTTGCTTGTACACAGTTAAGATCGCTCCCCATAACAGCAGCACCGTCATAACTTTGTGCAACTAATTTTTCCAAACAGCCAAGCTCACGTAACTGTGCTAATGATAAATCAGCAATAGCTGCTGCACATCTATCATTACTAACATCATTAAATTTTATAAATCGTTCGCATACATCACCATGTTTATTAACGTAACGCAAAACAGTGGATAGTTGAGAAAAACAATTGATATCAGAAGTTTCATCTAATAAAATTGCCACATACATGCATTCATTGAGTTCATTTCTTATTTTTTCCAAAATAACTGCACTAATAGATTCAATTATATCATTCTGGATAACTGATGATGTTCCCTTAAAAACAGTTGCTGTTTTTAAATGTTTTTGAAGCTTTTCGTCAAATTCTCCCATACAATAAGCCAATTCAATATAATTACCTCTATTGTCTGCATTTTCACCTTCTTTGTGACCTCGGAATGCCAGTTCTTGCATACATAAAAAGCACGTAATCCTAATCAAACGCTTCAGAATTTCTCGGTTATTAGAAACTTCTTCGTTATGCCTAGAGATGGCATCTGATTTCTGTTTATTGAGCACTAAATCAATTCTTGACTTTCCAAATGTTTTAAAATCAACAAAAGCATTTAAATGAGCACGAGATTGTTCATGGCGAGAAATTGAAGTGTACAAATTGTTTAAATCGTCGTATCCACGAGTAATAGTATTCCACACAGAGTTTTCTTTTGAAAATAGTACACACGGCCAGCAGTACAATTTCCTATTTGAAATATTTCCACATAACCACGAGATATCTTCATACAGCTTACTGTTGAATTTTCTGGTACATCGTTTGTTTTCTTTGCTTAAATCCATGTTTGGCGTTGGTTTTCCATGATCCAGTATGAGCCTTTTCTCTTCATAAGAAAGAGAGTGGAATTGTCTTTCTTTCAGCAACTCAAACTCACTGTGCGACATCATGTGTGGAACTGAAGAAAATTATGTTGGTCAGTCCGGAATATTACCTGAGTTAAGCTGCATACACTAATCCCCTCCATCCCAGTCCTGTAGTAGAGAGAGATAGAGCAAGCAAACTTCGACCTTATTTCCGTTATAATATGGCGAGGCCGGGCATGAAGGGAAGTAAGCAAATGAGATTTTTGCTTAGTGAATGACAATCTGAGTATAGAAAATTGCTCTTTAGTAAAGAGTGACATAAAGAATGGTTTTCTTTGAAATCCTAATTAGGCCTGAGAAGAAAGCCTGAGCCGCAGTGTATGCAAACTTCGTTCTTGTTTCTCTTGGCAATTAAGACCATTTTAAGTAACCAGAAATGATAAGAGTAAACCCCTGAATCGGGAAGCTTAGCGCAATCATAGAAAATGGTTCCTTAGTGTGTAGTGGAATAAAAAAAAGGGTTTCCTTTAAATATTTTGAGTCTCGAACATTTTGGTTTATTTAAAGATGAATTCTACGCATGCAATGCATGCGTTGCATTCCCTGAGAAATCGCCACTGATATATATATATATATAACATGATTTCACATAAACACGTGAAATAACAGTCAATGATCAAACCACAATAGAAAATGGGAAAAAAGACTAAGATCTGTCAAGCGTACAAGCAGTCTTCAAACAGAGGGTTTTTGACTCTGACGAAGACCGCTTGTTACGGTTGAAAGTCTTAGTTTTTTTCCCATTTCATATTGTGGTTTGATCGTTGATGTATGTATATCAAGACAGAACAGGCATAAACAAAACTACTTCAATATTTTGATGATCGTCGTCGAAATGGAAATCAATAAATATAGCGATAGAACGAAGAATAAATCAATGAAATAAAATCAAATAAAACAAATAAAAAGGTTAAAATATTAAAAAACAAAATCTAAAATCATGAAGCCAAGTAACATAAGTACATAAAAAATTACAAAAATAAAAGAATAGATGTAATGAAATAATAAATAAGGAATAAAATTGACTACTGCTAACTTGCTTACTAACTAAGGTTAGTTTACCACCAGCAAGACTGGTATGTGCCACTTCAGACGATTGTAAGGTAGAAATGATGTTTAAATCGCGGTTTTGTTCAGGAATTAGCACACAGAAACATTTATTAAAACTAAGTCCGTGAGAGTTTGCTTAAATAGCAATAGGAAGCTTGCTGCGTTAGCCATCAAAAGTGATACGTACACTAGAAAGCATCACGCTGTGCATGGTCCAGTCGTTGGACACAGTTTCGAGAAATAGAATAAGTTTTAAGGATGGTTATTTGATTGTTTATTTAGAATGTTCTGTAAGGATTGGGACAGATTTTAAGTTAAATCTGACAGTTACAGTATCTACTGATGGGTACCACCAACCTAATTAGGAATTTTTAGGAGAAATACGCGAATAAATACATCTTAGAGTCAAAGATATTCGGTATTAAATGGATGCGGATTCACTGAAGTATGAAAAAGGAGAGAATAGGAAAAAACCCATCAAATACAGAGAGCAGTATATGAGCTCCAGAAAAAAAAGTAATAAAGGACATAGAAACACTAAAATGTCTCTTAGATCTAGGAAGGTAATGACTCTCTGGAGGAAAGACTCAACCATTGATTGAAGTAGGATATATTTATATTGAACTTAAGGAAATTTTCAATAAAAACAACTTCTTCTCTTTTTTAAAGTCCTTACAGGTCTACGACCCATGCGTTTCTTTTAAGAGCTTCAGAGAAGGTAAATGTTTGCCTGGTTGGTGCTAAATCATCTCATGAACTCAGCAATTGTCGACATTCTTTTGTAGTTTGTTTTTTAAAATATTTCTTTTACTGTATACGATTAATGTATTAATTATATTTTTATCATATTTTACTATTAACTATAATATAAATAAGTTATATTTTTTAGTATATGTAGAGTATGAAGATCGTAAAAAAATCGATCTCAAGATTTTAACGGAATTACATATTTTGAGGTCCCAGAAGTCGTTTTCTGAAATTTTGTCGATTATGTTTGTGTGTGTGTGGGTGGGTGAGTATGTATCCAAAGTTCGTGGACACGCTAAGTATGGAGATCGTAAAAAAATCGATCTCAAGAATTTAACGGAATTACATATTTTGAGGTCCCAGAAGTCGTTTTCTGAAATTTTGTCGATGATGTTTGTGTGTGTGGGTGGGTGGGTGAGTATGTATCCAAAATCTTTGATGGATCAAGTTGATATTTTACACAAAAATGGACCTCATATTGTAGATGTGCCCTATTGTTTGGGAAGAATTATGCATGATGGGAAAGTCACTTTTTTTGCCAAAAACCTGTTGTTAGACTACATTTTTTCTCCTAAACTACTAATTTTAGAGCCTTCAAATTTTGGCATTATCTTTGAAGCTACAAAGGCAATAAAATAAAAATATCCTGAGATTTTCAAAAATACGGAATACTTTTTTCAATAAAATGTAAAAAAAATTGACTTATAATTCAATCTGAAAGCTTGTGAGAGTGTCACAAGCCATAACGTTTGACGGTTCAAAATGAAACTATACTTACAAATTGACCTTTATATGGATAATTAATTGAGATAATCTTTTCCAAATTACATTAGCCAAGGGCTGTTAGAGTACATTTTCTATTTTCAGAAAATGTCTGTTTTGATGTTAAACGGCTAATTAAAAAGCCAGGAAAATTTGCCCAAAATTTGAACAAATCATTAACAGTTTTTAAGAAAAAAAATTCTTATAATTTCAGTTACGGCAATGAGCAATAATGCTGAAAAAACTGATACAGGACAATAAATGTAATTATCCTACATCTTAAATTAAAAATTATCTTAAAAAAATTTTTTCTTAGATGTTTCTGACATTTTTCATTTAAAATGGGTCATTTTCAATATAGTATAATTATAAAAGTGTTTTTAAAGGAAAAAGAAAGGTGGGACCATTAAATCCAGATAGCAAAGATTTTGAAAAAGGTGTGGTGGTACTGGAAGGGTAGTGAAATTCCGGAATTCTACTCGTAATACGAATAGAACAACTTGGACAACTTCTTCAGGTTGCGGGAACGGGATTTATCGAAGTGTTTATTGGGAATGGAAATCAATTCTTTAATTTTTCGGAAGTGGATAGGAAGTAACACAGTTAATGAAATTTTAATAGTGGAAGACAGTTTGGCAAGATGCGAATCTCTCAATTGTCGATAGTTAATAAGGGTAATTTGAGTAAGTTGCAGAGAATGATGGAAACCTGAGGCGTCTATTAGACAGTGAAACTGGAGAGGAATAGAGAAAAGGGCAGTGTCAACCCATAAGGAGGCATCATAGATAAAAAATGCTACAAAAACGCGATATGAACGGTATAGTTGACTAATTTACGGGAAAGATAAGATTTTTGTTTCAACCAGTCAACTGTTAAGTCATTCATTATTACTACAGCCAATAAAATAAAACAACACAAAATTTAAATCATAAAAATAATTCGACTATTGTTAGTTTATACTTTGTTTACATTGACTTAGAAATTGTTTGAGTAAATCAACTGAAAAGTGCAACAAACAGGCAAAATAATCTGTAATAATAGAAGAAAATACTGCACAAAAAATTAAATAAAATTAAGAGACAAAAATAAAGATAAATTACTTTATTAAGGAATAAGAGGCCAACAAATACCAAGAAACTACAGGAAGTCGGAGGCCAGCTCTATACACACCTGACACATCCAAATGATATCAGATTCGGACAATACACTTTGAAAACATTGAGAAACACGAATTAAAAACAGATACTAGGAATGACATTCAAATATGTTGACCCTTTTAACGGTCATCCGTTTTAAAGGAAGCAATATAGATGACGTATTCAGATGAGAAATAAACGATACCACTGCTATCCCCTAATATGAGCAAACCTTGTAAATACTGTAAAGTAAACCTTCTAAATAAAAATTAAAATTTATCAATGTATTTGGACATTAATAAACCTTGTAAAGACTCACTATGTAATGGACATTTATATTAGATATATATAAAATATTTCAAAATTATATCTATGAAATAATTTCATAAATCGAGTGGGCTGAAAGATACACAATTCATCATTGAATTTGGCCCTTTCACGGTGCCAAAAAAAGGGTACGTAGTACAGCAGTGATTTACTTAAGGAATTGAACGAAGCATGATTATATTTATGAATTTGTCGTCCACAATTAATTAGAAATAGTCGGATTGACTGGAGAGAGTGTGCTATTGCCTCTGTACATTAGTGCACCCTGAGGTTTTCACGTGATCCGTCAGGAGTGCGAAAGAGATAAATCATACTCAATCTAGAAACGGTGTGAAAACTCCGTTTGCCAACTTAATCATGCCTGAATCCTAGTTATCCACCACATAATCGTAAGCCAAAACAATTTTAGCGTGGAAATTACTTAAAATTGATTAATTCGTTTCAGACATTCAAAAGTTTTTTTTATTTTTTTTTAAACCAATCTTGTTTAATATGCTCAGAAATTATGTTTCACAATAATTATAGTTAAATAATATGAATCATGTAAAGATTTGACGTACTAACTGTTTAAAATAAAGCTGTTTTAATAAATACCCTTGACGAGGAAATGCTGTCGATGTGGAGTCTACTGATACTGATCTCTAATAATCTACTGATCTACTTCTCTAAAATCAATACTTGAGGTGTTTTTTTACATATATTTTTTAGATGGTTTCTCCTGATTTGTGAAAAAAAAAATCATTTTTGTGCTCTGTTTTCAAAGTATGACATGTCATTCTTATTCAAAAGATAACATGTAACTATTGGTTACAATATTGTTATTATGGTATGAAACAAATCCTTGTCAAACACCTATGAAAGAACAGCCTTTGATTATCTATAGTTTTCTCGATGAAATATATTTTTCCAGCTTACAACTCACACGATGTAGTGTATCTTCACTATACACTACTATACAATCCCCATTCTTTATACAAATGTATCATATTGTGTATACTTGTCAATGCAGAACTTATTCATTTATAATCAACTATTGATAGCAAGTCTTAGTATTTTGTATTTTAAGTTATTACAATATTAGTGTACTAGATCGCATGCTCTATCCATTCTAACTTTTAATGAATAAGTAATTTACATTGGCTTAAACAATCATTGCAGAAGTTGAAAGAATACACATAGTATTAATTTGCAAAATTTCTTTATGTTCTACTTATTTAACCTTAAGATATCTACTAGTAAACTTGATTATGTCTATTTTATTTTTATAATGCTATGATTTACTCAGAACTTACTCCTCAAAGTCAGTAACTTTTTCTTTATTCTACTTGTATGGTCTGCAATAAAATTGAATTATTGTAATTCTTGTCAGAGTGTAGAGTTATTAATTGGTTTAATTATTGTTATGTGTCTCTTTTAAAACAATTTAAAGTTTGCAAAAGAATGCTAATGTTGCATAATATTGTAGTTTAATAATAAAAGAAGTGACAGTAGGGCAAGAGTGGAGTGCACTTGATGTCTCAGTATGGAAGATAGATACAACAATAACCATATATCTGTTTTCAAGTGTTAATTAATTCTACGTAAGTATAAGTTACGAGTCTAAATCTATTTATCATTGTCGTATAAGACTGTGTGTTAAAAAATGTGAAACATTAGATACTTATGGCCTAATTATCATTTTAGAAGAAACTTTAAGTTTTAAGACGATTTCAGTAGAGTTCTCGTTGAAGGAGTTGAAATACAAATATGTTTACTATTTCAGACAGTTGGATTTGAAGCATCCTTCTTTTTGTTCATCTATATAAATAACAAATTTATATAAAAATGATTTATTCTTTTAGGTGTAAGTTCTTGTAAGAGGAAGCTTGAGCATACGATAGACAAGAATCGTAACAGTCATATCAGGCGGGTCAGCAGCGGTGGCGTAGCAAGGAAGGTATGTGGGGAAGAGCGGAGGGAGGGGGGTATACCCCAGGCGGAACATGCCAGGTGGCAGTATTTTGACAGTGTAAACATAAAAAATAGAACAAATTTAAAATCAGAAAAAGCTAACCAAAAATCTGAAATTTTTTTCCCAAAATGAGTTTTTAAGGATACAATTCTTTTTGTCTTTTATGTATGTAATACTGTTTTTAAACGGATTTTTCAAGTATAATACATATAAGGAAATAAAAAAAATCTGGAGTGGCCTACACTCAACTTTACTATAAGTAACTTAACATCAAATTTCTTGAGTATATAATATATAACGTCTCATTTAAGCATAATGTAAACATCTAACTGGGATATGTTTATTTGTCTTTCATTCTTGAGGTAGTACAGATAGTGATTGAAGGATATATCAATATATAAGCTTATTTTTGTACATCACACAGCTGATTCAAATAATTTCATTAGTATAACTACAGCAGTAATAACATTTTTGAAAAAACAAAGGGAAGATTTCTTGATACGAAATATTCTCCTACAAGAGAACATGGATTTTGTTCAAATAGCCAGTGGATTTCTTACATCGTTTACTTGACATCCTTCTACATTGAATATTAAAGTAAAATTTTCAAATTTAAAACAGGAAAATACCCTTTTTTTCTCTGAAAAACATCACAATCATCGAAAAAAAAATGTTGTTTTAAGATGATTTATAATTAAAGATTTACGACAATTACATTTATTAATCTAAACGAAAGATTTCAATTTTGAATTATCTTTTACATTTTTGGTTTTTTATAGAATTATTATACTCGGAATTTTATGGCGTTTTAGTACTTAATAAGATCATTTTCCTTACCCTTTGTCAAATAACATATATACGAATTTTTTCTGAGTGAGTGTTATCATTTTCCTGCACAATATTATTCCTCTACATCTCATATAAGTCAATAACCAATTTAAATAGTTCCTTTATAAATATCAACTATCAGTGGATTCGCTTAAAAATTCTAAGTCAATGTAAACAATGTAAAGAAATATAAAAAATTCGACAAGTATAGCAAGTGATCTCTTAGTCTAGGATAAACAAACAGTTTTTATAGCGCTATTGCTCTTTCCCGTAATTGAAACACCATCATTTTTTTTATGAATTGCTGATTTTTCGTTCCATTTTTGGTCAAATTTTATTATTTTTTAATAAGCTGTTTAGCGTCAAAAAACATTTTCTGAAAACAGAAATCGTACTGTAACGCCCCTTTAGCGAATGTACTTTTTATAAAAATATCTCAACTCATTCTCCACATAATGTTCTATTTTTAGGCATAGTTTCATTTTGGTCCGTCAAACAGTATGGCTTGTATCACTCTCACAAGTTTTGAGATTGAATTATAAGTCAAAAGTTTTACATTTTTAGAAAAAAAAATATTTCCTGTTGTTTTAAAAAACTGAATAAATTTTCGTTTGTTTCATTTGTAACCTCAAAGATAATGTCAAAATTTCAAAACTCTAGTGTTATCAGTTTAGGAGAAATAAATGTTTTCTAAAAAACGGTTTTTGGAAAAAAAAGTAACTTTCCTATCATGCATAATTCTTCCCAAACAATTGGAATCTTATTTCTTATGGGGCGCATTTTTGTGTAAAATATCAACTTGATCTATCAAAGATTCTGGACCGTAGGGTGGTAACAAGCAATGCTAACACACTCACCCAACCACCCATACTCAAACTTCAACCCATAATGCCCATAGCCCGGACCAGATTCTTACGAGGAACTCTTCTGCGTGAGGACGCCTATGCCATTCCTGCCCTCTGTGAAACTAAAGTAGGGACTGCGAGCCTTCTCCAGGAAGGACGGTGGAGGCGGCCAAGCGTACGAGGAAACCGAAGAGGAAAGATGGTTCTCCATACACCCACAACAATAGAATCTACAGAAAACACCAACAACCAGTATCTAATGAAATCCACTAAACCCATAGGAAACACCGAGCTCGACGAGGTACACTTCCAAGCAAGGACGCCAAGACCTTCATCCAAATCTTTTTGAAAATTAAGTAGGGACTGTGAGCCCTCCCCTGGAGTGAATACTGAGGCGGCCAAGCAGACGGAGTGTGCTAAGGAGAAAGATGTTTAACGAAAAAACACCCACAACCAATAAGAAGTGTCCAAAGTAATATGCAACAGGGATTGGCTCGTCTTTTTCAATATCTAATCTGGCATTATGGCATATATATATATATATATATCAGTTGGGTTTTTGACTCTGACGAAGACCGCTTGTTACGGTTGAAAGATCTTATTCTTGTTTTCCCATTTTCTTATTGTGGTTTGATCATTGATTGCTATTTCAAGTGTTTATGTTAAATCTTTTTGTATATATATATATATATATATATATATATATATATATATATATATATAACTTTAAGTTACCCAAAGCACGACACAGAAAAAAGAATAAAAAAGCATACTTACGGAATTCAATAATTCGAAGTGTTGTTTGTCATCAGAAGTAGACTAGAAAAGAGTACGAAGTGAGAGAGATCTCCCGACGTCGAAGGACGGAGCGCGAACCATATATATATATATATATATATATATATATTCATAAATGCATCAGCTGTGAAGTAGAAACAAAATAAAATTTATCAGAAGTCGATCAGTTCTTCTGGTTCGAATTAAACCCTCATTACCAACGTCTCGGTTTTTATTTAAAACCTTTTTCATAGGTAGTAGTATAAGAATGCAGAGTCATAGATGTTGTACTATTCGGCTTTAAGAAGAGCATTTAATCAGAAAACTTCACAGGAATATATTTACTGAATAAACTATGTACTCTGTATCAAACACCTAAACAGGGATTTATGATAAGCAAAATTAGATTAAGTTACTAAGTTAAAAGGGATAGTTTGATAAAATTTCCAGGTGGTTATGAGACAGACTATATTTTCTCAAAGAATTTTCATCATTGAACCAAAATTTAGAAGGTTATGAGATAAGCCGGAAGAGGAATAATGGGTTGACGATAGATGTAGGCTTGGTCAGGTTTAGCATAATCAGTGAGAAGTTCTGGCTAAAGGAAAGCTGGTATTGTGGAAACTTCAATTGAACTTGAAGATTGTATCTCCAAGGGGAGATAGTGTAGCAAGCTGTGCTAATATTTACTTTAACTCTATCAACGACGCTTCGTTATTCGTATTGACAGAGTTGAAAAGTTGTAAACAAAGTTCCATGAACAAGAAATTAGACCATATTTCATTTATATCTTTCAATTATTGTGTGCTCAATTAACCTAATTTACGTAGATCTTTTACGCGCAACTCTGATATGCTTCATTCAATCAATGTTATTGTTACTGAAATATCATACAAATTTTGAGGTTGTGTCAAGTTTTCCATTTCAGTAGCATACTGAAACTACAGGAAACGGTAATATATACAAAATCTATTAGAAGCATACATACATTCATTATTATAGACATTGTAGTATGTTATAAGATTTCATAATAAACACGTGATATAAGAATCAACGTATAAGCCATATAAGAAATCGGAAATATGACTAAGATTTCTCAAACAAAACAAATGATCTTCGTCAGAGTTCAAACTGACACTGATCGAGTGATGTGAAAACATCTGGCTGTGGAGGGCGAGAGTCAAGAGAGATATTTTAACACTTGTTTTAGTGTCAGCATGGATTCAGACGAAGATCACTTGTTTTGGTTGAAACATCTTGGTCATTTTTCTGATTTTTTACGTATATTTTTTTTAACCTAACCTCTAGCAGGTTAAAAACGTTAGCCCTTTAAGGTCTTCTTATTTGATCGGTAATTCTACATTGGGAGTCCGAAATTTTGCCAATCTGAAAGGTATATAGAGTAGAGATCTCTAACGAGTATCTGACATCGTACAGGCTCGGGACCGACGCCTTAACGTCCTCTCCGAGGGACAACGTACTCAGATATATTGACCTCTCGCGTGAATAAATCGAGGGCTAGGTGGGTATCGAACACCGGACTTACCAGTTCAGAGACGAGTTCGTTAACCAAATTATATTAACAGTAATTGTATTATAGTGACATTATATTGCAGTATAATTATAATAGAAGTAGTATGAGAAACAATAATGTTACCAAAATAATCAATAAATTAACAATTATTTTGAAGAATCTTGATACACACTAGAGCAAGAAGTATGCCCATTTCAGTGCATCATTTATATTATACTATATATTTTGAAGCTTATAGTCTCATCCATATCATTAATAATTTTATTGTGATTGAAAAAAAGTAAAATATTTTAACTAGAAATTAATAGAAAATCTTAAAATTTGATTTCTTACTTTAATTATATAACTTTTTTTGTTGTCCTGTTCGTTGAAACTTGTACCAGTCTTATAAGCGTCTGTGTTTTTAACCAATATACATAAACTTGAGTAACCTTTCTCTATTTATTCTATTCAAAATGTAATTTTATGTTATTTCGATAATAACATAATGCAATAGAGGAACTGAATAAATCTGAGAAATTTCATGTCGAATAGCTTTTCTAGCTTAGAATTAATGTGTAACTTTGAATTAGGACACTTTAATTATAAAAGCAATAGGCATGCAAGTTGAAATATTTCAGTTCTTATTTCCCTGTGTTTAGCACATTATGAAATCGTAAAGAATGCTTCTGGTTTACTAGCTTTCCTTAATAAGACTTCCAGGTTCACAATTTTTATGTAATGTAAAAATAGATTTGAGAAAGCACTGACTGTACCTTTATATACGAATATGACTCCATATTTATCAGGCAGGATCAAATGTTTATAAATAATTTTTGTGATATTACTCAGAATATTTATTTTATTTAAAACTAAGTTATTTACTATTCTTACCATTATTATAATTAGTTTTTACATATATTGTAATATTATACTGTTATTACTATTGAAGTACTTCCTGATGCGGTTTCTAAACAAGGAATTCTTACAAACATTTTGAATTATCCATACTACAAGGCATCCCATATGCTAAGGCCTTGGTATAAAGAAAGACATTTATTGCCTTCTAGTTGTAATTTATTTTAGGCAAATTTATTAATAATTTGTGTACAATTGTCTTTTTAATAAATAAATAATTATTATATTTCAATGGATTTGATGTAAGTTTACACTTTCTTTTATATCAGTGAACTTGTGTAATTATAACTATATTAACGCGGAAGCTTAGCAATCATCAAGACTCCTTGGAGGTTTAATATGATTAGAAATTGCCTAGAAATTCATTCTTCCCCTCTCAAATTTTGTATTTAATATTTTTACTTTAATTTTAGAATTTCAGTCGTGTTGTTTATTTTTTTCTTTTGAATTGTTAAGGGGATGCAAGAGAAGAGGTTGTTCTGGGAGTGGCATCACATAAGAAGGAATGCACCCTTACTAAGGCTTTGAAGCTTGGCTAGCGATGCCAATCTAAGCCTCCAGTTCTTAAGTGGAAAAAAGAGGGAGGAATATATGTGCCAATCCATCAGGCGGTGACATCGCCTGCACCCTCTGTCCATCAACTTCAAGCCAACCTGTCACTGTTCCCACCTTCACTACACTAAATCAAATCTCTTTCCTCACACCAAATCTTTTTGCTACTTCTTTAGACGAACTCGAATCAATTGTCTTATCATTAAAATTGTTGACAAAATTCCTGCATCTTCAACGCCTTTAAAATCTATTTGGAAACAGTTAAAACATTTTAGAAGTAAGAAAGAGAGCTAATGTTTCTCTGCTAGCAAAATCCCAATCATACGAAATATGCTATTTTGTATATACAACAGTACAGTACAGTTTACTTTTCTCGACAACATATTTTCTACACTATTTTCTTTATTGAGGTTTTTGCCCAGCGTTAAAAAATTCTCAAGAAAACATCATTTGGACAACGTTTTAACTATATATCTAGAAATCTTCATGGTTTGGTATTTTTCATTTCCTGAAAAATTTTTCGTTGTTTGAGTTCAAATTCTAATCAACTACAGTTCCTGAAGTTGATGAAATATAAAGTACCAACCCTTGAAGATGTCTAAAAAAAATATACACGAAACGTTTCTTAAAAAGTGTTTTTCGAGATATTTTTGACTCTCGACTGAAGCTCAATGAAGAAAATAGTATATATATTGTTAACAATAAAACCATACTTGACTGAAATTTGCTTCTTTATAAGTTTCTCAAGTTTTCTAAATAACGTTCTTGTACTTCATCCACTGTACACATTATCAATATTACCAATCGTGGCATGTTAAATGCATCCGTGTTTCTGCTCTCCTCAGCCGTTATCAAGACATAAATGAGTTTTGAAGCAGATAGTTCCTTTATATAAGAAAAGTGAAATGCGTTGGTGGTAATAAAGTTGTTTTTCTGGACAGTGAGGGTTGAGTGACCTTGTTTGTCCTTGCCGCTGCCTACCTAGGAGAAGTCCTACCTGGCTTGGAGTTGACCAAAACCGTTTACATACTTTTTCGCTATTCTCTAATTGAATATTAATATATAAGAAACAAGTTTCAACCAAGTATGGTCTTATTTTTAAAACAGTTCTTATTTTCTAAATAAGAAAATTTAGAAAAATGTACAACCATGTATTAATATACAATCAGAGAATAGCGAAAAAGTATTAAAAAGGTTTTGATCAACTCCAAGCCAGGTAGGATTTCTCCAGGTAGCGGCAAGAACATAACTTTAATCCCCCAAAGCCCTCAACAGGTCTAAATTTAGACCTGACAAAATTTTTCTTTTAGATTTTGAAACTTTTTTGAATGTAGAGAATCATAAACTTTCAAAACTTTTTGTTTAAAACAGAAAAACAAAGAATTACATTAGAGATTATTTTACAAAGAAAATAGTTTGTGGATTTGAGCAACAACTGTCTAGTTTCAAAAAATTGTATACTCTTGCCTATGAAAAAGGTTTTAAATAAAAACCAAAACCAAAAGAGTTTAATTTTCGGGGTCCTGAAGAACTTACGGGATCCTAATAAACTCTTATTTTGTATATATATATATATATATAACTAATAAATACGTCTATATCTGATTTGGACCTTAAAAGAATACTTCTTCTCTTTGTTCTTCCAATTTCATAGTACGTGGAGAAGACCATGCTGTACACATTATTATCATTTGATTGTATGTATGTACTTATGTTATTCAAATCTACAAGCTGTGTTTAAGAAGTATGTTGTACTTCTTAAGTAGTTGTCAAAAATGAGTAAAAATTTAAAGTATATATAACAAATCAAACTTGTGTAGAACTGGATTCCATAGACCTTCGGATGGATATTGACCCATCCATTCACACATGTATAGACATCATTAAAATATTTCAAAAATGGACTCAAGGGACTTAAGACAGTGTAAGCCCATCATTTCAACAAAAAAAATATATGATTAATTACCTGTAAAGTGATGAGAGGACTGTCGGATAGAATTGCTGGAACGAGAAAAGTACCCTCTCCTCGAGACATGTCTATGTCTTGACTGTAGATAGCAGTGGTGTTGTCCAACACTTTCACCCGCACACGCACTGCTCGTTCCGAACTCACTGCCTCGATCTGTAAAATAGTTTATTGCAAAAAAAGCCAATAATTAAACCACTTAGAATATTCAGGTTTTTATGAACAGATAAATTTTGCATAACAATTGAAATCGACGACACGAAGGTCTACAGATTTTTTTGAAAGCTGTAGCTTTGTAGGTTTTTTCTACTTATTAATAACAAAAAAATAGGGAGTAATCTGTATCAACTTTATCTTCAACTTTACTGTATTATAATAAACAGTCTATAGAATCACATGAATTATTTGATTGTGGCTATTTACAACCGCTAGCTTGTAAGCAATCTTCTGGATAACACAGATCAAGATTCCAATAACTCGAAGGAGTCTCTATGTGAAGAAGTTGGAGCCTATTGTCACGAGGGACTGTGCAACCTCCACTCCAGGAGTGGGCTAACTTTGTTAATCGCGGGCCACACAGTCCTGTTAAAGTCTGCTTACATATGTAAGTTGATACAAACAACTCAAACATCTTGCTTGCAGTTTTTTTTTTAAATTTTTAAACTTTTTTAATGTAGAGAAGCATAATACTCGACCAGTGGTTTACTTTCAAACTTTATGTTAAAGAATTGTCGGCTTGCAAATGAATCAGTTGTATCTGCAGTTCCTGGATAGTTGTTTCAATGTCACAACCAAAAGGTGAGAACAAGCCTTCAACTGCCTTAAACAAGATACTAATGAACAAATAGTTCATTAATTACTATCAAATTAGGGGATAGTGATAGTTCACAAGAGTATAATGTAAACCGATATTTTACAGAAATGTCAATCAAAAGGGCACTAAAAAAGAGTGGACATCAACCATTACTTTGGAAAATAGGTTGCCTCATAAATTTAAATTGGGCACTGGTGCAATGGCAAATATAACCAATATATTATTAACTCACTGATAAATTCAAAGTAATGAAATTATGCTGACAAACCAATGCCTAAAGACTTATACAGGTGAAAAGATAAAAATTAATGATAAAGTATATTTTAATGCTAGACATAATAATATAAAACAATTGGAGTTTTTTATTTCAGAAGATCTGGAACCTTCAATTCTTGGGTTAAAAGGATGTACTCAGTTAGATCTAATAAAAAAAGTAAATAAAATTAATACTTTAAAGCAGGCATGCGGCAACCTTTTGTGAACTGGGGGCCGCATCATATAGTTTCCAAATGACCACGGGCCACAATGGTAATTTCTGTGAAATTTCGATACATTCAGCTTATATGTATGATGTAATTCTATACATATACATTATTGAAAATGGCACTAAACTTAGCTGATACCTGTTTATTAACAAGCATCAGCTAAGTTTGGTGCCATTTTCAATAATGTAGTATCAAGGAAGAACTGCTACCAAAATTTACATATATATATATATATATATATATATATATATTTATATATATAATATATATATATATATATATAATATATATATATATATTTCGATATTCCATATCTATATTTGTAGCTAGATAGAATATTTATATATATATATATAATATATATATATATATATATATAAATAATTAGAGAAACGATTCTTCGAACTGAATAAACTAGAATTTAAAAAAGAACACATAGAAAGGAAACCACTGAACTCACTACTATATTTCGATGTCCTCGTCTTCAGGAAAAGAAGTGAATCGCTCCAAAGGCTGATAACGACTCAGTCGTTATCAGCCTTTGGAGCGATTCACTTCTTTTCCTGAAGACGACGACATCGAAATATAGTAGTGAGTTCAGTGGTTTCTTTCTATGTGTTCTTTTTTAAATTCTAGTTTATATATATATATATATATATATATATATATATATATATATATTAGACAGGTTTCGTTAAACACGATAGAGTATTCCCTCTGGAGAATTTTCCTTGCAACTTTTTCCAGTTTGCAAAAGATCCTTTTGGCTATTGTCTTGTTGGGTGGCTGGTGGCTGGTCACTGAGAAGCTGCAGAGTGCGTGACATCGTGACATCCCAGTGTGTTGCCTCTTGATCAGGGGATCATTTTTCATTATCTTTAGGGCTACATATATTTGTAGCCTAACTGGATCGTTGACTTCATTTGTGATGACTGTATTCTGTGCTAAGTCCTGGTGGGTGAGTTGCCTCTTGGTCGCTTGGGTGGTGTGTTTCTTGATGGCACCTGCCTGTAGATGCATTGTCAGTCGCCGCGACAATACCCACTGTAAGCTATATCAATATGTCTATAATTATTTAACTTTTTATTGCTCTTACAATGATAATTATTATTCATATGTCATTATTTCATTATGGTATACAATTATCACAACACAATCTCCAATAATTATTTATTCCCTCTAATGTTGTAACTTCCTTCCAAAAGTCTCTGTGAGCTTTTGTTCATAAGCAACGAGCAAAAGATTTTTTGATTATCTTAGAATTCCAGATAATCCCTGAGCCCGCGGGCCTCAGGTTGCCCATGCCTGTTTTAAACAATGAAATAGAGAATATTTTATCCAAATATAAATCTGTTTTTGAAGGCATCGGATGTTTTCTCTATACTGCATAGAAGTTAAGATTTATAAAAGCTCTCAGTGAGTTGCATGGAAACCTATGACGGGCCTCATACGGCCCGCGAGACGTAGTTTGCCCACCCCTGCTCTACATGAAAACAAAGGCTACTTTGCCTAGAAGACTAACAAGAGATTCCAAAAAAGTAAAATTAATATCACTGAAAGGAACTCAGGTGTTCACCGCAAGGTGAAGCTCATGTTTTCTGCCAATATCCTTATATCAAAGAGGGACTGTGCAACCTTTATACCTATTGGCGGATAACAGAGATTTCACTGAGTAGCGAGCAACTGGGACCTTCTAACAGCCGCATATGCGGATTCATCTAGACTTGAAAAAACTCTATTCCTATTAGTCACCATCTAAACTAGTCAAAAGAACCAATATATATAAATATATAACAGATTCCATAATATATCGACCGTTTGATAGAATAGGTATGTTCTCTAATCGGGATTCAGTCAATTTTCCAGGCTAAAAAATCAAACTCTCGTTGCCGACGTTTCGGTTTGAAAGATCAGAGTCTTGTTTTCCCATTTTTTATTGTGGTTTGGTCATATAGATATATAAACTAGAATTTTCAAAAGAACACACAGAAAAGAAATCACTGAACTCACTACTATATTTCGATGTCCTCGTCGTCAGGAATAGATGTGAATCGCTCCAAAGGCTGATAACGACTGGCTTGGCGTTCAAACTGAAGCACTCAAATATTATATATATATATATATATATATATATTCGTATACTTTGGGAGCAGACCTTCTTTTAAACATACCTCATTAAATATCTTGCCAACATTAAGTTTAGTATGTTTCCTACATACCTTTTCATAATACCTTAATCACACGAGGCTGCATATAATTGAATCATTATGCATAAAGGAAAAGAAGCCGAACCTTAATGATCAGTCCTGTTGTTTTTCCAGAATTTTAAAGTTACATTCGTGAAAAATAACTATATAGTGATTTAAATAATGTTGTGTAAAAGTTCATGTAGGGAATTTTGTAGCAAACCTGTTACTCATGTTTATTAAGGTAGTGTTTTTTAAAAGTATATTTTATTATTAGTTATGTTTGATAAAAGTGATGTAATTGTTATTGTAAATAAGTATTTATTAGAATTGTTAAAAAAACCTTGTATATAGAATCCTTGAGAATGGTCAACGTAGACCGAAACGTCGGACATGTGTAATATGAAAAATACATTTAAAGATAAAAAAAATCGGTGAGTTAATTTATGTGATACCACAAAGATGGAAAAGTAGCATTCGAAACCTTGAAAAGGTATGTAGGAAACATACTAAACTTAATGTTGGCAAGATATTTAATGAGGTATATATATATATATATATATATATATATATATATATATAATAATGTTACAAGCTATACAAAGTTACAATTTTAATTATTCTGGATTGAAAAGTGAGAAAACATGCGTAAAGAGGAAAATCAACTGCGCTCGCAAGTTAGTAAAAAAAAAGTAATTAAAGGCTATGTTTTCTCGAGAAGTATAAGGGAAGAATAAAATTTATTTAAACAAAAATAACTACTCAAGAAATTTAATTGAACAACACTAATTTGAATACTGAAAGCAACAACATGTTCATCCAATGAAACAAATAATGATGTACAAGTACAAGATAGAAAGTTTTTAATTTTTTATCTATTCAGTGTTTTTCAGAAGCAATTAAATAAGTCATCAAAAAGAGAATAAAAAAAAACAAAAACTTTGTTTTCAAATCTGAAAGAGAACATTTTAAAATAATCACAGAGTAATTTAATGCTGCTGCAATGTTTGAAATCCAGCATTCTGTATAATTACTGCAACTAATTGTTGATTGTATGATACAATTCATATTTCACATATTTTCTAAGTATTATGTAGAATTCCAAATGAGAATCCGGCAAAGTATGAAATTTAAACAACAAAAATGTAACTTAAAAAAATTAATTCGGAAAAAAGTTCTCACTGTTTCCTTGGGAACTACAGTGTATCTTCCTATTCCTGACGACAACAAAGGGCGACGTGAGTCACGCAATATGTTGGTAGTTATAATGAGTACAATAGAGAATAGTTTCTACCAATTTGGAATTTTAAAACAAATATATACGATATCACATTTACAATGTCATCGTAAAGAAGAAATGGTAATAAAATCTTTTGTTACATTTTGATTAATTTTTTTAACGTTAAGTTGAAAGTTACAAAGAGAATAATTCAGAATTGAAAATATACATTGATGAAAAAAAAAAATAGTACAGTACTTTGGTTTCTAATTTTGTTTCATTTATATCTGTTTGGATATGATATAAAAAATGTATGATATAGTTTAACTGAGTCTGGAAATGGATGAGATCTGTTCAAAGCAGTTCATTAACATTGGTTTGGTTTCTTGATCCTCGTATTTACGTTTCAGTTATGGTTTATTCTTTATTGTATTTCTACATATAGTATATAGGATACATACAACTTATACCTACTTCATTATTAAGCAGTAGGTTTATATCATAATGACGGAAATAAGGATTACGCAATTAGCAAATGTATAGATTGCATAAAGGTGTGACAAATACAGTTCGTTATAGGAAATTTATACGGTTCCTGTAACGTGTTATGCACTCTGCTAAGCATGGCAGTGTTCAATTTCATTAATTGATTGATTCCAATGTGGGAGAATCAATCATACAGCAATCATGATGAACATGTACCATGATGTCCATGATCGTTTACTAACATACTGTAAATGTAATCCATGTACAATTTTGTCTATTGAATACAAGTTAAAATTTTTAACCGAACTTTCGAATGCTATTAAGGCATTTTAAAAACATCCGTAAGATTTGAAATATTGCTTGGTATCAAATAATCTGTTGTAATATTTTTGTTTTGATGAATATATTTTCGAATAAATCCATCTAAGAGAAGGCTAGGTAGTGAAGTCAAATCGAAAATCATAGACGGTAAATGTTATTGCAATAATATCTGATATGATGAGATGTTTGGTTGGATGACCAATCCAATATGCACCGATAAACCGATTCCAGTTGAGGGCAAACAGCCAATCCTTTCCTTAGGAGCAAAATGATGACCCTAAAGCTTATTACAGCAATCAATAAATTTCCTCAAGAGATCGTCAATAGTCTTAAAATGTAATTACAAACAAATATGGTAATATAAAATATGAAGGAAATAATTTCACGCCAATTATGTGCTCAAAATTGACCTGGAATTTTTTTTGGAAACTTTTCAAGAGAGTATTTAAAATTGTAGAAAAAAAGAAGCTGTAGTACACTACTGATAATAATAGCATTGAAGAATTGACTGAATTTTCGTTAGACATTTGAATTACCTAATGATCATGTGACTCTGAGTTTGTGCATCAACTTATTATTGTTTTGCAATGGAGACATTTTCATTATTCAAACAAAATTAACGAACTGAAATATTTTTGGGATAGTTTTGATTCATTTATGCTGGATCTTTAGTCAATAGAAGTATCTATGAAGATAAACTTTCGAATTTGAGGAATTTGATTTCTTCACTGTTTTCACTGATAGAAAGTTTCCCTCTTCCAAGCAAAATTTAGCGCCGGTTACCAAAGATTCCTAAATTTTCCAAAAATCCATTGCACTTCCGAAATCAATTTGACGGAAAATCAAAATGTATTCCACTTTTTATACACTATGGACCAGAATCAAAAGTGAATGCTTAAAAGTCACAGATATAGGATTATTGTACTAAGAAATCACACCAGGTAGTGTGAACAATCCTCCATTGTTAGGTGTTTCGAAGGTTACTCATGGATGCAATCACACTAAAGTGGGTTTGTTCTATAGGAGCATCCAAACACAGTTTGGTCTCTTACACTATGGTGTTTTACAAAGAAACTTACTTTGATGGCAGGAATAGTATTTTACTTATTACATCAAATCACAAGATATGACAAATCTTTAAAGTCACTTGTTTATTTTAAATAGAAGTAATGAAAATATTTTACATTAAGTAAATAATTTTTATTATAAATTAATTTAATTAATTAATTAATTATATTAATTATTTATTTTAAAGGATAAATCAGGTTTATAGCTGATTTACGCTATCTGACTCAGCAAGGATAGGCAAAAGAAGGAATTCATATGAAGGCATAACGTACTTCAGCAACAGTTTACCAGTCAGTGGATAATGCCTGTGAACTTGAAATGTAATTGACTGCTCCCCGCATTCCAACAAACCTCTTAATCTGACCAACAATCACTGGATTACACCAATGTACTACAACTCTTAACCCAAAGAACTCTGGTAAAAACGAACTTTCCTTTGAGTCTTGGAGGAATTCATTTGTCAAGTCGCATAGTCAAACTGCTGAATAGTAGAAACCTAGCAGTCACTATAAATCAGATACCACATTTCTAATAAATCTCCTTGCTTTTTGAAACAAACATCGGTGACAAAATAAGAGTAATGTCTTGTACTAATATTCGCTTAATTAATAAACCAAGGTAGGGATCAATTATAATTTATCAAGTTAGCTATAGCAATCAAAACAAAGGACTAAGTGTAATAAATTATTTGATAAAATTTACACCCATAAAAGTTAAATGAATAAAGGTCTTAATGGCTTTATCAAACTTCCAATTCAGCCACTAGATATCTTTAAACCAGTAAAGAGAATAGATCTTTCAAATAGATTTCAATAAATTAGTAACCATTTCTGTGCAATTATTTGATAAGTAAAAACAAAAAAATTGTTGAAGATTTTAATTTTTTTATTTGGTAAAAAAGAGTCAGAGGGTTTAATGAAACTCAGCAAAAAAAAATTAACACTCATACCTTATTTATCAATGACCAAACTTCACAAAAAATATTCATAATTCTATGGATAAATGTCAAATTTTTGTGTCAAAAATATTACAAGAGAACCTAATTTTGTTATAATTTTACGGTGAGATTCTCTATAAGGCTGTTCACTTTAGTGATGCCTCAGTACTATTTTGAATTGGTTTCCTCGATATCGGTGGAATTAGAAACGACAAGAACTGTCAGTAGATTTTCTAAAAAAAAATAATTATTCACTATAACTATCAGTTGATACAAAATTGTATAAATGTTAATAGAAGTTTCATAGAAAGTCGTCCAAATATCATAAATATGATGTCCTAAAATGTAAATGGCTGCTGAAAGAAACAGCAAAAGCTAGATGACGTTCAATGAGTTATTCATAAGAAAAGTAAACCTCAAGTAAAGGTATCACTAGTATAGCTTCATTACTTGAACTTGTAATGGTATTCGAATTATTTTAAGAACCAAAATCAATATTATCTATAAATACATCTTCAATTAATGTAACAAGTGAAGTTTTATCTTTTATTGATTAATGTTTTTTTTTTAAACGAATAATAGAATTTCATAAAGCATAATTTTTGTTGATACAAAACATATAAATTAATCCAAACTTTTACTGACATTAATTATGGTACCTGCACTATATCATCAAAAGGACAGTTTTAATTGCTTTACAAAAATGTCATAGATAATTTGAGCTTCTTCATTTTTTCCATTATAATCACAAACCAAAATTCTTAATGATTTTCAATTCATATCTCAGTTAAAGATCATTCTAAGAAAAGTTATAAAAGCCAATGCTAGATTTAGAGAATTCGTAAATTCTTGAACACGTTAACGCCTGTGGTAACCAGCAATCATTTGTTTAACAGTACTTTTCTAGATGATTGCAACATATAAAAAGCTGTTGCTTAAACTTTTTGGTATAGTGAGTTTTGAAATTAGAGGTGTATTGAATTTTAAGTTTTTTTTTCATTTTCTTGCATCAACACCATCTTTCATTTCCACCAGCACCACAAAAGGTTCTCCAATCCCTCACCTCATTAAATTTGGAATCACCAGAATCCTTCGCTTTGACAATACTGAACACGTTTGACCCTCAAATGACTATAACATGAATTGTAGTAAAAAGACGAATACAGCTCAGGTTTCACTATAAATTTTCCCATTTTTTTTAACAGAACTTTTAAAATAAGGTAATCTGAAAATAAAAAATCTGTAGTGGCCTACACTCAACTTTACTATAAGTAACTTAACTTCAAATTTCTAGAGTATATAATATATAACGTCTCATTTAAGCATAATGTAAACATCTAACTGGGATATGATTATTAGTCATTCATTCTTGAGGTAGTACAGATAGTGATTGAAGGATATATCAATATATAAGCTTATTTTTGTACATCACAGAGCTGATGCAAATAATTTCATTAGTATAACTACAGCAGTAATAACATTTTTGAAAAACCAAAGTGAACATTTCTTGATACAAAATATTCTCCTACAAGAGAACATGGCTTTTGTTTAAATAGCCAGTGGGTTTCTTACATCGTTTACTTGACATCCTTCTACATTGAATATTAAAGTAAAATTTTCCAATTTAAAACAGGAAAATACCCTTTTTTTCTCTGGAAAACATCATAAACAGCGAAGAAAAAATGTTGTTTTACGATGATTTATAATTAAAGATGTACGATAATTACATTTATTAATCTCTAAACGAAAGATTTCAATTTTGAATTATCTTTTACATTTTTGGTTTTTTATATAATTATTATACTGGAAATTTTATGGCTTCTTAGTATTTAATAAGATCATTTTCCTTCCACTTTGTCAAACATATATACGAATTTTTTCTGAGTGAGTGTTATCCTTTTCCTGCCTTCTGTACTTTGTTATAGGTTTGCTATGAATGTATATTGAGAAAAAATTTATTAGTAATTAGCCAGTTTACATACTCAAATCGAAGTCAAAGCCAGGTCTTCCATATAATTTAAATCTTTTATAGTTGGTAGCTTCTAATTTTTGAAAATAATAAATATGAACTATTAGACTAGAATTGTAAAAAAAACTGGATATTTCTCAACAAACATAAGTCCTCTTTCTTGAGGAAAGAGTCCATTCATTACATTTCAATATCATAGAAGGGTACTACATTCACAATGATAATGTAATTGTAACTGATATTAAGTTTTGCTCAAGAGTGCAATATATAGATTTATTAATGCATTTTATGAGACAAATCCATCATGCCATGGAAGACAAAGGTAATTTATTTACGTTTATTGGCGGTGATTTTTTTACATGTAACAATATTATTCCTCTTACATCTCATATAAGTCAATAAACAATTTAAATTGTTCCTTTATAAATATCAATTTTATCTCAGTGGATTCGCTAAAAAAATTTCTAAGTCAATGTAAACATTGTAAAAAAAATATCAAAAATTCGACAAGTATAGCAGGTGATCTCTTAGTCTAGGATAAACAAACAGTTTTTATAGCGTTACTGCTCTTTCCCGTAATTGCAACTTATGATTTTTTTTTATGAATTACTAATTTTTTGATCCATTTTTGGTCAAATTATGATTATTTTTTAATGAGCCGTTTTGCGTGAAAAAAACATTATCTGAAAACAGAAATCGTACTTTAACGAAAAATCAGAATGTAATTTTAAAAAAATTTTCTCAAATCATTTTACATACAATGTTCTATTTTTAAGCATAGTTTCATTTTGATTCTTCAAACGGTATGGCTTGTATCGCTCTCACAAACTTTGAGATTGAATTATAAGTCAAAATTTTTACATTTTATTGAAAAAAAAAATATTTTCTGTTGTTTTAAAATTCTGAATATATTTTTCGTTTGTTCTATTTGTACCTTCAAAGATAATGTCAAAATTACAAAACGTTAGGGTGATCAGTTTAGGAGAAATAAATGTTTTCTAAAAAACAGTTTTTGGTAAAAAAAATGGCAAAAAACTTTCCCATCATGCATAATTCTTCCCAAACAATAGGGATCTTCTTCTCTATAAGGCCCATTTTTGTGTAAAATATCAACTTGATCCATCAAAGATTCTGGACAGTAGCGTGGTAACAAGCAATGCTAACACACTCACCCATCCACCCACCCACCCACCTACACACACACAGACATCATCGAAAAAACTTCATAAAACTTCTTCTGGGACCTCAAAACATGTAATTCCGTCAAAATCTCAAGATAGAATTTTTTCACGATCACTATACTTTACTTATAGTAAAGTAAAAAATTAAAAATAATTTACATTTGAGTGGAATTTAAAGAGTTGAAGGCGTAAATGATGAAAAAAGTTATGTTTAACAGGCAACGATTAATTGGTTCTACATGCCTAAAATTAGTGAAACACCGTCTTTCGTCCCGGGATGCATTGATCTGATTATATCTAAATTCATTCCTTTGATTAAAATTCATATAAATCAGTATTTATTTAATGTCATTGTAAGATGAAAGCATCTATTTTATATCACATTCGGTCTTCCAATAAACATGAAAGGTTTCTCATTCTTGATAATTATTTATTGCGATAAGCACTTATTAGTTAAATAAATAGAAACCCATGAGGAATTGTTTTTGAAGTTATTTGAGAAATACATTTACACGCTACAATCCTGGCCTAAATTACAAAATTTAAAATCATTTCTTTAATACTATTTTTTTATCAATTCAAATTAACAAGGTCCAAAGTTATTTTAGGAACTATAAAATATTGCTGGGTTTAAATAGGATTTAATACTTAGGTTGCTCACCTAATGAAGTTATAGGGAAATGTTGAAGCTTTAGTTTGTATAATACAAGTTTATGAAAACTTGGTAAGGGCTTTGTGGAAGATGGGGCAGATTTACTGGTGTATGAAGGCGTTGGTTGGTTAAGATAGACGCGTAAAGACTTCACTGAGGCACAGTAATATAACCAGTTAACTTTCTTTTACTAATCCACATGCTTACGCTTATTCAACCTCTCTATTTCATTTATTCATCACAACCTAACAAAATAATCTAGTTATTCTAACTGACTTTGTTTTGCGTTCTTTATATTTCATTTCAATTTTCAATGAATTTATTATAGAGCTGGTTGAACGATTTATCAGTAACATAAATTTAACATTTTTAATGTAGTACCACAACACATTTGTTTTGACAAATTTTTTTTATACTAAAAGATGTAAAGCCTATTTCAGGTATTAATGTTAGTGTATTATCTCTGAGTAGAAGGATTGTGTAAAACGTACCGGTCCAGGATTCATTATTCCTGTATTGTGATACCCTTCTAGGACCAAAGGTTATGAAAGGATAGAAGTAATGGGGTTCACCTGAAAATTAATTGTACATTATTTTGAATATCTTGGAGCTATTATGAACTTGATGGCCTAGTTATAATACTGCGTTGATCATAGTAAAATAATGGTTAGTTTCAACAACCTTCCACTTTCATCATGGAATGTAAAACTCTTAATTTTGTCTTTATTTCTATAAGAGTCTCTAAACTCCGTATTTTGAGTTTAGTTTTTAATATTTTTATCAGACATTCTGAACTTTTTTCACACTTCCCACATAATTTTCTGTTCATCGTCGATTTTCTCTATTATTATATTTTCCTGTACCGATTTACTCCATCCACTTTCTCAAGTAATTGATCTTAATATAGGATATTGTGAATTTTAACAGAAAATAAATATTTAATAAAAAAAATCTGGAATGACCTACAATCAACTTTACTAAAAGTAACTTAATATCAAATTTCTTGAGTATATAATATATAACGTCTCATTTAAGCATAATGTAAACATCTAAATAGGATATGATTATTAGTCCTTCATTCTTGAGATAGTACACATAGTGATTGAAGGATATATCAATATATAAGCTATTATTTTTGTACATCACACAGCTGATGCAAATAATTTCATTAGTATAACTACAGCAGTAATAACATTTTTGAAAAACCAAAGTGAACATTTCTTGATACGAAATATTCTCCTACAAGAGAACATGGCTTTTGTTTAAATAGCCAGTGGATTTCTTACATCGTTTACTTGACATCCTTCTACATTGAATATTAAAGTAAAATTTTCAAATTTAAAACAGGACAGTACCCTTTTTTTCTCTGAAAAACGTCATCAACATCGAAGAAAAAATGTTGTTTTAAGATGATTTATAAATAAAGATGTACGATAATTACATTTATTCATCTCTAAACGAAAGTTTTCAATTTTGAAATATCTTTTACATTTTTGGTTTTTTATATAATTATTATACTGGAAATTTTATGGCTTCTTAGTATTTAATAAGATCATTTTCCTTCCACTTTGTCAAATATCATATATACGAATTTTTTCTGAGTGGGTGTTATCCTTTTCCTGCCTCCTGTACTCTGTTATAGGTTTGCTATGAATGTATATTGAGAAAAAATATATTAGTATTTAGCCAGATTACATAATCACATTGAAGTCAAAGCCAGTTATTCAATATAATTTAAATCTTTTATAGTTAGTAGCTTCTAATTTTATAAAATAATAAATATGAACTATATTAGACTAGAATTGTAAAAAAAAAAACTGGATATTTCTCAACAAACATAAGTCCTCTTTCTTGAGGAAATTGTCCATTCCTTTCATTTCAATATCATAGAAAGGTACTACATTCACAATGATAATGTAATTGTAACTGATATTAAGTTTTGCTCAAGAGTGCAATATATAGATTTATTAAAGCATTTTATGAGACAAATCCATCATGCCATGGAAGACAAAAGTAATTTATTTATGTTTATTGGCGGTGATTTTTTTACATGTAACAATATTATTCCTCTTACATCTCGTATAAGTCAATTAACTATTTAAATTGTTCCTTTATAAATATCAATTTTATCTCAGTGGATTCGCTAAAAAAATTTCTAAGTCAATGTAAAGATTGTAAAAAAAATATCAAAAATTCGACAAGTATAGCAGGTGATCTCTTAGTCTAGGATAAACAAACAGTTTTTATAGCGTTACTGCTCTTTCCCGTAATTGAAACTTCATGATTTTTTTTTATGAATTGCTAATTTTTTTATCCATTTTTGGTCAAATTTTGATTATTTTTAATGAGCCGTTTAGCGTCAAAAAATATTTTCTGAAAACAGAAATCGTACTGTAACGAGCCTTTGGTGAATGTAATTTTGAAAAAATTTATCTCAAATTATTTTCCACACAATGTTCTAATTTTAAGCATACTTTCATTTTGATCTGTCAATCGGTATGGCTTGTATCGCTTTTACAAGCTTTCAGATTGAATTATAAGTCAAATTTTTTATATTTTATTGAAAAAAAAAATATTTTCCGTTGTTTTAAAATTCTGAATACATTTTTGTTTGTTCCATTTGTTGCCTCAAAGATAATGTCAAAATTTTAAAACTGTAGGGTTATCAGTTTAAGAGAAATAAATGTTTTCTAATAAACGGTTTTTGGCAAAAAAAGTGACTTTGCCATCATGCATAATTCTTCCCAAACAGTAGGGATCTTCTTTCTTCTGGGGCCCATTTTTGTGTAAAATATCAACTTGATCCATCAAAGATTCTGGACCGTAGCGTGGAAACAAGCAATGCTAACACACTCACTGTTTCTGTGGAAATTTATTCTTTCTTACTTAAATGGTAGACAAAATTGTGTAACATATCTGATAAGTTCATTCAATGTTTTAATGTTCTGTCGGAGTCACTTTGAAATATATAGTCACTAGACAAAACATATCACCACCAATACGAGATATACAGTCATGCATGGTTAATGGTGTTTTTTTTAATTCACCATTAATTTAAGCAGATGATAGAGGTTGTTCCACCCCATTTTGTTCAACTTATGTAATCTGCACTGTTTGATTTGGATGCTTAATATTATTTAGAAATCTGCGTTTGACAAGTCATTATTAACGTTGTCTTATTTACATCATGACCATAACGAGGGATAATAGAAAAAGAAATCGATGCTGACCTTTTAATATTGAAGTGACGGATGCTCGATGTGCACACTGGTAATTGGTGTTATTTGTCTGACCCTTTTTAGCGTTTGATATACAGGGATATACGCTTGTAAATGGGACATGTCAACAACTAACAGTATAAATGTTTGAAGAAAAGTATGCTCCGTCTGTATTTTCTTTTTCCTTTGTGACTATTGTAAGGAAAATAATGATACTGCCTTCAATACAAAGAACAATCGATTTTGCTAAAAATCAATTGAAACTCAATGAAATGACTGAAATCATTCAGTTGAAATAATTGAAACTAAAGTTAACAAAATTAATTTGTTAAGATAGACGTCTTTAATGGTCTTTAATTAATAAATAACAAAACATTAGTCTTTAACGACTTGTATTAATATTCAGTAACACGCCTGTCGAGTGTAACTGGGTATCATTTATGTAAGAAGAAGATACCAATAAATGAAGAAAAGGATTTTGCTAAAAATATGCTGCTAAGATATTACGATTCAAAAGTTTAATTATCCAATTATTAGAATGATTTACTGCTATAATTTTACAAATGAATAAATACTATATTCTTAAAAGAGAGAAGGTTACTAAAAAATAATATTTTATATTGTCCACAATAATCATTAATTCAATATTTGTTAAGAACCAAAATCCTGGATGTGTGCAAGTTTACATGAGGTCTAAAAAAATAACAAAATAACAACAGTATCTAGTCTATAATGTCGGAAATATAATATTGTAGTTAATTTAAACATTGTACTGTCTTTATTTTCTCAGTATCTTCCGGTCTAAATTGATAAATTTAGAATGATTACGCAGAAGTACCAACGGCTTGTCTAAAATGACTGACTTTCTTAGTCAGTTATTCTCTTTATAATACTGTGCAAAACAAGTTTTTACGTTTAATACATTATTTTAAATGCTTGGAAAATAGTAAATTCTAGTGGGATAAAGGATGAATATTTTAACACTGAACCCAGTTAAAGATTAGGTTTGATAATAATACCAAATGTGGCAACTGGTATATGGACACCTGAAGATATTTCTCAGCCTCATTGCAGTTCTTGGAAAAATATAGGCTATTAGTGTTTATATTATTATTTACAGTTTACACAATAATTAATTTATTTTTGTATTAAATATTAACTTTTCAGATATAAATCTACTAAATTTAAATATTAATATAATTCTGTACAAACATATTAAGAATATTTAACGTTACATTTTTTTTTAAATTAAATATTTATGAAGGACTTAAAACAAAACTAAATAACAGTATATACTATATGTGCTTGTTATAATTGAATGTTCGTACTTTGAACAGCCTGTGTTCACCTTCTTGTTCCTGAGCCTTCCAGGAATAACACACTAAACCACGGGTAGGCAAACCGCACAGTACATCTTTAGAACATTGAATGGTCTCATTTATAAAAATCAAGTGAAAATATTTTTAAAGACGGTCATGGACCTATAAACGCACTATTGATTGAAAGGAAATTTGGTGAAATATTCCTGGTTTAAGGGAATTAATTTATTTGTTTAGGGTCTTGGGTTTATGTTTTTCGGTTATTTGCTCCTACAGTTGGAATTATTACAGGAACCCCAGTTATTTTGGACAGCCTGTTATTGCTCACAAATTTCCAGGAACGGTAATTTCCCAGTAAAATCTGCACTAATTGTGGACAACCACCTCTTAATATTATGGATAATCATGATGAATATTATACATAAATTCTAGGATACCCAAAACCAAAGATTGTAAAGAGAAATAACAGTTTATTACTATAAATTGATATCTTGAAATTAGAAACGTCGCCTGGAGCATTTATTTGAAAAACAAAGGGGCTGTGTAAATAACAATCTCAATGAGAATGATGCAGCTGAATACTGTCATTTATTGTTTGTCAAAATTAGGTAACGTGCTTGTGGAGATTCTTAACACTGACTTAAGATTTGAGTCTGTGAGAAGTGATCGATTCTTCCCCTTGTTAATTTTCATTATGGAGAAAGTCTGCTCACATATGTAAGTTGATACAAACAACTCAAACATCTTTCTTGCAGTTTTTTTTAAATTTTGAAACTTTTTGAATGTAGAGAAGCATAATACTCGACCAGTGGTTTACTTTCAAACTTTATGTTAAAGAATTGTCGGCTTGCAAATGAATCAGTTGTATCTGCAGTTCCTGGATAGTTGTTTCAATGTCACAGCCAAAAGGTGAGTTATGCAAATTGAACAAGCCTTCAACTGCCTTGAAATCAGCAAATCTTCTAATGAATTCCTTTTGTAAAGCCATCAACTGGTAATTGCACTTGTCCGATAATTCTTGTGTAACAGACTGTGTTTTCAGCAGAGGAAAGTGAATAAATTTTTACTCATTCGGCTGTTTTTGAAAAAGTACAAACTTCCATTGAAAAGCTTTCACTTCCAGGTACAATTCATGAGCAAATACACCTTTACCTTGCAGCTTTGTGTTAAGTTCGTTCTGCTTCTACATTAGCTCCACAGCAAATGCAAAATCATAAATCCATTCGTCACTCTCCATTTCGTTTGAAAAGTCACAGGAGATGTCTTGCATTTTGAGAAACATAAGAATATCTGCTTTGAGGTCCCATACTCTCTTGAGAAATTTTCGAATGCTTAACCAGTGGACTTTTTTGTAGCACAGGACATAAGTAAAATCAGCCTCCACATCCTTCAAGAAACTTCGAAATTTTCTGTGTTTCAATCCCAGTGATCTTATTAAATTCATTGCACGCATCACAGGTAGGATAATATCTTTGAGTTTTAAAGATGACTTACAAAGGCTTTCTTGATGTATGATGCAGTGAAAAGACAACACACTGTGTAGTGGAAAATATTCTTTGATTTTGTCATTCAACAACTTCACAAGGCGGGAATGTTTACCATTGAGTGAACAGTACTCTCATCTAAAGCAATAGAAAATCACTGAAATCGACTACTGGCTGTTAACAGCTGTTCATGAATATTCATGGTAATTGCATCAATGCGACGAACAATAGTTCTTCGTGACAGGGAAATGGTTTCTTCTATTGACTTAACTTCAGAGCACACAACGCTGACAGAATCAACCATAATCTTTGATAAATTCTGCTTTGTCTTTGTCGAGATCTTTTGTAAAGATCAAGTTTTATCAAACACATTTTGCTGTTGCTTCAAACATTTTGTCACATCATTTGCTTTTTTTTTGCAGTTCTTGTTTTGATAAATTATGTCCAAAATTAGCGTGCTTCGTTTGAAAGTGGCGTTTCAAATTATATTACTTAAACATAGCAACTGCTTCAGAACATATCAAATAAGCAGCTTTCACTCCAACGTCAGTAAAGAAATACTTTTCAGGTCATCTTCATTAAAAACACGATAGTCCTCTTCAATTTTTCGCTATTAGGGTAAATTTGAACTACTCATTTAGGGTAAATTTTATCCTAAATTTAGGTTATATTTGAAATATAACCTTATAAGGAATTTTATTAGAAGTCATTTAGACATATCATTCTGCGTTTGCGACTCGGCCAATCAGAGTGGAAGAACAGAACAGATATTCTCATGCTTCAACGTGAGCCGTATTTTCGCAAGAAAGCTGCTGTTCTCAGGTAAATTTTTCATCACTTCACAGTAGCTGAAAAAACCAACAGCGGACAATTTTGTGAAGGCGCAAAACAATGAACTGAAATAAAATGCAAAACAATTGTGAATTACCGTACAACTGAAACAGTTACGAAGTACCTGCATGCCATGGTCGATGTCACCACCTTTAAATTGTAAGCTTTATATTGTTATCTCTTGAAATATAGTGAGTTGAGATCTGACATTCAGAGGTATTGCATTGTATCTCTCCCAACCTTTGCATGGTCCAGTCGCAGTAGGAGGTGGAGTATGATAACCAACAGTCCCTTATCTAATGACTAAAGTCCAGTAACTAGATCTTGAACATTAAACACCATCTTCCTCTACACTAATATAGATAATTGGTTTTCCAGCGCAATATGATTCATTGAAGAATATTAATGATACTTCCAGGGTATCTTATTAGATCTAATAAGAAAAGTAAATAAAATGAATACTTTAAGCAATGAAATATAGGATATTTTATCCAAATATAAATCTGTTTTTAAAGGCACCGGATGTTCCCTTTACACTGCATAGAAGTCGGGATTCATAAAAGCTCTCGGCGGACGATAGTTTCCCCACCCCTGCATTAAAACAAGCAAGTTGCCTTAGTAAGTAACGTGCTGCCCTTTAGCAGCTTCTTTCCTGACCACCCGAGGTGGACCACGCGGAAGCGGGGCAACACTAAGCTAATCAAGCAACTAGATGTATGAAAACGCGCAACAGTTACAGTGAGACTGTAATCAAATAACAGAAAAAAACTGTCTAGGTAACTTGAATTGACTTAATACTAACTAGCCACAAGGTATTACCTGTAACTAAACCTGAGTCCCTACAGGTACTAGAATATTCCCTCGAGGACTTTGAACAACCTACGATTACTAGTGTAAATATCACTTCTCAGTAGTGCATGGAATTAGAATTTGAAAGAAACAGAAACAAAAACAATATAAAACTGGTAATTATTTATATAAAACTAAGTCACATTTAGTACAAAAGAGTAATAATTTTGAAATAAAGTTAAATAAATTAGAAGAGCTGAATACTGAATATGGAAAATTAAGTTTCGAATATCGAAACTATACATATAATATTGAAATACCGAATAGTATGAGGAAGATTCGGATGAACAAAATGGCAGAACTCTGAAGATACATGATGTATTCTTATATTCTGTACATCGTGTATCATTACGATAAACGATTTGATTGCTGAAGGAGAAATAATAAATTGTGACGGAATATACCACGTCTAGTACCAACAGTTTTAAAAACAAATGTACTGGAAATGAGCCGGTGAACAGTGTTAAATTGCCTCAAATTGACGTACGTTTTCAGGGTACTGTCTTAACTAGTTGGAAATTTAACTTAAAGGATCATTTTAAATTGTGCAGTATATACTAGTATGCCTAAAGATAATATCCCTGCTTTCACCCAATCTAATCTGCCGCGGTAAAATCAACAGTTAACCTACTGCATAAGATTTTGTACATTTAGGGAATTTTCTATATATAACTGTTGTACTATAAAGCCACAAGTTTCCAAACAACAATTCTTAAAGCATTCTGCGAGATACCAAATTTCAACTGATCTCTCCTAGCAAACGATTGAATTTTTAGAACATATAATTAAGAATTGTCACGTTTTTCACATTATTACTATATCACTAGTCCAAGTGAAACAAGCTGAAATACCTAATAAGATTCAATAAAGAACGAGAGTTACATTCAATCCTTAAATGTTGGAAACCCGCATTATACTGACTATTTTCAGCCAACACGAAACAGATGCAACTAAGATTGATAAGTTGAGTGACTAAGATCACTAAGATTGAGTTACAGCTGTCACGGCCAAACGAAGATACAGATGCACAAGATACATGGCCTACACAACGATGACACGTAGAGGAACTCTAACTTAACAAATACTTCATAAGAAAGCTGCGAGGAGGATAGACCAGGTCCTGGTACTAGGGAGCATAACTTATAAAGTCGCAGTAGTTACTGGTTGTCCAGGCGGAAAATACAACACCCCGGAAATAGAACACAGAGCAAAACCAATTCCTACTCCATAGGCAGGTGGGCCCATTGGCTAGGGCAAACTGCGCTAGGACGACGGTAGTGACCTCGGACAAATAACCTGTTCACTGATTACGGGTGCAACTCAATTACTACGGGCCCAGTAGTAACTGAGTTGCGCCGAGCTCCATACCTTTCTAGAGATGGCTGGCGCTACTCATAGGTTTGGTTAGAATGGGGTGGTAGCCCCACGAGAGAATACACCTAGCCCGAACATTGGCTCTTTGTGATACCACACAATGAAAATATTAGATTGGGAGTCTTAAATTTTCTATAACTCAATTGTATACCAGTAGCGATCTTTAGAGAATACCTGACATTATACATGTTCGAGACCGACAGGTTAAAGTTTGCTCTGAGGGATGATATGCTCAGATTTTTTCATCTCCCGTCTAAATAAATGGAGGACCAGAGTGGCTATTGAACCCGGATTAGCCACTTTGGATTAGCAGTCCAAAGGCTAACAAGTTGCCACTGTGCTACCAGGACCCCCTTTCTACCCTATAATATAGTGCTCAGAATCTGAGACGTTCCAAGTTGGCCCCAACAACTTCTGCATATATATTCGCTAGTGCCATGAGACTCAGGCTAAATAGGGAGTTGTCATGATGTCATATTTCATCATGTAATCCAAAGCACTCTGGATAGCTCTCTAGTTGTAAGACACCTGTTTGCTGCTGGTTGGTAAAAATGTTGATTAATGACAAGTCAGAGTTGATAGTTACCACTGATCCATACGAATACAGTCAGCTGACTGTGCCACTAGATTCTTGTTTCGTATGTAGAGTGTACATTTAGGAATCTGGAGAAAACCTAACTTTATTTTACCCATTAAATACTTTTAACTATACTTTCTTAGCAACCGCCTGCAAACAGGTCTTTATTAACAGAGAGCTCCAGGGAATGTTCCGGAATATATAATGCAATGTAAGATAACACGGCAATACATTTATTTATTGAAATATAAATATCAAACAAAATGATTGGTAGCATGTCAGACTCATGTTCATGTTGATAGTTATTTTGGTTTATAATATACAACTAGCTGGGTAAAGAAATATTTGTAGATCTATTTAGCTATACAATTTGGAACCTCATTACAAAAATAGTTCTGTAACTTTTTCTCAATTCAGCTACTGGTAAAATAATAATAATATAATAATAATAAAGCAAATCATATTGTAAAATTAACATGAGTTGGACCTCAATATCAGGCATTCTCATTTATCTGAATTCTTCAATTCTGTAACATCAGATAACAAGAATATATATACGAGTATACTTCAAAACACGATTACCACAAGTTGCACAGAACATAACAAAACACTATGATCGATATTTCGAACAGCAGTTTGATCATCAGGATAAGGTCAGATGAGGAAATGAAACGTGAATGATGCATTCAAACTAGCATAGGGTTTCGTTATACCAGTCTAAAAACTTTGCTTTCACTTCATTTTACCTTATGTTGTTCTCATGGTGTAGAATGAAGTTTAAGAACCGCTTTGGTATCTAAAGAAACATTAAAGTATTTTAATGAATTATGAGTTCCAGGGTGAATGACGGTTTTCATTTCTGATCTATCTTTTAAAATTGTTTATGTATTCATAAACAACTAACTATTAACTGATAAAGTTAATGTATAAATATATAATAGACAATAATAAAGAATTCTAGTCAGTTAGCTTTGCGGGATAAGTTAAACACTTGTGACAGAATAACATTGCCGTTAGCTGCCGTTTCAGTGAAGCAGTACATTACTACTGTGGTCTACTCGGCCATTAAATGTTTATTGCTTTCACCGACGTCAACACTGTCAGAAAGGATTTCGTAACGAGCCTTCGAGCCTTAGAACCAGTCATTACTAAATACCTTATACAGTTTTAATTATTTTTTTAAAAATAGTTTCATTTATTTTAATTTTTAAATGCATATTAATAAATTATATTAACATCTCTGAATCGAATACTTTTAATGATATAATCGAAGTTTGTTTTAATGATATATTCAAGTTTTATTATTTTTGGTTGATACTAAAATATTTTCTTGCTGAAAATTTTCATAAACTTACGTTTAAAATATTAGTTAAATTAGAATTTCATTTTGTAAATCCTAAGATAATACATTCTTGTTTAAGAATGGTGAAAGCAAAATTATTACTAGTCGTTGGTGTAGATATATTAGAGATGTTTTAGGGTTCAAGGTCTTGAAAGAAGGGTCTTTCTATAATCCCTGAGGGATCAGAGTTTTTATAAATGGGAACGAAAATATTTTCTGTAAACGTTTCTAGTTTATCTGTATAAATACTACTTAGAAACAAAGCCCCATTAAGGGAAAGTAAACACACATTTTTTATTGAATTAATTATGGTTTAGCAATTAAATTTCAGAATATTTAATCTAGGCTATTACGTGTTGTGCTAAATCTTAATTCATACCAAATAATGTCATCTTCAATAATAATTTTGTTACATTTACTCTTTTGAAGTTGAGTCATTACAATTATTCCTACTAACCAGTGACCAACTACAAAGGGTTGTTCCGTATACTAGAGTACGTTGTAATAGTCAGTTGGGGTAGTAATGGAGTGATTAAGCGCCACTAATAGCCTCTAACACTCAACTCCGACTTTCGGCCTGCACGAAGGTACCCTGTTAACCTGCTATATGCAGGGACAAATGCAAGAGGAAGGGGAAGGTGAACAAGAGCTTTTATGTATGCGGTGCTCTGCCGGAGCGGACAAAATACCACCGATAGAGCTTCAGTGATTTTCCCTGTAAGGAGAAGGAAGTCCGGAGACTATCCTCCGGAAGCGCAGAGGGTCCAAAAGTGCTAACTAGTAGGAGCCAACCTCCCACAAGTGCACCTGAGGACCCGAAGAAGACCGTCCCGAAGAAGGAGAAAGGAAGTTACTTTCTCCTGAAACATAGGAAGCCTGAATGGACATTATCAATGATGGTTTGTGCAGATGCTGCACCTGCTGACTGACTGACTGTAAGGCAACTTTACTGCACAGTGGTAGGTGCTTTGAGACACTCAACAAAACCATAGAAAAACTTTTACCGCTGGAAACAGCAAAAGTGCTGAGCTTCTTGGAGGTGGTGAAGCTAACTATACGTGATATGGTCGAAAGGCTGGGTACACGTTCTAATATCAAAACAGGTGAAGTTAACTACCGGGGTACTTTAGTATAGAAGGAGGGGAGGGGGAGGGGAACTACAATCGTTTTTTTTTAATACGCAGTGCTATAGTCACCCTCAAATAATAATAATAAAACAGTCAGGTGAAGTTCAGGGGGCCATTCTTGCACAGCCGACTGTGCTGCTGTAAAAATAAGATCTGTAGGTCCATGTCAGTTGTGGTTAGTCTCTGCAAGTTATTACACAAAAAAGATATATTCTAACACTGATTATAAATTGCAGGCAATGTTTAATACAATTGGCAGTTGATAGATTAGATTAAAGAAATAATAAAAACAATATTTTTCATAGAACAAAAGGTTAGGTTAGGTTAAAAGGCTCCCAAAAGAAGGTAATTATCTGTTAAATATGATGACAATTAGTTGATTAGGCTAAACCAAATCACATTACATTTCATTCAATAATTTCAATTTGAAGACTTCACACAGTTTTAATTGTTTAATTAAAATTATATCAGTAAACAAAATTGTCTCCTGAAAGTTTGAATAAGAATATGTTGATGAAATATTATTTCTTTATAAAGAAGCATTATGTTGAAAAGTGTCAGTTGAGTGCTAAATATCATATTCTATCTACATTTTTCAATATGTTAAGAATTGTGTTTATTCACACAAAAAATACAGTGATTAACTTTTATATACGTACATTTTGATTTGTACATTTCTTCATCAATTTTTTATGCTATATATATTCCTGCATAAGTTTTGCTGATTTAGACATTGATCTGATCATAAGCGTCTTCTAGTTAGATATCATCGATATATAATAACTTATCTTTTTGCTGATATGGAGTAGGGCCGGATACTAAATACTACTAATTTAGTAATAATTAGATATTTTAAACAAACAAATTAATCAATCAGAAATAAATAAGCAAATCCTACATCAATTAAACTTTCGCAAAATACTTTAACTATACTTTAGCCAAAAGATTTTAATACTATCATTATAATTCGTAATACTATCATGCATACTTAAAGTTAATAATTTATTATTTAACACATAACTTTCTTTAATGCTTAAAGCAAGTTAACCAATTAGATAAAAAAAATTAATGGTAAACTACTGTTAATAACTAAAGCTTTGTTAAAGTTAATAACAATCCCACATTAAATTACAATAATTGTCTTTAATATCAATTTGAAAACAATAATAAAATTTCTGGTACCTGTATGTTTCCAACTCAACATAGCATGTTAAAGCATTAGAAGTTGGTCATATGGAATAACCTCCCTGCGGCCGCCATTACCAATTAAAGTCAAAATGTAAACTAAGAGGTTATAAAGCAAACCCTATCTATTATGATATTTTTGGGATATTTGTTCAGGAGAACCTAGAACCCCAACTCTGATTTTTTAAAAAAAATTCAAAAAACCTTCCTGGGGATATGCCTAATAATTTCCCAAATTTTCATGGCGATTCGATGTATGGTTTTTGAATCTATCGAGTACAGAGAGACACACATAATTTTTATATACATAGATAATCGTAATAAATTTAAATAGAAAGAAAAAGAACTTCTCTACTGTAACAAAAGTGTTATGATTTCCCCTAATCGATGGAATATAAGATTATAATTATTATCCCTTAAGTAAGATCTAATTGCTAACTTACTAATGATAACAAGGTTTTGCTAAATTTAAAACCTGCTTGTTACATTACTATAAGTAAAGTATAGTGATCGTGAAAAGATTCGATGTTGAGATTTTGATGGAACTACATGTATGAGGTCCCCAAATCTTTGATGGCGTTTTTTCGATGTTGTCTGTGTGCGTGTAGGTGGGTGGGTGTGTGAGGGTGTATAAACTATAAACCATTATGTGGGGGATGAACTGAGGCAAGTCATTTTAACATTACTTGAACAAAAAGGGCGTTAAGGTGAATTTTATGTTTTCAGAAAATGTTTTTGTAACGCTAAACGATTCATTAAAAAAGAATAAGCATATTATAAAAATTTCAACAACAAATTAAAAATTTATAAAAAAAAATGTTGAAATTTCCATTCCATTAAAAATATTTTTTCATAAGAATTTAATAATAAAGTAATCAATGAATGTTTTCTCTTTGTCATTGTTTGCTACCTATCGTTCAAGGGTATTTCCATTTTAATGTTATAAACATATTAAGTAATTAACAAGGCGGAATCAAAATTCCCTGTGATGAGTGCAATATCACAAACATGTATACTCGTGAGATGAGATTTATTCTGGAAAATGAACGAAGTAGAACGCATACTTAGTGATTCTCGTTGACGGAGTCGGAGTTACCGAAGTGTCAAATCTTAAACAGTTGAAACTTGTCACCAAAATAAATACAAAACAGAGCTTTATAGCAGAGTTAATATTCTGATGAGCAAAGACAAAATTTTAATTAAATCAACTTGTTTTGCCAACATTTCATCCTTATACTCAATTCGAATCACCATTAATTTAAAGTATGAAATCAACCAATTAAAATGGCATTTGTTGACATTATTACTACTATTACAACTACATGTAACATAAGAATATTCTCCACTACAATAGTCGCAGCTCTTCATTAGTTTAAAATTATCACCTAAGAACTTATAATACCAATTTGGTGGTTCAGATAGTCTTAAAAGTGGTACTTTTAACTCGAACCGAACTTAAAACTTAAAATTAACTAAAACAAAACAGAACAAAATATTTACTACAATAGATATTTGGAACAACAGTTCGTCATTAGGGAAGATAAAATAACTCAAACGAAAGGAATATATGAACACAAACAGTGACATATAAAACTCACTGTGATAAGTCGTCAGACTCACAGTGCTTTGCTCGGGTGGCACTAACCAATTGAATGCAAGTGTATTCATAGGCAGGGATGCAAATTGTAGTATTACCATCTTAAAAAGGAAAGGTTACACAGTAAATCAAACTAAACTGAAATCACTAAACAAAAATTAAAAATAACACAGATCTAATTTGTGAATATTTTAGAAATTTAGTAGTAGGATTATTGCTTTAAGGTTTCGACAAACGGCCAAAATGTTAAATCAGAATTAAAAATTCAATGATAAAGATCATATGAATCAGATCGAAATTTGAGCGTTCTTTACTTTTAATAATGGAAAATATTAGTGATTTTTTTAATATTACCTAAAACTTATAAAGCCGTCAAAATAAAAAAAAAATCATGATATAATTCAAGTTATTTATAGTAAGAAATTTAAAAAATGAACACATTTATGGTAAAAACGAAATAACATTGTTTTAATGAAACCGATAGGAATGACATAAGAATTCTTTAATTAAGTCCTATAACTTCAACATAATATGATTATATATCACTACAGGACTATATTACAAACGAAAAACAAAGATTAAAGAAATTGTCACTAAAACTAGTAAAAGAAATGGAAAAAGTTGCCAAAGCTACTAACTTTCAAAAGAACTGAGAAAAGTAAGGGAGTAAAACATTCTGACACTTCTGCATAGAAACTGTCAATATCATACTCATTATAATTAAATATAGTTAATGGGTTAGTTCCACTGAGGTTAGTAATATTAGAATTAGTAATAATACATTCCGTCATACCTCGTAAAGTCTCTGAAAAGCTCGACCGGTTTCGGGTCCGCCTGGATCCCATCTTCAAGAGCACCTAATTCACAGTCAGTTAGGTGCTCTTGAAGATGGGATCCAGGCGGACCCGAAACCGGTCGAGCTTTTCAGAGACTTTACGAGGTATGACGGAATGTATTATTACTAATTCTCACATTATAATTATCCTAAAATTACGTAACCAATTATAATTGTTTTTGAAAATCCAAAACCTTGTGGGTTCAAAACAAATCTCACCCAATAATGGATCATTCAACAGTATATCCAAAAAAGCAGTTATAATATAAATGGTCTAAATAGTTTCTGGGAAATATTGCCGAAGTCGAAGTTTACTCCGAGCTGTTACTTCTTATGTCATTTTCACATTTTTTTCTCCCCAAACTGAAATCATTAGACAGATGTAATTTTACGATAATCATTAAATTAGTGATAAAATAACTAGAAATGAAAGATTTCTCGCATAAACGAAGAGGCACGTTTTACAAAAGAATAAAAAAATCTTGCCTGAAACAAAAATATGGAGGGTTTACTTTTTTCGGTGATGTCTGTGCTGTGTGGGATACCTCCACATATACTCTGTTCAATTATTTTAACATTAAAAGTCTAAATTTTCAAGAATAACTATGTATGCTTTGAAAGTTACTTTGTCTAAACTGCTTTATTACTAAAAATGTTTCAATTAATGAATTTCTATATCAGATTTCATAATTAAAATTCTTTTCACAACTAACATTTTTTATATTACTATAAGTTAAGTAAATTGATCGTGAAAAAAATCAATCTCGACATTTTGACGGAAGTGATGTTTTGAGGTCCCAAAAGTTCTTTTGTGAAGTTTTTTCGATGATTTCTGTATGTATGTGTGTGCGTATGTGGGTGAGTGTATGAGTTTGTATTCAAAGTTTGTGGTCACGTTACAGTTCAGAATCATTGATGATCATATTAATATTTTACACAACAGTGGGTCTCATGGTGTAGATGTGCTATATACTCGTAGTTTGGCAATCCATGATGGGAAAGTCACCTTTTTGCCAAAAATGTGTTTTAGACATTTTTTTCTCCTAAACTACCTACTAATTCTAGAGTCTTGAAATTTTTACACCATCTTTAAAGCTACAAAGTAATAACTTACGAAACCATATGATTTTTAAAATTACCGAAAATATTTTTTTTCAATAAAATATAAAAATTTTGACTTATCATTCAATCTGAAAACTTGTAACGGCAATAGAAGCCATACCGTTTGACAGATCAAAATGAAATTATGCCTAAAATAAAATATTGTGTGGAGAATGAGATGAGATATTTTTTTTCATAATTACATTGATCAAAGTACAAAAACAGAGTACATTTTCTGTTTTTAGAAAATGTTTTTTGTCGCTAAGTAAGTTATTAAAATACAATGAAATTTTGCCGAAAAAATAAACAGAAAATTAACAAATTTTAAAACAATTCATGAATTTCAATTACAGCAAAGAAGAATAAAGGTATAAAAGACTGAATATTTATCCTGGACTAATGGTTTACCTGTTGTAAATGTAATAACGTTTACAGTTATTTACATTGCCTTAGAAATTTTTTGAGTGAATCCACTGAAATAAAATTGATGTTTAGAGGTTTAATGAAAATTTTTTAAATACTTTAATAACTTAATATGAGATTTAAAAGAATAATAATTCGATGAAGACCAAAAATGTAAAACATAATTCAAAATTGAAAACATTCTTTAAAAAGTAATAAATGAGATTATCCTACATCCTAAATTAAAAATTATATTAAAACGACATTTTTTTCTTACATTTTCTTGTCATTTTTCAAATAAAATAAGAATATTTTCAATTTTTAAATGGGAAACTTTATCTTAAATCTTCAATGTACAAGGAGATCAGATAAACTATGTAAGAGATCTATCTACTGGCTATTGGAACAAATGCCATGTTCTCCTGTTAGAGATAATTTTGTAACACGATGTCTTAACTTTGACTTTTCGAAAATTTTATTACTGCTGCAGTAATACTAATGTTATCATATGCATCAGTGGTGTGGTGTACGAAATACAAAAATAAGCATGTATATTGATAAGTGGATCAATCACTAACTGTACTACCTCCAGGAATGATAGACTAATAAACATCCCTCATTTAGATATTTATACCATTCCTAAATCGAACATAATATATTATATGATCAAGTAGTTTGATATTATGTTTAGTAATAGTAGGGTTGAATGTAGGCCACTCCAGATTTTATTTATTAGTAACCCAGTAATTCAATACCTTTCCCAGTTCATGATATGATTGTATCATGCTGGTGTTGAGCAACAAAAGTTAAAATAGTAAAAAAAAAAAGATCTTATTCCACTTTAGAGTGATATTCACTAATCACTATTATTTTCATATTGAGATCAGTGTGACGCTGAAGAGAGTTTGCATAAACAGCACATGTGTTATAGGTATATCGACAACCACATAGCTTTTCGAAGAACCTTTACCAACCTATACAATGACTTAAAAATGTATTTCTTAAGCTTCATGCTTAAAGTTTACAATATAAAAGTAATTTTCTTCACATTAATAATTATAAGTAAATACCACATAATAACTGCTTGCACAGCTGGTGAGTTAATAGAATTATTTTTTTTTTACACAATTACTGCTTTAATTAATAATGTAAATAAATGGAATTAATTTATATATTAAGATTATTATGTAAAGAAAATTACACAACTAATTATATGACTAGAATAAACTGTAGTAGATAAAAAAAATAATTGTGTAAATATAATCTAATCAATTGTGTTCTCAGTAAAATTTTAAAAAAATGTTTCATCTTATTAAATGTATTATTACTACTTTGTTTTTTAAAACTTTTTTGAAATTATAATAAATAACTTTGTAAAAATTACCACATAAATTTGCAACATATTGAAAATTAATTTAAAATATTATAAAATAATTCTAGTTTTAATTATTAGTCATAGTGATTCATTTGATTTTTTTATAAGGCTGTGACAATGGTTAAATTTACGTTAAAATTACAAAATAGAGATAACTTCATTAAAAAGAATCATTTAATTAAATACCTTGTCAATGAACTTAATAATATATTTACTTTTAGCAAAGCTGAGTGCACACCGATACAATTTTTTTAAAATATAAACACATTATTATCAACTGACCTGGAAGGTCAATCACTAAATTCCACTAATATACTTATGTATTATTTCCATTTTTTGTTATAATAAATATCTATGTATTTACAAATGTTTATTTTAAATTAATATGGATTATAAACAATCATTTTTTGTTGAATACAAATCATCAAAATGTATAGGTCTGTATTTAGTTTATGATTATTTCTGGTCAATTGTGTATACATGGCTTGATTAAGAACCAAACTCTTTTATATTTTTTCAAATTATCACGTCATCATTCTTTTATTATATTGGTTTTTTAATTGGAGTTTAGAAAAAAAATTGTTATATATAGGAGTTTAAAATTATTGATTAGATTACTAAGTGATAAACACGTGTGAACTTATTTTTGTTTTTCGTATAAATGTTTGAAACGAAAGGAGAGAAAAAAACAAAAAAATCTGGGTATGAAAAAGGAGGTAGTACATCATTTAAAATTATCTCTTTTTTTTACTTCATGCGTTAACTTATAACTATTAAATGAGGACAAAAAAAAGCATTGAGAAATAATAAATAATAGTACATTATAGTAATGCATGCAAAAAAAAAAAAGAAAGACATCTTTACGAATTAGCATAAGAACTATCTTTAATTAAATAATGCTACTCACTAAAACTTTCAAAAGCTTTTAAAACTGACTTTTTCAAATTAATATACAATTAAAGTGTAATTTAAAAAAAGTTATTCCTACAAAGAATAATGTAATATACATTGATTTATTTATTTCTAGTTCTTTAGAATATTTTATAATTAAGTGGTGTTATATATTAATAACAATATATGCAATTCAAATATAATCTTTTAATATCAGAAAAAAAGGAAAATAGTAATAATAGTAATTACATTTATTACTAATCAGAATGAAATATCTGAAATGTTAGTAAAAATATAGTATAATATGACTAATGATTTAGTTTTTAATGAAATTTTAACTTTTATATTGTTTAAAACTTTGTATATAAAAATGTAAAATAATTTAAACATAACATAGCATTATGTTTAAGTTAATAGTTAAGAAACTGCTATTTTACAACCATATTTTGGTTTAAACTAATTTTAATACTTTTGTTTAAACATTTTTTTTAAAGTCAGTTTAATTTAAATAATCATATCTTGCAATATTTATTGAATAATTATTGAACCTATTACTGTTTTTAATTTAATTATTGATAACAAAGTAATTAATTTTAACCATTATTTAAAAAGTCAGAACCTTTTTGTATAGTAATTCCTTAGGTTTCTTATGTACATTATATTAGCAGACTTGTATTATACTATTTATTTTACAGACTTATATTATTCTAACCGCCTTCGCAAAATTTGTACAAAAATTCAGAGCTGATATTCTATATACATTCTGAAACACACGGGTATTCAAAAATATTTTTAGAATTTATAGAATTGTCGAAAATATTATTATTATTATTAGTGCAGCCCATAACTGTCATTAGATCTGGAGTTTCTTTTACGTTTTGCAGCATTAGATAATGAGATCAAACCAAATTTTATTCTAAAGAGGGCAAATTATGATAAACGCAAACGAAATTAAACTCAACTAACAATACCTACTTGCTACAGCATCATGCACTATGATACTGTTTTGTACCAATGAACTCATTGATAATCAATTTAATAACTTTTTTGTATTAATATATCCGTTTTGTCAATTATAACAAAATTGGAATCATTGTTCAAGAATAATCTAACATTCAACTACAGAAGGAACTTAATAGTTGTCATTTTTAGAGTAATAAGTTCATGAAAATTCATTGTAAGACAATGCCTAATAAAATTTTAAGTTCCTTGTATCCCTTATAAATTATTTAAAATTAGTTGCCGTTTTGTCACAAAATGCCAGAAAGTACCTTCTTCATTCTTTACTATTAAGAAAAAAGCAATGAATTTTCAATTTGCTAAACATAATTTCTGATTTTCAGATTTGTTAAAGAGATAATCTAGATTGATCAGAACACTTACGATTGAAAACAATTCTTCATAAGCTAGAAAACATCATGTAATGAATATCTGATTTGCGTGGGCCTTAATAGCTTTAAGAATTTCACTCTTCTTACATATCACATCAACTCTTTAAAAGGGCTTTACTTTTTGTTTGTAAAAACCCTAAATAAAAATTCTGTTTGACTCGATTGCAATTGCCCCATTACTATCTCTGAAACCTCACTCCCAGACTTCATCAGGTTATACTACTTATCAATAACAATTATTATTATTTAATAAAATTTATCAGATATTTCAATGAGTATTACTTCGTAAAAATACCAGTCATTATATTTACCGCTTTTGATATTTTTTTAAATAATATTACTACATGTAGTTATGTATATATGTTAATAAAATTACAATTACAGTTCTGTCTTTATCTGTATTTCATTTTATTGTTACTTATAAAATTTATTTTTTACTAATAATTGCTGTGCAACAAAACAACTGCAACATTGAAACATACCCTTGAAAAATACATGGAACATTGAATCAAGATACCTCCAAACATCTAAGTTAAATATAATGTCATACAGAATCTCTTCTGTAATTATGCTTTATAATATGTAATTATCAAGTAATTATGCTATACTTAGTAACTTAAAATAGTTTCTTTAATCAGAAGACTACACCTCATTTATTTTATTTAAACAAATTACTAAAATAAATCTTTCGTTTCTTTGTTGATTTGTGTTTGCTTTTATAGTTTACGAATTTTAATCTTCTTGTATATCATATTAACTCTTTAAATGCTATGGAAATACTTCTTCTATTAAACCTTTAAACAATGACTCTGTTTGACTCAATTTTGATAAAAAATTTTAAAAAAATATTTTGAAAAGTCCATGTGAACAAATTCAAAAAGAACAGCAGGTTATCCATTATTCCAAGTTGAGTTTTCAGTTTTAATGCCTATATTGTCTTTTGTGGTAATCGGAATTTTTTTTCACAGCTTACGAATTTTGGGTTGTTTCTTTTTTTGACAACATTAACTGTTCTTTAGACAGCTGTTTCGAATAAAAAAAGTTTTCTAATATCATAAAATGTTCTACAATGTTCCAAGTGTCAAAGTACATTTAATATGAAGTAAAGAGCTCATTCTCTCGTTAGTAGTTAATATTGAGTGTAATTGTATTATGACCGTCAAACATTATGAGCAAAGTCATGCCCAAAAGATGGATATGTTTGAAAATGACATTTTAAACATATTTTTGGAAATATTGAACAGAAATTGACATTTCAGAGTCTTATTATTCATTGTACTTGTCTATTCGTGAGACATGTGAATCTTTATTTTGTGTATTAAACCAGGAAATAGTAAATTAATTATAATTCTGTATAATAAATATTTTTATAAGTTTAAGCACTCAATTTTAATTATTAGTAACTGTTTCTCATCAGTATTAGATGCAATATACTCTATGAATGCTACATCTTTTCATCCCTAACTCTTTCTCAACGACACTCGATTAAATAACAAAGCTGTGAGATTGCTTTATTTTTTACATTAGCAACCTTTCTCAACAATATTACATCCAACAATAACTCTGTATAAATTTAAGTAACTCTTCCTATAGAACTCTTGATTCTATAATAACGCTAGCTTGATTTTCCTTTTTTAGAACGGTACTTTCTTTTAGAAAAGTCGACATTCATCAGTAACTCTAAGATGAATATCCCTATTAATTTATTAAATGTAAAATATAGTAATTATGATAAAACTTGATGTGACATTTTCATGGATTTATGTACGCGAGGCGGGATAAGTCTATTTGTTGAAACTACACAACATTTGTAATATATGCTACACAAAAGCTATCATAAAAATATAATTAATTTATTTTTCAGTCGTCTTGAAATATTTCTGTATTAATAACACATATTGGCCCGTAGAAATATAGTATTATAAGGAAGAAATCATCAACTGCTTTATTTTGGCATACTAGTGAATGTAAACATCCATGAACTGGGAACAAGCCCAAGTCTATAACAAGTCCATTTAACGTAATATTATTGAATCTTACCTGATAAAAAATAATTTTGATTGACTTTATTGACATCAGCCCTGATTTATTAAAATTGAATGGGCATTTGGTAAAGAAGGTTACTATACAAGTTGTCACCTGTCTCTTACTTTTTTTTAGATCATGAGAAGTAATTTTGATTATTACTTTTATGGTTCTGAAAACATTCTTTTCTGTAAAACTCTAGCGCCTGCTCCCTACTCCCCTGCTATATTCAGTTCTTTTGAAAAAAAAAAAAATAATATTCGAACTTTATTTATAATTTTATTTATTCCCGTTACTGCTTATTACTTTACTATAAGTAAAGTATAGTGATCGTGAAAAAATTCGATCTCGAGATTTTGACGGAATTACATGTTTTGAGGTCCCAGAAGTCGTTTTATGAGGTTTTTTCGATGATGTCTCTGTGTGTGTGGGTGGTTGGGTGGGTGGGTGAGTGTGTTAGCATTGCTTGTTACCACGCTACGGTCCAGAATCTTTGATGGATCAAGTTGATATTTTACACAAAATTGGGCCTCATAAAGAAAAAGATCACTATTGTTTGGGAAGAATTATGTATGATGGGAAAGTCACTTTTTTTGCCAAAAACCGTTATTTAGAAAACATTTCTTTCTCCTAAACTGATAACCCTAGAGTTTTGAAATTTTGACATTATCTTTGAGGTTACAAATGAAACAAACGAAAAATATATTCAGAATTTTAAAACAGCAAATATTTTTTTCAATAAAATGTAAAAATTCTGACTTATAATTCAATCTCAAACCTTGTGAGAGCAATACAAGCCATACTGTTTGATGGATCAAAATAAAACTATGCCCAAAAATAGAACAATGTGTGGAGAATGAGTTGAGATATTTTTTTTTCAAAATTACTTTCGCTAAAGGGGCGTTACAGTACGATTTCTGTTTTCAGAAAATGTTTTTTTGACGCTAAACAGTACATTAAAAAATAATGAAAATTTGACCAAAAATGAAACAAAATATTAGCAATTCATAAAACAAAAATCATGAAGTTTCAATTACGGAAAAGAGCAATAACGCTATAAAAACTGTTTGTTTATCCTAGACTAAGAGATCACCTGCTATACTTGTCGAATTTTTTATATTTTTTACATTGTTTACATTGACTTAGAAATTTTTTGAGTGAATCCACTGAGATAAAATTGATATTTATAAAGGAACAATTTAAATAGTTTATTGAATTATACGAGATGTAAGAGGAATAATATTGTGCAGGAAAATGATAACACTCACTCAGAAAAAATTGCTATATATGTTATTTGACAAAGGGGAAGGAAAATGATCTTATTAAATACTTAGAAGCCATAAAATTCCCAGTATAATAATTCTATAAAATTTGATATTAAGTTGCTTATAGTAAAGTTGAGTGTAGGCCACTCCAGATTTTACTGATTATATTCTTGGTGTGTATAGATACATGTAATCACCGTAAAATCAATGAGAAAGTTAAACTAATTTATGCATTTAATTGTGTCACGTACGTTTAATTGGTCATTTTTTTATATACATAATTAGATATTACGCAAACCACAAAATAGAACATGGCATATACTGTAAGCAGGAATCAGTTATAATCAGAAAACCAGATCAAGAGACAATCATAATTGATTGAGCAATGCTATTTAAAATATACTTTTGAGTGTGCTATAAGTTTGCTTCACTGAAATATAAATTATGAAATTTAGTATGATATTTATTCACTCGTTGAAATATTCCCCTACCTCTCTATACTCACAAAGGTATTAACAGTTATAAAAACATTCTTTTCAACCCATCTACTTGCATCAATCTTATGACTCTGATGGGGACCATTACTTGGTCAAAAAATAGTCCCCTTTCACATTTATTGCTATTGTATAGAAGTTCATTTTTATTTTTCGTGTTTATTATAAAGTCCTGCTATAATGTTAATGTGTATGTATGTGTGTTGCGTGTGTGTGTGTGTGTGTTGTGTGTTGTGTGCGCGCTCGCGCGTTGTGTGAGTGTGTGTGTGTGTTGTGAGAGTGTATGTGTGTGTGTGTGTGTGTGTGTGTGTGTGTGTGTGTGTATGTGTTTGTTGTGTGCGTGTGTGTGTATGTGTGTGTGTGTGTGTGTGTGTGTGTGTGTACGTGTGTTTGTGTGTGTGCTGTGTGAGTGTGTGTTGTGGTGTGTGTGTGTGTGCGTGCGTATGTGTGTGTGTGTGTGGGTGTGTGTGTGTGGGTGTGTGTGTGTGTGTTTCAGTGTAAAGAGATAAAATGAGAAGGAAGATAAATAAGGATGGTACATATTAGAATAACTGATATATCAAAGCAAACTTGAGTGAAGTTGTAGACCTTGTCCAGAACTGTAATCAGTGTTTCGCAAAAAGTTTGTTCGTTGGTTTATCTCCACCAAAACTGGTGTACCAGCATTTGTAATCATATATCTTGAAAATTTCTCCCATTGGATAAATCATTTTATGACTGAATGAAAACAGATGTAGATGACATAAGTTATAGCGGTACATGTACTTTACAACATTGCCAATTATTTTATTGAAAATTAATATATTCAATATGTCATTTCTGTTGCTGTAAAGGCTAGGAATGAAAAATGTTTTACAAATTGCATAACTGGTGTACTATGTTATCAAAACTGGACTGAGGAAGTTAATAACTTTCTTGTAACAGACTTTTGATAGCCTTTCTATGAATGTTGCTTTTCATATATAGAAAATAATGGTACATAATTATATGTTGAAGAGTTTAATAAGTATGATGATTAATTAGAATGAATCTTTAAAAATGGAAACATCTTGTAGACTTCATTTAATTAGAGCAATTCTTCTCAAACTTGATGAAGCCATCAAATATTTTATAAAACTTCTCAGCATCCACGGATCCACAGCGCTGCAGCATTATTCACTGTTGGAAGAACAATCAAGTCGAATGTTTTATAGTTCTGTTTTTTTTTAATATTTTTTTCTTAACATTTTTAAGAAAAAAAAGTGTGTTTTTAGTTTTCACACATTATTACTCGAAAGCTTACTTTTTTAATTCTTTAGAAATTTAGTAGTGAGTTTTTGTGATCCCACTTATTTGTGTTCTTTCTGTAAGTTCAGTATTTGGATCGTATAATCGTTATATTTAATTTGCTTATATATATATATATATATATATATATATATACTAAATAATCACAATAAACAGGTAATGAAAACTAATGGAAGTATAAGCCACAAGGAAAAGTAAAAAACACAGAAAATATGCTCTGATGACATGAATTTCAAAGGCCTCAGAGCATATTTCCTGTTTTTTACTTTTTCCTTGTAGCTTATACTTTTATATATATATATATATATATATATATATAAAGATTTCACATAAATACGAGAAATAACAATCAATGATCAAACCACAATAAGAAATGGGAAAACAAGACTAAGATCTTTCAGTTAAGATTTTCCGTAACAAGCGGTCTTCGTCAGAGTCAAAAACCAAACTGAACACTCAATGTTGTTAAGAAATATTATTGAATCGTCTCTAATTAAATTTAATAGATCAAATATTATAAACATTAGTAACGGTCTCTTCAAACTTGATACTTTCGTCACGAGGGCAATAGCCTCTTCAAAGAGGGTTGACAGCTAGCGGATAGTTTTTTACTTTTTCTTACTGTACTCCTTTGTTTCCCCAAACATCCCTTTCTGGACATTAGTCCTTTCCTGCGTTTTCACCCTTTTAAAATACCACTCTTCCCTCCCACTCTTCTCAACTCCTCACCAGATGTTTTCTGCATCTAATGTTCAGTTGGGTTTTTGACTCTGACGAAGACCGCTTGTTACGGCTGAAAGATCTTAGTCTTGTTTTCCCATTTCTTATTGTGGTTTGATCATATATATATATATATAATTTATATATATATATATATAAATATATATATATATATATATATAAAAGTTGGAAGAAGTCCTTCATTTAAACATATATTGTTAAATAACGCCCCATATTTGGCTTGTATCTGTTCCTTACACAATTTCTACAGTAACTGGAATTCTTTCTCGTCTCTTAAAACTATAAAGCTTATCACTAATATTTCTTGTCGACATGTTTCGAATGTACTACATTCATATTATTACCACAATAATTATTGTCCTGATGATGAATGTGTTACATTCGAAACATGTCGACCAGCAATTTTGGTGATAAGCTTTATAGTTTTAATGAAGAGACGAGGAAGGAATTCCGGAAACTGGAGAAATTGTATAAGAAACAGATATAAGCCAAATATGGGTTATTTAAGAATATATATATATATATATATGGATAAAGTTTATACCTATTTTTAATTTCACCACTTTTCTACTGAGTCTCTCAATTTCTCTAATGCACATTCTCCATGTTTGTGGTACAAGATAGATAGAATTTAACAAAACGTGCATAAACGAAGGTCTGCTCCCGAAATATATATATATATATATATATATATATATATATATATATATATATATATATATATAGTTCACACAGGAAAGAGAAAACACAAATAAAAGACACACACAAAAGACTCACAACGATATTTCGACAGTCGTCGTCATCGGGTAGAAGTAGTCCCTTTGAGTAGCTGAAGCTAACTGAGTGGTAGGCCAAATGCAACGAACACGCGCGCACTCTGACTGCCGCCCTAGGTAAGCTACTAACTACAGAGAGAATAATAACTAAAAAGAACAAATAAAAGCAAATAAAAATAACAGAAGGAGAAGACTAGTAAATGAAGCAATAAACAATTAAAAAATTAAAAAATAAAAATAAATAAAAAAATAAAAATTAAAATTAAAAAATAATAAATAAATAAATTCTTAAAAAAAAAAAAAAAAATAAATAAATAAATAAATACTTAAATTAACGGTACAAGTTAAGGCCAGGAGGAGAGCGAGCTTTGAGAAGACAGATAATTGCCTCCTCTGAAGCTCTTAAAGTAACCCGAGAAGACTGAACAGGGATATGATTAAGGACTTGGACCCGGAAGCAGTGATTGAAATCCAGTCCATGGGAATTAGAGTGGATAGCAATAGGAAGGTTTTTGCGTTGACCAACGGAAGCCCTGTGACCATTCATACGTAAGTTGAGCTGCGTAGAGGCCATACCAACGTAGAATGCATCACACTGGGTGCAGTCCAAACGGTAAACGCAATTAACCGAGGTGCATGAGGTGTGGGGAGGACAAGGGTAGTTAATATTGCTATGGGGGGAAGTAAAAAAGGGATTAGGGTTTATTATAAGACAGGTTTGGCATCTGCTCCGTCCGCACTCCACCATTCCCCTCCCAAGTGCAGGGTTCAAGGGAGAGTGAGTGAGTGGTTTGCGATATGATAAGGAGGGGGCTTCAGGAAAAATAGATGAGGTAGAAGGAGAAGAGGAGAGCAATGGGAAAAACTCCTTAATAACCGAGCCAATCCTATGAGCGCCAGGGAAAAAAGTGGATATCAGGAAAACACTATCAGTGTGGTCTTTTCTGGGTACGTGCCGGTGAACTATTTCAGCCGGCACGACACGACTATCAATGACATTGGAAGGGTAGCCACGATCAATTAATTTTTCTTTCAAACAGTTAATGTGGGAACTACGGTTTTTCAAATTATTACAAATCCTGTGGATGCGGATGGAAAGGGATCTGGGGATTGCTTTTTTGATGTGGGTGGGATGGCAACTACTGTAGTGGAGGTACTGCTGTGCATTAGTAGGTTTTATATGTACAGAGGTGGAGAAACTGCTATTGTTGAGGGTGACATCAACATCAAGGAAAGTAATTTTATTGCTGGACACTTGGTGGGTGAAGGAGATGGAGGACGAAAAGTTTTGGAAGGAAAGTAGGAAGAGGTTTAACTCATGGGTACCATGTGGCCAAATGAAGAAGATATCGTCAATGTAGCGAGTATAAAGAAGGGGAAGGAATTGACGATCAGACAGAAAAGATTGCTCTAATATATATATATATATATATATATATATATATATATATATACGAGTTCGAGATTAACAAAGAGCAACACACAAAGTAGGGAAACACACTTACAGACTCAAATTTTCGGGTAATCCGTCTTCAGGAGAAAAGAGAATGGGAGACCAAGCACGTTGTAGGCGCAACGGCAAGTAACTTGGTTACTTGCCGTTGCGCCTACAACGTGCTTGGTCTCCCATTCTCTTTTCTCCTGAAGACGGATTACCCGAAAATTTGAGTCTGTAAGTGTGTTTCCCTACTTTGTGTGTTGCTCTTTGTTAATCTCGAACTCGTATTGTGTCCAGTTTGGATCGTATTTCGTTTTATCAGTGAAATATATATATATATATATATATATATATATATATATATATATATTGGTGTATGATGGCAGCAGGTATTCTCTCAAACAAGTATTACTGAAGTTAGCAGCAGCTTCTGTGCTGACTAATTTGTTACTGATGTTTTCTAGTTTCCTGACTAGTTTGCGATGATTTACTGTTATTTTCCGAAGGAATTTGAAGAAGCTGCTGATAACTTCAATAGTATGTATATTATTGAAGTTAGCATTGATGTATATATCTCAATGATTAAAACACAATATGAAATGGGGAAAAAAGACTAAAATCTTTCAACCGAAACAAGCAGTTTGCGTCAGAATCAAAACCCATCTGACGAAGACTGCTTGTTACGGTTGAAAGATAATAGTCTTTTTTTCTCATTTCATATTGTGGTTTGATCACTGATTGTTATTTCACGTGTTTATGTGAAATCTTGTTTTATATATATATATATATTTAAATGATGAAACATTTACGGAAGGTGGATACTAAATCATATTAATCATAGTAAACTGAAAGGCAAGACAACGTTAAGAAATAAATTTACGTTTAGAAAATAAAAAGTATGACATTATATAAAGAAAATTTAAAAAAAGAACTTATCTACTATATGGGAACAAAAAATGGGTGTCTTCATTGGTTCTAAATCAATATTGCATGAAATGTACAGTGCGTTAGTAAAAAATACATAGCAAGGTATAATAGAACTGGACGAAGCTTTATTATAATTTAAAAAGGGTGTTAAGGAAACCGGCCCTCTCAGGTCTCTCTCTGCCTTTTGTTGGCGTTTTCGCTAGAAGAGCAGGGCAAGAGATCTGCACCTATGTTTATTTTATTAATAACACTAGCGATCGTCTGAAACGGAAAGAAAAAAACTGAGTCCCTCCAAAGATAGATTCAGAATGGTCTGTTAAATCAAATACCATTAAATATCAATAATAATATTAATAATTGATATATGTATATAGTTCAGTGTACATAAAGAAACATAGAGAAATTATAAGCACACACTTACAGTCTTTAATTTTCGGTTTGAACCGTCTTCAGGAGAGATAAGAGAGGGAAATCAAGCGCACTGGTTCAGAAACCCGGTCAGAGAGAATAAGGTAGACAGGAATCAATTTATAATTAAAGTAAATTAGAAAATATGAAGAAATAGTAAAAAAATAAAAGAAAAAATTGAGGGTGAACAGAAGAATTGACACACAAATAAAAGTACAGACTAAGCTAATATAAAAAAAATAAAACTGAGAATACAAGTAATAATATTAATTAAATAAAGTAATTAAAAAATAAAATTCAATCACTTCAGAGTAAATGTGAAATATACATGGTCGGTTGATTACAAATTTTACTCTCCACAACTTCTGTGCGAAATAATTTTATCTGTGACATCATATAAGTACTCAAAATCTTTAGCAACTTTATACATTTTAAAGCTATATTTGTAGTTTGTTTCATTTATAAATTCAACTGTCAGTTCTGCAGGTATTCTTACGGAGTATTCATCATTAATGCTTATCAATTTATAATCTGACATTGTTTTATTCGTTTGCGCTTGATTCGATTAGTAACATTAACTCTTAAGTTAATTACTGTTGATTTTGGCAAACATTCTTTTCCAAACACATGCGAATGTCAAAAATGAATATGCCAAATTCATAGGTAACGTTTTAACCATTAATATATTTTATATACATTTTTAATTGGTAGTCTAACTATAACAAAGTCCGATGCACTTGATATTTATTACATTTAGAAACAAAAACACGTATACCAGAATTTTCAATTTAGAAAACGGTCAAATTAATGATGATTACTTTTTTTTGTCAGACGTGCGAAGCGGGGACGGACGGCTGGTTAATACTGTGAACAGTTGGATTAAGCATGAAACATTTCACCGCTTAGCAAGTCCAGTTTATCGGTGGATTGTGTTTGCCTTACAAATACTCTCGGTGATCAAGAGACAAGAATCCTACTGCATTAATAATAATTATAGGCAGTTCATGTTAAATTGGTGTCGGTTGCTTCTGCCGGAGTGAGTCTAGAATTTAACGAAATTTAGGAAACTTAGTGCAGTAGCGTTGGTAATAGTTGTCTTATATTAAGCCTCAGGTGGTTTACAGACGAACTCTTGATGGTGATTGATCGGTTGAGGGTTTTGCCATTTGTTTGAGGTTTTACTAGCCATTGCTATTGAATGTGTTGGAAGGGGGGAAGAAGTGCTGTATTATACCATACATAAGTTGTATTGCTCAGGCTGTAGCCCATTCGGCTGGTGAGTATAACTGGGAAGTTTTGAGCTTGCCTATAACAAACTTGTTTTTACTTTACTGTAAATAAAGTGTAGTAATGGTGAAAAAATTCGATATTCAGACATTGACGGAATAACATGTTTTGAGGTCAAAAAAAGTCGTTGAATGTAGTTTTTTCGATGATGTCTGTATCTGGGTGGGTAGGTGGATGAGTTTGTATCCAAAGTTTCTGTACACTCTACGGTCGAGAATCTTTGATAGATCAAATTGATATTTCACGCAAAAATGGGCCTCATAGTGTAGATGAACCCTATTGTTTGGGAGCAATTATACATGATGGAAAAGTGACTTTTTTGTCCAAAACTGAGAATACAAGTAATAATATGGAATAAATAAAGTAATTAAAAAATAAAATTCAATCACTTCAGAGTAAATGTGAAATATACTCGTACATGGTCGGTTGATTACAAATTTTACTCTCCACAACTTCTGTGCAAAATAATTATATCTGTGACATCATCTAAGTACTCAAAATCTTTAGCTGTGTTTTTAGAAAAAAAAAATTGTCTCCTAAACTACTAATTCTAGAGTCTTGAAAATTTGGCACTATCTTTGAAGTTACAAAAGTAATAACTGAAAAAACCCTCAGATTTTTAAAACAACAGAAATTTTTTTTTCAATAAAATATAAAAAATCTTGACTTATCATTCAGTCTGGAAGCCTCTGAACAGAATCACACCGATTGATGTATCAAAATAAAATTATAGCTAGAAATAAAGTATTATGTGGTGAATGAGTTGAAGAAAATCCAAAATTACATGAACGGTAAAGTTAATTTTCTGTTTTCAGAAAATTTTTCCTTGACGCTCAACGGCAAATATCAATATAAAATATAAATATAAAAACTTTATAGCAAGCTTAAACTACTGTCATTATAACTGTAGTAAACAAACTTAAAATACAAATTTGCCACAGGTTAGAAGTAGTATGAAAGATGTATGAGTAGAAGATGTAGATTAGAAGATGTATGAGTTCAAACACATAGGTAACATTTCTTACGCTTGATTGTTTCTGCGGAGGTTGAGAGGGAGTAAGCAGATGACCTTTGCAAATAACCTTGAAAACAAATATCGACTATGTATTACTCTTCAGGAGATTGGAGGCATATTGACTGAGTCTATCGGCAAATTATACAAGGCGAATTGTCCCTATTTATTTTAAGATATTCTCCATCTGTATCTTCTTTGGAGGAGTCCATTTCTTTCATTCAATATGGGGAAAGTTAGGTCCATATTAAAAAGACTTCCGAGACGCAAAGCGCCAGGTCTTGATGACGCAAATAATTGTGCTCTCAAGCAGACCTTTGAACCCATACTCAAATGTCTAACCTCCAAGCATATTACTCTCTGACACACTGAGAACTGTCAAAGACAGTCAATATACTGAAACTGGGTATGAATTTAACCTTTCTAAAACCTATAGGCTTACAAATTTGCTTAGCTCTTTAATCAAAGTCTTTGAAAATGTCATATTCAAACACGTATCCGTGTTTGTGTAGGAATGTATTTACAGACCTTGATGTCTGTAAAACAAGTTTTTAAATTTATCAGATAACAAGTTTGAATATAAGAAAAGGACACGGTTGCGTTCTGCTACTGAGGCGTATCCTAAACTTTCTACACGTTGTGGAAAGAAATGTGAGAACATACACCCAAGCCTACACAAGACTTTTAATTGCATTTGATATCCAGACATTGTTAAGAAGTTATGAGACAGGAGGCTATGGGAATACTTCAAAGGATCTTTTTGAATGGGCTGTTCAGAGTCAGAGCCAGAGACCCTATCCTCGTAGAGGACAGAGAGGAGGGTTCCCCAAGTTTTGACTGGATTTATTCTTTCAGTTTCAGCTTACAGGACTTTACCAAATTAATACAATAATACAATACAACTAATACAATATAAATATGTCATTTAAACACTAAAGGGGAACTTCAGGCGGCATTTTGGTTTTTTGCCTAAGACAATTACACAGAAGAGGAAGTTAGTTGATCAAAAATGCATCTTCACTGATAAACCGTGCGCAATCTTCATAGAACTTATATTACCAGAAGTGAGATTTACTACCTCATAAAACCGGCTCTGGTTTTACAGCCACTACGAGTCCGACCTTAGAGGCGGGATGGAGAGAGAACCCACCGCCCGTAGTACCGACTTATTTTAAGAGTTTCTGATCAAACTCTGGACCAATGGTTCTACTGAATCTGCTCAGATACAGGTAAAGTCAGTGGCCTTTGTAGCCCCTGGTTCAAACACCTTGTAGGTATAAAGCCAATACAGCTATTGGTAGAGCTGCATGGCTCCACAAGGGGTAGTGTAGAGTGACAACACTTTAGGTGATGGTCATCCCGTCCCCCTTTCTTGAAAACCCCAGTAGTACTACCCCTTGTGTCTGAGACACCCAGAAGTATCTGCAGCCAATGTTTAAACAGCTGTCTTAGTTATAAAATTGTTATAGCAATTATTAATAGTTTTATTATTATTATTTTTATTATTACTATTAGTAGTAGTAGTAGTAGTATTACATGATTAGATTCGCTAATCTTTACTGCTAGTTGCCATCTCGTAATCCAAGCGATAATCTTAGTTTAAGCGAGCATTATTTTAGTTAAAACAATGAGTACATGATTATTAAAATGTAATGTTAAAATACTGTGAATGGGGAAAAATCGTAGGAGGGAAGAGTAAGTAGTCTCTGTACGACCAGCCTTGACTTTCATATTAGTCCTACAACAAATACTTTTTATTTCATTTTTTTTTCGTTATTCATTTGGTTTTTTCGGATTCACTTTTAGGCTTGATCAGGATAGTGCTCACGCACTTGGGTAGCTAAACGTCTTCTATCCTTCCCATATTTTTCTTTATTCTGCTACCACCTTCTTCTTCTTTTTTATTTCATGCAACTATTTGGTTACTTCTTAATTTTTCCGTTCCATTCTTCATACATTTCTTTATATATCTCTTTGTAGCTTTTGTTTGCATAATGCAGTTTTTGCGTAATGTGTTTTTTTATTCTCTCATATTCTCACACGGTGCGTTGCATGATTTTGCTATAGAGCTCCAGATAAAAACCATTACCAGCTTGCTGTGTCATGGTAAGTCAAAGGACTTTGGTATATTACTAAAATTAAAACTGATATATGAAAAGTTTATCGTCAAGCCAAAAGACTCAGGCATATGGCAATAGGGCAGCATAGGGCAAACTTTCATGCTGAAAATATTTCACATTTAATTTAACGCAAATCTATTTGCATATAAAAATGCTATGATCAACCAAGCAATAATTATGTTCTTATTTAAGAATAATATAATAATTTAACGCAAGTAGATAGCTCATGCTAAATGAGCACATAGTTCACTTCACCTCATTTAAATGCCTGTCAAAGCTGTTTAAGGCCAGTTTACATGTCTACCACTTTGTAATAGATATCTTTATGAAGGATACTCTCCTTAAATACACGTTAAAAACCAGTCTTTATGCCACCAGGAAAAATCTTTTTTTTTTCTCCTACGCTACAATTCCATTTGTCAAATAAATGCTTTTAGAGGCCGTATAGACAGAAGGTTGTAATCTTATCGCTCTTGAATAAATGTTAAAGTGGACGAACGTGTCGAGACTTCTGTTTAACATTTTCTTTTATTCAATGCGTATGGTTACATATTTATATCTCAGATAACATCATTGTTCAATTCTGAGATCCATTCAGTCACAACATTATCCTCCATTAAAAGATATAGTTAAATATGGTCACCGAAATATGGTTTCCTTAACAACGAGCTATCATAACTTATATCTTTTATGAAGAAGAAAAAACAGTGAAAGATTACTACATCTGTTTATATAAGTTATATAATTTATTAATTATTACTAGACTGAGCACTTTTGACGACTAATGTCAATCCTCAGCTACCCTTCCTAATCGCCAACTCTTTTCTTCAATTGCATTTATTTACAGTTCATTTTTGAAAATAAGTGTGAAAATAAAAATATAAAGAAATCATATGCTATAAGCAATTTTAAATCAAATATAATTATTTATATTAATTTAGATTAATAAGCTTTGTGAGTTTATATAATTTGGTCGAATAAACCGAAATTGTACTATATCTTGTATACGGGTTGTCTCAACTCCACATTAATTTCTTTGAGACATGATCAATGTTTTATAACAATAGTAGTTGGTAGGGGAAAAAAACTGGCTATAACACCAAAATGCAAAGGGTAAGATTAAATGTAGCTAATTCTAACGCTATTGGGTATTCTGTATTTATACAAATCAAAAAAGTGTTCAACTTTTGAATTGAAAACTATGATTTGGAATATATTCTTATCAAAGTTCTTCAATGATATTTTGTGTTTGAATAACAGAGAGTGTACCATTTATATTTCAATACAAGCTAGATTTTTTATCCATTCGGTAAAAAAACATAATTTTTCAATATATAAAAAATATAAAAGCAAGTAAAAATTCTATATGTATACAACAAACTAACAAATACCAGTATTAAATTTTAGTAATACAAAGTGATGGTAACAGTACATTTTACTAAAATAAATTATATTTCATACCATCTTTGTAAGAAGAAAGGGTAGAATTATGGGTTTGAAGGGTGGTATTCCGATGGGTATGAATTTAATTTACAACTCCAAAAATATCAGATATTATAAAAAATAACTTCAAAGATTGGGTTCCAAACAAGATTGTGCAATCGGTTGTTTTTCAAAAATAGTAATACGCTTATTGAATATTTTGTATCTATTTTATGGGAATCGGTATATTAGATAGTACTTCTGAGATGCCACAGTGTTCTATTAAGAGAGGATCTTCAAATAATGATAGATAGTCAAAATAGCTTCACACCTGCAAAGAGGGTATTCTTTCTGATTGAAGAGGTGACTGTGTGTATGCCTGGTGTGACCGATCTTTAATCCATTCATTATACTCATAACTGCCTTTTGCCTGCGATATGCTCGTTTTATTTATAACACTGGGAGTGATTTTACGAAGTTGTGTGGTTGTTCCAGCTAAAGTGTAGTCATTGGTTCGTGTTGTACCTAATTTAAAAACTGCATCAAATTATAATAAAATTATTAATTCAGAATAGAGTTTTGAACATACAGATATAAATGTGAAAAAGAATTGACAACTTGTTTTCTATGCTTATTCTTCAAAAACCATTGTTTTAAATAATGAGAGTCTTAAATAGTAATGTACTTATTACCTTCATTATAAAGTTTACTTATTACTTTCTTGCCAATATTTTTTGCAATCAGTGAAACATTAAAGCAAATATGCGAAGCTTCTAAAATTTAATCTGAATCCTATTTGCAAAGCGAAATTCTAAGGAAGGAAATTTCTTCTTCCTTTTCAAACCAATCTATCTGTCGTGATACACAAAGATTAAATACCACCTTGTCTTCTTGGCAACTCTTCTAAATGAAATATTTAAAAAAAAAATAACTTAAATCTTCAGCCTAAAATTTAGCAACGGGAAATAACTTTCTTCTCTCAAGTCTGTCGGTAGAATAATTTTAGTATTAATAGTTTCATTTTATAATATGATAAAAAAAATAACCAATAAATTGAAACAAACATTAATATATATTTGAAAAGGTAATATAATTTGAATAAATTGCTAATAAGAAAGTGGAAGGGGTTTCCGTACAGATATTAACTTCATTTTCCCTTAAATTTCTATTCCCTCCTTGTTTTCTATTTTATTTGTTTTTAATTTATTTTTTACTAGCAAACGTACCCGTCTTTGACGGAATCAAAAATTCTATTATACTTGGTATTCAACAATATCAATTATACTATTATACTAATACTATAATTAGAAATTATAGAATAGTAGAAAATACCATTATTAGTACAGTGTTAAACAATTGCCTCTGTATACACTACATTAGCTGTCTGTCCTTCAGGTTCACGGAAGAACGAACAGTTGGAACCTCTGACTCTTGAGCAAGTAAACTATAGTTGACCATGTGAGAAAAACTTGGTCTCGCTAACTTGAATTCCTGCGTTAGATAAAGTCTCCCTTGCGACTTAGTTGACGTCATTGCGAAATAGACTCTGACAGGACTTTGCAATCATTTCAACGGAAACAGACAGTGGCTCGGAATCAATGGTATGTGTGGTATACACACAGACTCCCCAATACAACATCCAGTCATTATGTCTGCCTCTATGGCATATCTGTGTAGAGCACGAACTCAGAGTCGTGTCCCGTAGCACATTTCCCGGGGCACTCATGTTTCGTATCATGAAATTTGTTACTGCTACTAAATTGCAACATGATTGGTGCTCCTACTTTAAGTTTTTACTCATGAGCAGGCAGTCTAGGAGAAATAAATTCAGAGTCAAGAAATTCAATTAGATAATGAACTGCTTCTTCATCACTAATCCAATCACTTTACTGACTTGTAAGTTCTTTCCTCGGTATGATATAGCGTAAGAACTTGTTTGTTGATTTTTCCTGCCTGTTCATATTAAGAGTTGAGAATTGTTCGTTTACAAAACTATTTATTCGTAATAGATAGTACATCCTCAACTCTGGAAAACACCTTTTCAAAGATGTCAAATACGCAATATGCTATACGTCAATACGCAAATGCTCCAATAAAATTAAAATCAACTAACAATACCTACTTGCCACACCTGTGTATTTTCAAAACAAACTTGTCTGTGAAGTTAGGAAAATACGCTTGAAGCCCTATAACTTCGCTTCTGTACTGAATTATGAATCTATTTAGAGCCTGTATTTTAAGTTAGGCATACACAAATCCAGTGTCAAAGTTTCAGCTTGATATATCTTATGTTGTCTGAGTTTACTTGTGACAAACATTTTTGCTTTAAACATCCATAACTTCACTTCTACGCTGAATTTCCAATCAATTCAGAGCCTATATTTTAAGTTAGACCTACTCAAATCTACTGTAAAAGTTTCAGCTTTATATGTCCTATGGTAGCTGAGTTTACTTGTGACAAAGTTTTGCGGACAAACAGACAAACCGACAGACAGACAAACCGACAAACCGACAGAAATTATTCTAAGGGTGGATTCGGTTTCTCCAATGTATGAAATGTAAAGAATACTTGAAATGAGTCAGTTCTAAGCAATGTACAGACAAAATCATTATTTTATTTATGAAGATTTACAAATATTTTTTAAAAAGATATTACTTTGGATCGAAAATTCACTGTCACATAACATAACTGATAATAATGATGAAGTTAATGAAATTATGCTGAAGCTTAAACCCATAGAGTTTATATCCAAAAGTTGTAACAATTTTAGTCAAATGCTCCTCATCTACAGCTTAATGCAATAAACAGTTTGGTGTCACACTAGACTTAAACTATTTGGAAGGTATTGATTGAAATGTTTAGAGTATGTGTCAAGAGACATCGCTTACTCCACACGCAGATAATACAAATTATTTATTTGTCTCTATTTTATTCAATTTTTAACATTAAATTGCCAGTTTTTTATCATAAGGTGTTTAATAATAAGTTCTTTACTATTCAAAAGTTTTATCTTTAATAAAGTTTTAAAGATAAAACTTTTGGACAGTTATTATTTCATATCCCAGAAAACATCAAAACACTAATTAGAAAATTAGAAAAGTTAATAAGAAAAGAAACTAACACAAAGGTGCAAAAAGTGTTTAACGGAATATATATATATATATATATATATATCAGTTCACAAACGAAGAAAAGCAACACACAGAGAAAGAGACACACTTACAAACTCAAATTTTCGGATGATCCGTCTTCAGGAGAAAAGAGAGAAAGGGCGACCAAGCACGCCGGAAACACAACGGCAGGAAACCCAGCTTTCCGGCGTGCTTGGTCGCCCTTTCTCTCTTTTCTCCTGAAGACGGATCATCCGAAAATTTGAGTTTGTAAGTGTGTCTCTTTCTCTGTGTGTTGCTTTTCTTCGTTTGTGAACTGATTTGCGTCCAGTTTGGATCGTTTTTTCGAATTTTAAGTGGATATATATATATATATATATATATATATATATACATGCTTTATTGAACAAGACTGAGTATTTCCCGTCTATGAGCTTCTTCTAGTAAACTTCGATTCGCCTAAATATAGCTAAATATAGAAAATACTCAATCGTGTTCAACAAGGCATCCATATCCGAAGGACTGCTACCAAGGAAACACTCGGTCGTGTTCAACATAAACACGTGAAATAACAATCAATGATCAAAACACAATATGAAATGAAAAAAAAAAGACAAATCTTTCAGCTACAACAAGCTGTCTTCGTCAGAGTCAAATAAACAACTGAACCCAACTTCGTAAGAAAAACATGGGTTTTTTACTCTGACCAGGACCTCTTGTTACGGTTGAAAGATCTTAGTCTCTTTTTCGCATTCTTGTTGTGGTTTGCCATTTTTTTATATATATATAGCCAATTCGATGAAACGATTCTTCATTCTTCAAACTGAATAAACTAGGATATTCGAACGAACATATAGAAATGAAAACACTGAAACTCACTACTGTATTTCAAAGTCCTCGTTGTCAGGAATAGATGTAAATCGCTCCAAAGGCTGAAAACGGCTGGCTTGCGTTCACAAAGAAGCACTCCAACAATGTGGTCAAATTTCGGAGGGAGGGGAGACACGGAAGATAAAGAAATAAAAGATAAATAAAGATTAAATGAATGATAATGTTCAACCAAAAATAAAATTAAAAACTATTAACAACTTGTAAAAAACCAAACTAAAACAAAAATAACAATAAAAAATGAAACTGAGTAAGTAAAAAGGACTAAAATAAATTAAAGGAACAATTAAGGATTGAGATTAAGCCCAGGAGCAGTCTTCTGTGTGCTAGATCCTCATAATTATGCAAATACATATAATAGTAATTTAGTCTTTATCATGAATCAATCGAAGTTATAGGTTATTCATGATTTTCATAATTAGTTTACCCTTGAGCATTTTTTTGTTTTCCCTCAGATAAATTCGTTAAAAGAAAATATTCCAGGTGAAGAATATGAAATATATGTGCAACTGCATTCTACTTATGCCTTGTTAAATTTTTGTGTGTGCGGTCTTACCTTTCCGAGGAATGGAAGGCCAGGTTTATAGCGCAGCCTCATTTCTGCAGCAAACCTGAGTTCTACGTAGTGCTCTTCAGCAATAGGCAGTTCAGGAAGGGCAGGATCTTTGCTCCCTCTGACCAGGGATATGTTCAGTTCTTTCCAGAAAGTGCTACCTCCTGACTCAACTTCCAGTCGCCACCTTCCTAATCTTGCCCATTCACTAAGCAGTGTCTCCAGCCTTTTCACTCCTGGAACCACAACTAGATCTCAAGCAAACGCAATTTACATTTAAAAACAAAAACAATTGTTTGTGCTGTTGGTTGTTTGTCCATGTAGTACATACATGGAGAACACTTAGTACATCTACAAAATAAACCTTTATAAACTTATATTAATAAATAAACTTAATATAAACGTAAATAAACTTAGAAATAAATATATCCCACAGATTCCTATTATTCACTGGCATGGACAACTAAGGTATGGATTAAAAACTTGGATGAAGCTCTAAAATAGTTGGAATATTTTTAAGTTACGATGAGTAAGCACAGAAATACTGAATAAAAAAAATCTAGAGTGGCCTACACGAAACTTTACTATAATTAATCATAATATCATACTTCATTCCTATATAATGTATAATGTCCCATTTAATCATAGTATAAATGTCTAAATATGAGAGGTTTATTAGACTTTCATTCTTGGAGGTAGTACCGATAGTGATTGATCCACATTTCAATATATATGCTTATTTTTATATATCACTACACTGATGCATATAGTATCCTTAGTATAACTACAGCAGTATTAACATTTTTGAAAAGCGAAAGTGTAGATTTCGTGTTAGGAAATAATCTCTTACAGGAGAACATGGCTTTTGCTCTAACAGCAAATGGATCTCTTACGTGGTTTATCAAACCTTCTTCTACTTTGAAGATTTAAGGCAAAGTTTACCATGTAAAACTTGAAAATATGTTTATTTTATTTGAAAATATCAAACAAAATGTAAGAAAAAATGTTGTTTTAAGATAACTTTAAATTTAAGATGCAGGATAATTTATTTAATTTTTTTTAAAGAATGTTTTCAATTTTAAATTATTAATTTTAAATTATATATCAATTTATATTATTTAAATTATTTTTACATTTTTGATCTTTTATAAAATTATGATACTAGAAATTTTATGGTATACTAGTGTTTTTAAAAAATCCCTTTTCTTTCCCTTTTTCTTAGAGTAAGCAAAACTGGCTAATTATAATATATATTTCTCAATATACATTTAAAGCAACCTAATAACAGAGGATAACACTCAGTTTTTCACCTCGGTTTCACCTTTGCAGATGACACAGCAATCCTATCAAGTGACTCAGATATTCTTCTTTCCACTTAATTCCTCCAAAAACATTTACTCGATCTGGAATCTTGGTGCCAGAAGAAAAGAATCAAATTAAACACAGGGAAATTCATTCATATTAACCTTTACACTAAGAAGACAAGGTTATACTCCTGCCTATATAAACAACTTTCCCCTCTCAATTGCTAACCCAGTGCAATATCTGGGGATTTACATCGACAAACGACTGACATAAAATTCACATACAAGACTGAAACGACAGGACTTAATAAGACGATATAAGATGCTATCCTGACATTAAGACAAAAGATCAAATTTGGTTCTATACAACAAAACAGTGATTTATAGTACAATTCTTAAACCAATTTGGTCTTATGGGATTGAAGTCTAATGATAAATCAAGAATACAAATATCTTTGTACGCTTATCCAATAAGATATATTTACAAATATCCAAAGCACCCTCTTATACCATAATGAAAGTTATAAAAACACAAAAATAGGTTTTTGATGGTATTGAGACTGTGCTCCCTTAATGAATTCCTTAATGATGACATTAATAACATTAGGTCAATTGCCCTATCATTGAAATACCCTTCCTGTTATATTAACTTAGATTTAAAGGGTGCTAAAAAAACTCTCTCCAATATTTCAACAGAGCCCCGTTCATTGTCAAATTATATAGTTTTACCGTATCCTGAGTTATTAGACCCTCTTCCTAGCGTTGCTCGTAAACTTGATTTTAATATAGTTTTTCCTAATCGTAATAACAAAGGCAATATGTTAATAAAAAAAGTCTCCCAGGGAACTGGAGTCTGGTAGTATTTATAAAATCCCGTGCAAAAATTGCCATAAAATTTATATTGATCAAACTGTTAAATTTTTAAAAACACATATAAAACAACACCAAGTCAATGTAAGGAGACAGGAAAAAAAGTAGCACCTTATTATTGCATATAAATAATGAAAATAATTATATTGATTAGACCGGAGCTAAATTTATTACCTATGAAAAATTGGTGTTGTTAAGAAATATTATTGAATTCTGTTTGGTTAAATTTAATAGATCTAATATTACAAACATTAATAACGGGTTTTTCAAACTTGACTCAGTCTTGATGAGGGCAATAACCTCATCGAAGAGGGTTAACAGCTAGCAGATAGTTTTTTATTTTTCCTTATTGTTCTCCTTTGTTTACCGAAACATCTCTCCCTGGGTATCCTTGATCTTTCAAATCAAGATCAGTAAGTGTACTTCTTCGTTGAAAGTCACTTATATTCGTAAAGTTTTCTGTTCAGATTTTTTCTGTTCACTGTAATATTTTCGAGTACTTTCATGGCTTTTTGAATAAAGTTATTATGTGCCTTAAAGTATCTGACTGATAAAATTTTGGATCTTTAAAGATTTGGCACCTACAGAAATAATTTTTCTTTTTGTCACTGTCAGATTAAGAACGAGAGTTTGAACCAGCAATGGTCAAAGTGTTGTTGCAATATTATTTGTATTATTATATTGACGTTTACTATTGTCCAATAATTACCAATGTACTTTACTTAATTTGTTTCATTCAATAAATTTGTATAACACTGCGAATTTGACAACCGGTATCGCTAGTTTAGTATTATCAGTGAAATATATATACTATTTATATATTCTTATTTTTCTAGTGTTAAAATCTTAACTAAATCTAAGTAGTCATGTTTTGACCTAGTATTTAGTTTTATCTGTTCTCTATGAAAGAAATACGTAAGCCCCATCCACTCATTAATGGCTATTTGAGAAATTAGAGTACATGCAATAGAATTCTGTAGAGGCAAATATTTCAAATTGCTTAATTAAAAAGTAGTTTCTTCACCACCTTATTCTATTAAATATGTTAGGTTAGGTTGTAGTGGTAGTCCCACAAGAGAATAGGCCAGACCGAACATTGGTCTTTGTGATCCCACACAGCGAATATTCTACATTGGGAGTCTTTAGTTTGGCCTAAATCAATTGTATTTAGAATAGGGATCTTTAACGAGTACCGGACATCGTACAGGGCCGGATCGATGGTTTAACGTCCTCCCCCCCCCCCCCTCCTCTTGCACCATCGATGTGGCTTCCTCCTAATGCCTGCGTGGTTGTTCCCTCATGATATGAACTAAGAATATAACAATCGGGCGAATCGTTAACCATTCGTTGGAGGGCTGTAAGTTCACACAAGTCTTGTGCGGCTAATGCCAGCCTTTTTTCTAAGCTTCCCTTGAGGGTGAGTTGTTCCTGGGTTGGGGTCCGTGAGCAGAAGACCCGCTTGATCATTCTATGATCGCGGTCTGGGGACTTGTGGAGCTTGCACCTGTGTTTTTCAAGACTTCTCTATCGAGAAGTTATGTTTATGTTTTCCACTGTGGTGGAAACACTGAGGCTTTAGTTGCTTTCTTGGGATGCTGTGTTTTTAGCTAGGCGTCTTTGGGTGGAAAGTTTGTTCAGTTGTGTGCTCGTTTGAGGGGTAGGAGTCCCTAACATTATTTCTTCTTCCTATGAGAGCCTATCTTTCTTAAGACTTTGTCTCGCCTCTCAGTGGCATTTGTAAACTATTGCTGATATTAGGCCAATGGTTTATCCAGCTGCTGCTTGTTGGGGGCCAGTTATACCGGAGATAGGTTTGCTTTGATGGTCTCAATATGGTTTGCGGTTGGTTACTTCTTCTTTCTTCTCTCTATACCTTTTCTTGTATGTTTTACTCTTTCTCTAACTTACTATTTTTTCTTATTTATCTCATCTTCCTATTATCTGTCACTCTTACCTTTTTTTTCATCTTTCACCTGCAGTTCTTGTTGATCCCCTTTACTAACTAAACATCAGTCTTATAATGACTAAAAGGCTTATGTTTATAGCTTTCGTTGATGTAGATCGTGTTAACCTGCCTCTAAGAGGTCTACCTTGGGCACTTCATGAAGACTATCTGTTTTCCTCATTTGTGAGAATACAGTTGTCCTTTCATAACGTAGAGAAAAAGGACTCACGTTAAAAAATATAAACTTGTTCTGCTTCATCCTGGTATGATTGAAAGGTTGAGGTACACCAATAAATCAATACCAACAATGACATGCTCAGATTTTTTAACGTTCTACGTCAATAAATAGAGGGCAAGAGTGGGTATTGAACCTTAGATATACCAGTCCAGAGGGGAGCACGATTTCACTGGGCTACCCAGGCATCTTCTATTAAATAATGAACATGATAAGAAATGCTGCAGTGTAGAGAGCTCTGAATATATAATTGCTGAAACAATACCTTCATTTGGTTTTGGCACTGGAAACACTGTGTAGCTTCTTGCATACCAGCAGCTAAAGTTAGTCTACAGATACTGATATCATTCTTATTACACAATAGTCTTCCATTCCAATTTCAATATTATAAGAAATAGTGACAATTATATATCATTTTTGTTTATTCAAACAAATTTGATGGGGCCTTAAAATAACTCATATCATACCAAAAAAATTTTTGGAACGAAACAGAATTAAATAAATACTAAGGATGATATTGTTAAAAGAAAGTAAATCATAATTATGTATTGTATGTTAAATAATATTTTTTTTTATAAAGCTTAATCTGGAATGGTCTTCTCTTGGTCGAGGGTTTCAGTGAATACATAGACACTACCCTTTAAGTACCACTCAGAAGACTTTAATTGTTTGCGGATGGGCTACACTAAATTAACCCAAACTATCTCCTGTCAGCTAGACGTAGCTTCACTGACTTCTAACTAATCACCCTGTCTGACTTCAACGGTAGAAACAGTCCTCTTATTGAGGTGGATTTATTTCCAAGTTTCAAACGATTTGCCAACTTATAATAGTTTGAATTTTCTTTGTAAATCTTACTTGTTACTAATTATAAATCTTTTACTTCACAAAGGGAAGTATTTAGTGAATCTTGTCATTCTTTTCCAGTTCTTATCTCAACATGTTGTTTAAAAAGAAAACTATAAACATTTTTATAAACCACTCAGTAAGAGATTAGAACTCTTGTATCTGATAATACTTTAAAAAGTTTATTTTGTTCAGTTATTTTTACAAACAGTATTGGATTGATCAGGTTGGAAACTTGTCTCATGGCAACTTGGCCCTAAGCAAAGTAGACCCCTGGGACCCTTAGGGAAGTAGGCCATTGGGGCCCTGAGGAAACCATTGGCTCTTAGGGACCTTGGTCTACTTTGCAAGATTCGCAAAAAATCAAAGCAATAGTATAGTTCTTAAGATGTGTACCTGATTAATGAAATTAATACAAGTATGAATATTTTTGAACTTTAAGTATAAAATATATCATTCTATGAACCTGGAGATAAATATTTGATGAAACGTATTTAAAAAAAAAATATTGAGGTTACATATATTAAGAGATATATACTTTGCAAATGCATATTAATATAATTAATATAGATAAAATGAATTATGGTTAGCAACACTAAAAATGCTTGTCAAAGGAAAGGTTGTAGAAATACTTTAAATACTTCAAGAGTATTGAACAAAATAAAACACATGAGTAAAGCCTGTTCTTAATGTTGAGTAATTGTAATTGCAAAATTGATTTCGTTCCCCAGTTTTTTCAAAGGTATTATTTAAAAATCATTTGGACAAACTTTGTTTTTTTTTTGCTACGTTGATATTATGAAGTCTTCCAATGTTCAAGGATTTTCACCATTTCTACTCCACATTAGGATAGTGATCAGCAGTTTACTACTGTCCTAATTACAATGCTATAGAGATGAACTGAAGGCGCAACAGAAACAGGGCTCAAACAAATTCAGAGCAAAAGCCACAAAATTAAGTTTGTCGAAATTATTAGATCCTTTAAATAATTAGATCGTTTAAACGAAGCAAAGGAGAAAGTTTGCTAAAATACTTTATAATGATTATGTATGAAAGATGCGCATTTGTTAGCTCAGCTAAATAAAAGTAAATTACTCTTAAATAGTTCTTTATAACGTATTTTTACTTAATATTGATAGAAAATAATACAATTTTTTAGTTATTCATGTATTATTCTAGAAGTTGTGGATGTTGTTTCTCTCAGACAATATCTTTCGCGCAGTTTAGTACGATCATTAGCAAGAACTATCACTTTGAGTAATCAACTAAGATATATATACTTTATAGTATAAAGTATATATATATATATATATATATATTTTATAGTATAAAGTATATATATATATATATATATATAATTCACATAAGGGGTTATTGAGGATTTTGGTCATAAAACATACAACTCCTGTTCATCAGCCGACGTTTCGCCAAAAGTTGTTTGGCATTTTCAAGGCTAAAAAACAATTTATTAAACGACATAAGTAAAGCAAGATAAATACATCATCGGACACCATCCAACAGAAAACAAACGACACAAACAACAATTATAGTACCCAGAGAACCACAAAAGTATCATAAAATACATAGTGTTATTATGATTATTATTATTATAATAATAATAATATTAATTATTATTAATATAATAATTACAAACAGACATTTGTCGTTTAAACCTAATTGCGTATTATTAATTATTCAGAAGACCAAAAAACCACATTTTCAAAACAGCAAAAACAACAACAGACAGTAATAAACTGTTTTTTTTCTTCTGAATTTCTTTTAATTTTTGACTTTTTTTTTCATGGTTTTGTAATTTGCTGTGTTTATTACTGTCTGTTGTTGTTTTTGCTGTTTTGAAAATGTGGTTTTTTGGTGTTCTGAATAATTAACAATACGCAATTAGGTTCAAACGACAAATGTCTGTTTCTTAAATAATAATAATAATAATCATAATAATACTAGGTATTTTATGATACTTTTATGGTTCTCTGGGTACTATAATTGTTGTTTGTGTCGTTTTTTTTCTGTTGGATGGTGTCCGATTATGTATTTATCTTGCTATACTTATGTCATTTAATAAACTGTTTTTTATCCTTGAAAATGCCAAACAACTTTTGACGAAACGTCGGCTGATGATTAGGAGTTGTATGTTTTATGACCAATATTCTCAAAACCCCTTATGTGAATTGGAAATATCAGTGGTTGAGAAACTATATATATATATATGATAAAAGTATCGACCATGAAATAGAACCAAAATTAAAGTTTATCAGGACTCTGTCAGTTCTTCAAGTTCAAATTAAACTCTCATTGCCAACGTTTCAGATTTTATTTAAAAACTTTTTCATAGGCAAAAGTATAAAATTTTGAAACAGAAAAACTAAGTATTACATTAGAGATTTTTTTAAAAAGAATAATAGTCTGTGGATTTAATCAACTGTTTAGTTTGAATGAATGTGACACTTTGTTCACTTTGTTGAGAAGAGAAGCTCTTCTTTTTTTTTACTTTGTTTACTCTCTGATGAAATAAAGTGAAAGGCCTCAGGGTATTTATTTCTTTTGCTCTCCTTTTTCCTTGTGGTTTGGACTTCATATATATATTAATATCAAACAATTAAAAGAAAAGAACACGAAGAAACAAAATCAAAACTCACTTCAACATTTCGACCATGTCGTCATCAGGAGGAGAAGAAGAAGAGTTCTGCTCGGCTGACAAACAGCAATTCACTAACCAGCCTGTGCAGTTATGTGATATGCAGTATTGCCAATTCTCAAAAAATAGAATAACTAAAAAAAAAATAATAAAATGATACAAATAACAAAAAATAAAAATAAAGCATAGCAATAAGAAACAAAAATAAATAAAATAAAAAAAATATATAATAGAATTAAAAAAAAATAACGGTTTAGATTGTGATCAGTTTTAGAACGAGACTTAAGGCAGCAAATGTTGTTTCTCGAGAAGCTCTTAAATTAACAGGGGGTTTAACATCAAGGCGGTAACATCGTTTGATGATTTGCCCCAACGGAATGTTTCATCTTATGTATAAATATATATATCCATTCCTAGACAGATGTCGAAATATTAAACTGAGTAGTGTTATAATTCACTTTTGCATGATTTGTCTCATTGTTTTCTAGAAACTACTTCTCCCTTTACTTAGAAAAATACACATGCTGTATTTATTCTCTTTATTTTCTATGTGCGTTTAAAAGTGTGGGAAACCAAAACGTCCTGTTTCAAAACAAATCGGTTGAACAAACAACTGCGTAGATATATTCAATATCAAGAAAGCCATCCATTTATTCTATACACGCTGTATCAGATTTAACTTTATGGTCTGTAACATTGCTTTGCAACATTGAATACGGAAAAACTATCCACAAACTAAATGCTTAGTCATATATATATATATATATATAGATAAATGAAACGATTCCACCAATTAAATAAACTAACTTCACAGAATGAATGCATATAAAATAAATCACAATTTTGTTTTGTAAATTTGGAATATATATGTATATAATAGCTCACCGACCACTTTGTATACTCGTGGTTCGGTTAACCCTTTCACGTCCCCACAATTGTATTTCTTCTTCTCCTCTAATGATGATCGTAACAAACCCAAAATTATCAAGGTCGTTAGTACTGGTCTCTTTTTTGTATTTTATGGTTTTAACTTGAAATATATAATATATATATATATATATATATATATATATATATGAAGATTTCACATAAACACGTGAAATAACAATCAATGATCAAACCACAATAAGAAATGGGAAAACAAGACTAAGATCTTTCAACCGTAACAAGCGGTCTTCGTCTTCAAACGAAAGTTTGATCATTGATATATATATATATATATAAGGATGGCTTCATTAATAGAAAATGATATTACACTTGTTCACAAAAGCGTACCATTGTACAAAATGCACTCTTGTAATAAAAACATCTAGTGTATCAACATTTAACTTTACTAAAAGCTACGCAAACGTATTAGATTCTTTGACAATCAATTTAATTATCTGGTATGTCTTAATATCACTATCGTGTCGAGGTTTTCTCAAATTATATAAGAATATTATGTAATATATAGTAAATGGTTTATTTAGTTTAATGTGTTAATATCCAATTATAGATAAAGTACAAAAATATCATATTTATTTCTAAAGGTGAAATATTGTTCTTTCTTTAAGAAAAATAATTCCTCTTATGGAGTATTGAAAAGGTTCTATTTCATTTTATGACAGTACGGCTACTGTTTGTAAGTCAGTTCTCGTATAATATTATAAAACAGCAATTTATATTTGATAATATCATACTACGAATAGTTCATGTGCTTAGAATATTAGATGAACAATATTACAATAAAAATGACAAAATAACTATGTATAGTATCATGAGAAGTTTTAGGTAAATATGGATCAGAAAGACCATAACACAAAAGATCAGTTTCAATAATTTCGTTAAGCAAATTAGACAAATATTTAAGGGTAAACGAATTACTTTGGACTTCTTAGAGATAACTTTGATAGCTCATTCACTCTATCCATTTGGCAGTCATATATAGTTCTTTTGTTTTGTTTAACGCAAAGAATATTTTGTATAAACATATATTTTAATGGGAGTGTTGAAGTGGTTTTAAATGATCATCTGGATTGGAAGATATTTGATTTTACAAAAGGAATCCAGTTTTGTATCCTGATACTATAAAATTAATAATGAAGCTAGTAAAAACAGGTTAACTTCTATATGGGTACATGGAAACAAAATAATACAGGGGAGTGAGGCACTAAACCGTTAGGAATAGATTGAAAAAGATGAAGAATGAATGAAGAATAAAAGCAAATAATAATGGTACAACAACCATGTCTAACTCAGCTTGAAATACTCATTCCCACTGAAGTTGCATTTATAAGAAAACACTATATCTGTAAAGTGAAAATAATAATTATATGTAGGTATACAGGTATGTATAAGGCAATATGCCGAATAACCTGTACAGCTCATCTACAATATAAGAACCATTTCCAGTATAATATCGACTTATACTATGAAATAGGTAGACAACAAACTCAAACACACACACACACTCTCTATCACACACATACACTCATATACAAACATACAGACATATTCAATAATGGACTCAGAGGATTATACATACGAAAGCATGCAAATTCGTCAAAATCGTGCAATTCAATTTTTTCACGATTGTTATGTTTAATTTTAGCGAACTAATAAATGATTACTAATTTACTTCTAATTTCGCATTTTTCTCTCATTATATTTCCTTAAATACTTCTTTAAAGCAAATAACAAACTATCAATGAATGTAACCTACTATTTGAATCTCTTAAACTGAGCTCTTAAACTATTTGAATGTCAACTGAAGTGAGTAAATATTATTACTAAGTAAATAGGTAGTTGGCAGGATCTGGCTAACTTTTCAGTTTCTGAACTTTATCGTTGGATATTAAGATCAATTGTGGTGATTTATATTGGAACTTTCCATCAATACCTAATATTTTGTATAAACTATCAGATATAATAGTTTTTTATCAAAGCATTAATTACTTATATATAGTATTACAGGGTTAATGGCAAAAAGGTGGTTTAAATATAAAATTGGTGTTTTTGAAAACCAAAGCTCATCAAAATTATACAATATTGGCATTGGAGGTGTAAAAAGCTTAATAGAAAAAGTTCTGATCAATCGAAATGGTAAACCCGTAAATGCACGTGAATATCTTTCCCGTGAATTGTTATCTAATAGGAGTGATGATAACATACTTCATAACATGTTATTATTGTAACATATTGAACAATGCAGTTTACAAAATTATGACCGCATTTTGAAATGAAGCATTAACAAACCTGTTTCAATTTTGTTCAAAAAGGCATGAAAAAAATGTCAAGATGAAATATATTCACAAAAATATAAATTGATCTTAATAAAAGGTGATGTAAAGTGGACACGTATAACATTTAACAGTCTTTTCATAACCAAGAGTGGGAAACTACATATATTTGCTGGACAAATGTCTTACCTGTTGGAAAGCAATTGCCCCTAGAATGTATGTAGACAAATTATCAAAAGTTTGGATCTCATTTTGATATCAAATACTGCAAAGGAGTGAATATAAGACGCCTATACAAATGTTTATAATCAGGTTATAAAAAAGACTGATTTTTAACATTTGGCATAAAGAAAATGTTATGAGTATGGATATCACAGAGATTGCTTTATCTAACATTACTAGAAAAATATTAGACAGTTTACCTTCAACATTGTGTTGAAAACTCGGTTGACTTATACTAGAGTCTTATCAATACTTCTATAATATCCCAACCGTATTATGTTTTCGAATTAAATGAAATTGAGTAACTACTTTTCTATCAGCAATTTATTTCAATTCCTGCAATAAAAATTTGATAAAACAATCAGTGCTATTCATTTTTAACACAAAATAATACTAGTTTAAACGATTTAATGATAACTACTGACATTTGATTGTTAAAGTGTATAAGAGTTAGTAATGATGAGACTCTACAAAGTCGAGGAAGTACGGACCAAAAGACACATTGTTGTATCTAAGCAATAATACCAAGTATCAATTGGATTCTTCTCTAGTCCATATAGCCTTGTTAGGAGCTAAAAAAGATGAAAGCAAATTTTAAAAGATCCCCAAAATAAAGTAGTGAAGGAATTCAATTTTTTAAAATCGTGGCGTGGAGTTTCTAAACAGTTGGTCTTGGCTTCCCAAGTACATTGATAGTGTAATAATTTCTATATGGCGAAATTTTGTAACATATATAGTAGAGATTTAATTTCAAAGACATTAATTTCAGCTAACAAGAGATATTGGGAACCTTCCTTATAGTTAAAAGAAAAAGTGGAATCTACCATATGACAGCTAATTTCATTGTAGTTGGACAGTTTAAAGTGGAGTTTTTGAAGCAATACTTTTATTGACTAAATGTCAATATATTTTTATAACTTCTAAAAATATAAGCAGGGATTTTATCTACCATTTTTAAGGATTCATGATCAATATCAGAGATTATTTATCTTATTTGAATGGTGACACCCAGTCAATCTTTCTGTGTATAAGCAAAGGAGTGAAGAACAAAAGGAGTAAACAGTATAGTTGAAATTTCATGTGACCCTCAACTCGTAGTATGTTCTTGTCTATACGACTTATTATGCTTATGATTTGCACATTTGAGTACCCATAAAATTAGTGACGGGCTCAAATCCATGGATAATATGTTCCACTATATATTTACATAGCAGGCTCATCTGTAGGTGCTAATATAATATTTCACGAATAGAATGAAGTGCAAGCTGATGATAGCTCAAAAAGGCCTGACATTGAAAGAAAATCAACCATGTTATTATTCAGTAATTCATTATTCTATTCCATTTGTATTCTTATTCTATTTCCCAGTTTCATTTTTACTTTACTATAAGTAAAGTATAGTGATCGTGAAAAAATTCGATCTCGAGATTTTGACGGAATTACATGTTTTGAGGTCCCAGAAGTCGTTTTATGAAGTTTTTTCGATGATGTCTGTGGGTGTGTGGGTGGGTGAGTTTGTTAGCATTGCTTCTTACCACGCTACGGTCCAGAAACTTTGATGGATAAAGTTGATATTTTACACAAAAATAGGCCCCATAAAGACGAAGATCCCTATTGTTTGGGAAGAATTATGCATGATGGCAAAGTCACTTTTTTTGCCAAAAACCGTTTTTTAGAAAATATTTATTTCTCTTAAACTGATAACCCTACAGTTTTCAAATTTTGACATTATCGTTAAGGTTACAAATGAAACAAACGAAAAATATATTCAGAATTTTAAAACAACGGAAAATATTTTTTTTTCAATAATATGTAAAATTTTTCCTTATAATTCAATCTCAAAGCTTGTGAGAGCGATACAAGCATAACCATTTGACGGATCAAAATTAAACTATGCTTAAAAATAGAACATTGTATGGAAAACTATTTGAGATAATTTTTTTCAAAATTACATTCACCAAATGGGCGTTATATTAAAATTTTTGTATTCAGAAAATGTTTTTTGACGCTAAACCGCTCATTAAAAAATAATACAAATTTGATCAAAAATGGAACGAAAAATTAGCAATTCATAAAAAAAATTCATGAAGTTTTAATCACGAAAAAGAGCAATAACGCTATAAAAACTGTTTGTTTATCCTAGACTAAGAGATCACCTGCTATACTTGTCGAATTTTTGATATTTTTTTTACAATGTTTACATTGACTTAGAAATTTTTTGAGTGAATCCACTGAGATAAAATTGATATTTATAAAGGAACAATTTAAATAGTTTATTGACTTATACGAGATGTAAGAGGAATAATATTGTTACATGTAAAAAAATCACCGCCAATAAACATAAATAAATTACCTTTGTCTTCCATGGCATGATGGATTTGTCTCATAAAATGCTTTAATAAATCTATATATTGCACTCTTGAGCAAAACTTAATATCAGTTACAATTACATTATCATTGTGAATGTAGCACCTTTCCATGCTATTTAAATGCGATGAATGACTCTTTCCTCAAGAAAGAGGACTTATGTTTGTTGAGAAATATCCAGTTTTTTTTACAATCCTAGTCTAATAGTTCATATTTATTATTTTCAAAAATTAGAAGCTCCCAACTATAAAAGATTTAAATTATATTGAATAGCTGGCTTTGACTTCGATTTGAGTATGAAAACTGGCTAATTACTAATATATTTTTTCTCAATATACATTCATAGCAAAGTTATAACAGAGTACAGGAGGCAGGAAAAGGATAACACCCACTCAGAAAAAATTCGTATATATGATATTTGATAAAGGGGAAGGAAAATGATTTTATTAAATACTAAGAAGCCATAAAATTCCCAGTTTAATAATTCTATAAAAGACCAAAAATGTAAAATAATTCAAAATTGAGATCTTTCGTTTAGAGATTAATAAATGTAATTATCGTACATCTTTAATTACAAGTCATCGTAAAACAACATTTTTTCTTCGCTGTATATGATGTTTTTCAGAGAAAAAAATGGTATTTTCCTGTTGTAAATTTGAAGATTTTACTTTAATATTCAATGTAGAAGGATGTAAAGTAAACGATGTAAGAAATTCACTGGCTATTTGAACAAAAGCCATGTTCTCTTGTAGGAGAATATTTCGTATCAAGAAATGTTCACTTTGGTTTTTCAAAAATGTTATTACTGCTGTAGTTATACTAATGAAATTATTTGCATCAGCTGTGTGATGTACAAAAATAAGCTTATATATTGATATGTCCTTCAATCAATATCTGTGCTACCTCAGGAATGAAAGACTAATAATCATACCCCATTTAGATGTTTACGTTATGCTTCAATGAGACGTTATGTGTTATATACTCAAGAAATTTGATATTAAGTTACTTATAGTAAAGTGGAGTGTAGGCCACTCCAGATTTTTTTTATTTATTTTTGTATACATACTTATTTTATTTATCTTCTACCTTATGACGATGTAACAGAAATATGAAATATCCTTCAGAACCTCCACTTGTTGCTCTTACTCCTGAATTCCTTGTGGTGCCGAAAATAATATCGTTTTTTTGAATGATAATTATTAATTTTTAAATCATAGTACTAATTCTAAAATACAACTAGGATCTTTTAACGAAAACAATTGTTCCTAAGATATTATTTTTAACTTTGCTACTTTGAACAGCACATTTAGGAAAGACACGTCAAAAAATTGTAATAGATATATTTATCAAACTAATAAACTAATATTAACGGTATAACAAAAGATACAAGTAAACTTTTTTGACTTATTAAAGGAAAAATCTCTAAACATGAAACACAAAATTAGATTAATGATACGTCCATAATAGTTGGAGAACGCCATAGATTCAGTACAATTCACTACAGATATATTATCAATAGACGTTGTATGATAGGTTCAACACAACCAATATATACCACACAAAACTAAGATTCATTTTATCCAAAGTTAAAGTAAATTTAATTCAAGATAAATGTTTAACGAGGGAAAACATGGACAAGTATGAATGCGAGACTTCTCACATATAAATTATCAGGAAAAAAAAGTAATATTTGATGAAGTAGACATTACATTATAAATTATAGAAGTCTTCAATTAATACAAATATTTCCACAGATTTACATAAACATTAACTTGCAGCCCTTCCCAACTTCGCTTCTAAAATAATAATTTAAAATTCTATACTGCACCAATTAATTCTCATAACCAAAACAATTACAACAGAACAGGCATACTACAAACAAGAATTTTAATAATGAATTATAATTTAGTTTGATCATGTTAATCAAACCTGTTTCAAATCTGACCCACGATAAGTAAGGAAGACTAATAGCAGTTTTATTATATACGACAGCTGCTGCCTTGGCACGTACTTAACCTCATCAAAATGGCACAGTCCAGAATTAATCGGCCAGATGCTAATTCCTTCGCTTAAATGGTCTCCAGAAGACTCAACAATTCTAATTAGGTAGTGTAAAAGGCTAAGCAGCGTGGATGAACAGAGAGAAATCTCTTTGTATGTACACCAAGGTGGTGTCAGTACTTCTAGACACAGCAAGAGAGGTTGCTGGTGAAGAACAGTTGTTTGATTGCAAGAACGTAGCAATTGTTTTGAATTTCCTATAACATTTAGACATTGATATATATATATATATACATAATATATATAATATATATATAAATATATATATATATCTTCGCTCTTCGCTCTTCGCTCTTCACACCTCCTGATGACGACGATGGTCGAAATATCGATGTGAGTTATGTCTGTGTCTTTCTGTGTGTTTCCTTCGTTTTGAATTTATTTTATTTTAAAAAAAGTCCGCTGGACCTTTTCTTTTAATTGTATATATATATATATATATATATATATATATATATATATATATATATATATATATACAAAAGTATAATATTTTCCTGACTACAAGAAATTCAGAGACAATAGCAAGAAGCAGAGGCTCCGGAGGGTTATTTATATTACTATTACGCCGTCATCAGGTCGAAAGATAAATAATAACAAAAGCAAATAATATATATATAATTAGCAATTAAATAAAACAGTCGAAAAAACTTTTAAATAGAAAGTTTTCTTTTTATTTATATACACATATAATAACGTTATAAATAGAAAACACAAAAAGAGACTAACACATATGATTCTCGATCATTTTGGTTTTTTTGCCGTCTTCAGGAGAGGAGAAAACGGAAACGAAAAAGAAAAACTGGGCTAAAGGCGTACAAGTGTCTACCGATCGGTACAAAGTCGGTATATATATATATATAAAGAATTTTAAAAATTAAGTAAATTTAAAAATTAATGTAAATGGAAATAAATAAATGAATAATAATTAAACATATAAATGTTTTTAAAATAAATAAATAATAATGAATCGCAGAAGCAGATCTACCATCCAGGAAACAAATAAGTGCCCTTTCTGAAGCTGTGAAACTGGTATTAGCCTTGGCGTCCAGAATATGCCTCAGAACATGTACACGTGAACAGTCACTGAAACATTGTGAAATTAGTGCGTTTCTTGTGGTTTGTTATATGCGTTTTCTGCCAGGGAATTTAGTTCATTCAATTTGTGGAACCTTTTTATATAATTGCTTGTATATAGCAAGCTTTCAAGAGGCAGTTCTAAAAAATTCCAATTTTTAGTAATATAAAAAATAAATAATAAAAACAATAAATAAATAAAAATAAAAACAATAAAATATACTGAGAAAGTTCAACCATGTACTTATTGTTGAATCTGGAGTTATCTGCGATCAAAACGAAGACACAGACAAATGCAATAAAACAACTTTATTAACCCCATTCCCTCCCCATTATTGATGTCCCGCTGTATGGGAGAGAAAAGGTTGATAACCACTGTTCCAAGGCATTAAACCCATGTTGGTGTGTCCTAACGTAAACTTTATGCTGACATCCCTTGCATAAAGCCGCCTAAACACGTCGGCGACTCTTAAACTCCATCACACACCTGAATCATATTTAAAAATGTTCAGATTTATTAACTCCATAATTTAGATTGTGGAAGAGAACTAATTTATCAGTACAACTATAATCAATATCAGAAATGGGTTCATTATTTTTGATGAAATAATGGGTCCTTTCACTTCTTCCAATTAAAACAGGATAAATCTTTTACAGTGTCATTTCTGGACAAAGTATTTAAAGCAAATGATTTAAAGTGCGTCAAGCGATATATTGATGATAGTTGAAAGAGTTGCCCTCTTCTTTTTTTTTTTATCACCCCTTGAATTCTAATAATAAATGCTTTAATCGCTGTTCTGCATTAATCATTGATTTTTTTTTTTATAGTTATTTGAGTCTGGCTTAGAGATGGAGATGGGAGTTTGTGTAAAACAGACGATTTTGAAGTCAATGAAATTAGTCTAAGCCCGACTACAATAAATTAAAAAACAATTTTTTCTTAATACTAATTTAATCTGCTATATAAAATGAAAAATCAAATTATTTTTGGCAAACAGGGTATAAATAAACATTTTTAAACTAGTTTAATCTGTTTCAATATATAAAATGCAGAATTTCATATTCAACACCTCACTGGATTTATATTTATTGTTTAACCACTATGCTAACTGTTAATACTTTTAGCATAACGATGCGTGAAAGCTCATTAACTTCTGAGTGCAAAGCTTAAAGTGCGATGGAGTGATATGCAATAATCACTTCGTAGTAGTGAAATGTTACTTTAGAAAACAACTGTTGCAGGAAGTATTGAAGACTATTATACTATCACGATCAATATCATACATTGATAATAGAATGTTTAGAATTAGAGTCACATCTCTAAAATATCTGGAATATAAATCGCACATTCAGAAATTCTGGAGTTAGAGTAGGTCTATTCAAAATTATAGGAGTTTAGGGAGTTTAACGAATCGACTGCACATTCTTGGTATACAGTATTACTCTTACACCTTGGGTAAGACTGCCAGCGATCAAAAACATTTGTTCTAAGCAAATTTTATCCAAATGCAATCTGATACATTCAAAAACAAGACAACAAGACTTTGTCTAATGCCTCGTTGATAAATGCAATTTACCTCCTAACTGCTATAATCCATCAAAAGCTATAAAATATGCGAGGATTACTTTTACCGTTACTTACATGCCAATGCATTTAATAACTTAGCCTAATGAATAGTTTAATAAGACCAGTATAGATTATGCAAAGAGACCAAAGTGAATCGTTAAGAAGAAGCAAGCTTTGAAAGACATGGTCTTGTAAGCACCCACTGATCCTACACCTCACATTGCGAACTGATTTCAATGCACCATTCTTAAGCAATTTATCAAAACTTCCAGTAACAAAATAATCAAATAATACTGAAAGTAGTATTGATTTCTTTAAATAAAGAATCAATTTCTGCTTTAGATTGTGTTTGTATTAATACACTTTATCTTTATCTTCTTTATCTTTATCTTTATCTCTTTATTAATACACTGATAAAATCTTTATCAGTTTCAGCCATTCTTTTTATTACAGCTTTCAATAGGAGAGAATTTATATTTGTTTTAATAATTTAATAATGGATTAGTCTGATCGTGATCAATAATATCTTTAGGTTTAACAATAGCAGTAAGTACAATATGTGGATGACCTGTGTAGTTTTTTTTCCTTAAGAGGCATTACAGTAACCTTCTTTAAGTACTAGATATTATTTTTCTGATCTCTTACGTAAATCTTCAGATTTGTAAGCCATTGTAAATATTTAAATTCCAATTTAATTACCTTCTTGAATAAACTTAGATGTCCTCTTGAGATAAGACGGGCAAGAACTTATGATGGCCCGTCGTGAATTATATTTGAAGATAAAGTGCTTTTACTAAAACAACTCTGCAATGTTCTCCCCTTAAGCAGTATGGCCAAGAAAAGAGGATAGAGACAGAGAGAAAAAGGAAGAGATGGTTGAAGGGCGTGGGTGAGAAGAAATGAGGGTCGGGTAGAGAGCCACAGGAAAACCAAAACCGGTTGTCACGGTGTCAGAGAAAAATGGTGGTCGGGGGTTCAGAAATTGGTGCCGAAGGGGTGAAGATAGTTGCAGGGGAGCAGGAGTATACATTGTGGAAAAAAGGTAGATGGGTCTGATATCTGCTTGATTGTTTCAAGCAATTACAACAAACAAGTATAGTGAACATTCTAACGCTGTTATGAAGTGCGCAGGCCTCTCCGTCCCGAGCCAACATGGCCAACCCAGTTTGGCCTAGTTACAACCCATGCTATATTATGACAAATTAAACTATTAATATGCGTAGAGCAGACCATGAAATATTAATAAAACCAGAGCAGAATATACTAATTAAAACAAAAATAATTGAAAGAAAATAGGATAGGTTTGTGAAAGGTACCAAAAGAGACAAAAAGTGGATAAATCCAAATAATGTGAAGTTGTAATCAAATAGTAGGGCAATAGAGCAGAAGGAGTCTAAGAGTTGTATTTTCATCCGATAAGCAGACTCCTAGCAAATGAGCTAAGTGTCAGGAGCGATGGGTACAATTCGAGGGTCACTCTGAGCCTACCACAGCAAATATTTGAAGACACTCTTTTATGATTTTAAACAGCCAGCTTCTGTAAGAAATCAACAGTCCTTTAGAACGAAGTCACTAAATATTTGTTTAATTACTTATTCCTAGTAAGCTATTGAGAGGTTTTACGGAACAAAAAGAAAAGTAAAAACGTTGTCTCCTCGCACGTTGTCTGCTTGGTACTTAAGCAGACGAAAGCAGCTTACTCGCCTGGTGCAGCTCACCTCCGTTTATGCCATACCTCAACCCTTTTAATAGTCCCTATCTACATCCCTATCTATCTATTTTAATAACGCTATCTACAAACAACTGACTGCGTAGTTCTAAACATAATTCAACTTTCGTATTTATTGTATTTTTTTTTATTCTACTAAAATCGTTCATCTCTATAGACGTACAAAGCTAAATATATAAATCAGGAATGATATATTTTCCAATATAAACTTATTCATATATTGATGAAATTACTATGCCAGAAAATGACTCTAAAAGAAACATATAATTGTTAAAGTTGAGTTTTGGTTCCGCATGTATCAAAATTCTGGAAGAGGAGGTCCTAGGTCATCATCTCGTGATGTTTCACCAAGTCTTAGTCTGCCCTAACTGCAGAATAAATTTAAATTGATGTTAAACTATTATATTGAGTTATAAATACTTTAGGAATTTAATTGATGTAAATGTTGATTCTATTCTTTTATTTCGGAATTAAAATGTCCAGAGTATTTTCATAAAATTCATCTTCTTTTGTATGTGTTTACTGTGAACTTTGTTCTATAGACATAACAGCTAAGCTTGAAAGCCTTTTTTCGTGGCTGGTATTCCTTTGATAAGTTCTAATCCTCTTCAATGCTGAAAAGAATGGCTCTGTATGAAGAGCAATAGATGTTTTTGCTGAGTCCCAATTGCTCCCTGTAAATAGTTCTGGCATAGAATCAACAATATAATTCAACATGAACTCAAAACAATCTCAAACGGTTTTCATCAGAATTGCTAGATATATATTCCCACAACTCATTAAATAGAGTTATTCAGGAAGTTACCTTCATATTGCCTTTAAATAAATAGGACTGAGCTAACTTAGACATCTATGGCCACATCATCTATAGCTGACATTTAACTATACTTGGTTAAAATAATAATTATTATTATTAACCATACTTAATTTAATAATTTTTTCACTTCTTTAACTTTCTTTTTAAATAATTAATATACTTAAATAATTAGTTATTTATTATTTTTAAATAATAAATATACTTACGTAATGAGTAGGAGGATATGTTAAATAAAAAATGTGAAATTAGTTAAAATATCAGTAAAGCTCCTTTGTCTGATTTCTACGGATTTATAAATCATTAAGTATTTATGAATAAAAGGTGAACTAAAATACGGAATTAATAGTTATGAACATAGGAAGGTACAACATAATCTCAAGGGAATGAAAAACATTGTTAATGAAGTATTTAAATTAAAGAAGTAGCGTTGATATGATCTATGCAACTTCACGGTAGTAAATATATTATAGTTATCTGTTATGGCAACCCAAAGCAAAATTGGAGACAAAGCAATGCCATGGAGACATAGTTGTGCAGCCAAAACAGTAAAGTGGTTGAGGTAAATCCCTGGCGTACTATGTTTCTTTGATTGTATTTCCGAATTAAAGTAATCTTTAATGTTCACTTCTGTATGTTTAATTTTGTGGGTTCAGTTTCACATCTTTTTTGCAGACTATTTGCTTTACTTACATTTGCATGTGAATATTTTATTCACACACTCATTCTATTTATATAGAATATTTACGTAAAAATTCTTACATCAAAAATCAAGCAAAGATACTTAAAAAAAATATACATGGCCTACATTAAACTTTACTAGAAGTAAGAATAATATAAACTCGTCTGATAACTCGCAGAAAAGCTGCGCTAGAGTAATTTTGGACACTGCTGGATTTTATTTCCCTGTTTGAATAGATGAGAAAAAAAGGGCAATCGACTCTCTCCAGGCCTGTTCAATTACAACTTGGAAGAAGTTTTTAAGAAGTAGACTAGCATGAATATGGCTTTATGATTAACCGTGCTTAACTAAATATCTGAGGTTTGCAGATGATGTAATTGTCGCTACTTCTCATGCATAATTGCAAGAAATGCTTACGGAGCTGAAAGAACTTTATCAAGGAAAAGTACCTTTCCCATGCTTTCAATATCCCCCTTCTACTCCCCCATCAAGAAATACGAGGCTGTTAAACAACACACCAAGAACTATATGTCTGTCACTGAGATCTGTTAAAGGGTGTGATAAGCAGATTAGTACAACACTTTCACTGGATAACTATCCATCAAACACTGCAAAACAAATGCTTGATTTGCCATTAATTTTTTATCATTGATGTTTTAGTCATCTTCCATGTCATATTCACTCTTTAAATCTTAATTTTTTTTTTAAAAATTTTAAATAACAATTCTATTTAGATTCTAATAGAATAAATTCTATACACAAATTCTATAAGTACAGTAAGTTGATACGAGTATTATTCCAAAGAGAATTTCTATATACAGCTATATTGCCATTCAAAGTAATTAAAACTACTTAAATTTTTTTTGTAACATACTATTTTTAAGTTAATGTGATTGAAAAATGTTAAATTATTCTATTATAAGCGGTTAAGCAAAGAGAAACCAATATTTTTTAATAAATAAACTGCACCATATGACCCCCTCCATAAAAATTTCAACAATAAATGCATAGGTCTTGCTTCATATAGAGTTATTTTTAAGTATAATATGATTACTATACGTCACACGATGTGACTACAAGCATCATGTACTCAAGCGTTCAGAATCAAACATAAGACAATTTTTTTTACATTTTAACAGTAAATGACCTTTCCAGTTATTGTAAATAGTCGTGTTTTTTTTCAGTTAAAGCCACCATTAGTTTTATAAGAATCCAACAAATTATTACATTCCATAGTTAGTGGGCTAAAAAAAAAGTAACTTAAAATCATATACTGCGCAAAAATGTGACAATTACAGAATGTAGTATTGTCTAAAAACAATAAAAACTTCTATACAAAAATAATTTAAACAGATCAATCAAACGATAAAACTTGTGGCGGAAGGTTACTCTTTAGATTTTCCCAACACTAGTCACACTGAATTTTAAAAATGTCAACTTATCATCAAACATAGTGAACAATATGTTATAGTACTATATTAACTGGTATATGTATTTCAATAATAATAAAAAACATTTCAGCCATTTTCTTTCAAGTAATCAATTCTACCCTAAGCTTTGAGAACTGCATGCTTCTTTTGAAGTTTATATTCTTAAAAGTCTGTTAAAAGTCAGGTTTTTCTTTACTTTGATCAGTCGGACTTGGTATATAAAATCAGACCTGCTGTCATTACGTTTGATTTCGATTTATTATTTGTTGAATGCTATTATTAAACAAGACGTAGCGCAGAAATCACTAATGGATCTGTAGTTTTAAAATAACAAGTTGAAACTAAGTTGAACTTTCTTATGACTACAAATCAAATAATTCTTTCAGGAGAAATTATGAAAATTATTTATTTAATTGAAATAGTAATTTTATTTAATTTAATAGTTATTTAGTAAAACTTCCTATTTCTCCTTAACAAATTTTGCCTAAATAAGAAACAGCGACCTGATTTCACAACAAAAATAGTAGTTCTATGTACAAACATGAATTCATTACCCAGTGTCCAAGGAACAGAGCTGTCACGTATAATACTAACTGCTTGCAGCTCATTTACTTAACACTTCAGAAGCGTTATATTAACTTGCGAAAAATATCCGTATAACTACAATACTGCTTACTTTTATTATTTATTTAGTTTTACTAAAATAAGAAATTCAACAATATCTATTTTGGGTATTACAAGAAACCTAAAAGAGTCGTAAAAAACATCATTATACTAAATGATGATTATAATAAATTATAATAAATATATTATAATATATATAATAATATATATAATATAATATATTTCAGTTGATTCTATATTTCGTTTTTTTTTATTCATATAACAATCATGAAATCATTGATCTATATGAACGAGATACAGTATTATTAAACTGAAGGCCCGTGTCTCACTGGACTCCCGTGCACGGTGGCTATATATCACGTATTGTGATTCCCTGTGTTGTTTCTAAATTTGGCTTAAAATTTAATTTCATAATAAACTTTATAATTCTTCTTATAAAATATCTTTAAATTCGGTTAATTCTGTTGGTTTTGGGTATGATTTTCTGAAAAACATTAACCTCTTAAACGTCATTACCCTTCATTCACATAGAATGTGTTCATAGGTTTTCACCTCATACATACTGAGTCTGGATTGTTCATGTTGTGTTAATTGTAGCTTGCATTAGTAGTTATTAGGACACCATATTCGGGTTAATATTCCACGTATTCCTTTAAATCTATCCTGTAAATCTTTTCTTTAAAGATTTATTATTTTTTTATTAATTTAATTTCAGACGGAATGAGGTATTTAGACTAAATCAAACCCGTTTGTTCCACCCAAATTTTGTCTTCTTCCTTCTTGAAATTTTTCTTAAACATTGGCCAAACACAATAGGCTAAATCTATATTATAAGGGTATTTTTTTTAAAAAAAGATATAAATTTCACTCATGAAAAGGAGTGGCCAGTAGCCAATCCACAAACGTTTCGGTGCACACATAAATCATCAAGAAAACGTTAAAATGAACTTTTTTGGGCCTCAAGATTTGTAGATTCATCAGACTCTCATGATTCAATTATCATGATCACTATACTTACAGTAAAGTAATATACAAGAATCACCTCATGATTATATGTGCAACTAGGACCACAAATAGAATTTAATCACATGTTGGATGATATTATATACAACTAGAAATATTAATTTAAAAAATGTCAAATTACTTTTAAATCAGCTTTTCTATGATAAATGTCAAATACTAGTAAACCTAAAGCATTTATTGAAGTTGAGATATGTAGTATAAGTATAATCTCTCTCAGAGCTCTGATGTTTCGATTTTTAGATTATTTGTGATTCAATAACTAACAAGAAAATTATTTTATAATACAATCTAATAAACGCTTATTATTAATTGTATTAACCTGATTATGTATTGTATTGCGCTATACAGTTTGTAACGTTTATGTGTGTTAAGTAATCAATATATAGAATAATTGAAAATTTATATAAAAGCCTACCTTATATTGACTGGAAAGTATATTTAAAAATATCCAAAATCCATATGCTGGAATAGAGTTTTAGACAATGGTGAGCAAATCACTTCTAAAGACCATTTTATGCATTTATCCAGCAATGCGACCTAGTTTCACCCAGATTAATAACTAGTTTTTTAGTAGATAACACTAATTTTGGCTAAATTATACCCAGTGTGTTTCAAAAAAATGATGCACTATGTAATGCAATAAATTCTATAGCTTGTAATTTGATTACAAATATATCATTTGGGAATGAAAATCGAGAAGGTCTTCAACCAACCTCAGTTAATAAAAACACTTCCCTAACGACCAGTATTTCCCATTCTCACTATTGCTTTTTTTTGTGAGAAACCGTTGTTCTAGGCCGTTTATAAAAAAACTGTTTAGCACTGAATAGATTAACTTTAGTTGTATTGTGTTTTACAAACCTGTTTTCCTCTTTCTGATTTATTTACTACGTAAAGTTTTGAAATGTCAAAATATATAGGTTTTTTTTATTAAATGCTTTAAATCATTTATGTTTTAATCATGTTATTATGGATATTTTAGTTTCAATTGTATTTCCAAATATTTTTTAAGATAAATTTATATCAAGTTATGATAATGCGATGTACAAACTGTGGTATTACTATATATAAGTCGAATTGACATTATTGTCAGCCGTTGGACCACAATTTTTGTAATTACTTTGTATCATCTATTATTAGTTATTTTTTTCATATTCAGGTGGAATGTCTTTACAGTAATAATGTACCTAAACCTAAATTTAGTAATATTAAAGTAAATGATTAATCCAAAGTAAACTACTTCAACTCGGTTCATGTCAATTGGAGATGTATTCAGCTTTGATTTATTTAATAACAATCAAGAATAAACAGCGTTGTACTTCAGAATTAGTCAGTTCAATAGCAAACTCCTAGATGGATATTTTTTAATGAGCCAATATTTGAGAAGTACTGGAATATTTGACTTATTATACATCAGATCTTACTTAAGCACAGTGTGTTTGAAATGATTTTATTTTATGATCACGCTGATGCTTTTTGTGTTCTTGGCCATAACTAGGATGGATAGTGTTTTCAAGGAAGAAAAGAGGGACAAATAATGATAGTGCTACTTGTCAGATAATACAGTGTTTTTGGGAGAAGAACTTGACAGAGCGCGTCATTCCTATCATTCAAAATATTGAAAATGTCCAGAACGTTTTTTACATGACAACACAACCTAAATAAAAACGCTCCCAGCACAGGACCTTCAGAAGGAAATCAACCTTAGTTTCTTTTGTAATTTTTGCCGAGCACATCAAAGCACTGTTTCAGGACAAGGAGTTCAAGAAGAAGCTTTTTGAGTTACATTAGTCTTCCTGCCCCACTCATCTTCTAGCTTGCCGTTGATTTCAATGACTCAGAGTTTACGTCTATGCTAAATGGCTTAAAATGTCTTAAGAAAGATGAGAGAAATCTAGTTACGCCACTCCTCAATAAAAACATGATGTCGTCAGACCTAAGCGATATCTAGTACTACTTAAACATATTAACTTCAACTCCATTAATTCTACATTTTGTACTAATTACAAGTAATTCAAAGTAACTAGAGTCAGATATAGATATAAAGAAAGAAAGATTGAGGAACTCGTTTTTAATATGTTCTATCCACAAGCTTATAAATAGATTTTTTGTTATTTTTAATTTAAGAATATCTAAATAGTCAATCCTGTAAAAGAGCAATAATTCAAGGAAAACTAATTTCATTATTAACTATACATACCCCCAAAAAATGTTCTACCGCAGTTGAATGAACAGACAGTTGAACTTTGAGTGAGTTAGAGCAAAAGAAAAATTGTTTATAATTATGGATTTAGAGCAATACTAAACAGAGCTATGAATTATTGTCGACCTTTTTATGCCTTTTTATGTAATTTTAATATATACATCCCTACCGTAAACCGCCTAATCTGAGAACTATTTTCAATCCCCACTCCCCTAATATTCTCTTTGCTGGCAGGGCAATGCAGCAATGCATGTGGCTTTTAAACCTGTCCGATTATCAAACCCACCTCATATTTTACATCTTCCCTTAATAATAATGTTTACCCCAACCCTGTCCACTCCTCCTACACTTCCCAGAACTGCGTTTGTTGTTTGGATTACACTCGGTGTTATTTTAGCTTCCACTAAGCTGAGTCTCCGTATGAATGGTTACAGGTCTATTATTGGTCATTGTAGAAACCTACCCTGGTTGACCTGTGTGTGTACGTAAGCCTTTTGGTCATGTCACTCGCAGAAACCTACACACCACCATCCATGCAAGCTTCTATCGACTCGGGTTTAATGATTGTTTCCTTGTCCAGGTCTTAAAACAAATCCCAGATATTAACCCCCGTTTTAATTTAAGAGCTTCTCAAGAAGCAAATATTTGCCTCTTTAAAGGTAGTTTTAATCCTGGCCTCAATCTAAACCGTTAATTACTATTTTCAATTTTCTTATTACTTTCTCCTTTCTTGTTTTTGTTATTATTATTTTTTACCTATTTGATTCATTATTTCATTTTTTAGTTATTTGTTTTATTACTTACATTTTTGTAGTTATTTTTTTTGTGAGTTGGCAATACTACATATCAGTAAGCTACCCGAACTCGCTTCGTGGTTAGTTGCAGTTTGTTAACGGAGTAGAACGTCACTTCTTTTTCTATTCCTCCTGATGACGAACGTAGTCACTGGTGTACCAGTACACATGCACTTCAGTAAGCTGTGCAACCCTGCCATCTAGATATATTGGGATGACTACGACCAGACTATCGTGATCATTTTAGCTTCTGTCACATTTATATTATATTCTCATAATTTATATGCTAAAATAAGGCGTTACTTAGTTCTTCTCTAGCTACGTTGCAATGGTGTTGTTTGACACGTGTTTTCTATTATTTACAATAAAAAAATTATAACAGGATTTACACGGTATTTTATAAATACCACAGCCTGACCCTTGCCCCTGGGGCCGCAAGAAATCACTGTGAACAGGTACATGGTGCGGCTCTAACAAGACAGTCAATAGTTGAGGTGACCGCTACGAGTATGTTACATTCAAATAGTGATATGAAAAAAACTACACATTCTGGGAGTGTACTCTCCTTTAGCAGGTCCGATTTCAGGACCCTGCCTACACTTACGCTGTCGGCTACTCCCCTTCCATACACCCCACACCTTTCACTGAGAAGGTATAAAATTGGTATGCGTGGCATATAGACTTTTAAGTGGGATTGAACCAATAATATCAACTAAAAGTTGAAAAAAAAAACATTTCAATGCGACATTCTATACCTGTAAGAAGTTATAAAAAATAAAGCTTTATCAAACCAAGCAAATTATATAGTTAATATTACATAATAAATATTTATCAAAGGCTATATTAAATTACTTATTATAAACAGAAGAGATAACCGTATTTTTATATAACACGGTTAAAAGGCAGCTCAGGTACGGGTTGTTCAAATATATACGGTAGTAAAAAAGTAGAATATATTACCTTAATAAGATACTCCGTTGGAAAGTTTCTCCCTTATTTCTTTTGTTGAAAGATGCAATCAATTCAATTGCTTTAAAACCCTCTCTTCCAAAAGTAATTAGTTGTTTGTAATGATGCCAACAGAGAATAATATTATTTATCAAAAGAAAACAATTCCACTTGAACAATGAATTTTTTAACTGTTTGAAATACACCTATCTGGTGAGAGGCAAGTCGTTTTATCTGCCTTGGATAACTATTGATCCAAGACAACTCTCAATCCCACTACTTACCATTTATTATTCTTTCTTGGCATGCCCTACCATCTACACCCCTATTGAAAAAGATAAATTGTTTTTCATCAGCTCAAGTACAGTAGCATTTTGCACTTCTTCTCTAACAACCAAATTTTCCTATGTCTTAAATTTTCTTCAAAAAATAGTTAAAGGAACAAATAATATCCCATAAAGTATTGTTTCAAGAGTTGTACAATATTGATGTTATTCTAAAATATACGGTAGTTTTTAAAATATTTGTTTTATATAAGTAACATGTTATAGTCAGTTCTATCACATCAGACCAGATTTGTGATGAATACATTAAATAGTTGAATGAGTAATTAATGTCCAATTTTTAATTGTACATGGAAGTAACACCAGAATGAACATGTATAACACAGCGGCATTACTGAAAATAGTTTAGTAGATTAAGAAGCTGCAGATTATAGATTTGCAGATTGTTTTCCGCCGAGATTGATGTTTATAGAATGAGGTAAACTCCTGTATAATTTTAATATGTTACTAAAGTCCTATGGTTGGCTGTTAACTTGTGGTTACTATTCAATGATGTAGTGGGTATCGGTCGTGTTTTCTTTCAATAATTGTGGCTTATTAACCTACAGTCGCGTATTAATATCTGTTTTGTTCACTTTAAATGTGTGGTATTTGGGTGAAACAGCTCGAATTTGCGTCCTTGAAATAGTTGTTGTATTTGAATCAATACACGTGTTCAACTGGAATCAATGTTTTCCAAAGATGCATTGGTATTATATGTTTTATGCAATTTTGTTTTTAATGTTTATTGGGTCCATTATTAAAATATTTTCCATACTTGATATAACAAAATTTTGCGATAATCATGTGAATCTCATCTAAATCTGAGTGAAAAATTCGGAAATGGAACTAAGATCTTTCAAAAAAAAAAAACTCTTTTTCAAGAATAAACGATGTATTGAGCGGGAGAAAGCGGACATTTAGTATATGGTGTCGTATTTTTATGCCTTTCAAAATGCACTCTTTTTTCCCCTCACAATTAATATCACACCACATATATGGTTTCTTCTGTCTCTTAGCGAAATTATCTTATTCCGATTTCTCAATTCTTCACCATGGTCTAGATGTTAATTTTTATTTCATTGTTCATTATGAAATCTTGTTGTCGATGAAAACAATGCCCTATAACATCTCGTTTTTTTGTTATCTTTTTTCCCCTTTGTTCCCATAGCAAAAAATGTTAGTCTAATTTGGTAAAAAGCCCATAAAATAAAATTAACATTTCAATCTTTAAATGATTGCTTCTAAAAAAATATTGTGCCTAAATCATTATTTATAAATGTTTGCCAAGTATTTGTGAAGTCTCTTTCAACAAATTTCTACCATTATTACTCCAGGAGAAATATCATTTATTCCTATCAAAATCAAGTGAAATGACTTTTTAGTCAATCTGTGTGTCCAAAAAATGATCTCGTCAACCTTATTCTGTCAAACTAGAGGAAATAGTAATAGATTATGTTCATGGTCACATTAGAAAGCTATTTAAAAATTTTTCACAAAAAAAATGTTGAAATTAATTATAGTAAAATTTTTTAGAGCCAAACTAACAATAAAAATTAGTTGTTAGTCAGTTCATCTGCTCAAAAATTAAATATCAAAACGGTAGCAACATTAAGATACAAGTTATATTTATTTAAAGCTATGTTCACGTTTTTAAAGATTTTTTGCAACGCAAAATATTTATAAATGAAGATATTAATATTTTATCAATTTAAGAAAGATAATTATCTAGTTGAAAAGAATGAAGTGGTTGGGGTCCCAAAATGTTTCATTTAACATTATTTTACATTTCGAATAGATAATACGATTATAATTACTAAGTTTGATAAATCATAAGTAATTTTAACATTACATAAAAACCTCCAGTGACTTACAATCAAAATTACCTTAAGTAAAGTAAATATTAAACTCGTTGGCAGTCAGGTGAATTTCGGTATTATTTGAAAATGGCTATTGACTAGACGTACTATCACACTGGTTAGTAAAGTATTGTCAAGCTCATAGATAATAAATATCATTATTTTATTTTTTTATTGTGGTTATACCCATTTTATCAGTTAGAACAAATTTAAAATTCCCCATCTAGAACAATCTGACATGTTATTATTATTATAATAAATTGTGGCCCTGGTCAATTTGTATTCGTGTGCAAATACATCTGTATCTGTTTTATTTATCTTCCCTTTGTAGTTTCTAAATTCATCTATAGAGTTTATGTTCTTCAATGAGTATTTTAATTTTCCTTAGAGAAGTATCGAAGTATCCCTCTCTTCTATTGATTTTGGTTAGCTAAAAATATTTAACATCTTTTTTTTTTTTTTGATACTTCGACTACAATTTCATGTATTTAGAAGTAATTTTGATTTAGGGTTACTCCTTTAGCCTTTTGATTATGTGACGTGAATCGTTTAGAATACAATGCATTCAAATATATTCATTGTATTCAAGGTATTGAATGTAACTTTACAATAAGTTTAATTGTATTAAAATATAGTAGTCAAATGGATTGGAAAATTTCTAAGTATTTACACTTTTATAGACCCCTGAATGCATTTTTTTCTGTGAGAGTGTATGCGGGCGGGAATGAATTTAAAAAGTTTGTTGCCACGCTATGTCTCAAGTACCAAATGAAATTGAGAATTTTGCAAACAAATAGTCGTGGTTATGACAAAACTATGAAGCATTTGGGCAAAACAAATATGGTACATATTAGTTTTAATTATAATCATCCAATTATGGTTTTATGTGAGTCATAACTAGATGTAAATTTCTTAATCTTGTTTCGTTCTTAAACGTCTAAGAACGTTCGTCTTTAGTCCTCTTTCTTTGCAGAAATATCATGATACTACACGTGACTCTACAGTTAAAGAAATTACTATAATGATAACAGAAATTTGAATGATTTCAAAGACTTTGAAATGTAAAGTGTAATGTCAAGGAGCGTATATTTCTTCATATAATTTCTTCATATTTCGTTCATCACTGTGGGGAATTTTTGAGCTTTATGCATACGGAAGTGTATTCAGGAGGTAGATTGATTGCAAATAAATTTCAATTAACCTCAGTCACTTCAAAGAATGTTAACAGAAGCTAAATCATAAATAGGATAAGGTCTGCATGTGTCTGATTAATGATGGGGTCAAAACAGGTCACAATGTCAAATTTTAAATTGAACTACATTGAGTACAAAATTAAACAGCCAGGAGATTTGCCATGTTTATTTGCAGGCTAAGAAGGAATAGAGGTGAGCAGATTACTGCACCATTTAAAGCAGTAATCTGCTCATAGGAAGGAGAAGAGATAAACTTGAAATAGAAGTATAAATATGTAATAGGTTGGTTTGTCCCCCGTTAAGTGCTGTCAACTAGTGGAAACAAGGGAAAAGTTTCCTTTTGAACCACCATTACCTTGGTGTTATCTGTGCCGCTGTAACTGTCACCGCGATTTAATTAAGAACTTTTTAGAAAGCGTAAACCTTGCTAGGTCGTCCTTTCCTTATCTTTTTCACATTTAATTTGTATAACTTGTTTTGTGATTTTTATAATGCACTAGACTACTCTTGACCCGTTGGGTCATCCATCACCTTCCTTTTTAATGCAATCATGTTCATGTAAATGCAGATAAACTCCAAATGACCCTACTGAGAGCAACATGTAATAAGCCATATTGAATACTGCTTTACCTAAATGAACTAAAACTTTCTGTAGAGTCTTTCCTTGAGTCTTATGAATAGTCATGACAAATGCTAACTGAATTGGAAATTCAATCCTTGAAAAAGAAATCTTGCTTTCTTTAGATAAAACAAATTTCAATCATGGAATTAAAACTATTTCCTCCTGAAACAGTGATGTGATAATTTTACAAACAATAACTTTATCGTAAAGCTCCTCAGTTATTAATCTTGTTTCATTATATAAGCGCGGTGGATCAATATTTCTCATATACATGACAGGAGTTTCTTTTTTGAATTCATGCTTATGTTTTGGAAGTGAAGTGCAAAAAGTCCCCTTGGTGCAGAGAGTACCGCCAAGAATTAAAAGTAAATACATGAATTAAAAACCATCGTCTAAAGAACAATAATATTTCAAAAATAGGAGTAAGATATTTCGTAGAAAAACCTGATGAGGTTTATTATATAACAGAAATAGATTTTACATCTGGAGTCAGTTTACATGACTTATGTTCAGAAAATGTATTTTTCCTTCTTCCTCCTTTTTAATGCTGTTATTTGTAAAGTCATATATTATTCACTGTTTTTATTAATATTTATTCGAATGATTCAAAATAAACTGAAATTAACAGCTATTCCAAGTTTCACCTGTGCGAAACATTCAAGGCTTCATCTTTAGTTGACTTATACAAACCCTATATTATTTATATCAGGTTTTGGAAACTTGTTGCAAGAAAATCCCCTTGCCACAGAGTGTAGTATGCTGGACTTTAACCCTAAGGTCATGGGTTCGATTCCCACAAAATTACATTATTTTATTACTATTCAGACAATGCACGGTGGCAAGAATTCAAACAAATCGGTCATCAAAGTTTTATAAGTATGTAGATAACAGCACACGTTTTGAGTTTTAGTTGAATCCATCGAGTTTTACTTTCCTTAAAAAATATTATAAACTTTTAAAAAAACTGTCTTTATGAACAGTAAATAGTATACAACACTAATAGTGTAAGAAAATAGCTAAGTTAGAAACTCGTGCTAACGTGGATTAATCCTATTGAAAGAATATGTTTTTGCTTTAAAATCACCTAGTTGTAGGCTCCTATTAAATCAGTTACAGTTAAGTCATTCATTCTATGCTATAGTAATAATACAAATGTTTGAAGTAGTCTGTAAAACTTCTGTAGTCTGATTTTAATATCTTGAGATAAACTACTGCAACATATTAACTCTATCTTATGTCTCAGAAGTAAAAATCTAAGAATATCTCATTTTAACTACGCCCACTATAAGAACTCTTTGTTTAACAGTTAACTCAAGAAATTTCATTTGACATTTCTTTACCACAATAACTACATTTTAGTGATTTACTATTAAAACTCATAAAGATTGAGTTAAACTGTATTGAAATGATATTATAGTAACTCATAACCAGAGCTGTTTATACAAACTATTACAGAAATGAGACTAATGTTTAAATAAGGCAGTGAGAAAATTTGGAAAAAATTAGACAGTTAAAGAGTAAAGAAAGAAGAAAGATATGAAGGATATGGCATGTTTGTAAGATTCCCAATGTTTTTTCTATCACTTATAATGTCTATAATTTTTGTTCAAGAAACCCATACATTTAGATATTAAAGCATTTCAATTGAGTTTCATTTTTGATTTATCATCTGTATAAAACATGGTTCGCATTATTGAGGATTACAAAGCCATTGCGTCACCCATTCAAGTCCTACCCATGCCCAATATTACTTAACTTAGATATCTAATGAAAAGAATTTTTAACTAATAAAAATATATATATTTTAAGTACTGTTGTTTTCTTTTTTTTTGAATGTTACAAACAAACCAGTTCGTGCAAAGTTAGTAAACCGTTGAAAAGTTTAGCAATGGGAAAAAACCAAAAATCATATTTCTAGTGATAAACTTTTAACTAAATGTAAATGTTGTGCCGTATTTGTATTCAACTTTATAAATTGTCTCCAAAAGAGATTGTACGGTTTGGAGTTTGTGAAAGTTCTTAGTATAATAATATCTACTATATAAATAGAAATCTCGCTTTGTCTGGGAGTGCGTCATTTTGCTTTTGATTTTCTTATTTATATTGTATATTTTTTTCTTTTATTTGGTCAAATATTGAGCCTCAAATTGTTTACTGCAACGTGACTCTTTACCGATTCAGCCACTGTCTTCCATCATTATTTGCTGTTTCTAACTCAATATAGAGTTTGGAGCATTTACCAATTCCACCACAGAGTGTCAAATAAAAAGATATACAGATTCATATCTTTAAAATAATGTCGTTTGATTTCACCATCTTTATAATAGGAAATAATGTGTCTATTATTTCTATTTCCTTCTTTGATCCGTTGTATCTATCAGTAATCCAATAATTAGCTTAACCTCATGTGTTAGATGAACTTCCAACACATTTGTAATAAAGTGCAACTAATTGTCTGTAATATATTAAGAAATACTTGTATTAATTTATGGTTAAAAAACAAAGTAGACAGAAGTTACAACCGAGCTGCTAACATGCTGAATCGACTTCCTTCATGAATTGAAATAGGAAACAGATGATAAAATAGTTTAAGCTGTTTTAAAAATTCCTTTTCATGTAACATAAAGAAGATGCAATATCCCCGCAATTTGTATTAATGATACAAGTTTTAAGTGTCTAAAAAGTTATCAATTTTCCAAGTGTAAAAACTAATAGTATCACAATCAGTGTTTAAATGCTATTTCTGATTAAAAAAAAGCATACATTTATATTTGTTATTCGCTCATCAGCAATATAAATGATATTTCCTCAAACGATTGTATTTGAGGTCCCGTATATTGTTATGTTCTTCAGTTTTTGTATTCATTCTCTTTGAAAAGAATTCACAAATTCGTTATATCTTTCTGTTTTACTTTGGACACAGTTCTATCTGTCAGATGGCTATAGTAAAAACTAACTTGTGTAATCAAAATTTTTTTATATATATGGTATTTCGAAATTTCATTAAATTTAAATTTGGTTTGTACAACATCGAAAAGATGAAGTTTTATGTGATAACAAAACTATTTTACGGGTAACTCACTTTTTTTGTTGTAATGGTAGATTTCTATAAACCAGTGCTTTCCAAACTTGTACCAATGGCGACCCATTTTGGAATAATAAATAAATCATGACCTATTTTTTCAAAAACATAAGTAAGTATATATGCTGGGCGTTCAATGTGAAGTATGCTAGCACTATTACCCCCGCCAGGTATATTATGATTTTAATAAGAACTGATTAACTTCTTGAGTTATATTTTAAAGCGATGGTCAGATTAGCAGTTTCTCTGATAATTTCATTTTAGACCCTGTAGTTGGTAGTGGCTATTTAAACTCTTCATTAAATTTTTATTAATTTCGCACTCATTTTCGAAGTGAAGAAGTTGAGAAATATTATTTTATATCTGCATTGTAGGTTTACAAATTTCAAAAATAAATGCGCAGTATCTTATAACGTAAACTATGTGATATATAACAGTTACGATGTGTTTGACTGTAAACTAAAAATCTTACCATCATCCAAAGGTACATCTTCCCAAATGGAGACTCTCATGCCGGTGGGGTCCCTGATATAAACATTGCCAGTCACGTCGCTGGCCAGTCTCAGATCGTGGTCCAATGCCAAAATCCAAAACTCAACTGCAACATACATATTTTAATATCAGTGGTGGAACAAAGTTAAACAACAATTTATAGGTATACAATTAAGTGTATATACATTTACATAATAATATCTCTAATAGGAAATACACAGAAGAAAACTCAAAAACTGACACGATATTATTAAATCTGTCGTTATCAGGAGGTAAAGTGAGATCCTCAGATGGTGAGCCAAGAAGTTTTCTTCTCAGAACTACAATGTTCGTTTTGGCACCTTACAGAGTGAAGGAATCAAGGAAAATATAAGATACGCGACAGAAATAAAAGAATATAATACAAAATCAGGAGAAAAATAAAATAATGCACAAATAAACTTATATAAAAATAAACAAAACTAATACTTAAAAAATATAAATATAAAAATAAATAAGACACTAGCAATAATAGAAATATTGTTAAAATAAATAACAAATGAAACGTATTCGTGTAGAATAATTAAGAATAATTGACAATTGAAGTTATGTCAAAGGACAGTTCTCCCTCAAATGATACAAAGAATTGCTTCCTCTGAAATCCTTGAAGTAACATAAGAGTTGGAGATCAAGGATTTGATTTGGCAAGGTATTTGGTCATGTGAACAGCCATATAAACTAAGTTCATAGGGCTTGTATGCAGCGTAATGGAAAAATCTCTGGGTTTACGAGCAGAAGATCTGTAATTATTTATATGCAAGATGCTTTGTAGATACAGCTTTGTAGATGCCAAGTTTACATAAAAAGTATCACATTTGGTGTTTTACAGACGATAAAGGCAGATACACAAAGTAGCCCAACTAATGCCAAACTGATAAGAAAGGAACTGAGTGCAATCTAATCGATTGACACAAATGCCTGAAGTACAAGACATGCTATATGGATGGGACAGGAATTTTAATGACAAGTGAAATAAAGGAAACACTAGTGTTAAGACAGATTTAAAAATTGTGACATTCGCGCCATTTCATTTCCCACGCTGGATTGTGAGCTTTAGGAGGTATATGAGGAAAACTCACCAATGAAACCAATTTAGGTATAATTAATATTATTAAATTTTCCTTATCAGCATTGACTGCAAAAAAAAAATGTTTCTAAAAAAAAAAAACTGTTTGGCTTTTTATCAAAGCAGTATAGTGAATAAATCCATCCAGAGGGATGCAATTCCTCTGCTTCCTGCTACTTCCACTGGTTGACGCGTCAGGGCATATTCAGTTAATAAATGCTGAAAGCATTAAATTCTGAATAATGAAACTGATTTTAATAATTTTGCAGAATAGTGAAAGAACCGTATAAGGAAAAATAAATAAAATAATTTCATTGTTTTTTCCATAATCATAGTGGAAGCATTGCTTCTCTTGCTTCCATTGATTGCACGCTTATGATTGGAATTGAACCTTGTGGATGTCATCGAGTTGACATAACAAATGTACGGACATTTTTAATAAAAATAGCTATTGCTTGATTTTGAAGAAATTTTCTTTCATTTATAACTTTCATTCACTTTTAGACAAAATACTTCTAACTGGTAGAACCTTCAATAGTTGATTTCTGATACCCTTTGTATAAATAATTGGGCATTTTGCTGGTATTGTAGAAGGGTTAACGCATTAAACATTCTACGTAATATTGATGTTGTTAAAGGACTTATAATTTTATGGAAAAAATTTGTCCTTTTATTAAATATGTTCAGGAGGTTTATATGTTAGCAAGCTTAAAACCTTTGAATGGTATTTGTTGTGAAACTGTTGGAAGGTGTGCAGCTGATTTTAAATTTGCTGGTCCTATCACAAGTAGATATTTTGCTGTATGATACAGAGTACTTTGTTGATGCTTTCAGAAAGGGAAAAATTTTTTTAATGAAATTTGTTTTGCAACAATGAATAGGAGTGCATCAAAAAATAAATAACTGTAAAACAGAAGGAAAAGAAAAAAGACTGTTTTGGCGGACTAATGCAATCATTCATTAGAAAATTTTACTTCTAAGTTTTCCTTAAAACCTGTTTTTTTCTTCATTATTATTTATTTCTGTTTTTAGAATAAATACATTATAAGTGTTTTTTAGGTAAACAAAAAACTTAAAACTAAATTTAAATTATATAACAAGTTCTTATATTATAGAATATATAAGTGCGTAAAAGTAAAGGATTACTTATAGCTAAATGATAGAAGTGTATAAAAATGTTATTTTTATTAAAATGGAAGTTCTTGGATAGTACTTAAGCAAGGCACGTTTGAGAAAGGTGGGAGGAATTTTATTTTGTTTTGCATCAGATTGACCAACAAAAAGTGTTAAGATAAAACTTATAAAAAAATTGGAAAGAAAGGTGTAGTAAAAAAATCCTCAGGTGTTTTTAAGTCACAAGAAATGAAAAATATTGTAAATATTTCAGTATGATTATGTTATTATAGTTAGGCTAAGTTAGATTAGGTTTCAGTGGCCACTCCAAAGAGAACGGACGTAGGCCGAACATTGTCCCTTCGTGGTACCACACAATGATTATTCTAGAATGGGTGTCCCACATTTTGCCTAACTCAAGTGTATTTAGAGTAGGGATCTTTAACTGGTACCTGATATCGTAATGTTCGGGACTAACTGCTTAACGTCCTCTAAAGGATGACGTTTTCAGATTTTTTTCACTTCCTGCGTGAATAAATATAGGACCAGAGTAAGTATCAAACCTCGTATCTATAAGTCGAGAGACAAGCACGTAAGCCACTGGGCTACTCTGCCCACCACCTCGCCCCCTATTATGGATACCCAGTTTGGAGACAGTTCTTAAATGGCAGCCTGCAAGAAGGAATCATGTTAAAATTTTTCAAATTGCTGTTTTTTTGCAAATAACTGTTTAAGAAATTGAACCAATCAATGATTTCTGCAATAAATGAATCTTATGCTTACAATGATTAAGTTGACTTTTTAGTTTTTATGGTAGTGATAAAGAAAGAGCTTGAAAATATAAAAATTGATTCATTCATTAATAAGTGCTTCATTATATTTCCACTACTTTTATTCAAACTTTTGTGATATCACTTTAATGCACATTTAAAAGTGACAAATTAGTGTACCATGTCATTGTATCTTTTTCCTTGAATTCAAGTTCTTTTAAAGGGACAGGGTAGCTCAGTTGTAACTTGATCCCCTCTGAACTGGTAGGTCCAGCTTCAATACCCACACTCACTCTCGATTTTTTTTTCATACAAGAGGTCCTATACCTCATGTCAAAATTCCAATTTTGCATAAGTCAATTGAATTTAAAGTGGAGATCTTTAAGGCGCCCTGACATGAGGTATAGGACCTCTCGTATGAAAAAAAAATCGAGAGTGAGTGTGGGTATTGAAGCTGGTCCTACCAGTTCAGAGGGGATCAAGTTACAACTGAGCTACCCTGTCCCTTTAAAAGAACTTGAATTCAAGGAAAAAGATACAATGACATGGTACACTATGTCCAATTTTGCATAAGTATGCAAAACTTTTATTCAAAACTGTAAAACTGTACTTGAATTCCAATAACAAGAATAAGTAAATACATTCGTATGAACTGTCGTTTACATTTGAGGAACCAATTATATGTTTTAACCCTGAAATGTTTTAAGTATATAACATTTATAAAAGAAAATACGTTAGTTTATATTGCATTGGTCATCCTGCAAAAGAACATATGCAGGCCAAACAGTGGCCCTTTGTGATATCACACAATGAACATTCTACATCGAGTGTCCAAAATTTTGCTTAAGTCAATTGTATTTAAAGTAGAGATCTTTAAGGCGTCCTGACATGAGGTATAGGATCTCTCATATGAAAAAAAATCGAGAGTCAGTGTGGGTATTGAAGCTGGACCTACCAGTTCAGAGGGGATCAAGTTACAACTGAGCTACCCTGTCCCTTTAAAAGAACTTGAATATCCGTTTATTCTTTCTTTATCCATAATGATTATACATTAATAGCTGGAAACATATATTCATATTTTAATAAGCCTTGTTGATTTTATTGGAAACAGTTTAATTAATTATTTCAAAAATTGTATAAAAAATATCATTCTTAAAAAAATGTACAGAATTTATTTATAAATAATATATAAAATATTGTTTGAAAAAAGATATGCTTTTCGTGGTGAATTCATAAAATTATTCTGAGTGAGAGTATATTATGTAGGAGAAACGGTTTCACAGTATAAAGTCTCTGAGATGCCTGAGGAATACAAAATTATGGGCCAGGCATGTATTGCTCACACGGTTTTAACGTTGAAAAATTATCACAGGCTCAGAATTTATATCCAAAAGCATTATTTCAACGTAAAAGCATCTTTCTATAAGCTTATTTTTACTTCTTTTCAGCAATAGCTCAAAGAATGGAACCATGAGTCACAGAACCTCTTGACGGAAATGCAATATAATTTATTTATTTTTAAATATGCAAACCGTAAATAATATATATTAACTTTAATAAGATTATTCTACTCTAAAGTAGTATTCGACTTAAAAATTAAGATTTTAGTTCTTACACCAGCATGCAGAAATTAGTTAGATACTTCATCATTCCTATAATATCATTTTTATATTAACCAATCTCCACAAATGTAATTGATCATTTATATTTCATTATTAAGGTGCTATTTCATTATTTCAGGCACCCTTCAAAAAAAAAACTATTTTGTAACAACCACGGTACTTTGGTGAGGATTTGTTGACTACTTCTTTTTTAAGTTCTATCACATATATATATCTATATATATAAAAATGAATGTAGGTCTGTCTGTATTCGATAGATTCAAAAAGCATACATCAAATCGCCGTGAAAATTTAGGAAATTATTAGGTATATTCCCGGGAAGGTTTATGTAATTTTTTTTAAAAATCAGAGTGTGGTTCAGATAATATCTCAAAAATATCATAATAGATAAGGTTTCCTGTATAATCTGTTCGTTTACATTTTGATTTTAATTGGTAATGGCGGCCGCAGGTAGATTATTCCTTATGAATAACCTTATAATATTTATAATATTTCCACATGCTTTGTTCAATTGGAAAAAACCAAGTAACAGAAATTGTATTATTGTTTTCAGATTGATATTAAAGACAATTATTGTAATTCTATATGGGTTACTTGTTAACTTTATCAAAGCTTTAATTATTAGTAATAGTTTACCATTAACTTTTCTTATCTAATTGGTTTAACTTTCTTTGAGCATTAATGAAAGTTATGCGTTAAATAATAACTTATTAACTTTAAGTATGCATGATAGTATTACGAATATTAATGATGGCATTTGAACCATAATTCAAATCTTTTGGCTAAAGTATTGTTAAAGTTTAATGGATTTAAGACTTGCTTATTTATTTCTGAATGATTAATTTGTTTGTTTAGAATATGTAATTATTACTAAATTATTAGTAATTCGTATCCGGTCCTACTCCATATAAGCAAAATGATAAGTTATTATATATATCGATGATATCTAACTTGAAGACGTTTATGAATGTCTAAATCACTGAAAGTTAATAATATATAATTATTAGGGAATTTATATACAGCATAAAAAATTGATGAAAAAATATTCAAATCAAAATTTACATATATAAAACTTAATCACTGTATGTATTTGTGTGTATAAATACAGTTCCTAACATTATAACTCTTAACATTACATAATGAAAAATGTAGGTAGAATTTAACATTTAGAACTCAATTGACACTTTTCAATACAAAGCTTCTTCATAAACAAATAATATTTCATCAAAATATTGTTTTTCAAACTTTCAAGGGACAATTTGTTTACTGATATAATTTTAATTAAACATTTAAAACTGTGTGAAGTCTTCAAATTGAAATTATTGAATGAAATGTAATGTGATATGGTTTAGCCTCTTCAACTAACTGGCTCCTAATTGAAACGATTTGTGGGGTAAAAATTCGTTCAGATAAGACATATCTGTTTAAATATAAGACATATCACATTTAAAGAGTTAAGACTTGTTTCAACATTTCTTGATGTATTGTTCAGCAAACAGTATTCTTTTTATTATTTGTTTAATCTAATCTATCAACTACCAATATTATTAGACAATGTGTGCAATTTATAATCAGTGTTAGATTATATATTTTTTGCGTAATCTATAATTTAAATTTTGTATTAATTTCGTTGATCTGAAAAAAGTTAAGTGTAATGGAACTACAGAAAATTTAAATTGTTTTCGTTATATGTAATTTATTATTAGAGTTGGAATTAAATTGTTTCCCGGGTAAGGCCGGGTAGATGAGCTAGTATATATATATATATATATATATATATATATATATATATATAAATATATTACATAAACACGTGAAATAACAAGCAATAACCAAACCACAATAAGAAATGGGAAAACAAGACTACGATCTTTTAACCGTAACAAGCGGTCTTCGTCAGAGTCAAAAGGTTGGGTTTTTGACTCTGATGAAGACCGCTTGTCATAGTTGAAAGATTTTAGTCTTGTTTTCCCATTTCTTATTATGGTTTGATCATTGATATATATATATAAAGATTTCACATAAACACGTGAAATAACAATCAATGTTCAAACCACAATAAGAAATGAGAAAAATGACTAAGATCTTTCAACCGTAACAAGCAGTTAAATTTGACTCTGATGAAGACCGCTTATTACGATTGAAATATGTTAAGTCTTTTTTCTCATTTCTTATTGTTGTTTGAATATATATACAGAGTCAAAAACCCAACTCTGACGAAGAACCGTTCGTTACGGTTGAAAGATCTTAGTCTTGTTTTCCCATTTCATATTGTGGTTTGATCATTGATATATATATATATATACCACAATTAAAAGAAACGGTCCAGCGGACTTTTTTACAATAAAATAAAAAACGAAGGAAACACACAGAAAGAAACAGACATAACTCACATCGATACTTCGACAATCGTCGTCATCAGGAGGTGCGAAGAGCGAAGAGTCCCGCAGGAAGACAGGGCGGCACTCAGAGTACCGCCCTGTCTTCCTGCGGGACTCTTCGCTCTTCGCACCTCCTGATGACGACGATTGTCGAAATATCGATGTGAGTTATGTCTGTGTCTTTCTGTGTGTTTCCTTCGTTTTTTATTTTATTGTATATATATATATATATATATATATATATATATATATATATATATATATATATATATACTTTAACACATAGAAAAGAACACAGAAAGACACTACAGAACTCACTTCGATATTTCGACATCCGTCGTCATATATATATATATTATACACAGAAAAAAAATTACAAGAATTAGTCAGTTTTCAATGTTTCAATTCAAATTTTCTAAGTCACGGTTTTGGTAACATTTAAGACGTTCTACATAAGATTATAAATACAAAAAATATAAATATAAAAATTCATACAATACTAACAAAATGCTAAAAGAAAAACATACAAGAAATAACAAAAACTCGTACTATACTTCAACCTGATGATGATGCAGTGGAAATATCGTAGTGAGGTTTTGTGATCATTTATAATTCTATTTTGCTGTCATAGCAAGCACCATGCTGCGTTTACATACCATCCGTTGCGAGGATTGCCCCTGAAAAGGTTGGGAAATGTGCGACTTTTATTTAAAAGAATAAATGAAGTAGGATATCGCATTATATCGATCTGTTAAAGTGAAATGATGCCAAGGGTCCGTGGATTTTTGTTTTTTTCTATCTCCTTGATCTGAAAACAAAAGTCTCTCAAGTATCTAGGTAGTCGGAGGTTTTTAACGATGTGTTAAATAACTACTTTTTGTCCTTAATACACTAAGCCTTAAACAATATCTGATAAAGATAAAAAAAGAAAACATCTAAGAGGAAATTTATTTCCTTAGAAGTAAAGATACAAATCTTAGATGGCCTTTTAAAAAGAGGAAAAGTATCTCACATTTAAAAAACTATAAAAGTTAAAGAAATTAAAAAGAAACGAGAATATTAATAAAAATGAAAAATAAATATGAGCAGCCGTTGCTGTAGGATGCTCAACATCCAAAGATGTGCTGCTTCTCACACTAGCGTGCTTCTCCGCGTTACAACTGAGAAAATAAAAAGCCACTCACTATTTGGATTAATAATATCTTAAAATAATAATTCCACAGGTAGTAATATTTTTAACAATAAAAAAATTATTATTGATCGCATTTTAAGGGACATGAAGGATTTCTTCATGTCCCTTAAATTCATTAAGTTGGACCGAAAAATCCAAAAATCGTTTTGCAATTCATTGCATAAAAATACAAATTTGCATCGGTTCATGATGAAAAGGCTAACTGTAGCTGAAAGGAGTGCAACATATTATACAAGAGCATCACAGGGGATTTAATTCGTAAACTATTCGAGATCCATTAATCTAATATAAACTTGGAAGTAATTTTCAATTAAGCACTGCGTCGATATCGTAAGTCACTGAAATGACTAATAACATCTACGGTACAATCATGTTTGAAGGTTTTATCCAAGAATAATAAAACGTTATTATTGGTGTTCTATTATTGTAACAATAAAGTTTGAAATAAAATATGGCCATCTTCAGTTGAAATAGAAACTGATCTGCAGAATATGATTTTCTCAGACAATGAAGTTGGTGGCATTTTAGAACTTGCTAAAACTAATATCAGTGGGATGTTTTAAGGATATGGTTATTGATAAGATGGAAGAAGCTGTCGAAGTGTCATTTCATTAGTAGAAAAAGAAGCTGACAAAGCATGTTTGAAATCAAATATGCCATGGAAGCTGTAAATGATATTTATTCTAAGGACAATAGCATTGATAACATTGCGTAGTTAATAATTTAACATTAATATTATTAAAGTCATTCAAATTATAACATTATAATAAAATTATAAAAGTTATAAAGTTATGAAATTATAAATTATATCATTAAAGACATTTTCATGGCTTTAGATACTTCCGCTGAAAAAGTCAAGAATTCAAAAAACCAAGAAGTAATGTCATATTACAGATTTATAAAAGTGGATAGATGATTAAAGAACTTGAAGTAATGAATGAAGTTCAGAAAATGATTGATTTATCATTCAATTTCATAATGTTCACGCTTGGTTAAATGTGGTCACTAGGAAGAAAATATAAATGTATGCTTGCGTTGTAATAAAATAATATTTGTGTGTGAGTGTGTGTGTGTTTGCGTGTGTGTGTTTATTCTTCTACATGCTCCATTTATTATATTACATGCATTTTGACTAAGGATTCTTAGGATTCTTTGAGTTGGTTGAAGTCTATTTTATTTAGGAATGCCGTAAAGTCATGGATGAGTTCGTCGGTCACAAATTTGTCCATTGATGGAGGCCATGTACATTTTGAACTGGGTATCATTTTATTTTTGAGTGGTAGTCTTTCTCTTTCATATTGGGGGCAGTCTATTATGATATGCGTCCATGTTTGTTGCGTGTTGTTGTCACAGCTACAGGAGGGTGAATTTTCAATTTGAAACCTATGGAGGTAAGCTCTGTTTGCACCGTGTCCAGATATTGCCTGCGTTATTTTGTATGTCAAAGGTAGATTTACTGATGATCTTGATTTCGTAGTAGGAAAGAACAACCTTGTATTCTGTCCATTGGCAGTATTAGACCACTGGCAAGACCATGTTTCGTTTGACTCCACTCGCAATTTCTTCTTTAGTAGACTTATTGGTGGTAGTAAGTGTTCTTCAACAAGGTCCAGGTTGGTAGCAGCTCTCTTTGCCAGTGAGTATGCTCTTTCATTTCCTACTTTGCCTTCGTGTGCTTTAACCCAGCCAAAATGAATGAACCACCCTTTTGTTGATAGATGTACTAATGTTGCTCTTATTTCTTCTATGTCCTTCCAGTGGACCCGAGCATTTATTAAAGAATTAAGAGTCACCTGCCTATCTGTTTTTATTAATGATAAAGATGGTGGAGATACCACTGAGCAAGTCCGATCTACCCATTGGACAGCTTTGAGAAGGGCTCTTAGCTCAGCTTGGTTGTTTGAACAGGAACTGTTCAGCTTGAATGATTCGTTGTATATTTCCTCTTCCTCTTCCGCCCACCTGATTCTCCAGCTTACTTCCATCAGTGTAAATTGTAAACTTATAGATCGAGTTTGTAGCCTTACCATCATCCCCATCAATAACAATTACTTCTGGTTTTCTTCCAGGGTGTATCCATTTTGTAAATAATGCTGTTCATATTGGCTTTGGTCAAAGCTCACGGCACATCCACCCCCTGATTGGGTATAGAAGCTAGCCCTTTCCTTTGCTTCTATTATTATTGGTAGCGCGTTAGCGATGATACACGCTGCGTTTGCTGATATTGTCCTGTATCCCTTTATCACCCGTATTAGCATCAATCGTTTCAACGACACTATCTTCTTTTTATTATAAGTCTTTTCAAGCGCTCGGATCCAGACTGGCACTACATATAGAAGACGAGGCAAGAACGCTCCTTTATATAAGATGTCTAATGCTCCGCTTTTTATGCCCCAATGAACTCTAGCACTTCTGGACAATGAATAGACTAGCTGGGAACACTTTTTCGTTATTTCATCGACGTGTGGACTAAAGGAGAACTTTGAGTCGAATGTTACTCTTAAATATTTCATCTTTTTGACGACTTCTAATTTTCTTAGACCAAAATAAATGTTTGGAGCTTGATAGAATCCCCGGGAAATAAGAAGAACCTTCGATTTATTGTTGCTCAATACTATTTTGTTATCAACAGACCAGCGGTAAACTGTTGTTGGCCAGTGCTTCCGCACTTAATATGGTTTTCCCTTTTAGTACTATTAGCAGATCATCAGCAAATGTATTGACAATGGCATGGTTTGGGAAAGGCATTTTTAATAAGGTGTTAAACCTGAATTTTCCAATAAACAGGGCTGCTGCATGACCCTTGAGGACAACCTCTAGTCACTTTTCTGCAGATTCGTAAGGACTTTGTGGCCATAACTGCGCGTCGGTCTTGGAAATAGCTTTTTGATAGTTTGTACAAATTTGAAGGGCCGTCACTATTTCTCAGTTCAGTAAGAATGGAAGACCACCAAGCAGCATCAAACGCTCCTTGGACGTTAAGCGCTATCATTACTACTATTTGTTTATCATCTAGACCTGTCTTTATAAAATCCTTAGCTCTCATTAGTGCGTCAACAGTACTTGCTTGTGGTGTAAACCCGTACTGATTCATGCTAAGTAGATTTTTGCTATACATGAAATGCATTATTCTGGCCATTAGTAATTTTTTGAATAATTTTCCTGCAACCGGTAGCAATCTGATGGGTCAGAATTTAGAGCAGTCATCCACGCTTTCTTTCCCTGGTTTTGCAATAGGTATAATAAAAGGTTCCTTCCAGACTTTAGGGAACACCCCTCGACGAAGTAGTGTATTGTACATGGCTAGGAAAAAGTGTGGGAAACAATCCACAAATTTCCTTAGTATGGAACTTGTAATGCCATCTTGTCCTGGTGATTTCCGTGGATTAATATCATCCAAAGCAGATCTAATTTCTACTGCAGTAAAAGGGATATCGTTTGGGCTATTTGAAACATACTCGTTTACTTCCTTTCTGACTCTAGCACAGTGTTTGTTGTCTGTTAGATCATCTTCTGGGTAAAAAGCATCTTGAAGAACTTCTATAGTTTCTTTAAAGTCTTTTGTGTACGTCTCGTTAGCTTTCTTGATAGTTGTTTGGTTTGTAGGAGTTCTCATTTTTCCTGCAGCTAACTTATATACTAAGTTCCATGGGTTTTCTCGTCCTGTGGCACTGCAGTAATTTTTCTATGACTCTAGTTTCGCCTCGACAATCCCTTGTTCGTAGACTCTTTTAGTTGCAAAATAATCTTGCCTTCTAGCTTCCCTTAGCTGTGAGTCTCTCCGAGTCCGTTGGTATTTACTTCTTAAATGTCTGACGGTATGTCTAGTCTTGGATAACTCGTTGGTCCACCATGGTACTGAGCGTCTGCCTTGGCGTCCGCCGTATCTGAGTGGAAATGCTTTGATACATGAATTAGTAAGGGATCTGTCAATCTGTGAAATTGCTTCATCTATGTTGTCATAATCGGTTATCCACTCCGTTAGATACCTGTGTGTGTGTGTGTGTGTGTGTGTGTGTGTGTGTGTGTGTGTGTGTGTGTGTGAGTGATACTCACACACATACGTTTTATAAAAAATATCGTAATATTACTTAAGTAGAACTAAGAAAAAATATTTGTTCCTAGCAAGATTTTGAAATGTAACCCTCCCTTTTACTCTCTGAGTCTTATATAAAATGATTTCCCACAACATGGCAACTCTAAAAACCTACTTACCTGTTGAAAATTTCTCCTTCTGATGATGAGAAGGTCAAAATTTTAAGTGAGTTTTGTTATTTCTCCGTATTCCTCTCTTATAAGTTTCGCTAATATATATATATATATGAATGAAAGATCTGCTCTAGTCATCTGATGACTTTATGGTGGGTTGATGTTAGCACTAAATCATGTGCCTAATAACACCTTTATTTCATATGAGCATTACTTTACAAATAAATAATTCCATACAGGCAAATAACAAGTAATAAATACAAGAAAAGTAAACTAAAAATTGCAATAAATTATCAAAAGCTTGTCAAAATAATCTGACAATAATCTATGATTGAGGTTAAAAGCTTGTTCATTGTACTTATTAGCTTACTGGCAATTCTAACTTACTTACAAATCTTATTAATACTATTAATTTGCCTCTATGTTAACATTTCTTGGTAAATGTCCCTCATGTAAAAGAAGTATCTCTTTGGACAGATGATTGGTAGCTTACACCAACCCACCATTAAGTCATAAGACACTGGAGTATATCAGCATGAAAGTTGTGAACACACAACTTATTGCATACTGTAATAGTATATACATATAGCAAACTGAAAGACGTAGCATTTTTTTAGTTTTATGATATGAATTATATGTACTAATTAAATAATGTATTTATCATTTTGTCCAAAATGTGTTCATTCTGATATGTCAGTATAGAGTAGAAATCAAATCTTACATGAAAACGGAAAGCAAACTGCATTCGAGTGTAATACACTCGTGGGAAGGCCCTTCTTGAACGGAATTTTGTTATTATAACTGGATCATAGAAAATTATTAAAACAACGATTAAGCACTATTTTTGTCATAGGTTAATGAAGGAAGGTTTGAGTAAAAGAATTCTTAGAACTACTCAGGAAGAGTAAATACTTTGACGAAACAATTTAAAATTGGAATCTTTCAAGCATGAACTTGAGGCTGTAGCCGGTTGGCATTTATTTGAATAGAAGTCAATTGTCCATTGGGTTGGCTGGAAGCGATGAGATTGGCAAGAGAGAAGGAGTGCACTGATCTCTGAGATTCCTGTTTGAAGGGATTGACTGTCTCCACATTCATGTTAGTAGAACTGACTAAAGTAGAATCCTTAACTACCTCATAGTTATAAAGAATTGCCCTTATATCGTAACAGTGTTTTTTGAATGCACTTGAATCTGCATGTTATGATAATGGTAATCACTTGATTATTGTTATTGATATCACCCGCCGCTGAAGAAAACATTTCTATTTAATTAAAAAGAAACTATCTGTTATCATCATACCCTCTGATATTGTTATTAAACTTTGTACCGTAAAAAAAAAGAATATGAAAAAAATATATTTCCGAAATTTAATCATGAAGTTATTGAATAAAAGACTGGAATAAGCGTAATTTAGAGAACCAAACCACACAAATCATATTAAACCTAGCACTTAAAGCCAAACAGAACCCAGGAAGTGGAAGGGATGAAAGCAATGTATTAACAACAGAAATAATTCTAACGAATAAAACAATATAAAGGTATTGTAACTAGAAATGAGTATGGTACAAAAATAAATGTGATGCATAGAATAAACAAAGAAAAAGAAAAAAACTATCATTGTTTGAATCATGAGAGAAACCCACATGAAGACAGCACTGCGCTTAGGAAGGATACAAAATAAGATTAAAAATGTACTAATAACAATGAAAATTATACAAGGAAAGCTTTATATGTTGTTGGTACATTTTGTATTCCTGATGTCAAATCGGGTTAAAAACTAACCACAGTCGTTTACACACCTCTAACAAAATCAGCTAAATGATATAAGTAAACTTAAAAATCAACTACTCAGCCCCCTTAATAAATCAACCAATGCTGAATAAAGTAATATTTTTTCTCAAGGCCCATGCATTTGAATGTTCTACTAAAATTTAAATAAAAATTATTTAAAAATATTGACCAAGAGTGTTTGAAATATCAATGGTCAGATATGGTTTCAGTATGAGAAATATTTTATGGCTAATAAAAAAAAATGGTTTTTCACAATACAGTAATAGCCTGTAATCTTATATTATTGAAGAACTACCTGATTTACTGAACTAAAATAGAGAGTCATAAATCATAGGATGACAGTGGTAGTTGTTTATAGGATTGTTCAGAGATCTTAATTGTGCACTCCTTAACCATTATCTGTTGTTGAGATTTTCTAAATATCCTAATATAAATCATAAATCTCTTATAAAAACGCATTTGTTGTGAAAAAATAGATTTTAATGAGATGACAGACAAAAACAAATAGTATTTCCATGAAGATGACAATAAAGAATCCCTTGGAAGAATCCATAAGTGTACATAGAGACTTCAAATATTTAGAAGAAAGAAATTCTTAAATCATATTAAAAGAATTAGGTCGTAAAATTAAATAGCATAACACTGGCAAAAATGATTGCTTGAATGATCTGAAGAAAATTAAAATTACATTGAGTGGCTAAAAATGTTTGCAGCTGAGTGTCTTCGACATTATATCTTTACTGAGCCAAATATGGTGGAGCCACTGCTTTTATTTGTACATGAATTCTTCAATGATTGGTATGAAGAAACTCTTAAGCAAATTTGCATAAGAATTTGGCTGGAATGGAAACGATAATTTCAGTCAGTTTTTGCTGACTGAAATGGTGAAAAATCCTATAGTGAAAAAAAAAATAGTGAAAAATTCTATAATTATAAATTATAAGCTGTTGACTAGTTCACTAGTGTATTATGCAGTTGAAAACCAGAAATTGATAAATTGTGTCACAATCACAACAAATCATATGACAGTAGTTAGCTTTCTTTTAGAAAAGCAAGAAGATCAACATCAAGAAAAAATGACAATGGTATAAATGTATACACAGCTTAGAAAATTGAATCATTCTATTAACGAGTCAAAAAGACACCTGTTCTAACTTCAAAATCTGACTAAGAGAGCAGATAAATCGAAATGAAACGTTTATAACCTAAAATAAGAATCAGGGAACATGATAAAAAAAAACTGTTTTATATATGAAACTTGAGCATGACTTAACCTGTTCCACTTCAGAACTGTCTAAAAAACTGTATGAAGAACAAAACGCAATTAACTTAAATGAAGGTGTTAATTATAGTAATGAGGAAAAAGAAGTTTGTGGAGAATTTAACGATGAGCATGAATCGTTTTAAGAGAAATAGAAGCAATCATGATTTTCATGTTGGTGTTTTCGTTCATATAGAAAACAGGAGAATATTAAGCAAACAGGGCACGTAGAGTACAAGTTAGATGTTAAGGTTCTGAGAAACATTTCAGCTTCGATATATGAAATAAGCTGCGGTCAAAAGCAGAGAATATTGAATTGTTTCTACAAGACTTAGCTTGTTCTTTAATGATCTCAAAATGTGATTTGAGGCGGTTCCACATAATCTTTTTCTTTTACATAATATCCTGTAGACGAATTCCAGCAAGTTTGATTAGTGAAAGGTATTTACCAAAATAAACCTCCATTAATTTATATTTGTTAATTTTGTAAGTATTATTTGATTAAATAATAATAAATAATAATAATATATTTATTAATAAGTATTATTTGATTAAACTGAAAAACATGTTGAAAACTAAATCACATACAAGTAGCTTATTTTCCTATAAGTGTTGAAACAATGTGGAGTGTCAACACTCAAAGCTACTTAAATAACGTATAGAGTAAGCAACAACACCATATAAGTAAGATCAGATCAAATCATGAGTAAAAATGAAGAAATATGCAAACTATTTTTTTTGTTATCCTGTAGGCACTTCAGAATGTTCATAGTTAATTATAGTGCTACTATGTATAGTTATAAATTAAGAGAGTTAATAAGAACAGAATTAAAACGTTTATAAAGAAACTGTGCATGATATTTTATATGGATTATCTTTCTTTTTCTTCGTTAGATGACATGAAAAAGAAATGTTAGTTTTTACATTAGTTAAAAGTAACGTAATTAAAATATTTTTAAATCATTTCCCAAGAATAAAAGATCTGAAAAAATCTATCGTTATAAATAAACTGCATATAAATATTTCTTTTGATCTTATATATCATAAAGTGCAGTACATTGTACATTATGAAACTTTTTATATAACTATCTGTAATTTAATATGTTCAAATGTAAATTATTTCACTTGATCTTTGAGTTGGATTATTATTTTAATGTTTGAAATCAATGGTTTCTATTATTTTAACTTTTGAGATTAGAAAACAATCAGTTTAAATAAATCAGACAAACAGGTGGAACTGCAGGTAGTAATAAATGACTACAGGTAGAACTTAATTGTTATCCTTTATTTTATAATGCAATTTATTATTATAATAATTCAAAATTTATGAAACATTTTTCTTTTTTTATAGATACAATGAATGTGCTTAGTGCAAAATTTCAAGTTTTAAAAATCACCGGAAAGTCAATAAGAAATTATATTAGTTTTGATGTAGACTATGATTAACTGATAAATAAGTTACTTTTCCCTAAGGTAATGCTTTACCTAATAATAATATAAGTTCCTTTTTCTATCAACATCTATTTTTGTTATTAAATTTCATTAAAATTTGTCAAATGATGGAAATTTTGGTTAATTATAAAATGTTAGATGCACAAACTCATACACATCCAGACATTATCCTAAATTAATGAAAAAATGAATTAGGGAGACCCCAGGAACGTGTCAATTTAGCAAAATTTTACCATTTTTTTCTTTTTCATGATGCCATACTTTCCCGAAAAATATAATTATTGTATCTATATTACTACACAGATCAGTTAGGAGATACGGATACTGGATGATTATAGTGTTATGAAGTTATTTGATTGCTAAGGCTTTCAAGTAGGAGTTCTCAACCTTCATTTGATTGTGGACTCCCTGAGAGCCATTTTACAATATGTGGATATCAACGAGAGTCTGTGGACCATGTTGAGGACCAGTGCTTCAATAGATACAGTTTATTATTAAAGACTTACTCGTGGTCACTGCCTTCAATACTGAATCAATAAAATTAACCACTACAAAATATTTATGATATTAATATTCCTTCTTCTTTCAATAAATACGTTAAAACCCCCTGTTTGAAAACTATCCACTATACTTTTGCGATAATAGTTCTTATCACTTGTAAAAACGTTTATAACTGAAACATGTTGCTTATTAGAAATTACTTTTATCTAGGTAGCCACCGCGGTTTTTCTCAAGTCATTATTTGGTTTGATGGGTTGAGAGTGAGAGATTCGAAGTCACCCAGATATGCCAAACCAAGGGGTAGTAATGGAGTGATTATGCGCCTCTAATAGCCTCTAGCCCTCAACTCTGACTTGCGGCCTTCGTGAGGTTACCCTGTTAACCTGCTATATGGAGGAACAAATGAAAGTAGAGGAGAAGGTGACCAGGGCTGGGCTTGACCACCTTCCTTTCATAATCTTCTACCTTCCCAAACCCTCTCCTCTTACCCCAGCCCCAATTCAAGGCAATATACGATCCGTGTCAAAAGATGGATGATACAGGGGTTACTGTATTACGAACGGAGATCAAGAGTACCAGGCAACCCCCTTGAGAAAAATAGCCTTACTCCGGTATGCGGTGCTCTGCCGTAGCAGGCAAAATACCATCGACAGAGCTTCAGAGATTTTCCCCTGTATGATACTAAGGAGAAGAAAGTTCGAAGACTACCTTTCGAAAGCACAGAGGGTCCAAAAGCGCTAACTAGTGGGTGCCAACCTCCCAGAAATGCTCATTAGGACCCGAAGAAGACTGTTCCGAAGATGGAGAAAGGAAGTCACTATCTCGTGAAACGTATGGAGCCTGAATATACATTATCAATGATGGTTTGTGCAGATTCTGCAAAGTAGAGAAACAAACACCGTTGCAACAGCTGGCTGACTTTCAGGTAACCCTACTGCATATAGGTAGATACTTCAGGACACTCAAAAAAACCATAGAAAAACTTTTACCGCTGGATCCAGCAAAAGTGCTGCGCTTCTTGGATGCGTTAAAGCTAACAGCTGTAGTATTTTAGTACAGAAGGGGGGGGGGGGGGGAGTACAATATTTTTTAAGACGTAGTGCTATAGCAACCTTGAAATAATAATAATACCAAACCAAGAGACAGTAGGATACCCGTCAATCCCAAAAATCAATCTTGATCTAGTAAACCTTAACTCGACTGTTACATTCCCTGTCAAATTAAGACGTTCAAACGGTTATAAACTTAGGTCTTCAATTTTTTTAATGTCAGTTTACTTTAAAAGTATTTCCCATGTGTATATTCCTACTCACTCTCCATCCATTATACTTATTTCTATTCCAATAAACCTGACAGATGATCATTTATTCTTCAATGACGTACTGAAATCATTACTTTCAGCGCATTTACAGATTAAACAGAGAAGGGTTTATTCTTTGTGCAAATTACATCACATTCCTCGCCGTCATGCGTCTTCCTCGTTAACTGGAATAATTGTGTTCTCCAAATCAAAAGTGTGCTGTTCAGTTCATGTATGAGAGACAAGGATTACAATACTTTTAATTGTTCTTATTAAAAAAGAATACTGGCGTAATCCCTCTTTGAACAAATTCTTGCATTTCTGTAGTACCTTTTAATATCATATTTACATTTTATTGTATTAATCCGATTGCTTTCTAACTCCATCAAGATTCTGGACCGTAGCGTGGTAACAAACCTTGGATACATACTCACCCACCCACTGACGTAAACACACAGACATCACGGAAAAAACTTCATAAAACGACTTCTGGAACCTGAAAACATGTAATTCCATCAAAATCTCGAGATCGATTTTTTTACGATCACTATACTTTACTTATAGTAAAGTAATAATGGTTTCAAATTTATGTATATCAATTTTGTGTAAAATCAATGATTAAAGTGAGACTTTTAAGCCGGTAAATAAAAGCTGGTCTCTGTTTGACCACTCTGACATGTTTATCTTCATTCAATGAGGAGGCAAACGCAGGAGCCTTTAGTCCTTGTTGACTCAGGCCAGCGACCACTGAATTTTCCTTGCCTACTCCCTTTCCTATTTACCATGCCAGAAATGAATCAAAGAATATTCTTACCAATTCAGTCGATTCATAATAATTTTTTAATGCATTGGTGACTCATAAAGGAAACACATTACGGTTTGGAACGGCAGAAACCAACATGCTTCAATCACAAAACCACCAACTATTCATACACAGCTTACAAATTAGACAGCTATGATCTTGCAGTATAGGACATAATAAAATAGATATAATTGTTTTTATATATTTTAGTTACATTCAGTCGGCTGAGCATTCTTATAGTTTCATTTTGCAGCCATTTATTCCTATCAGACTAGTTTATTGAAAAAAATTAATTATCAACTCTATGACAACACGTTCATAAGAAAGAATGCAAGGCAGATTTAGTGACTGTTATTCAGGAAGTTAATTACATGAAGTTTTAGTAAAAATAATATTATTATTAACTTCCATCATACCTCGTATAAGGCTGGTGGAGTTGCCCGAACGGTTTGACAAAGGCTGCATCATCGATGGTTGAACCATCATAATCATGCATAGTACCTCTACATAGATAGTGTTACAGTTCAGTTTGAATGAACAAGGATATTTGGATAGGCTTCCTTCTTCATTGGTTGTAAGTATAGTGATGCAGTGATCAATGGCTTTCCATCTCAAACCAGGCTGAATTAATATTTTTTTGGTATATAAACCAGCACTCGCTGTCCTGTAGACAAATTTACTTTGAACACGTGAAAATTTCTGGTATAAAATTGTCTGTGTTAATGTACAGATTGCTTATACACTATTATTTTAAGTACATTCCTCTATTCTTTATAGTATAGCAGAAAACAATATTTTCGAAAATCACAAAGTGTGCAACAATGCCACTTTTCTTTGTAGGTATACTCGTATTTCCACTCATCCTGTATTGAACAACTATTTTAATTTAATTAAGATCTGTTAAAATGTTTATAATTTTTAGAAAAAATAGGCTTTTACTTTTGTTGAAAAGTGTTGAAACTTTTTTATTAATGCTAATTTTAGCTTAAGAATAAATGGCAATTTTAACTATCTTAAATTATTGCTACAAGAAAATAATATTAGTGTCGAAAAATACAAAATAGATAAGAAATAAACTTTCCATGAGGCAATCTGGTCCTTTGAAAACGATATTACAAACGGTGTGACCTATAGCGTCCCGTCTACTCACCAACATATTCAGGCTTATTAGTAATGAAACTTCAAAAATAACTCAACAGACCTCAAAAGGGTATGTCCGATATTAGGCTATCGATATCGAATGCAGTAAGCCCTCGCTAGTTTGCGGTTCTGTTTTAGCGGGTTCAGTGTTTCGCAAGGTCCTGAAATGTTCAATTAAAAATTAAAAAATATAAAAAAATATTCAACTGTAATTGCAGTAAAAAATAAAAAAAATACAACTCGTGATGAAAAAGTCCAGTAGTTATTATTAGAGAAGAAAATATACAGGATTCTTCTTGAACGAACGAGAAAGATACCAAACAACCAGTGATTTGTTGGGTCAAAATATATTCTACAGTATTAAATTAAAGGCTAATAAAAGCTATTAAAAATATTCAAAAAAGACTAAAAATTAATGAAAAATATTAATTACTTGTTACATAATCAATTGTAACAAGATAATAATAAGAATATCAAAAAATAGAAGTTGAAATTAATAAAAAAAAACAAAAGATGTTTCCTTTGATCTGATTGGCTAATTCAGATTCTTAAGTCAGTTGATAACCCAACTTCCAACTGTACAATACATTAAGGGTATAATTCTCTCTCTCTTTCTCTCTTATAGTCGGTAAAGACGTAATTTTTTTTTATTAATTATTTCTTATTATTTTCTTTTTGTTTTTCGTTTTTATTTATAACACAGCACAGTATTCAGTAAGGTCAGGGTTCTCTGTTGGAAAGGTCGTTGTTTGAGCTTTAAAGGCTTTGATAAACGCGCGTCCATTATTCGCAGATTTTTGCTTTTTGCGGATGTCTTTGGTCCCAATTATCCGCAAAAAGTGTGGTAGTACTGTATTTCGTGATTACTATACTTTACCTATAGTAGCCTGTAAGTGTGGTTCAATTTAAAGATGTAATTAAACTAATTCAAAATAACAGTGAATAGAGTCAGTACATGAGTGGTATATGAACACATCACTAGAACTCTGGTGATCGCAGTGGTTATAGTCACATTAGTCTGTTTTAAGCTTCTAATGCAAATGGAATTAAAATAATCATTCACAGAGGTATGAATCAATAATTACGTCTTCGACTGGACAAAAATGGGTTCAGTGAAAATTATAAAAAGGCTAACAAGAAAAGGTAAATAAATAATTCTTATCAAACTCGGGAAAGTCATTCGGTCAAAATGAAATAACTCCTTTTAGCTACAATAGAATGTCTAATTAATGGTTTACAGATAGATAGCTCTTGCAGAAGTTACCCTTGATTATATCAGGATTTCAGTTAATGAATTATTTTGCAACTGATCTGGCAACATTTATTTGTGTTAAAACTAATTTCAAAGTAACTTCATCAAGGACTTTATTTCTAACCCATGCTGAAAATTTCCTCATTTAACTGGTTGCCAATTACAGAAAAACTTTTTGCTGATAAAGTTATCTATAAGATCCTATAATAAATGCTTTGATAAAAATTACCCATCAGTTGAAATTGTCTAATAATAGTAAAGATAATGACCTTATGGCTATTAATAACAACCATAATGTAAAATAGTATTCAAATTCAACAAACATTTCAAGAAAAAGAAAAAGAAGAAATGTAAAATTTTCTGATGGCAATATAATATGCTATAATTATAGTAAAAGTAAAAACAAAGTCCTTCATCGGTAAAAGCTAACTAAAATCAATTCAGTTAATATTTATACATAGGAAAAACTATTTGTTTTTCTAGGTTTCTGTTGTTTTGTTTTAACTTTACACAAAACCTTATATATATCAACATATAACTCTCTTAAATGATAAAACACTTCATCAAAAAGAAAACAAGAATTCAAAAATCTAAAGATTATCAGATAAATAAAACTGCAATGTAAAATGTTGACATCGTTGTCTTGTGATGAAAGATATATATTGAAATTAAAACAATGTGATTCTTTAGCGTCTAAAATAAGGACACTTTTGATTAAAAGTTGACACTTTTTGGGGTTGAAATGGTTGGACATTGTTTGCCTGATCTCTTAATCGAATGACTGTAAAGATTTTTAATCTAAACACTCTATTGAAATTTAAACTTTCATTTTTTTTTTTCGGTGATATTTCTAAAACATTCAGAGTACATGTTACTCTCAGTTGTTTTTACCATTTATGATCAAAGTGGCCAACCTTGACACGATAATTTTCAATTGGCTGGTAACTTCTAATACTAATTAAAGTTCCACTTAACAGAGTGTTTTAGATTTTAACTCAGAATACCCCAATCTCTTTAGGACACATGTTCAATACTTCATCTCACTACATTCATATAATTTTTCAATGCCCTCAAGGTAATCTATTTAAAGTTCTTCCTTAGTTTATTTATTTTTTTGTTTTTCCATTGTGTTCAATAGTAATTCTTTTATCAACTGAATTTTTCTGGATACTTGTAAACTGGATGTTTACTATTAGTATACCATCTGCTTTCCTAGATTCAATTATTTTTCACTATATGTCCATTAAGCTTGAATAAAATCCCATTTATTGTAAGCGTAAAGCAAATAGTGAGGTGACTAATGACACCTCAAACATTCTTTATATTTGAACAGTAATTGTAAATGACTTAAAACAAACCTAAATTTGTCTTGGCGTTTTTTTTATATCTTTTTACCATTTAGAAAATAAATATTGAGTCGTTTTTTCTATTCGTTGATATCATTTTCATTTATTTGAGGTACCGAATTACTTTGAAACATGCACCATTTATTGATTTTCTCTTTCTAGAAACTATTTAGTGTTTGCTTTGAAGAATACATTTAACGAAACATAATTAACAAATCAAATGTTCTAATAAAATTTGTAACAACAATATTTCTTCAAGTGAGATTTTTAAAATGTTATTTGATTATTTAAAACACCTTTGAGAATAAAGGAAACATTTAATATTAAGTTAAACTTGAGTTGTTTAATTTAATTTGTAATTTTCATCACAAGTGGATTATAAAGACTTAGATGGGAAAGGAGGAAAATGACGAACGAATGATGATTTGAATTTACTGAAGCAACAAGGACATTAAACCGCAAACTGCTTGCATAAAAGAGTTGTGTTTAATATAACCAGGTGAGTTAAAACAGTAATAAAACTAACCTTCAGAATACACATCCTAATTGGTTGTTTCATAATGAAATTTTCAAAGTAATAACAATCGCTTAAATGATAAACTAATGCAAACTAGACGCATTATTTTGTGAAAAGAGGCTATTAAGAATGCTTAGAGAATTAATGGTGCATTGTTTTCATCACTATATTTAGTGAACATATGGACATCTAATATCTTGTACTTGGACTTTTTAGCCAAGCCATAAGTTTATCATAATGTTCACCAAAGGGAATGCCAAATAGGTGTACATCAGCGTGTTGAGTAATAGAAACTGCTGTCTTGAGGTATATCACTGACTGCTTCAGAGTGGCTGAAATGACGCTCTTTGATGGAGGCTTGATGGGAATGAAAGCAATTTCAAACAAATAAAACTTGATTTTCCGACATCATTCAACATTGTTTATGTTGTTATTATCTATCTGCAGAGTAGACGTTAATCAGTGTAACATCATTTGAATTAATAGCCATCGGTATATTCTATCGAGTAACATATTGACCAAAAGGACAGGATGGTCCAGTCTCAGGATTCCTTGGCCCATTCGCCCCTCTCGCTATTTCTCACAATTCAGGTCCACCCCCTCCCCCTCAAACCCACCCTGTCTTATTTACAAGGTTGTGTATACACTTTTACAACTTTACATTGATTATGTTTATAATCGAATTTTACAAATTAAATATTACAATTTAATTACAGTTATTGATAGATGTATTAAATATTAATTTAATCAAATTTTTAATTTATAATTCATATTAAGAATATTAATATTAAGAAGTCAAAACCTATAATAGCTTTCTTCACTCTGTGAACTTACTGTGGTCACAATTCACCCCTGGGAGTGAATTTCACCCCCATTGAGAACCCATTAGACTCTAGTGGGCCACGTGCTTGCAGCTGGTATCAACCATTCTTAATTCTGACTAGCTTTCTTCACATGGGTGATAATAAAGCTTATGCATACCTTCCCAAAGAAAGAACTCAAAATAGCCTGCCCCAAGATTGTACGATAAGAAGTACTAATTTTAGCCCCTTATTCCAAATAAACTTTAGCATTGAAAAATGTAAGACTCCTAAAGTAGAGTAGTAAACTCAGATGACTCTTACATTATGAGGTAGCAAAGAGGTGATTCCTTCTTTATCTGGTTTCTGATACCACAGCCATACTACCGGTATAATAAGACTACGGCTAGAAACATACACGAATGCACAGGCTGACAGAATTAAAGTCTCTCAAACAGTTAATCTATGATGCACTTCAATCGTATGGAACCAATAGAGAATAAATTATTTAAAACAATTGTAATATAAAATTCCGTCAGCAATAACTCTTTTTTACATCTTTCTAGATCAATTATTTGATTTTTTTTATAATTAATAAAACTGAAACAGTGGCAATAAATCAAAGGAATCACTAAATTAGTAATCTATTATTACTTTACTACAAGTAAAATATAGTGATCGTGAAAAAATTTGATCTCGAGATTTTGACGGAATTACATGTTTTGAGGTCCCAGAAGTGGTTTTATAAAGTTTTTTCCATGATGTACGTCTGTGACTGGGTGGGAGGGTGGGTGGAATATATATCCAAAGTTTGTTACCACAATACGATCCAGAATCTTTGATGGATCAGGTTTACACAAAAATGGACCTCATAGTGTAGATGAGCCCTATAGTTTAGAAGGAATTATGCATGATGGAAAAGTCACTATTTTCGCCAAAAATCTGTTCTTCGACAACATATTTTTTCTCCTAAAGTAGTCACTCTAGAGTCTTGAATTTTTTTCTGTATAATAATTTTATAAAAGAGCAAAAATGTAATACATAATTCAAAATTGAATACTGTTTTTGAAAAATAATAAATGATATTATCCACCATCTGAAATTAAAAATTATCTTAAAATGACATTTTATTACATGTTTCTGACACTTCCTATACAAAATAAGAATATTTTCAAGTTTAAAATGGAAAAAATTTCTCTTAAATCTTCAATGTAGAAGTTCAGATAAACTACATGAGACCCACTGGCTTTTGAATTAAAAGTCATGAACTTCTATAAGAGATTATTTGGTAACACGAAATCTGGACTTTCGCTTTACAAAAATGTTATTACTGCTGTAATTATACAAATGATATTATATGCATCAGTCGATCAATTACTATCTGTACTGCCTCCTGGAATGAAAGACTAATAATCATCTCCAATTTAGATTTTTATATTATGCCTAAATTGGACATTATATATTATATACCATGAAGTTTACTTATAATGAGGTTGTGTGTAGGTCACTCCAAATTTTTACTGATTACTTTTGGAGGAGCCTACAATCTACTTTAATATTAGCAATCGTCATATAAAATGGAAATGTATGAATAAATCAATTAATAATTTAATTGATTTATTAATATGTGGTCATCATCAGTTCCACAAATATAATAAATGTTGTTTCTTCCGATGCAATAATATATCCAATTCATAACGTGAGGAAACCTCCCGTCTCGGGTAGGATCTTCTCGTCCAAAGTACGATCCAAAATTTCCTAAAAAAGGTAAAATTTTAGGGTTTTTGCTGTTTTTAAGCATTAATAGTTAGTTAAATATTTATCAACAAAGCGGAAAGATCAACCTTCATAAAAAACTTCCTCTCAGTTTTATCTTATCCCTGTTGATGAGACGTCTTCTGGTGAATGTAAAGGGTTCATTAAATGCGTCCTTCGAATTATACCTCGGAGTATGTCAATTTAAAAAACTACAAAACATATTTTTATAGCTGTACTGCAAAAAAACTTATGTGAATCTGCGGTTAAAATGCCGTTCTTCTAGCGAGACTACGTTAAGATACAGTTCAACCTCTACGGTTCGCTTACAAAGACCTGGAAGTGAAATCATATGGTATCCAAAACCTTCTTTTTGTGGTTATTAAAGGTCTAGTATCTTCTATACTTTCATATTTAGTACTACAATATAACACATATAGTTTATCTTCAGTGAATACTGTTTTCATTGACTTAAAATTCCTCAAATAATTGTATTTCACTCTTTCCATAAAGAAAGTCACCGACCACTGGTGTAAGTGGCTTCAACTAGATGATTAGGTTTCAATTTAACATTCACTTCACTCTACACTTTTAAAAAAAAATCAATTAATTTGTAAGCATAACATGGGCTTAAAATTGTTTTTATTAATTTCAGAAATAAGACCGATTTTTTAAACAACTATAATTTTTTTAGGGATATTTTCATAAATGAATATACTATCAGCTATGGAAACATTAAGTTTTACATCTAATTACATTTTCCTTTTGTTTATTACACAAATTAGTACGTTAACATATAATTTATTAATTTACATTTAAGTAGCAACAAATTTCTTGCACTTATGTAATTTGTTAATTCGGCCTTACTATATATTGGGTTCATTAATAGCAATAATAAAATGGTGAAGGAAAATATTGCATATTCCAACCGACCAATTATGACAGGTAATGTACGAATATATGCAAACGCTTTGCCTTTATATATTATTCATTTAACTAAAAGCACATGCTCAATATTTTTTAATAAATAATGTGGTTTAAGACAACTTTATTTACCTCAATATAAATATGCTTTTTCTAAATTAAATTAAATTCTTTAAAATTCTTGCCTATAACATTGACCAGAAATTATTAATTAAACTAATGACTAAATAATAATAATCAATGCTAATAATCTTATTTAAACATTATAAATTCACTATAGTGATTAGTTAGATAGTTTGTTATCATTACAATAGCAATTGAGAGTTTCACGAAATACTAATGAACCTATCAAATGGAAAACCCGAATGCATTCCTCTTTATTCAAGATGAACAGCTACTGAAATCATGAACTTCATGCCAGATTAATACGAGTATTCACAAGAGCATATGCCTTCGATTTCAGCCTAACAGTTTAATCAATTCCCATCAAATTCAATACTTATTATCTAAATATATCATACATATAGTAGGAGATGAGTAGTAATTTAGAATTCTTCCAGCATTGGTTAGTTTTCCATACCAGTCTGTTATATAATTCCGTTTTTCCCTGTTATAACTTAATTTCTAGAAACGAAAGACTCCCTCCCATCTTTTCCAGGTGGATGAAATTATTAAAATTAATTATTATTAAATATAATTTGTTTAATAGCACTATTAGCTTAAATAAAACTTTTTACGTGTTATTCAATTTACTTTTAAAACATAAAAAAGTTACAACAATCAATTTTATCGAGTTTAAGAAAATTAGAAGTGAAAAATTTTCAAGGTATTGTTATACTTTCTCGAAGAAAACTTATTTCTATCTTTACTGAGACTTTAGTTTGAGTATGACTTCCTCATTCGACGGAACGAGATATTTGGTGGACCCAAGAACGGTCTCCAGAGCTTGATTAGCTGTCACACCACTCATAGCACTAGCCCAGGGGTGAAGAGCCATTCTTGGAGTAAAGGCCATTTTAGCACCATCCCTTTCCCCAAAAGTCACAAGCGAATTCTTATATAATAGTTATATTGTAAAATCCTTGCATCTCTCATTAGATTACTCGATCAGCGCATATAAAACTGTTTTGCAACTTTTAAAAGATTCAGCAGTATCCTCACTGCCTTCGTTTCTTACATTTGTTAACTCAGTAAAATCATTGTCTAAAAGCTTAGACTTTTCAAGTAATGATTGATGAATAATTTTCTTCCTAAATACCAGAATTTTTTCTTTATTACCATAATTTTAATTCTTTATATTTTGAAACATTTTTTTCAACAAACAGCAGAAGGTCTCATTTTATAATTCAAAAGGCCTCATACGACCTTAAGGCCACAGATTTCTCAGGCCTACCCTAGCCAGACAAGCCAAGTGTTAAATACAGTCTAACAGTTTTCACATTGAATCCTTTGCATCGTCTCCCACTAAAGAAATTTTACGTTGTATTTATCCTGCATATGCTTCTTAGGTGCTCCAACTATTAAGTGCATGGTGACCTTTCTTGATAGGGAGGTGGTAGTCATACCAATGTACGAGTGATTTTGGGTCCCCATTAGTACATTTATACTAGTACACTAGATTTGTTCCCTTTAAAGACAAGTTTTTGACTTGGTTATTATTTTTCATAAATAGGCTACTCACAAGTGAAATTTTATAGTAAGTAACCAGTGTTACTTTTTCATTTAAGTTTTTGAATTTGACACTGCTCCTTACAATGTCTTTTAATACTCTTTCATCAAGCTTTTTTTGTTCCTAATACTGTTTTTGTAATAAACTTTACGTACTATTGTTTGTTTATCCTCATTACTTTGTTTCTCTTTTCTTACATGAAGGTATTTTTTCAAAATACGAACAAACTTTTATTAACAAATGCTTGCTTAGTTCTATTAATGTATCCGTTTAATATTTCCCATTTCAATGCCCTCTTGTATGTTTTGTGTGTTAAGGCCTTAATTACTCTATCTTTGTAGCGTTGAGAGCAACCATGCTGGAGCACCCAAAAAGCATATGCAAGAGAAACAGAACATAAAATTAACCCGAGAGATGCTGGTTAAAATTACAAAAATAATTAAAGAAGAAAGCGACGACTCTAAACTGAGAATTTTAGCAGCTATGTTAATTCAATAACAGGAACCACTCTTAAATATTGAGGTCAAAAATAGTAGCAAATTTCAAAGGTCTTCAATTCATATCCAGAAACCCTTACAGGTACAACTCAAATCACGAGGCCACTAACCTTCAGGATTAACGACCAGCTTATGTTAAACTTGAAGAAAAACAACCTTTCCACTGTCTTCACTTTAAGTATATAATAAACCAGAAAATTCACGAAGTCATTTACACCTAAAAAATGAATGTTCATCACTCGAAACATGTCCTCTATAAGAAATATAGTTTATTGTGTAGACAAAATAATGAGAGTGTTGTTTAGAAAAATTGAGAAACAGTTATTAGCTAAGTTTGGTGTAATTTTCAATAATTTATATATATGTATTGAAGAAACTGATGTGTCAAAGACTTTTAGAGTTGTTAAAAAGATGGGTATTTATAGTAATCTATTGATATATTTCAGAACTTTTTCAGTTCTGAAATATACGAAACATTTCTGATTTCTAATATGGTAAATTTACATCAGTTAAACTGTTTTTAAAGTTTTAAAATTCAATTTTTTCATCATTCAATTTGTACTTAAAAAGATATTTAATTACAGTTACAAACTTGTATCTATATTATAAACTTTCAATTATTACAATTATACAAAAACAGTTGAAAATATATTTACACAGTTAAGATAGTGCTTTCTGTGAGAATTTTCTTTCTTAAGAAATTTTTCATCTATTCAAACTTCTATCAATGTATGATCTGAAAAAAATTCTACAAAACACAAAAAAAAATAGATTTTTTTTTATGAAAACACTAAACTTAACGAACAATACTATACTGAACATTTGGACAATATATTATTAAAACAGTTCAAATGAAGGAAGTTACAGCAATAACAGTTATTGCTGGTTTTATTTTACACATCATTTATTTCCCAGCTTTCCTGTTCAGAATAATAAATTCTTTACTTCATCATTTTTTTTTTTGCTTCTAAAAGTAATGAATCATATAAAACACTATCATAAATTTTAAATACTTGTTTACTGTTATTTTACGAACAGATAATCCTATTTAGAAAATATATACGCCATCATTTATCACGTACAAGCATTTGTTTTTTTCAGCTCGAATGTCTAGATTGTTGCACAATATTTCTTTCCCAAGTGTTATAAATTAGAATACTCTATTAAGTAAGTAGACCAACGTCTAAACTGTTTTATTTTTATTTAGGTTCTTCAACAGGCAGAGCTGTTAAACGGAAAAATATTAAGTAACATAAGTTTAGCTACCATAAGTTGAACTGTTTTTGACTTATTTGTTCTCATTCATTCATCTCCTCAATTTGAAATAGATGAAAATTTTTATATCGAGTTTTTACCAGAAACAAACGTTTCCAGAGCCCTTGAGCCAATAAAATAGGTTTCGAAACTTCTGTGTATTGTATGTAAGTGTGAGTTCGTGTGTGTTGTGATGAGAGAGGGAGAGAGAGAGAGAGAGAGAGAGAGAGAGAGAGAGAGAGAGAGAAAGGGAGAGAGAGAGAGAAAAAGCAAGGTATCGGAAATGCTAAAACAATTATAATAATCAAATTTTAAATCTAAGTTCCTGTTGGGCCTTCAGTGGTCTGAAGAGACAGAATATTTGAAAAAAAAATCTTTTATTTTTTTGCAATTAAGTAAAACTGTCGACACAATTTGGATTGCATACAATATACAATTGCTGAGGTGTATTGTGTGCAATTCAAGTAGAAATTGTCCTGTATGGTCAAAAGCTTAGATAACCCTTACAGAATAAGGATAAACTCTGTTGTAAAGAACATTGATTAATCGGTAGCATTATAAAACAAAAAGTATTAAACTATACATAATATTAAATTATATTAATATTAATTAAAGTGATATATATATTTTGTTAAACTGATCCTCTAGCGGCTGATAACGTTAGCCGATTACCGGATTTTTTTTGATCGGTGATTATACAGATTTTATATTGAGAGTACTAAATTTTGCATAATTCAAGTGCATTTTGAGTAGGGATCTTTAACGAGTACCTGACATAGTACGGGCTCGAGACCAACGGCTTAACGTCCTCTCGAAAGGACGACGTACTCACCTCCCGAGCGAATAAATCGAGGACCAGGTGGGGATTGGACCCCGGGCTACCAGCTCAGAGGCGAGTACGTTAACCACTGAGCTAACCTGGCCCCAAAATGATATAATAAATTTAATATGACCAAGTAAACTTCTGTATATAAAACATGATTTCCGAATAAGAAATATTGTTGTTTGTTCACTTCTACAGTAACTGACTAGTGTATTTCAAGTACAAGATAGTGCCAACTACATTTTTATATTATTATTTTACTTACAAATATACATACCGACTGAGACACACGTTAATTTATTCAAATACATTTTCATAAAGAGGAAAGTAAAAGTCCTGTGACGTCCCACCCTCCCACAAACGATTTTAATCACACTAGATATGATGAATACACCATTCAAACTTATGTAATAATGACTGTTTCATCATAGGCAGGCATAAAAGAAGCAGGAATTGAATCAAAAATTACTCTTATTTTTTTTAAAAATTCGGTATTCATTAAATAAAATTTTTTTAATAACATAACATAGTTGACTTTTTGTGTTAATATAGGTTCAATCCTGAGTTGTGCAAATCCACTATGTGATCTTCAGATATTGTTATATGAAGAAAGCTATAAAATTATAAGAATACAAGCAACCACCCATCGACAAGCACACACACATACACATTTTTCTCTCTAAGAAAGTTCATTCTTTTCAATTTCAACTCAATAAACAAATCTATCAGTTGAAACAACTGTCACCAAAATCTTAAGGCAGTGGTTCTCAACCTTCCTTGGCCCATTCACCCCTCTCGTCATTTCTCACAATGCTATTCTCCACCGCCTCTTCTTTCCAAGGTAGTATATAGACATTTTCAACTTTCCATTGATTATAATTGTAATAGAATTTTACAAATAAGTGTTAATTATAATTATTGATGGATATATAAAATATCAATTCAATCAAATTTTGTAATGAATAATTAAGATGCCAAAACGTATAATAGTTTTCCTCACTCTGTAAACTTACTGTGGTCACACTTCACCCCCTGAAATCCCAAAATTTACCTAAGGTTGAATTTCACCCCGATTGAGAACCCCTTTGTCCTAAGGAATGTTCGTAGTGAATGAAAAACAGAAATTTAGAACAATTTTCTCAACTGTAATAGTTATGTTGCTTAATAATTTGGTATTTTTATTTGAAAATAATTAATATTTGTAGGATACTTCATGACTTCCATACGTATTATTTTCTTGACAAGCACTTATCTAAAACACTAATTTTCTGTAGATATTTGGTATTTGATATGTAGGATATATTCAGTAAAATGTAGATGCACTTAATATAATAAATAAATTCACTTCTAACTGTCCATACAGAAATTGAGTTTTCTAGTGAACGTTTAATTTAATCAAGATTATCTGCAAATGCACAAACACTTTTAATGATGATGTTGACATGTGATGAGCAGACTGATAAACTACATGCTTTGTAAAGTCCCCATTGTTTGGAAAAGAAGGGAAAGTATTAAAAATACAGTCAACAGCTCTATATAATATTAGGGAAAGTATTATACCTCCACACAAAAGCAATATGAGTAAATACCACACTATAACAGATTGTGCAATTAATGAGTTATATATAATATTCACCCCCAGGGTAAAACTCCGCATTATACGTTCCAGACCAGTTTAAGGTATGAAACCCTACCATAGAATAATCTAGAAGTAAGAGATTTAGCACAAATTTGACTTTCCATTCAAATCTGAGCTGCTTTAATAACTTGAGTTCTCCCCTGTTACAAATCTTTCCCTTGTTAAGCTTGACTCTGGCTGCTTAGTGGTAATTACTAGTTGTAAGCTTGAATCTGGCTGCTTAGTGGTAATCATTAGTGGTAAGCTTGACTCTGGCTGCTTAGTGGTAATCACTAGTGGTAAGCTTGAATTTGGCTGCTTAGTGGTAATAATTAGTGGTAAGCATGACTCTGGCTGCTTAGTGGTAATCACTAGTGGTAAGCTTGACTCTGGCTGCTTAGTGGTAATCACTAGTGGTAAGCTTGAATTTGGCTGCTTAGTGGTAATAATTAGTGGTAAGCATGACTCTGGCTGCTTAGTGGTAATCACTAGTGGTAAGCTTGAATCTGGTTGCTTAGTGGTAATCATTAGTGGTAAGCTTGATTCTGACTGCTTAGTGGTAAGCTTGACTTTGGCTGCCTTTAAGAAAACTTTTACTAAAAGTATGACTGACATTACAACATAGTTATCAATAATTTGTAATATTTTTAAAACCTTAGATTTTTTTTTGACTTTCCTGATATTAATTAGAACCAAAGATAATAGACACATCATCCATAGTGCTTGTTTTCATCGTCTCTATCTTAATCTTTAGTTGACATCGAATTATGTTTTCATCAAACGTTACTACATAATCTTGCTGAGGTTGAGGTACAAACTAGTTTCCTGCCTTGTGTCAAAATTATATATATTAATGGGTCATACAATGATAACTAAACTTAAGATTCTGCTGTTTTCGAGTTTCTTATGATATATTAAGAAGTTTAAACCACAAGGTTTATGAATTTTCTTGCAGTTTAAACTTCATTGATTGCATCATGTGTTTATTTGTTGTGATTTTTTCTTAATCATATATTATATATGGCAATTTATATATTACATGTAATACATAATTATGTATTTTTTTTTGCTGCTCATATGTATTTATAAATAACAAACACTGAGAACCATTAACACAAGTTTTTAAAACATACTTTTACAAAATCATTTTACAAAATTTAAGACATCAATGTGGTAGTAACTTGTGAAGATCAGTATTAGTCTAGTGATACATTCCAAACTCAGTTTATATAATATAGTATTTGAAGTTAGTTTGTAATTGTACTAAATGGAAAAAGTGTTTGTGCTTAAAAATACGAGCTACTTATCACTCGTTCAGGCCACCTTGGGAGCCGAAGGCTTTAAAATACATTGTAAAGTACTTACCTAGAGACACTGACCCGACCGACCTTGAAAAAAACTTGCTGACGCAGGGTTTCAAGACGAGAGCGAGGCAGTTAATTTCAAGACGACCTACGTTTTCTAATGAATGTGTCCCTAGACCTCTCCCAGTGTTCGAACTCACTGTTGAGTCGGTTCCTGATTCCAAAAAAAACACAACGGTGTCCAGTTGCCTTGGTATCGCTGTCACGGTTGAGGAGTATCGGAGGAGACCAGGGCCAACCCAGTGTTTCCGGTGCCAACGCCTGGGGCATACCCAGACGTGGTGTAGAGAGGCCCCTCACTGTGTACGTTGCCCGGGTAGCCACCACTATTCCTCCTGTCCCGCTCCTAAAGAGACACAACCAGTTTGTGTCAACTATAAAGGAGCTCATCCAGCAAACTACTGGAGCTGCCCGGTATTTAGCAAACCCTCGGCACAATCTGTTCCTCTTCCATCACTCTCTCCCAGCTTCACTCCAGCTCCACCCCCACCTCCTCTGACTGACTCGTACAGAGATAGATTGATGAAGGAGAAACAAAATATAAATCCATCCCCTGACCTGGACATTTACATCCTCAGGGTCCTGAGACAGACAGGGCTATTGAACTTTATAAAGGACAAGGTCACTGACTCTGGTAATTTAAATCTTTCTGAACTGACCGACGGACAAATGGACGACGAAAACTGCCTTAACAGATATCATGACAGTGACAAAATCTAATGTTCCCCCTGACTCACTATCTTACATTGTGTTCAACCCAGGTGGTATCCAGAGAGGGAAGGCTGAACTTGCTCACTTGCTGGGTACTCTCCAACCCGATTTAGTACTCATCTCAGAGACGTTCTTAAAATCCAACATACGTTTTTCCATCCCAGGTTACAAAGTTGAAAGGACTGACAGAACCACTTTTGGCGGGGGTACAGCAGTACTAATTCGTCATAATATACCCTATGCCAGAATCATGAGCGATTGGGCTCCCCTTGAACATACCACTATGAAGATCCATTTTCCTAATTCTAACATACCCCTGCTCATCTCAGCAGTATATAAACCTTCCCATACTCCCTTAAATATCAATAACCTCTAACAGTTACTGCATTCTGGAACTCCCTCTATTATAGGAGGGATAATCACCTCAGAGATAATCACTCAGGCTCTATTTTGCTAGATTATATTACCAGCTCCAATGTCCTCATTCACGCTCCTACGACACCTACCCACATCCCTCGCCCTACCTCTGGAAGACCCGATATCTTGGATGTTTCTCTCTCTTGTAATGTTAATCATGTGGTGACTTCTGAAGTCTTAAACTGCCTGGATTCAACTCACCTTCCAGTTCTGTTCTGTCTCCACAAATTCAAAATCAACTATAGACCAAGTATTACTCATCTTAGAACCAATTGGTAAATGTTCCATTCCCCGACCTCTCTGAACTGTCCCTTTCCCAAAAACCTTTCGACTCCTGCAAGCATAGACAAATTCATTGAACTCTTCACATCTCATTTATCATCCTCATTTCAAAAAGCTTCTACTAATAAGCCCTCCTCCTCCTATACCAACCCCCTTCCTCCTCTTATCCTACAAAAAATAAAGGAGAAGAACAGATTGAGGAAGTTGTTTCAGTCCACTAGAGACCCAGGAATTCACAGGATGATGAACAAAGCGCAGTGGGAGATTCGATCTCTTGTCAGTCTCACAACGCCAAACACTGGACTAGCCTTCTAAGTGCAGACGAAGACCCTTCTCATATTACAGCATGGCTCATTATTAGGCATCTAAAAAAAAGGGCCCAATCAATCCAATGCCACTATCCCTCTAAGGGAAGATAATCTGCCTCTCTTAGATGATAACAGGAAGACCCTAATATTTTACAAATATTTTTCCCATTTGTACCGCCCCCACCCATCCTCTCCTGTCCCCTTCGTATCAACTGCCATCAGCGACACACATCCTAATACTCCCTTATTCTTCTCTCCCGGAGATATTACACAGGTCATTGCATCCCTTAAAATCAAATCAGCCCCCGGTCATGATGGCATTAGTAATAAATTAATATCTAAACTCCCTCCTAAAGTCATAGCAGCCTTGACTGCATTGTATAACTCTTGCCTTCGACTGCAGTACTTTCCCGCAGCGTGGAAGACAGCAATAATTATAATGATACAAAAGCCCCATAAATATTAGACCAATATATTTAGACCCTATAGACCAATTAGACTATTACCTTGCCTTGGAAAAATCTACGAGAGGCTGATTTTATCAAAAATCAAACCCAAATTACCCTTCCAACCTGAGCAGTTCGGCTTCAGAAGCCAGCACGGCACTACTCTGCAACTGCGAAGGCTAATCCAGTTTATTAATCAGGGCGTTTCACCTGATAGGCTTGTTCCCCACAGTAAGACAGTGGCTGTGTTCCTGGATCTGGAGCAAGCTTTCGACTCGGTCTGGCATAGGGGACTATTGTACAAGCTAAAATGTTTTGGTTTACCTGGATGGTTTGTGAAGACAACTAAGTCTTTCCTTTCTGGACGCCAATTCTTCGTCCCGACCAATAATAGACTTTCCCCAACTGGACACATCTGTAGGGGAGTTCCCCAGGGTAGCGTGCTTGGCCCGATTCTCTACAACCTCTATACCTTTGACTTTCCCAAACCCCCTCCTATCATTAATCCTAACTCACCCGACCGCATTGAGACGTTTCTGGGTTTCTTTGCTGACGACACTTCAGTAGCCTATAGGTGCTGCAATGTGGGTTGTGCTACCAGAAAACTGCAGGATTTCCTTGGTGGAGCCTTGCACTGGTTTACAACCTGGAAATTGTCTCTCAACCCGACAAAGAGTGCACATATACGTTTCTGTAAAGGTACCCCTCCTCTTCCACCTCCTGTGTTCATTAGCGATCGAGTTATACCCTACAAAACTCAAGTAAAATATCTGGGTCTCATATTGGACTCCAGAATGACATTCAGACAACATCTCCGGAACAAATTTAAGCTGGGGATACTCCTTATGTGCAATCTTTATTCCATACTCAAATCAAGAAATACTCCACAGGCAGTGAAGGACCTTGTCTATTAGGCGGTCATTCGTTCTACTATGACATACGGATGCTCAGTCTGGTTTGGAGCGGCGCCCACAAACAAGAAATGCATCCAAATAGTACAGAATAAATGTGCCCGCCTTATAGCTAGGGCTCCATGGTACGCCAGAAATGTTGATATTCAACATGCTTTGAGTTTGGAATCTATCTATTTCTACATTGCTCGACTTGCCAGTAATGAAGACAAAAAACTTTCCACCCATCCAAATCTCCTTGTTCGGGAACTAAATCCTACTCTCAACCCTTCCTAATCCCACGATCCTCAAAGTTTCCCACTTAAACTAAAAATGATGACCACATGACTCCAAAAGTATACAGTACCTCAGAGAATGCAAAGCCTGAAGACCAAACGACCACGAAGACGACATATTCCCTTACTGACTGACTCCCCCATTCTTGACATTGTTTACTGACCGAACAAAAACAGCAGGATGAGAATCTAGCAGTAGTGGGCCTCTGGTCCGGAACTGCTATTTACGACATGCACTGTTCTGCATGGTAATATTCGTTGGTCGTTGGTCGTTGGAGCTACTTATAAAAAGTTCAATATAAAGATTCTGTGTAGACCTAGTCCATTATTTGGGTATAAAATATTACTTACAGTCTATTTATGAGAAAAGAAGTGTCTTTAGTTTATTACTTTTATTTATTTATTTAGGCTTATGTTTTTTAAACCATGTCTATAAAAGAAACGTTGTCTATTCAGAACCAGGTTATCATCAAAAGGCATCGCAAGGATTTAGTAAATATTAATAAAACGTTAAGTAGTGAAATTAGCCCATGTTTTCGGGAAGGTGGCTCACACGCGTGTGTTTCATTACATAGATAATATATATATTTACTTTGGTTATATTAGTAATATTATTTCATTAAATAAGAAAATATTGAACATGGAAAACATTTTCAAAGTCTCGTCGATGTATGTGAATAAGCAGATAAGATCACTTTCCATAGATCTTTTCGGCTACCAGATTTTTAAGGCCCTTATCAGTAGGATTTTTTGAGGTTTTAGATTTATGATGACCAACCCCAAAGATTCCTCTGCCCACAACTCTCCTCCCCTCATATATATATATATATTATATATATATATATATATATATATATATATATATATATATATATATGATCAAACCACAATATGAAATGGGGAAAAAAAGACTAAGATCCTTCAACCGTAACAAGCAGTCTTCGTCAGAGTCAAAAACCCAACTGACGAAGGGTTTTTGTAACGGGTTTTTGACTCTGACGAAGACCGCTGGTTACAGTTGAAAGATCTTAGTTTTTTTTCCTTCATTTCATATTGTGGTTTGATCATTAATTCTTACTTCACGTATTTATGTGAAATCTTTATATATATATATTAATGAAGTTAGCAGCAGTTTCTGCGTTGACTACTATCTTGCGGTTGTTTTCTAGTTTCCTGAATAATTTGCGGTGAGTTACATGTATTTTCCAAAGGAGTACTGGTAAGGACATTATGGTATGAAAGATAATGTGGAACACTAAACACCATTTAAACATTTTAATATCTATGAGTCTAATAATATTAATAAAAAACCAGCACTATCACTTAGGTTAACAAATTACTTAAAATTAAAGACGCAAGCTTTCGGTTTACATTAGTCATCATCAGGTAAAGAAAAACTAAATAGAACAACAAATGATACTATGCTAACAGCGTTTAACAAATGACTAGGAGTGGAAATTACTAAAATTTGGAAGGGAGGGAGTAAGTAGGAGGGCGTTCGGCAGGCAGGCCATGACCCGTACCTGGGCCTCCCTTCTGCCTCTTTTACTAACTTATAGCTTGTAACAAAGTTTTATAAACCAGGGATTACATTTAAATCTATTTCCACTCTTTTTGGATGTTTAAACAGGCGTTATTATCTCTGATATAAAGGGCTTCGAGGATCAGTCTAATGTTGTCTCGGAAGCTTTGAAGGATGGTTGTCCCCTAAGTCAGATTCTCTCTTGCTAACTTCTTTTTGAAGACGTACATAAACAGAAGTTTTTTTTTACCTGATAATGGCTAATGTATTCAAAAATCTTGTGTCTTCAATTATAAGTAATTTGTTTACCTATGTGATAGTTTTTGTTTATTTGTATCCGTCTCACAAATATTAAAGAGTTAAATAGTGTTTAGTGTTCTACATTATCTTCCATACCTTCAAGTTGTTACCAGAACTCCTTTGGCAAATACCTGTAACTCACTGCAAACTAGTCAGGAAACTGGAAATCATCAGCAAGAAAGTAGTCAACGCAGAAGCTGCAGCCAACTTCAACAGTACATGTTTGAGAGAGAGTACATGTATGCTGCCATCATACACTAATGTATGTATATATATATATATATATACATATATATATATATACGAAGTTTAAACCACAATGGAAACCATACAATGGAAGTATGAACTTACAAACAACAATCAAAATGAAATGTAAACTATTTAACACTCAAGTATTTTAGGTTAGAAAGGGATGCTAAAGGAAAGTTTCCCCGTTCAAGAAATAGTGAAAACGAGGCCTCTTGACTTTGCCATTCATACTGGCATTTACTAATAATAGTAACAGAATTTATCGGTGTTTCGCCATTACAATTATTTGACAAAAAAAGTTATAAAAACTTACTTGTTTCGCCTGGCTTGTAGAAATTACTGCTCGGCCGAATGATGACATCTCTGACTGGCCCTAGGAGTGAGATCTTGGAGAAGCCCTGGGGCTGACACGACAGGTCGTCCTCAAGGCAATCTACCAGAGTCTCTAGCCAACAGCTACCACGCGCCTGCCAGGGAACACTTACTCCCACTATTCCATCACCTGGAACATCAGTCAATCAGCTTATGATTTTTCTGTCTACCTCAGCATTTGCAATAAAAGTTATCAGGATTTACTGTTTACAAAATCATGTTGGATTCTGAATCAAATAATAAGCTGAAGTACGAGAAAAGAAAATACAAATACCAACAAAACTTTAAGAAAATGTCAAAATCACAATACTATTTATCGGTAAAATAGACAGTACATGCAAGAGTTACAATTAAAGAAATTAAGAAACAAATTAAGAGACAAATTTTGTATGGTCCACAATACTGTTATTAAAATTTTCTTTCACGTTTGAAAAATTTATATATATTAACTATATATATTAACAAGATATATATATCAATGATCAAACCACAATAAGGAATGGGAAAACATCTCTTTCATATATATATTTATATATATATAATATATATATATATATATATATATATATATATATATATATATATATATATATATATATATATATATATATATATATCTTGGTATTTAGCAAATACCATCTCGTAAGGTCTTGAGAGGAGTGAGAGGGAAGACAAATATTTTAAAGGGTGTAATGTGTAGGAAAGGACAATAGTCCAGGGAGAGATGTCAGGGAAAACAAAGGAGTACAGAAAGAAAAAAGTAAAAACTATCCGCTAGCTGTCAACCCTCTTATATGAGGCTATTGCCCTCGTTCTGAATGAGTCAAGTTTGAACAAACTGTTACTATTATTTATAATATTTGATCTATTAAATTTAATCAGAGAGGATTCTATAATATTTCTCAACAACACTAATTTTTCATAGCTAAAATGATTACGTATTTTTTTTTTATTTTATATCATATTTATATAGAGCCAACCTATCTTTTAAATATTACTTTTGATCAATATAACCTGCATCGCAATTGTTATACTATTACAATTACTATATTGTATCCCTTCGAAAGGGAGGCCACATATCACCACAGCATTAAATTACTGTTTTCGAAATTCTTCCTGGCCGATACTCTAATGAAAGTTGGTTTTTGAAGTCCCTGTTGGTGAAGTGGAATAATGTAGGAGAGAGGCCAGTTTAGTAATATAGTCCAGTACTCATGCAGTTAGTTAATTTGCTTCGTGAAATATATACAAAGAATCATTATTTGACAAGTCACTTACAGAGAAAATGTATAAGTCATTTATCCAGCAAGAAATAGTATAATTATTTAGTCATTTATCCAGCAAGAAATAGTATAATTATTTAGACTATCTCCATATTTATATCTGTACAGCTCTAGATATGTACATTAGAGTAATTCTATTCCAAAATGTTTACTATTGTAATAAATTTGAAATTAATTACTACCAGTAATTTACCGAAGAATTTACGTCACTTTGCAAGTGCGCTTGGTGTCCCTAACTTGTCTCCTGATGACGGTTAAAACCGTTATGAAAATACTTATGTGCTAAACAGATTAAAATTAAATAAAAAAAGGATGGAAGTACATTTTGTTACCAGTAACATAATACTAGGACTATTATCTAAAAGTACTATGAAAAAATTCTCTCAAAACATCTTTTTCAACAATGGAAACCTTGTAGTGGGCCTTGAAGTAAACTTGCTGCTAATACTTACCCCAAGTTTGGTTGGGTACTCTAGACCAAGCAAAGTTGATGGAAAGTAAACAATCAGTTTATCCCCTTCAATAAATATTTAGAAGCAGACAATCTAGTCTTCACTCATATATCATACTAGGTATGTTTTTTGGAATTTAATCTAAAGATTCGTTATTGAATCATAGAAAACAAATAAAAACACAGATTATGATAAAGTTTAAAACCACATTTTTTATTGAATACCCAAAAATCTGTATTAAATATTCAATGTTGCAATTTATTCGTACTTACGGTAAGGAATGCTGTCATCTTATGCAAAAAAGAATCGTTTGTGTTCTTTTGATAACTCTTGTTAGTTGAACAGATTCCTAGATAAATATATATAGTTAACAATTATTTCATTATTGAAACTGTAATTATGAGGAGGTAGGAAGTTTTGTTTACTATTCTCATCTATTCCTTCTATTTGTCCATCAACTTTTTTCGTTATCATCAAATTACTATCGTTTATTACCTAATAGACTCTTTCATGTTTCCGTATATAAAAAAGACTCTTCTGATATCTGAAGCATTTTCACAATTCAGAACCTTGAGCTTTCGCCAAAAAATTCACTTTAATTGAAATTTCTATAAAGGTTTTTAGTTTGAAGATATTAGAAAAATGCAAAATAATAGTAATGGAGATTCAGGAACACACTATAGTAATATTTTTGACTTTATCGGTACGTAGAACAGTTATGAATGATTCTGTAGACTGAAACAGTCACATTCTACTTTGAATTTCACTTGCGGGCAAACAGCTTACCTCAGTTTAAAGAGATTTAATAGTGGGGTTGAATTGTAATAAAGTGATGAGTATACAAAAACATTTCATTTAAGTTGAAAGAGTAGTATTAAGTAACTACTTCTTGCTTAGTCTATTTGCAAAATTTAATCAGCATAACAAGTTAAATCATGTATTGTAGATCAATGCTTATAATGGGTTTTTACGATTTTAAAAGAGATTGGAAGCCTAACATTCTTTCTTAAATTATAATAATGTACAAAAGCTTTATGAAATTTGATCGTAAGCCTGTTAGTCACGCTAAAGTGAATATACGATGTTGGAAGTCGTCAAGACACTGCACTCGCGGATGAAAGTATGACTTCTGTGCGGAAAGTTACCAAACAGATTGCCTTTACTTATGTCCACATAACACCATTACAGTTGAGTCCAGTGTTGCTGTAACTCTGTCAGTACTAAATTGTACGATGGATTTCCCGCAATTTAGTAAATGATCACTAGAAATTTCAACTGGTATTGCACCGAAAATATTTAACTAGGTTCAACAAACACGATCTACAACATGACTTCTGGTGAATGTACTTGCATTTAAATTCATAAACCAAAAGCGAATTTCAATCTAGTCTTAGGGTATCCATAAAAGATAAATGGTCTTAACAAAACCAAACAACGTTGTTCATTTGCAAATTATGTAAACGAACGCTTCGTTTACGTAGATTTATAAAAATGTGGCTACCCTAAGTTCTGAAGATGGAAAGACAGTCAATGCAAATTGGTAGATGAGTGATTTATTGCCCAGTGTTATTGAAACAACGTTTCAACAAGAATACATCTCAAGTCCTCATTCTGCTACTACTTCCTGCCATACATCCCAGACATAGTGCCTTGAAATATTTATATTTTTCTATTTAGAAATGATTTTCTAAACCACTCCCGTTAAAACATACTTAAAGGTGGTCTTTCCAATTCATCAATCAAGGGTTGGCATTCATGTTATGAAAGTGGTTTCCTGGATAACCTAGACAAAAGATGTTATCTTAATTCCTTCCTAGACTTCATAAAGCTAAATTTAATTTTCATTTTACGTTTAAAACTAATAATTAAAATAATAACAGTGTTTTGAAATGTATGTGCTGATCATAATGTGTACTTGTTTGCTGTTTTATAATACAAATAATACCAAGGTATATTCCATTATACTGTCCATTCTTTATTGTCCATTTTTAAATACAAAATTAAATAAGAATGTACTTGTTACGTAATAAATTTTTCTGATGTGGTGCAACTGTTTTTTTTTTTGCATCATCACTAACTTTTGCTTTAGTTTCTTACTGTCCGGTAAATAGTGCTTCACTATATTATGAATAATATGTTTCACCATATATTCATATCCCAACACAAAAATAATGACAATTTTAATCGTATACGACACACAATCGGATTAATGACTAGTAAACATCCTGAGTGGCAGTGTACACAAGAGATTCAAATAGATGGTCGTCATCAATGCTTAGTGGTGTTGGGACTGTTAAGTACTATTGCTTTAATTTGAACTTTAACTACAAAATACCAAATTCCAACCAGTATTGCCAATACTGTCACGTACATGACTGTTCTTAAAACTTCTTTATGTTTATTTATATATTTTAATAGCTATATGATATAAATATATATAACAAGATTTCACATTAAACACATAAAATTAAATTGAAGGTCTGAACAAACTAAAGTATGAAATTCAGAAATCGGTGTAAACTTTCAACCAACGCTATTAGTCTTCATTATTTGAATTTTTCATCAAAACAATCTCCGTCAACTGAAACTTGAATTTAACTCTAATGAAGGACAGTTGGATTGGTTTAAAGATCTTAAGCCCATTTCTGATTTCTTACAAGTTTATAAACATATACACATAAACATAAATATAAACACAAATCAGGTGAAGAGTAAAGAATTAGCATGTCTCAAAATTAGTTATGCTTATCACGTGTGCATCAAAATAAGTTTCAAATTACCGTGGTACAAATATGAAAGAAAGAAGGTTGACGTTTCTTAGAAACCAGACATTATAATAACACAAATTACAAGACACCATTACTGATCTTTGACAAAATAAATATATTTTTTTTAAATACAGTTCTTAAACAAAAATGAAGCTTAGAAAGAAAGTGAGTAGTCATTGTTTAGCAACTAATGAAGATATAGGTTGCAGTGATAGTCTCACAAGGGAACACACGTAGGCTAAGCACTTTGTGCCCTTGCACTTCATTTGCCCTTTGTGATACTACACAATGAAGATTAATTCTACAGTGGGAGTCCTAAATTTTGCCTAACTCAAGTGTATTTAGAGTAGGGATCTTTAACGAGTACCTGACATCGTTCAGGCTCGGGACATACAGTTTAACGTCCTTCTCCGAGGGACGATGTGCTCAGATTTATTCACCTCCCGCGTGAATAAATCGAGGGCCAGGTGGGGATCGAACCCCGGTCCTATCAGTTCAGAGGCGAGCACGTAACCACTGAGCTAGCCTGGCCCTAATGAAGATATAAAGTAACAGGGTGCAAAAGCAGAAATCAAAATGTCAATGGTGAATAATAACAATAATTTGGTTTTAGAATGGTCTTCTATGTATAACAAACGATCAATATGACTTACTTTATTCTGTCTGAGTTGCTTCGAAGTTAGAATCATAATTATAACAACCGGAACACGAGTCTCATAAAAAAAAATCTGGAGTGGCCTACACTCGACTTTACTACGAGTATAAGTGCACTAATATCCAACTTCTTGGGTATATAATATATAATTTCCCATTTAGGCATAATATAAATGTCTAAGTGGGAGATGATTATTGGTCTTTCATTCCTGGAGGTAGTACAGATAGTGATTGATCCACTTATCAATATATTTGCTTATTTTTGCATATCACACCACTGATAAATATAATATCATTAGAATAACTACAGAAGCAATAAAATTTTAAAAAAGCATAAGTGTAGATTTCGTTTTACGAAATAATCTCTTACAGTACAACATGGCTATTGTTTCAATAGATCAACTTCAATAGTTTATAAATAGTTTAAACTATTTAAACCTGTAGCAGACCTCCTGCTACATTTAAGACCAAGTTTCCCATTTAAAACTTCCTTGCATTCATATTTTCTCTGAAAAATGTTAAAGCATGTAAAAAAAATGTTTTATAATAATTTTTAATTTAATATGTAGGATAATTTCATTATTATTTTTCAAAGAATATTTTCAATTTTGAATTATGTTTAACGTTTTTGGTCTTTTATAAAATTATTATAATAAGCATTTTTTAGCATTCTAGTGTATTTAATAAAATAACCTTTTCTTTCCCTTTGTTAAAAAGCATAATAATTCAATTTACTCTGAGCGAGGGTTATTTTTTTCCTGCATATTGTACTGTGTTATAAGGTTGCTGTGAATGTATTAGGAATTAGCCAGTTTTAGATGCTTAAATCAAAGTCAAAGTAAAAAGTGCTATTTAGTAAAATTTAAAACTTTTATTACTGGAAGCTTGAAATTTTTAAAAATAATAGAATATAGACTATTAGACTAGAATAGTCTAACTTTATTGGTCAACAAACATAACTCCTACTTCAACAAACTTATTGGTCAACAAACATATCTCCTACTTCTTAAGGAAAGAGACCATTCCTCATAATTCAGTATTACCAAAAGTTAATATGATTCGTAAACCCAAAAAAATTTATTTCCATCTCATATTAAGAGTTGTTCATGGGTGTCACATATATATTGATAAGATCATTTTGTGAGACAAATCCATCATACTGTGGAAATCATCAGACATTATATGTTTGATTGGCGTTGATTTTTACATGTAAGAATTTTATCCTTTAGATATCATATTAAGTTATTTAAAAAGTTTTCAGTACACCTCGAAACATTAATTTTTTTTTCAGAAGATGAACTCAACAAATTTCTAAGTCAATGCAAATAACTGTAAAAGAATTCAACAGATAAAGAAAGTAAACCCTTAGTCCATGAAAAATATTCAGTTTTTATACCCCTATTACACTCTGCCGTAATTGAAATTTCATAAACTTTTTTATAAATTGTTGATTTTTTATTCAATTTTTGGTAAAATTTCATTGTTTTTGACTTTACTATAAGTAAAGTATACTGATCGTGAAAAAATATGATCTCTAGATTTTGACGGAATTACATGTTTTGAGGTCCCAGAAGTCGTTTTATGAAGTTTTTTCGATGATTTCTGTGTGTGTGTGGGTGGGTGAGTGTGTTAGCATTGCTTGTTAACACGCTACGGTCCAGAATCTTTGTTTGATCAAGTTGATATCTTACAACAAAATGGGCCTCATAGGGTACAAAATCCCTATTATTTGGGAAGAATTCTCAATGATGGGAAGTCACTTTTTTTGCCAAAAACCGTTTTTTAGAAAACATTTATTTCTCCTAAACTGATAACCATACAGATTTAAAATTTTGACATTATCTTTGAGGTTACAAATGAAACAAACGAAAAATATATTCAGAATTTTAAAGAAACAGGAAATATTTTTTTTTCAATAAAATGTGAGCATTTTGACTTATAATTCAATCTCAAACCTTGTGAGAGCGATACAAGCCATACTGTTTGACGGATCAAAATGAAACTATGCCTAAAAATAAAACATTATGTGGAGAATGAGATGAAATATTTTTTTTCAAAATTACATTCGATAAAGGGGCGTTACAGTAGGATTTATTTTTTCAGAAAATGTTTTTTTGACGCTAAACGGCTCATTAAAAAATAATAAAAATTTGACCAAAAACGGAACAAAAAATTAGCAATTCATAAAAAAAAATCATGATGTTTCAATTACGGGAAAGAGCAATAACGCTATAAAAACTGTTTGTTTATCCTAGACTAAGAGATCACCTGCTATACTTGTCGAATTTTTGATATTTTTTTTACAATGTTTACATTGACTTAGAAATTTTTTGAGTGAATCCACTGAGATAAAATTGATTTTTATTAAGGAACAATTGAAATAGTTTATTGGCTTTTATGACATGTAAGAGGAATAATATTGCTACATGTAAAAAAATCACCGGCAATAAACATAAATACGAGTAAATTATCTTTGTCTTCCATGGCATGATGGATTTTTCTCATAAAATGCTTTAATAAATCTATATATTGCACTCTTGTGCAAAACGTAATATCAGTTACAATTACATTATAATTGTGAATGTAGTACTTTTTCATGATATTTAAATGTGATGAATGGACTATTTCCTCAAGAAAGAGGACTTATGTTTGTTGAGAAATATCCAGTTTTTTTTTTAGAATTCTAGTCTAATACCTCATATTTATTATTTTAAAAAATTAGAAGCTACCAACTATAAAAGATATAAATTATATTGAATAGCTGGCTTTGACTTCGATTTGAGTATGTAAACTGGGTAATTACAAATATATTTTTTCTCAATATACATTCATAGCAAACTTATTACAGAGTACAGGAGGCAGAAAAAGGATGAAACGCAGTCAGAAAAAATTCGTATATATGATATTTGACAAAGGCGAAGGAAAATGATCTTATTAAATACTAAGAAGCCATAAAATTCCCAGTATGATAATTGTATAAAAATCCAAAAATGTAAAAGCTAATTCAAATCTGAAATCTTTCGTTTAGAGATTAATAAATGTAATTATCGTACAACTTTAATTATAAATCACCTTAAAAAATCGTTTTTTCTTCACTGTTTATGATGTTTTTCAGAGAAAATAAGGGTATTTTCCTGTTTTAAATTTGAAAATTTTACTTTAATATTCAATGTAGAAGGATGTCAAGTAAACGATGTAAGAAACCATTGGCTTTTCGAACAAAAGCCATGTTCTCTTGTAGGATAATATTTCGTATAACTTTAATTATAAATCACCTTAAAAAATCGTTTTTTCTTCACTGTTTATGATGTTTTTCAGAGAAAATAAGGGTATTTTCCTGTTTTAAATTTGAAAATTTTACTTTAATATTCAATGTAGAAGGATGTCAAGTAAACGATGTAAGAAACCATTGGCTTTTCGAACAAAAGCCATGTTCTCTTGTAGGATAATATTTCGTATCAAGAAATGTTCACTTTGGTTTTTCAAAAATGTTATTACTGCTGTAGTTGTACTTATTAAATTATTTGCATCAGCTGTGTGATATACAAAATTAAGCTAATATATTGATATGTCCTTCAATCGCTATCTGTACTACCTCAGGAATGAAAGACTAATAATCATATCCCATTTAGATGTTTACATTATGCTTAAATGAGACGTTATATATTATATACTCAAGAAATTTGATATTAAGTTACTTATAGTAAAGTTGAGTGTAGGCTACTCCAGATTTTTTTTTAAGCATTTTGAATACTTACTAACGCAAGCATAACTTTGATACCCTACAAAACTTTGAACATAGTATTAAGGAACTCAGCATTGTGCTGTCTTGCTTCCTAGTCTACTCCATTCAAGTCAGAAGCGTTAGAATTTCAGAAAGAGAAAAAACAAATTCCTGATGACAACCATAGCAAAAGGCTTAAATCAAATATCTGAAATTTATTAAAATTAACATTACAAATTAAAAATCTAAATTTTATAACTATTATTATTATGGTTAATAATTCATCGTAATCACAAATTAAATAGAAATTCCTGTTAGTGACGAATTAAATCTTAGAATTAACTTATAAATCAGTGGTCCCAACATTGTACGATTTGAGTACTGGTTCATTATTTCTACATTAATCTTGATTTAACCAAAACTTCATCAGTTAGGTTAGGTTAAGTTGTAGTGGTAGTCTTACTAGGGAACACACGTAGGCCGAGCATTAGTCCTTTGTGAAACCACACAATGAAGATTGATTCTACAGTGGGAGTCCTAAATTTTGCCTAACTCAAGTGTATTCAGAGTAGGGATCTTTAACGAGTACCTGACATTGAACAGGCTCGGAACTGACGGTTAACGTCCTTCTCCGAGGGACGACGAGCTCAGATTTATTCACCTCCCGCATGAATAAGTCGAGGGCCAGGTGAGGATCTAACCCCTGTCATATCAGTTCAGAGACGAGTACGTTAACCACTGACCTAACCTGGCCCCCAACTTCGACAGTTAGTATAGAATCTACCTGATAATTCAAGCAAAATGTGTGCCCAATAATAAATAGGCTAAACATTTTGTCTCTGTAACAGCTCTGAAAATAAAAACCTTTAGACATGCACATTAGAAACAAGATGTCAAACATTAGACTAAACGGCTACAACTAAATATATTGATGAATAACTTAAAATATAATTGTATAAGTTAGTTTACAAATTCTTGGAAAAACTATATTTATAATTTTAAACTAGATATTTTAAGGTAATTTTCAAATAACATAATTTCATTTTAGAGAAAATAAACTTTTATGTTAATAAAAAAAAATTAAAATCTATTATAACTACATTTTTCAACACATTTGCATTTAAATAAGAGGACTAGTTCTAGTCAGACTGCAGCAGTTCTGAAATCACCAAGTGCTAAGTTAGCTCTAAAGCAGAGATAAAACTGTACAAGCTTGTAGGTTGTGATTTGTATCCATCCTTCAACAGCTAGTACAGTTTAAAACTCCTTGAACCATTCAAAAGATAAGGCAAAAATAAATCTTCTATACTAAATCTAAAACTTTAAACATTTACAAGGAGCATTTAACATTCGATTATCTTATTTTATTATCTTGAAATTATCTAAATTATCAATTTCAATAAATATTTGAGTAACGGCACATTTTTAGTATGAAAAAATGTAAACATTATTTTAATACCTACTCATTTATTTAGAATTTATAAGATATAAGTCCTACATAACAAAAGAAAATATCAATTTCAGATGAAACTAGAAATGAGGGATTTTCAGGGCTTGTGTGTTTGCTACAGGAAACTGCAAGAAGAAAAATCTTGGGCACGCCTTTAATATAAAGACAACACTTAAATTCCTTGCCTAAAATCTTTATAGAATTTGTGTGTTTCCAACTCCGACCTGGTCTCCTTGCAATAAGGATTATATGACTGCAAACAATATGAGAATGTAGCTTTTAGAGCAGACAAGATCTGGATAAGTAATGCTAAACTATACAGAGATGATAGAATGAGACTAGAAAATTTGCAAAAAACGAACGCAGTATAACAAAACTATCACTTACTTAATATCTGTTACGCTTATTTAAGAATTTTTAATTTATTTAAGTGTAATTCTTGCTTTTTGCGAACTTCTCTAGTCATATTTATATGGTATCTATAATTTAATGAAAATAGTACCCAAATTTGTTGTTATAAACTACAAAAACAAATGTATCTAAGAATAACTCCAGTCATGAATAAATACCTCTAGCATGGAAAAAATAATAAATATCCCTCACTTTGATATTTTTATAAAGGAAGATGATTTTAGCCTTTATTAGTAAAAATGTAAATGCTTCTATGGGTGATAACATTTTCAAAATTCGATCGCAATAATTTGGTTGTCGCAATATGTTGCCAGATATAGAGCAATATAACTATCATTATATCATTATATAGTGCAATAACTCTCATTGAATATGTTACAAGGGCTGTCAATGTGGTCTCAAATAATGACTTGATTTAAAAGCCTCCTGACTTCAAGAATGAGGCTCTAATCTGTAAACTGTTAAATAAAAAAGTAACAATAGTAATGGAAGAAGTAAATACAAGCAAAACTTATTTAGTACCTGGACACAAGGGTATAAAAATGAAATAGACAGTGAATATGTAGAGAAAGTTTAAATCCAAACAGACTCTCTGTAGCTTGGACCACTTTTGTGGAACATACTCATACCATCATTCTCAAGATACAACTGCAGAATGAAAGATGAAGAAGGAAGCAGATAAAAGTTGTCTCAAACAAACCCGCTTAAATTTGACAAAAAAGCTTATTTGAACTTCACTTAAGTTTGTATAGAAAATGATAAATCTTCAACGAAAGGATTGCTTGTAGTATTAATCTACCGGACGTTGTAGTATTAACTAAACGCAATCTGTATTAAACTTCATAGAAAGAAAGCAGACTGGAAGAGGCGAAAAGCTCTGAACATATTTAATGGCAATCCGAGGCAATCACGTTTATGAGTTTATTGATTTTTGACAATTTACTTAAAACCAATAGAAGTAAGTGATACTTTTCTAAGGATAATTAAGAAGTACATTAAAGAACTTATAAGTTGATGTTAAATTTAGAAATGACAAACGGATGCACAATACAACAGATATGGCTAAGTTCATGATATTTAGGACCCATGTTTAACAATGATAATAAAATATCAAATTGATCTAAGTAAAATTGTTTTAAGCTATAAATATCGATGCGTTTAATATTAAGTCAACATGACAGCCACATTAAAGTAAAACCAAAACTCAATTGATTGTCAATATGTTTTATATTACGTTTTCTTATAGTAAAGCTGCGTGTGGGGTATTGTCAATTTTTAGTTTAGTCATATGAATAAAAAAAAAGTCAAATAAGTGTGCTTATTTTAAAAAGTAACAGAAACTAGGTAAAAAATCAATTTCAACATTATTAGTGCAATGATTTCTATATTTCTATAGTTATTTAATACCATTGCAGTTTTATGTCTTTCTAAGAACAGACAAATGTTTAGTCGAGAAGTGTCAAAAATAACCAACGCTCTGCATTACCTTCTCTCCCATGTAAAAAAAAATCAAACAGTTTTTTTATCCCAGCATTCATCAAATGTGTAGAAATTTAATGATCATAGTTTCTAAATTAACCAGTTAAAAAAGAAATATTTTTATAATGACCATACATCTAGCTTCTTTAATCATAGTCGTATTATATCTACTGATACATCATAGCAGGGATCATAGTGGTACTAGTTTTTTTCATTACAAGGATTTCCAGTACATTATTCTTTCTTTTGTACTTTTTCTATCTTCAGAGTGGCAACTTTTAACTCTTACCGTAAATCTTTAAACCTCAGTTCTTTCCTTTTCTCCCCAATATTACTAGTGGTGTGGTACAACGTGGAGTTTATGGCTATCTAACTGTCGTCAATTTGTTTTTCCTTTACTCCATCCATAAAAACACACCCTCTCTTTTATTCATACCTATTAAACATTTTAGAACTGATTTTATCTTTAGGGTGGCACAAAATGTGAACGTTTTGTCTGGACTTCCTTTCTATGAACCTGCACTTGCATATGGTAACACAGGTCGTCAATTGCTAAATGCAGCCACCCTCCAGTTTCCATTCTTTCAAAACCTCTTCAACTTAATTTTAGTAACAGTTTAAGGAGGCTGCATATGAATGCCTCCTTGGGGCTCGTTCTCCTCCTGGTCTTAACCTGTACGTTAATTATTTTTTATTTTATTATTATTATTTTTTTATTTTTTTTATTATTATTTCGTATTTTATATACTGTTTATCTTGTTTTCTAAATAAATATTGTAGGGATTTCTATTTTTCCTCTCCTCCGCTGGGGGGCAGCATTGCGGTGGTTCCACGAGTTACTCTGGAGGCCAGTAGCAGTTTGCTTCTCAACGCGACTACTTCGCACTTCTTCCCGATGACGACGGATGTCGAAATATCGAAGTGCGTTCTGTAGTGTCTTTCTGTGTTCTTTTCTCTGTGTTAAAGTGTACTCGTATATATATATATAATACGATATGAAGGAAAGAACACGTAGAAACAATACATGACTCACTTTAATATTTCAACATAGTCGTCAACAGGAAAAGGAGAAGAAGAAGAAGTTGAGTTCTGCTCGGCTAGCAGACACCAACTCTATTATATTTTATATTATATAATATATATATATATATATATATATATATATATATATATAAACAGTAATAAATATCAACTGTGTGATAGATAAATAACTAAAAACAATGAATCGGGATGCGGTCAGTTTCTTCAACTTTCAATTTAACTCTCATTGCCTACATTTCGATTTATTTTTTTAAAAAATTTGGAATAAAATCGAAACGTTGGCAATGAGAGTTTGATTGAAGGTTGACCGTATCCCGATTCATTTTTTTTAGTTATAATATATATAGTAAATAAATGAAACGGTTCAGGGGACTTTTAAATAAAAAAAAGTGTGCGGGTAGGTGTGCTACTTTCATTTTAATTCGTTTGTATATATGTTTTGTTTTTTTGAAAATATGTATTACAGTAGATAAATCTAAACCACTTTTATGTTTAAATTATCATGTTAAGACATGGAATTAATTAATATTTAAATTCATCTTCTCTTTGTTCCGTAATTTTTATTTTCATTTTAGGTTGATATTTGCTTTAAGATTTAGTTAGTTGAAATACATTCATCTGAGTAGTAATGAGAAGGGAGTTGTGAAGGGCACAGAGTTTCACTTAGTTTGATTATCATTTCGAGTAATGATGTGGTTGATCAATTAGAGGCTACACTCAGGTGCTGATTCCTTTACCCCTCAAGAATGTAGTGGTACTAATAGGGTCGTTGTGTTAGCAGCTATATCACTGCTGCAAGTGAATACTCAACATTAATATGGATGGTGAGGTCTACCAAGTTGTTATTAATAAAAGAAACTTGTCAATTTAGGTAAATCTTAAGCAATTATTCATAAATCATATAATATAGAGTGTCTTAAAGGTTGCAAGGCACATAATTTTTGTTTCTAATTTCAGATAAAGGGGAAAAGACGTAGAGTCGACAGAATTTAAAAACTTGTATTTTTGATCTTTTTTTTTACACAATCCACGTCTCATGTTTTATGAACTGGTGTTAGTAGCGGTACAAATCTGTTGCCAGGCAAAGACAATTTAATTCAATTGCCAATTATAGTTCAAAAAAGATTTAATGATAATTTCATCAATTCTAGAATACTTTAAGAATTAGTATGCTTGATTAATAGATGATAAGATCTAAGACTTTACAATTACAAGTGATGAGAAATACCATTCATACCGTCCAATGGGGATCTTTCAAAAGTGGATAATAAAGAATCTGCAATACCTAAGATATAAATGTTTACGTGAGAGTAATGGAAAACATAAGTGACTTTTAGAACATCATTTATCAATAGTTTTAAATACCTTATAAAAAGTAATGCTCAATCCCATAAATAAAAGCACCAATTTTTAGGTAAATAGCAAATTACCAACTCTCAGAAGTATACCACCTACTTCTCAAACACAAACAATGAATGGCTGATTACAAAAACACTATAAATGCAAAATAAATTAGACCAAAGAACCAGCAACTACAATAAACAATCTTTTTTACAGGACTCTGCCTTTTCTTGGAGCAACCTGGCAAAATGCTTAAATATCTACAGCAGGAGTACTCATACGTTGTCTCCAAACGAGCTACTTATATATGTAATATTTCATAGTTAAGAAACTTTCTTTCCCCATTTAATATGAAAGTGATGTGTTTTTTTTTTTCTTCATACCTGATCCTGTGTCCAAACTCATGTTAATACCCTTTCTTAATTTGAAAGCAAAAAAAATTAAAAGTTAAGAATAAGAGGCAACTTAATGAGAAGTTAATAAGCTTTACAGCACTTAGTAGGAACTTTTGTAGTTGCACAGTGACCTAAGTATCAAAAAAATCATATTGGTATGTTTCAGAACAAGTATAAACAATAAAGGATTGGAAACAAATAAATCCGAAAAAAAATTTTTCAAGTTGACCACCTTATCATTTAAGGCTTATTTCTTAATTCAATTCTCATGCTAAACAATAATGCCCACCCGCTTTATCTTTTCATATTTCAAACCGTTTACTTCATACTATTTCTGTAATTGCTCTTAACGATTAGATTTTACTTAGAATGTTGCCTTTTATGTTGGTTTACCTTTCACTAAGCTGACCTGTCGAATGAATTATGAAGGGATTTTGATCGCTCAGCGCAATGACTAACGTAAAGATAACACTTAGTGTCTTGAATTTTTTGTTTTAACTGTCATCAGGAGAATAAACAGAGATATATAACTTGATTCATATGGATGCCAAAAATATATTGCTAATTTTATCAGTGCTCGGGATTGATTATGTGGTGTATTAAATCCTATTAAGTGGAGTTAAAGTAAGGATAAAAACTGTATAATAAATTATTATTTCTAAATTAAACAGTTGTCTATATGTGGACAAATTAAACAGAAGTTAATATGTGGATGTCTCAGGGTTCTTTTTAAACATTTAGAGTCTGTTTAACAGTCTGCCCTCTCTTTCATTCACTAATTCATAATCATAATTATTATTTACGGAAATGTAATGTTTCCTCTAATTACAATAAGGATATTCAATAATAGCCCTCACAACATAACGTGAATTACATATTACTACATTTACCGAAGGTCAATCATTGACGTTTCCATGGCTGTGGGGGGGGGTTTGCATAACTCTAGTGAGGTTGAAGGACAAGTAAAGTGCGAGAGCAAAGTTAAAATCTAGAAAATCAAATTCGATTTGAATGCCAGCTATAGAAAGGCTTCTTATTGAATATGGATGGAAGAAGGAGTTCTGCATTTGCATGACTGCCCTCATTTTTACTACGCTCAAAATGGACTGATAATTCGAAGCCTTTTTAACACAACTTGTTATTCACATGATGAAACGTTGGTTTATATCTTATCTTTTATCAAAGGGGTAAACAGGATGAAAACGATTTCTCCTTCCCTCTAACAAATCCCCTTACAGACCAATATACTAAAATATGAACACTTCAATAATTAATGTATAACTCAAATATATAATTTGAACATACATAATTAAAACAGGTTGTAATTGTGTTCCTTCATACACATAACAAACTCATTATCTAATTATTTGGTAACTGGTCTTCGTGCTGTATTAAACTTTATGACGACGATATTATTAAATAATTATATATCCAATTAATTATTACTAATTGTAGGGTAAAAAGCTAATGAAATGGTCCCCACACATAAAAGTTTAATCTTATGACTTAATTTTATAAACAACGCGTTTCGAACACGTAGTGTTCTTCTTCAGGCATAAACTAGGAGTCAGTGTCTCTGGTACTGTACAATGATTTCGGATTTTGGATTTCACCCAAAAAACATATCCAAGACAAGCATAATGTTAAATGAACACGAGAGATGCTGGTTACAATTACTAAAAAAATCTGGAGTGGCCTACAGTCAACTTTAATATCAGCAAATTAATATCAAATTTCTTGAGTATATAACACATAACGATTCATTTAAGTATAACGTAAACATCTAAATGGGATATGATTATTTGTCTTTCATTCCTGAGGTAGTACAGGATTGAAGGACATATATTATATAAGCTTATTTTTGTACGTCACACAGCTGATGCAAATAATTCTATTTGTATAATTACAGCAGTAATAACATTTTTGAAAAACCAAAGTGAACATTTCTTACATCGTTTACTTGACATCCTTCTACATTGAATATTAAAATAAAATTTTGAAATTTAAAACAGGAAAATACCATTTTTTTTCTCTGAAAAACATCATAAACATCGAAGAAAAAATGATTTTTTAAGGTGATTTATAATTAAAGTTGTACGATAATTACATTTATTAATCTCTAAACGAAAGATTTCAATTTTCAATCATCTTTTACATTTTTTGGTTTTTTACAGAATTATTATACTGGAAATTTTATGGGTTCTTAGTATTTAATAAGATCATTTTCCTTCGCCTTTGTCAAATATAATATATACGAATTTTTTCTGACTGAGTGTCATCCTTTTTCTGCCTCCTGTACTCTGTAATAAGTTTACTATGAATGTATATTGAGAAAAAATATATTAGTAATTAGCCAGTTTACATACTCAAATCGAAGTCAAAGCCAGCTATTCAATATAATTTAAATCTTTTATAGTTGGGAGCTTCTAATTTTTGAAAATAATAAATATGAACTATTAGACTAGAATTTTAAAAAAAAACTGGATATTTCTCAACAAACATAAGTCCTCTTTCTTGAGGAAAGAGTCATTCATCACATTTAAATATAATGAAAAGGTACTACATTCACAATGATAATGTAATTGTAACTGATATTAAGTTTTGCTCAAGAGTGCAATATATAGATTTATTAAAGCATTTTATGAGACAAATCCATCATGCCATGAAAGACAAAGGTAATTTATTTATGTTTATTGCCGGTGATTTTTTTACATGTAACAATATTAGTCCTCTTACATCTCATATAAGTCAATAAACTATTTAAATTGTTCCTTTATAAATATCGATTTTATCCTAGTCGATTCGCTCGAAAAATTTCTAATTCCATGTAAACAATGTAAAAAAATCTGGAGTGGCCTACACTCAACTTTACTATAAGTAAAAAAAGTATTAACCGGTTAACAACATAAAGATTTTTGTCTTCTCAATAGCTTTCACATTCAATCATAAGTCAAAATTTCAATATCTGTTGAAATAAAAAACTTTCTTGTTGTTTTAAAAATTTTGAATCCCCTTATACTTTTCTTGAATGTATAAGGGTTTTCATGAATCTGTACTTTATACCACTGTCTTAAAGTCCTATCTGTTTATCCAATGTAGTGGTGTTCCAAATTATTGCATTTTATTCTCTAAATCTTATTTTAATTGATTATTATCACTATTTTAAAATTCCAATGAGGAAATATTTCATTACTTAAGTAAAGACATTAATTTACAAAATCAAATGGTTTAATGCATTTCTATTTATATTCGGCAATCAAATGTAATAAACACTATGTACACTTTGAAGACCATTGTTATGGATAATATTAACCTCATCTATGAAAGATTATGGACTGTAACGTCTACACAAACTATAGATACGCACAGACATCATTGGAAAACCGTCATAAATAACTTTGGGACCTTAAAACATGTAAATCGGTCAAAATCTCGAGATGGAATGTTTTCACGATCACAATACTTATAGTAAAGAAACAAGTTTACAAGTAAACTTTATGTGGAAACATTTCCTACAATTCACAATACACTTAATGTATATACGATAGGAGTAACATTAACCACCAGGAATATATTTTTTGCCTTAATATACGAGTTTTTCGGGTTAATTAAAAATAACAAATGTTTTATTTAAACTTCAACATAGTGTATATGTATTTTCAAGTTGACAAACTATAAATATATAATTTATAATATAATATAAATATTATATAATAATATATAATATAAATATAATTAGTCCTTTCCTGCACTTTCACTTTTTTAAAATACCACTCTTCCCTCCCACTCTTCTCAATTCCTCACCAGATGTTTTCTGCATCTAGTGTTCAGTTGGGTTTTTGACTCTGACGAAGACCGCTTGTTACGGTTGAAAGATCTTAGTCTTGTTTTCCCATTTCTTATTGTGGTTTGATCATTGATTGTTGTTTCACGTGTTTATGTGAAATCTTTTTATCGATGAATACCATGTGCGATACCTACTCCTATTTCTGTCATCTTTTTCCTTGCTTCGTCCCTGTAGTGAAAAATTGTTTGTCTAGCTTGACAAAGGCCCATAAATTAAACTAAAATTAAAATTTTTAAATAATTGTTTTAGTGAAAAGGTAATACCTAAATCTCTTATTCCTAAATGTTTTCTAAATATTTGTGAAGGCCCTTTTGATAATTTTCATTCTTTGTTGCTAAATAAACATACGACCTCTAACCACCTCTAACCACCTCGTATTTATTTGTGCCGGAGTGATGTGAAATTAGCCTTCCGTGATTCAGTGCGTAACAAAAGTCATCTTAATCAGCTCATCCCTTCCGATTGGAGGAAAGTAGTATTTGATTATATTTATTGGCAACTTAGAAAGGTATGTAGACAGGAAAAAAGTAGTGCCTTATTCTTGCATATAAAAAATGAAAATCATCATATTGATTGGACAGGAGCTAAATTTATTACCTATGAAAAATCAATGTTGTTAAGAAATATTATTGAATCGTCTCTAATTAAATTTAATAGATCTAATATTATAAACATTAGTAACGGTCTCTTCAAACTTGATACTTTCGTCACGAGGGCAATAGCCTCTTCAAAGAGGGTTGACAGCTAGCGGATAGTTTTTTACTTTTTCTTACTGTACTCCTTTGTTTCCCCAAACATCCCTTTCTGGACATTAGTCCTATCCTGCACTTTCACTTTTTTAAAATACCACTCTTCCCTCCCACTCTTCTCAACTCCTCACCAGATGTTTTCTGCATCTAGTGTTCAGTTGGGTTTTTGACTCTGACGAAGACCGCTTGTTACGGTTGAAAGATCTTAGTCTTGTTTTCCCATTTCTTATTGTGGTTTGATCATTGATTGTTGTTTCACGTGTTTATGTGAAATCTTTATATATATATATATATATATATATATATATATATATATATATATATATAATAAAATACTAAACAGTACAAGCTGGACAGATAAATAACTGAAAAAAAAAACACATAATGAACGAAAACAATTACTGGGTCAGTATTTTGAACAGAAGTTCGTCATCAGAAAGAGAGAAGAAGGGGTGAAGAAGAGGTACGTCGTCTTCCACCCGGAATCCTGAACGCACGTACCTCTTCTTCTTCCCTTCTACTCTCTTCCTGATGACAAACTTCTGTTCGAAATATTGATCCAGTAAGTGTTCTCGTTCTTTATGTGTTGTTTTTTCAGTTAAAATATATATATATATATATATATATATATAAATGTGTGTGTGTGTGTGTGTGTGTGTGTGTGTGTGTGTGTGTATGTGTAATTATCAAAACTCAACTAATCATAAAAAAAAATTAAAATCATTTTATAAATTTCTATAGTTCATTAAAAAAGATAAAATTCATTCAAAGAAACGAAGAAAACAACTGACAAAATCTCACTTCTATATTTCATTACTTGTCATTATGAGAAGAAAGTTTAAACTATTTTAATGTGCAAAGCATTATATGGGATCACTGTAAATACGAGCGCCATATTAAAGGACAACCAACATAGAAGAGAAAAATAAATAAATAAACATAAATATATATAATAGATACAAAGTAATAATTATTATGATAAAAAAGATTTACATTAATTAAAAATTAAAATTTTGCTTAATAAAATAGAGCTCCAAGTAGAAAATTATGTAAATTGTGGGAGTGTTATTCTTGTCAATGCCTTGCAATGAGAGTATTTGATGGTACTAAGTTTGTTTGATGTGGTTTGAACTGTCCAGTGGCAGTAATGGTTTTATTAATATTCATCTAGGTCATATCTCTTTTAAAAAGTTATTACCCTACATTACATTATAATCATACTGAATTGGTTTCGAGGGTATTACTTTGTGGTATTAAATAATGACATGAAGATACAAAAGAGGGCAGTGGCCGTTAAAATGTTGATGACCCTTTACTCTGAAGCATAAGTCATCAAATGTTTATGTGCACCTCGCACAAAGAAATTAATGGTTAGCTACAAGCTTAATGTAATTGTAACTTCATTGTCTGCCCGGTAAGTGCGGCTGGACCATTTAAGCAATAACTAACCATCTTGTTACTATGAATTACTTTTATCTTCAGGACTGTTTTAAAGAAGATTAGATCCACACAGATATATATATATAATCAAACCAGAATAAGAAAATGGGAAAACAAGACTCTGACGGAGACCGCTTGTTACGGTTAAAAGATCTTAGTCTTGTTTTCCCATTTTCTTATTCTGGTTTGATCATTCATTGTTATTCCACGTGTTTATGTTAAATCTTTATATATATATGCTATCATGCCAGATTAGATATTGAAAAAGACGAGCCAATCACTGTTGCGTATCATTTTGGGCACTTCTTATTGGTTGTGGGTGTTTTTTCGTTGGACACCTTTCTCCTTCGCACACTCCGTCTGCTTGGCCGCCGCCTCAGCCTTCACTCCAGGGGAGGGCTCGCAGTCCCTACTTAATTTCCAATAGAGTTGGATGAAGGTCTTGGCGTCCTTGCTTGGAAGCGTACCTCGTCGAATTTGGTGTTTTCTATCTTGCTTAGTGGTTTTCATTAGATATTGGTTGTTGGTGTTTTCTGTAGATTCTATTGTTGTGAGTGTATGGAGAACCATCTTTCCCCTTCGTTTTCCTCGTACCCATAATGCCCATAGCCCGGACCAGATTCTTACGAGGAACTCTTCTATGTGAGGACGCCTATGCCATTCCTGCCCTCTGTGAAACTAAAGTGGGACTGCGAGCCCTCTCCAGGAAGGACGGTGGAGGCGGCCAAGCGTACGAGGAAAACGAAGAGGAAAGATGGTTCTCCAATCACCCACTACAATAGAATCTACAGAAAACACCAACAACCAGTATCTAATGAAAACCACTAAGCAAGATAGGAAACACCAAATTCGACGAGGTACACATCCAAGCAAGGTCGCCAAGACCTTCATCCAACTCTATTGGAAATTAAGTAGGGACTGCGAGCCCTCCCCTGGAGTGAAGGCTGAGGCGGCGGCCAAGCAGACGGAGTGTGCGAAGGAGAAAGGTGTACAACGAAAAAACACCCACAACCAATAAGAAGTGCCCAAAATGATACGCAACAGTGATTGGCTCGTCTTTTTCAATATATATATATATATATATATATATATATATATATATATATATAAAATATTCAATAATATATCAACCGTTGGATAGAATAGGTGTATAATGTAATCGGGATTCGGTCAATTTTCCAGGATCAAAATCAAACTCTCAATGCCGACGTTTCGGTTTTATTTAAAACCTTTTTCATAGGCCTACAAACAAAGGATGACAAGAAATCATATATAAACATCAACATATAACTAACATCAAAATGGAATATTACAGTTGTGAAAAAACAAAAATATATATACAAGTAGAAGTAATAGAAAAGCAATAAACATTTTTATGAACTTACAGAAGTCAGAATTTTTCTAATTCAAAAATTCTGACTTCTGTAAGTTCATAAAAATGTTTATTGCTTTTCTATTACTTCTACTTGTATATATATTTTTGTTTTTTCACAACTGTAATATTCCATTTTGATGTTAGTTATATGTTGATGTTTATATATGATTTCTTGTCATCCTTTGTTTGTAGGCCTATGAAAAAGGTTTTAAATAAAACCGAAACGTCGGCATTGAGAGTTTGATTTTGATCCTGGAAAATTGACCGAATCCCGATTACATTATACACCTATATATATATATATATATATACAAAACTAAAGTTTATAGGGACTCGGTCAGTTCTTCAGGTTCAAATTAAACTCTCATTGCCAACGTTTTAATGAGATGAGCATCCAATTGCAATGCGATGAGCTGTTGCAATGAGAGTTTAATTTGAACCTGAAAAACTGACCAATTCCCGATAAACTTTAGTTTTGTTTCTATTCCACAGTCCATACTTTTATCAATATATATATAAACTTTAACAAATAGCAAAGAACACAAAAAGTCACTACAGAACTCACTTCATATTTCAACATCCATCGTCATCGGGAAGAAGTGCGAAGTGCTCGCGTTGAGAAGAATATATATATATATATATATATATATATATATATATATATGTGTTATATAGAAATATATATATGTGTTATATATATGCCTATTTATGTTTTATATATAAAAGAAAGAGACGGTCCACAACAAGTCAAATTACTGAGAAAGATCACGTAAAATGAAAGCAAAATGAGCACAGTTCAGTTCTGTATATCAGAAGTAGAAGTGGCTCACCCGAAGGTAAGACAATTACTAACAAGCAAACAGTTTGTCAGATCAAATAGTGCTAGTGCTAAACGAGGAGGTGAAGAACAAATAGCAAAGGTTAGAAGGGTAAAAAGTAGAAATAAACGAAAACAAACAAAGCAAGAAATGAAATAGTAGTGGACAAAATAAATAACACACTGAATAATAAAAAGGAAGAAAATAACTTATATTTAATAAATGAACCATAAATAGTAATAAATAGATAATTATAAAATGAATAAACCTATCGGCAATGACTAAGTCCATGGGAAGATCCAGCCCCAAGTAGGCAAATATAATCATGCCAGTCAGAGTTGGGAATCAGGTTTAAGTTTGAATACGGAATGGTCATTAAAACTATGTAACCAAACAACAGACTGAGTTATGTCCTATGACATTTCATTTGCAGGTTCAGCTCAACCTATGGTATAATGGAGTTTTTGAATATCTGTACATTTGAATAAAACTTTATATCTACCATTTCAGTTTTATATAAAACTCTACATAAGCAGTAGTATGGAATTTTATAAATAAAATAAACTTAATTTTTTATTGAACATTGCACAATTCAGTTTCTTTCTATGTTTAACTGCCTTCTATGATATGGTGATAACTTGTATGGACTGGTGTTCTTTTCTATAGATAAATGGAATTTAAGCAGGGATTTCAATCCGCTAATTTCTGATTTACGTGGATCTATATAAATGACTGCCCTTACAAGTCATAGGGACGACTTCCTTAAATTCATTGAGGGCATAAGAAGAATGAGAAGGAGCCCAGGAGTGGTTGTCACTGGACGTCCGTAATCTGAAGAAGAAGAGGATTGATTTTTGTGTATGTTTTCATATAAAGTGTTTTTTCATTTGTACAAGTACTGAGTTTTATGTTTTGTTTTTCCCTTTTTTTTTGACTTTGTGATGTAGGGTCGTGGAAGCTCGCCTCCGCGTGGTCCACCTCGGGCGTATCTCGGAGGCTGGTTGCCCTATCCTCGGATAGAGCTTGGTGCTCCCGAGATGCGGCGAAAGAGCTTTCACGTTAAAAGGCATCAATCTGCGTTGCTATTACACGTGATATGGCCGAAAGGCTGGGTACACGCTCTAATATCAAAACAGGATCTATATAAATGTAGTGATTAGATTTACTTGTAACTATAAATAGTAAAATTTATGTTTTAGACGTTGGAATATATAGTCCAGTACCAAACTCCTTAATCTATAGAATGAGACACACAGAGATATATTCCAATACGATCCTCTATTATGTGCATTCTTAGAATATTATTTTTAAAGTATTCATTAACTATATGAATAACCATCGGCTTTTTTCAGAGGCAGACGTTAAACTTTTATATCATGAAGCTCTTTAATTACAAAAGTTATAATTTAAACACCAAAAAATTGCATACTGTTACATGTGGAGAAGGTTTTACATAAATCAAAATGAGAACTAAAACACGTGTTTTAGATTTCATTTCACTGATTGTTTTAATAACTATAAAGAATCAATCATCAATCAGGGCTATTATCTCTAAAAATTGTGCCATAATAATGTGCAACACACTAATCTAAATGAATTGACATATTTTAATTAAATAAGGAATAAATCCCATATACATAAAAAATATGGTTGAAAGGCTATTCATCACAGAAGAAAACAAGTTTTGAAATGTTTTTACGTCATCTAATTAACATTTTGCTCTTTTGTAACGTTAATTATAAGATCATTTTTGAAATGTATATACCTTTATTAAAGTACGTAACATCAAAATACCTTTATATTGACTTACTCTTCATTTGCCGATCCAAAATTTAGTTTAGTTTACTGTAATTATAAAAGTAAAGTGCACATAATTTCCATATTTTCATTGTGATTTCATAATATAATTGAAGTTAAACAACTTTTAATAAAAATATTTCTAAAACTGACTGTATTTTTTATTGTTTAATAATTTCCTTTAACAACGACCACAAATTGATGCAGCTTGTATGTTGGTGAATATTTCGCTTTGGCAGTGCAAAAGCCTCTCTGATCAGAAGCAGTCGGAGTGCCTGCTTTACAGCCGCTTATTTTCAAATAAGCAATAAAAACATATCTAGGCTGTCAAAGCTTTTAAACGGAAAACATAAACATAATTTGAACAAAAACATTATTTGCTTTGAAAAAGTAAAGGAAAACTACATTCAAAATAGTATTTTTATTTCATAGGAAAAAAAAACTACAGAATGAAATGAAGTTGTATATTATGATGTCAGTAATTGAAAAACCCACAGATGTTCTATTAACTACTATATGTATGCATACATATGTAAACATAAAATTATTGGAAATGTTACAAAACCATCTTTTGTATTTTTTTTATATTAAAACCTTGTTCCTTAAGGATTCAATGTTTCAAAAAATTTAACCACAGAGATATTATTCAATACGGTGAAGAGTTATTAAAATTGAGTCAACGAAGTTAACTAAATTAGATTTTAGATCGGCTAATAAACAACATAAGAACTATGAAACGGTATGGCACCTAATTAGTTCAATTAAAAGAAAAATCTGGAGTCGCCTACACTCAACATTACAATAAGTAAACTTAATATCAAACTTCTTGGGTATATAATATATAATGTCCCATTTAGGCATAATATAAATGTCTAAATGGGAGATGTTTATTAGTCTTTCATTCCTGGAGATAGTACAGATGGTGATTGATCCACTTATCAATATATATGCCTATTTTTGTATATCATACCACTGATGCATATAATATCATTAGCATAACTACAACAGTGATAACATTTTTGAAAAGCGAAAGTGTAAATTTCGTGTTTACGAAATAATCTCTTACAGGAAAACATGCCTTTTGTTCCAATAACCAGTGAATCTCTTACATAGTTTTTCTGGCCTCCCTCTACATTGAAGATTTAAGAAAAAGTTTCCCATGTAAAACTTGACAATATTATTATTATTTCTGAAAAATGTTAGAAACATGTAAGAAAAAATGTCGTTTGATATAAGATGTAGGATAATATCATTTATTATTTTTCAAAAATGTTTTCAATTTGAATTATGTTTAACATTTTTGGTCTTGTATAAAATTATATACTGGAAATTTTATGGAATGATAGTATTTTTTAAAAATCTCTTTTCTTTCCCTTTGTCAAAAATCTAATTTTCTCTGAGCGGGTGTTATCTTGTTGCCGTGTGCAGTACCATGTCATAAGGTTACTGTGAATGTATATTAAAAAAAAATACATTTTTGCATACGCAAATCAAAATCAAAGCTTGCTTTTTAGTATAAATTAAAACTTTTACAGTTGGAAGATTGACATTTTTGATATGAAGTATTAGACTAAAATAGTAAAAAAAAACTGGATATTTGTTAACAACACAATACCCTCCTCATTGAGGAAGAATCCATTCCTCACTCTTCAATATTAATCAAAGTTAATATGATTAATAGAGAAAAAGAAATTAGATCTGATATTAAGTTTAGTTCATGGGTGAAACTTATTGATGACTAGACCAGTTTGTGTGACAAATAGGGTTTATACAAAAACCGACATTTTAGAAAACCGGTTTTCGAATAGTAATTTTCCAGAAAACCGGTTTTCACCGGTTTCGAATTGTTATAAAAAAAATTTAGAGTCATTAAAGCAGTTTTTGACTGAAATTATTTACTGTTCCATTTTATTGATAGTAAAATTTTTTTATGCAATTTAGTAAAACAAAGACATAATAGTTGGCCAGGATTAAATAACTTTAAAAACAATTATTCGTTGTTTATGCATAATTTTCATATATAAGGATGTAAATATGTTTGTAATAGTGAAACGAATTATTCAGCAAAGGTTTCGAATAAATAAAAACAATATGTTTTCATATTTTTATAATAACCATATTATTAACCATATTATTTTAGAACCATATTATATTTATAATAACCATATTATTAAATCGGACCGATATGATTCCAAGAACCAAACCGCTTGCAACAGTGTTTTCATCAATCTGGTACATTTGGCTACATTTGTCAATTTCAAATTTTTTTAAAGTGTTGTTCATAAATTGAAAACCGATATATTCTACTAAAAAACCTGTTTTCGAATTTCATAATTTTCTAAAAAAAAACCGGTTTTTAAAAACCGAGAAACCATAGTGACAAATCCATAATATCGTGAAAAGCATCAGAAATTATATGTTTCTTTTACAAAGAATTTTAAATATTAAAATATTCATTTAAAAGAATATTTAAATTATTACATTTATTTATATTTATTCTACTTAAGAATATAAATAAATGCATCAATAATTCAGAATATAAATACATTAATATTTTTAAATTGATTAAGAATATATTCTTTTATTTAAAAGAATTTTATTCTTTTACATCTCATACTAAGTTCTTAAATTATTTAAGAATTATTCATTGAACCTCAATTTTATTTCAGTAGATTCAATCAAAAATATTTCTAAGCCAATGTAAAAATGTAAATAAATGTAAGAAACTAAAAGTATAGCAAGTAAGCCATTAGCCCAGGATCAATCCTCAGTTTTTATAGTTTCAGTGCTCTTTGCTATAATGGAATTTTCATGAATTTTTTTATAAATTGTTGATTTTCCGTTCAATTTTTTGGAAAAATTTTATGGTTTTTTAATGAGCTATTTAGTGTAAAAATTTTTTTGAAAACAAAAAATGTACTTTAACGAGTACAAAACTTTGATCCTCCAGGTAATGTTCTGTTTTTAGGTTTTTATTTATTGCGCTTAGAATCTTTGATGTTATAACTCAAAATTTTTATATTTTATTGAAAAAAAAGTTCTCTTGTTTTAAAAATCTGAGAATATTTTTTTCTATTATTTTTTTAGCCTCAAAGTTAATGCCAAAATTTCAAGATTCTAGAAGTAGTAGTTTAGGGGAAAAAAATGTCTATAAACAGGTTTTTGACCAAAAAACTAACTTTCCCATCATGCATAATTCCTCCAAAATAATAGGGCACATCTATACTATGAGGCCCATTTTTCTGTAGAATTTCAAATTGATCTGTCAATGATTCTGAACCATAGCGTGGCCACATTCTTTGGATACACACTCACCCCCCCCCCCCCCCCCCACACACACACAGACATCGTCAAGAAGCTTCATAAAACAACATCTGGGACCCCAAGACATCTAATTCATTTAAAATCTCGAATTTTTTCACAATCACTATACTTTACTTATAGAAGAGCAAATCATTGAAATCAGAATTTACACTAAACATTCTAACAATAATTATATGGAACATAATAAATAAGGTGTTTAGAAAAAAATTAATAAGTAATTAGAAGGAATATCTATTGTAACTGTATTTTTTTGTTTTTATTTTGACAATATATTTCATTAATTTATCTTAATATAACTCTTTATATCTTTTATGTTCAATGTATGGTGAAAAACGTTTAAGAACTCCATTTGACTTATTACACAAAAATGAATTTTTCAGTTTTATTTATGATAAAACCGAAAGGTATGAAAACCAAAAGTAAATACTGAGGAGCTTTAAATGAGTGGAATTACTCGTACAGAAATATTGTACCAACGTAGTGGTGGTATAAAAGCAGACCTCACTAGAGAAAAGGTTCAGGTTAAGAAAAGAAATGATTTTGGGGTGGAATGAATGATAATGATGATTAAAGCAACTAAGATAGAATGAGATCACGTCAGAAAGATATATGGCACAATATTCGCCAATATAATGCCACATAATGAGACTCCACATAAAGCAGCTAACTTTTCACCTGCCTGCTTTATGAATTGACCACATTATCATCATACTCGGGTAAAAGGAACACTTTTCTGCAGAATAATAATTATATTATTTTTATTATACTTCATCTTAAGTGTCACGACAACACAACCACCAGACTAGCAGTATGTTTGCAGGTCCCATCATGTTATAGTATGATTCGTGCGTATGTAATTCCCTGTAGCAATATGACTTTTGAAAGGTGTCCACATGGATCATCCAAGGTTATAAAACATAAAATAGTTTTTTTTAAATATGGGGACACAAATAGTAGAATAATTGAAAAATTAAACAAACAATCTAGAGTGGCTAACTTAACGTTACTGATAGTTAATCATTAATTCAATAGATTTATAAATTTAAAGAAGCAAACAATAAATAAAGAAGATTGTTTAACTCAAATCTGAGATATAATTTCCAAGTCAATATAAGCAAACGCCTCAAATCTGCTCGTAGCAGGTTAAGCAGCAGTTGAAGTTCAGTTTTCATATTTTACAGTTTTTTTACCTTTTGTGGTTATCGTAATTTATTAATTATTTTTTGATATATTGTTTATATTGTGTTACGTTATTTGGCAAAATTTCACTTTTTTACAGCTTGCCGATTTGCGTAAAAACATTCTCTGAAATCATGAATAATCCCATAACACCCCTTTTACCTTATATATGATATAAAGAAACTGTGTGTCATTAATTACATTTGGTTAAAGCTCATTAAAAATAGCCTCTTAGACTGTCTCTGCGTTTAAATCTACAAAAGTTATAGAAAGTAAATTTTATTTTAAAACAAATGACATTATAAAAAATGGAACATAGTAATTTCCAATTTTATTTTCTACAACTTTTCTTGAAAGAATTCTTTTTTTATAATGTCATTTCAGTCCTCGATAGTTAAACATTTAGTGTTTGCCATTTGTTTATACATTGGCATTAACTTGCCAGTGATGCATGTATTCTCACAAAAGTATTATAATATTCCTCTCGTTTAGTAATATTTGATTCGTTTACACTTCTATCGAATGGCAAAACTGAAAACAAAATGAATTCATAGTAATTATTAAAAACTATTTCTTATAATTTATCAGTAAAACCATATTTATAAATTTTTAATATTTATTGATATTCTATTAACAATTAGTAAAAATATAGAGTGGCCTACACTCTACTTTACTATAAGTAACTTAATATCAAATTTATTGAGTGTATGACACATAACGTCTCATTTAAGCATAACGTAAACATCTAAATGGGATATGATTATTAGTCTTTCATTCCTGAGTTAGTAGAGATAATGATTGAAGGACATATCAATATATAAGCTTATTTTTGTACATCACACACCTGATGCAAATAATTTCATTAGTATAACTACAGCAGTAATAACATTTTTGAAAAACGAAAGTGAACATTTCTTGATACGAAATATTCTCCTACAAGAGAACATGGCTTTTTTTAAAAAGGCCAGTGGATTTCTTATATCGTTTACTTGACATCCTTCTACATTGATTATTAAAGTAAAATTTTCAAATTTAAAACAGGAAAATACCCTTTTTTTCTCTGAAAAACATCATAAACAGCGGAGAAAATGTTGTTTTAAGGTGAATTATAATTAAAGATGTACGATAATTACATTTATTAATCTCTAAACGAAAGATTTCAATTTTGAATTATCTTTTACATTTTTGGTTTTTTACAGAATTATTATACTGGGAATTTTATGGCTTCTTAGTATTTAATACGATCATTTTCCTTCCCCTTTGTCAAATAACATATATACGAATTTTTCCTGATTGAGTGTTATCATTTTCCTGCACAATATTATTCCTCTTACATCTCATATAAGTCAATAAACATTTTAAATTGTTCCTTTATAAACATCAATTTTATCTCAGTGGATTCACTCAAAAAATTTCTAAGTCAATGTAAACGTTGTAAAAAAATATAAAAAATTCGACAAGCATAGCAGGTGATCTCTTAGTCTAAGATAAACAAACAGTTTTTATAGCGTTATTGCTCTTTCCCGTAATTGAAACTTAATGATTTTTTTTTATGAATTGTTAAATTTTTGTTCCATTATTGGTCAAATTTTCATTATTTTTTAATTAGCCATTTAGCGTCAAAAAAAATTTTCTAAAAAGAGAAATCGTACTGTAAAGCCCCTTTAGCGAAAGTAATTTTGAAAAAAATATCTCAACTCATTCTCCACATATTGTTCTATTTTTGGGCATAGTTTTATTTTGATCCATCAAACAGTATGGCTTGGATCGCTCTCACAAGGTTTGAGATTGAATTATAAGTCAAAATGTTTAAATTTTATTGAAAAAAATATTTGCTGTTGTTTTAAAATTCTGAATATATTTTTCGTCTGTTCCATTTGTAACCTCAAAGATAATGACAAAATTACAAAACTTTAGGGTTATCAGTTTAGGAGAAATAAATGTTTTCTAAAAAACGGTTTTTGGCAAAAAAAGTGACTTTCCCATCATACATAATTCTTCCCAAACAATAGTGATCTTTTTCTTTATGAGGCCTAATTTTGTGTAAAATATCAACTTGATCCATCAAAGATTCTGGACCGTAGAGTGGTAACAAGCAATGCTAACACACTCACCCACCCACCGACACACACACAGACATCATCGAAAAAACTTCATAAAACGACTTCTGGGACCTCAAAACACGTAATTCCGTCAAAATCTCGAGATCGAATTTTTTCACGATCACTATACTTTACTTATAGTAAAGTAAAAATTCTATTAATATGCCTCATTATTATAAGGCAGACACATTTACGAGTATAAGTAAAATGAATTATATTCTCTTTTATTAGATTGTTCAATTCTAACAGATTCCGATTAACTTATAATTTAACCTAGACACTTTAAAATACAGGAATTACGGAACAGGGTTACCTGTATCAGAGGAAAAAAATCTACCAAATTAGGTATTATCATTATTTTGTTCCCTCTTGAAAACCTGGTTTGAATAGTAGTTTTGTACAGAGGTATCCGAATGTTCTCTGAAGATTTTTGAACTTCTAATTGACCACACACCTATTTTTGTTTCATCTCAGTTGACTACATTTAGTTTAGTAATATATTTTTGATTTTCATGTTTTGTTATTTTTATTTACTTTCAATTATAATTATAATTATTATTAGTCTTGCATTTATTTCATAATTTTAAAATGAAATCTAAAGAAAATGTATTTCATTTTTATCATTAATAGGTTGTATCATTTGTTTAGAAATTAAATTAAACTCTTTAAATAGGTAAATTCTAATTAATTTGAGCAATAACTTCAAACAGAAATTATTAATTGCGATAATAACTATCAATTCTCTAGCTAAAATTTTAATTTAACAAATTTTACTCTAACAAACAAAGGATGCTAACATTAAAAAATGATGTTTTTTTTGCAAACTAACCACGACACATTTCTCGCGTATAAGGCAGGCATATTTAATCTCCATCCAAATTGTCTAGCATAAATGTGTCTGGTTTATTACCAGGCTGGTAATGTAATATGAAACATGATTTGAGATAGGTGCACTACATCATTCGACATACCAAGAAGAAGACGAAAACATACCTGCCCATAAAAATCTCCATGTCCACGTACTTAATCTACATTTCAACCATCCACACCCTCAGAGAGCAATATATATCCTCTTAGCCTCATTTCAAAATATCACAATACGAGTAGCGCCAAACTATTCTACAGCCTTGACCTAAAGGACTATACAGCCATGAAAACAGCTCTTCCATATAACAGACCATATTTTTAGTAATTAACGCTACTATTTGATGCACACACAAATAGTAGCCCAATAACAGAGTAGTAGTCGGCCTCTGGACTGCTAACTATAACGAGCAATATAGTGGACGGAAAAATTTATTTATCGTTAGTAGGACCACAAGAATTTTTCATCTGTGCTTAGAGATCAAAGCTAAGGTGAAAAATGTTTTTTGAGTTTCAGGATTTGTTAACATTAATATCATCAGTAAAGTATAGTTATCATGAAAAAAATAAATCTCGAGATTTTCTCGGATTTACATGATTTAAGGTCACCAAAGTCTTTTTTTGACGTTTTTTCAATGATTTCTGTGTGTGTGTGTGTGTGTGTGTGTGTGTGTGTGTGTGTGTGTGTGATGTGTGTGTGCGTGTGTGTGTGTGTGTGTGTGCGTGTGTGTGTGTGTGTGTGTGTGTGTCCAAAAGTTTATGGGGACGCACAGACCACACTTTTGATGGAGCAAATTCATTTTACACAAAAATAGGTCTTATATTGTAAATATTCCCAATTGTTCGGAGGCAATATTGCTTGATGAGAAAGTTACTTTCTTAACCAAATTGTGTTTCTAAACAACAATTTTTCTCCTAAATTACTATCTCTAGAGTCCTGAATTCTGGAATTATTACAAAAGTGATAGAAGCAGTGTGCAAAATAATCCTTAAGTTTTTTAAAAAAAAAACTGAAAAGATTTTTTTTCAATAGCATATAAAATAAAAATAGCACCTTTAGTAGGATGGGCTCAATACCGTTTTGTCAAAATTATATGAACAGAAATGAATGTTACATTTTAGATTTCAGAAAATACTTTTTGAACCCTAAATGGCTAATTATAAAACAATAAAATCCGCCAAACAATTAAACCTAAAATTAGTAATTTAAAATATAATTATAAATTTGAAATACCACAAACAGCCATAAAGCAACAACAGGTGAACATAAATCTTGGACTAATAGATCGCCTACTGTACTTGTCGAATTTGTTTACATTGACTCAAAATTCTTTTATATGATTCAAGTATAATATATTTATTTTTATAGTTCAATAAAAAAAATGAGACATCTCTTAACGAGTTAATATGATCTTTAGGAAAATCAAATTCTTAAATCTAAAAAACCAACGCCAAACATATATTCTATGATGCTTTCCAGGATATGGTGGATGGCTGACTAACAAAGATTTGCAATCAAACTACATTTTACACCCTTGAAGAATTCGTAATGTTAGATATATGTTTCTTGGTGTCTTTGGGATAAGAATAATTTTCAAGTGCTAGACACACCAGAATGTGAAATAACTTTTGGAGGGACAAAATATCTCATAAAAAGTAACATTGATCCAAGAATTCTTAAAGTTGGCAATACTAATATAGCAAAAATCATTAATGGTATAGTTTAATTTTTCACACCAGCAAGACAATTTTCAAAAAGTCCGTTAAAAAACATTAATCTAAAATTTGAAAATGAAATAAAAGCAAAAATTTTTAATGAATGGTGACCAGCAGTAATTGCCTATAACATTCCTGCGGAGGTAACTTTCTATGACGTAAACAATATTATTCAAAGTATGCTTTAATCATATATATTGTTTTTTTAAATTATAAGAGCTATTTTTTCTAAGATGATAGGCTTGTATTAAAATTAAAATTAATGATTTCAGGTCCATTATAAATTCCAGGAGACTTAATCACTCTGACTTGTCTCAACTCAAGGTACAACACGTATAAAGCGGACTTGGAGCAATGTTTTTTTTAATAATGAAATGAGAAGTTTGAGTAATGTGGAAACTGCTGGTAACAAATTCACAAAATCACGGGAAAATCTTTGTAATTTAAAATAAAAATATTCTATGATTTTCTTAATTTCATAAAGTAAGGGAAAGGAAGCACACAAATAAATCAGTCAGCTAGTGGAATAAAGATTTCCCTCCTTCTGGAAACAAGTTAATTCAAAAAGAGGAAGTATCAAATATGCCGCAGGAATGAAGCAATTAGAAATCAACTGAGGGTTGAATAATATGATTGTGAATTTCAATTTAGGAGGAAGCAAAATAAACTTCAGGAAAATGGTATTGTAATGTCATTAATAAGGCTCAACCTTGAAATTTTATATTCTAAGCAGTTACTGGAAAATTAAAAGCTAACTGTACTTTTACTGACATTAAAGAATTGTATGGCAGATACATTGAATCTCTTAATTGAAAGCTCTTAATTTCTTTAATAATTTACACGACTAAATAAGTTAAGCTTTTAATGCTGAACCGAAATTACTTTTCTTAAAAATTCATTGAAGGATTCAGCATACGAGTCAGTATGGTCCACTAGTAGATGACCATTCATAAACAAATGCCTTCTCCCATTCTTATAAGTGGCAATAAGTAAAGGAAAAAGTGGCTATAAAAAGGCCAAGGTTTTTTCTAAATGCTTAAAGCTCTTTTCACTGTCAACTCAGACAAAGAAGACACCAACACGTCGATATCTAATATTATTATCCGATAACTCCTCTACATCACTCTGCAAGTTCTAAATCATTCTATCCAAGAGCAATATCCTTCATAATCACAAAGCTCACATTTAAAATGTCTCCCTGCAGTCGCCTAGTTACAAATGAAATCCACAAACAACTTTCCCTTAATGTCATAATTTTTATCACATGAGTATTTACTGTCAAATTACATACGTATTATTTGGTACCTATGGAAATGCATTATTATATGTATTATACCAATATCCTATAAGACCTGCTGTTTATGACATTCCTATTATCCAATCAGTAATATACTTACAAAAAAAAAATATAAACAGTTCTACGCTAACTTCATTGAAGTTAGAAACACAAAATTGAATTATAACTCAACATTTCTAGTTTCAATTTCAGAACTCCACTTTAAAAAAGTAATCGCACTTTTATTTCATCTCCGTGAGAGAAAGTATTGCTCGCCCATTTGTATTGACAAATCAGAAGCCTTTGACAGAATATGGCATCCTGAACTGTTTACTGACCCCACATAAAGTTTTACCTCAAACACTGCTTTCACCAAGACATCAAGTCTTTTTCTCTGCCACTCTTCTCCTTATTAAGGTAGGGGTGCTTTAAGGAAGCACAGAGTATTTTCTTTTATCTACGCTGGTGAGGTTTCAGAATCTGTTGACACTGTCCTAGCCACATTTACTGACGACAAAGCAATCATTACTTCAAATAAAAGTACCTAAAGTTTCCTACTATTTTCAAAACAATTGGAATACTTTAGAAACATGGTTAAATAGTTGTATCAACCAACAGAAATGTGCTACCATAACATTCCGTTTGCGTCAAGATATGGACAAAAAAACGATCCGTCAAGCTATGAAAAAAAATTACTTAAAACTGCACCTATACAGATATCCTACATATACTCCTCATGCCAAACTAAGAATAATAGAACTAAAGCTTCGAAACAAACTCATACATCACTTATTTCATCACCATTCAAAACTAACAAATGATAAAAAAATGTATACTTTACAAAACTGGTACCCTGACTGTTTAGACATGTGGCATTGAACTACTGAGACGGACAAAGCATAGCAGACTCAAAAGGTTCAATCTCTTCCATTTAAAATCCACTGACAAAATTCTTCATGAACCCTTCTATTTATCAAACAATGTATTGTGACATTCAACATGTACTGTGAATTGAGAGTTCAGCAAGTTGTAATTACTGGAAAAGAAAACATCCATAAACATCTACCTTACAGGAGTAATATTTTAGTCTTAAATATTTATTCTGCAAATATCACAGGAAACCTCACATACTGTCTGAAGAGAATGTGAATGATAGGTTAGTTGCAGTGGCGGTCTCAAAAGAGAACACTGGTAGGCCAAAAATTGACTCCTTGTGATACCACACAATGAATATTCTACGTTGGGATTCATAAAATTTGCCTAACTTAAGTGTATTTAGAGTAGGGATCTTAAAGAGTACCCTATATCGTACAGGTTGGGGACCAACTGCAACGAAGTACTCTCCGAAGGACGAAGGTCGAATTAATTAACCTCTCACGTAAATAAATAGAAAGAAGGTCAGAATGGGTATTGAACTCCGGATCTACCAGTCCCAAGGCAAGCATGTTGTCACTGGCCCTTATCTACACATGATTGTATATATCTTAATTAGTTTATTTAATTGATTATAAATAACTGATTTTCTTAATTATGTTTTGCTTTTATAAATGGGAAGTTGGAAACAATAATCATTCAAGTCCTGACGACGGCTGTTGAACAGTTGAAGTATGTCGACTATATTGGAAAATACTAACAATATTACGCATGAAACTAGAGAGATTAATAAACATGTATCAGTACTATATGTATACATATATCAACGTTCAAACTCGAATAATAATGAGAAAGGAATGGTAAATGGACTTATACAAAAAAGCGATGTTGTTAGTCTACCTTGACATTTTATAGATTCTTATTCTAAACTTAAAAAAAAAATACTATAAAAATTACCAATCAATAGTTACTGTGATACTAAATAAAAAAAACTACGTTGATGAAATTGAGACCATTTTAAAATATAAAAATATTTATCCATGTAGATAAAATACTAACAATATTACGCATGAAACTAGAGAGATTAATAAACATGTATCAGTACTATATGTATACATATATCAACGTTCAAACTCGAATAATAATGAGAAAGGAATGGTAAATGGACTTATACAAAAAAGCGATGTTGTTAGTCTACCTTGACATTTTATAGATTCTTATTCTAAACTTAAAAAAAAAATACTATAAAAATTACCAATCAATAGTTACTGTGATACTAAATAAAAAAAACTACGTTGATGAAATTGAGACCATTTTAAAATATAAAAATATTTATACAAAGTTATGGTCCAATCCTTTGGAAAGGGTCAATAGTTCATTTATTAAAAAGATTAAAATTATCTTGAAAAATCAACCCGAACTAATTGCTAAATTACAATACAACAAAAGTAAACAGGAAAAAAATTGTGCCTTATTCTTGCATACAAATATTGAAAATCATCATATTGATTGGGCCGGGGTAAATGATTCCGTACAAAAAATCGGTGTTAGTAAGAAATATGATCAAATCCTCTCTGATTAAATTTAATAGATCAAACATTAGTAACGGTGTGTTCAAACTTGACTCAGTCCTAACATTGGTCAAAAGCCTCATCTATTAGAGATGACAGCTAGAGGATAGTCTTTTACTTTTTTCTTCCTGTACAGCTTTGTTTATCATAATATCTCTCCCTGGACTATTGTCCTTTCCTGTACTTTTCACCATTTTAAAATACCTCTCTTCCCTCCCACTCCTCTCAACCCCTTACCAGATGTTCCTACATCTGTTAGTTTCAGTCGGGATTTGACGAAGACCGTTTGTTATGGTTGAAAGATCTTAGCCTTTTTCTCATTCTAATTCCTGTTTCAACGTTGATATAAGTGTATATATATAGTAATGATTCTTTTTTCTTATTAATTACTTTGGTTTGAATGTTGATTGTTATTTCATGTGTTTATTGTGAAAATATTTTTTATTTATATAAATATATAATACATTATACTTGCATGCTTGTAATAACATCTATGTTTTCTTCTAATAACGACGGGTATCAAAGTAAAGAAGTCGTTTTATTATTTACTTTTTTGTAGTTTTCTTTGATATATATATATATATATTGTAAACAGAAAAACGATCCGAAAGGACAACAAACGTTTCACAATAAATCACAAACACAGAAATAAGGAACAAACACACTTACTGTCTCTAATTTTCGGTTGAACCGTCATCAGGAGAGTTGAGAAACCGTCGCTTCACAAGTGCGCTTGGTGTCCCTTTCTCAACTATCCTGATGACGGTTCAACCGAAAATTAGAGACAGTAAGTGTGTTTGTTCCTTAGTTCTGTGTTTGTGATTCATCGTGAAACGTATATATATATAAAAGAAAAACTACAAAAAAAGTGATGTTCGATTTAGAAGTGAGTTATTCCTTCGTCTATCTGTGTACAACCTTCTATTTAATTGGTTTTTATTTAAAAGTCCACTTGATCGTTTCATTTAATCTTATATATATAAGCAGAGAGAGAGAGAGAGAGTAGGTGGAGAAAGAAATATATAAAGACGTGGTCAGTTTCCTAGGTTCTAATAACTATTAATTCTGAAATTTCGGTTTTACTCCACTGTTACATGGATGATTTCCTGTTTTTGTAATTTGTTTTATGCGTTCTTAATTTGATTCATTTAATATGATTATTGTCTCTAGATTTTGTTTTTTGGACTGTTTTAGTTTTTTCAATTTGATTTTAAAAGAAAAAAATAACGTGAACGACCTATTTAATAGAGTACCTTCTGAGAGGCATGTTGATAGGAGGAAGAATGTTATGGAGTGTTTGAAAAGTCCTATGTTATACTGGTTTGAGTGTTCACACCAATACATCTGACTCGGACAGTTTGTCAGAGGTAATTAATCTTCTCTCTTCTTGACAGTGACAGAAATACCTTCTTTAAGTTATCCCCATTCATCTACTTTCAACAATGAAAAATACTATACTTAGTGATGATCTTCACACTTAAACCTATTCAACTTAAGATCATCGTAATAAACTCTAATGTATCATTTAAAAGTAAAAATGTATGTAAAAATTAAAAAAATAATTTAGTTTTAAGTTTATATAAATTTAACAATTTTAAGCTGGATGTAATGTTTTTATAAAGAAGAGCCAAAAGATGCAATTTTATTTTTAAAATTGAGTTATTACGGTAAACAAGCTTAACTCATATAATAATCATACCACACACAATGAGGCCAGTACTTCCCTTCATACAATCTGATTTAAGCAATTGAAATCTTTATTTGAATGGAGACTGATATCCAGTAAAGCGCACTGTAATTGTGAGAGATTCTATACATTTTGTATGCGCTATACTTATATGTTCTTACATTACATATAAGTTTATAATATCTTTATATTTTACTTTTTATACCTATAAAATTTAAGTTATATGCTTACGTACATCTGCTTACACTTTTTGCGTTATGAGTCATTTACAAAATAAACTAGTTATTATTATTTGTTTACTTGAATAATACAAATCATATATTTATTTATATTTTTTATGATGCTACCGAGTCGTTTTGAGGATAGTGAAAGGATGCTCCAGAACTAAAGTTGCTTGTGTTTATGTGAAGGCAGACTTACGACTGTTTTTGCAGCTAGTTATAAAGCTAACTGATAATTTATATCATTATTATTACTGTTCTTGTTGTTCTTATTATTTCTATTATTAGTAGCACTATTATTATTAGTATCACAATATTAGTATTACCATTATTATTATTATTATTATTATAACTGCAATAGCCAATAATATTAGAGTTAACTATACTTTAATATTTAGAGACACCTTGTAAGCATAAAACTTAGGATTAAGTTATTAGATCGTAAGATACACTGTAGTATAGGGGAAAAAAGCTCGATGGGAGACACAGTACCCCCAATTGTGGGGAGAACAATAATATTTCGAAAGGTCAAAGCACACATAGGAATCATAGAGAACGATTTAGCAGATGCTGGAGCTAAGGAGGGGACCCAGGACAACAGCTTGGACTTTATTTACAAAAAATATCCCACGTCCTACATAAAAGAAAGGCTCGCTAGTGAAACAGTGGCACGATGAGAAACAAATTGGGAAGAATCCACTAAAGGCCTCCTAACAAAAGAATATTTTCCTAGTGTAAAACAAAGATTATCCATGAAACAATTTCAAATAAACTATAAAATATCCCAATACATGACAGGACATGGGCCATTTAAAAAATACCTGAGCAGATTGAAAATAGCTCCTAATCCATCATGTTCATGTAATACAGAGACACTTATGTAATCTCCTAGACACTTGGTGTATGAATGCTGTTTGAGAAAACCGCAAAGACTGGCTCTCATACGGAAAGTCTTGGTTAGTGGAGAGGAGTGGCCCGTTAGGCCTTCCTTATTAATTAAAGAACGATATTATAAAGAATTTGTAAAATGTTTGCACGGTATAGACATATAAGAAAAAAAAACCAAATTATTATATTGTAGAATTATGAAACAATGTAAAATAAGTACTTTGTAGTGTAAATGAAAGAAGTGTTGTGTACAATTTGACGTTGATGCATGTAATACACAGTGGAACATGCTGGAATAAAATATTAGATAAAAGAAGAAAAGTACCCCCCATATTATGGGTACGGCTACCCAAGATATATATAAATTGGGAGTAATCTCTTAATAAGAATTTTTCAGTCATTCTTGTAACAATTTTACACAATATAATTAAATTTTGCACACTCCCACTTGGTTATTGATAAGATTATCTAGCTCTCCACTTTCATGGACCAGTGATTTGGAGATGTGAGAATAGTAGTAATGGTTCTGAGTTGGTGCACATGTAATAGAGTCTAAGGGAAATGGATCCCCGATTGTTAAACTCGTGTCTTGATAATACCTGATTGACATAACTCTCTCTGCATGTCAAATTTCATCAGAGCGACATTACACTACTACCCTACGGGACTGTTGATCGCAATTCAATAAACTCAACTTTAACAGAAAAGCTATTACATGGGCTGAATTAATTCAAACAGAACAAGGTAGTTTGTTAATAACCAATAAGGTTTTAATTTTAAATTATTTGATTACTTTTATTAATATTCCAATTTTAATATTTTAAAATTTTTCTTTACTTATTTTGAAAAAAATATAATTAAAATTTAAATTATATTGAAATTTAATATTTTTAGATAATATTAATATTAAATCATTTTTATAGAAGAAAAATTACATAAATTCAATCCATTAAAATTACAGAAGGTTACTGAATATTCTAAAGCAGATGAAAAAAAATGAAAAAACAAAAACAAGGATTTTGTAGTGGCACTAGATTGAGTTTACAGAGCTCTATATAATTCATTACATTAATGTTTTTTTCAATATTTATTTATATTTTAATCAATAAATATATTTCAAATTTAAAACATTGTCAATATTTACTTGTTTATTTTCGTATAAAAGATATTTTCACTATTATATTATATCCATTTGAGTTATTACTGTAAACATTTTACAAAAATTATTTATTTAAATACCACGAAGTATTGTTAGTGAAAAAACTGTTACTTCAATAAAGCACACCCTTCATAGAAGTGTCACGTAACTTTAATGGATCTAGATATCTCTGAGGGAGAATTGTTTCACTGCCATACAAAGGACGTCACCGAAATGAATTTTTGGTTCATGCAGAGATATAATGATTGGAAAGAGATGTATCAAATGTGGCAACATTGTCTTTATTCCTCGTTTACTATGAATGTTCAAAACATTTTAATCACTGCACTGACAGCCGCTTTTCACATGAGCGACTCAAAACCCAACATGGTAGTGGTTAAAGTGTTTACAGCATGAGAGAAATTATCAAAAGTGTTGGGGAAAAGCAAATTAAATTAAAAACATTTCTTTTTTAAAATACTGCCGAAATGCTTTCTGAAATATTCATTGTTTATCAGAAGTTTGCTGTTTCCACAAGATGAATGAATACCCCTGCATGCTTGTTTTGGAGCACTAATATCCTGATGAAACCGTTTTCAGTCAGACATTGTTTTATATCTTCTATGAATTATGGTGACATTAGTCCTACCATAAATGAAATGTTTTCTAACAAGAGAAAAAAATGGTGCTTGATACCATTTATACGTAAAACGTCATTACAAATTGTAAACAATTAAATAAAATTCTAAGCAGTTTTCTAATAAAATTAATTTGAAGTACTTATAAGTTTCCAAAACTGTTAATGAACACCCTCCACTTAGAAGTGTACAGAAACACACATGAACAAAATGATTCAGTTAATACCACACTGTTACTATCAGATTTATAGAAAAAAATATAATGTAAAGAACTTATATAATAATGAAAATCTACCAACAGGACCAATGAATATTTCCTTGTACTATAGTGAACGTCGTACATAGCAGTTCTAAGAAGAGTCCGACTACTTTTAAATTATTTGCTATAAGCGGACAAGTTGGTCACTACAAATAGTATATCAGTCTGTCATTTACTATTGACAGATTTCACGTTCGTATAGTTTTATACGTCAAGATTTATAAAACGAGAGCCACAAGTAGCAGAAACATTCTACGAGTGTTTAAGGTGTTAGCGAAGGTTGACACTCGTATGAAATATTCTGACAACTAGTTTTGGCTGGATAAGTAGGTTTTAAAACATTTATTCTTGGTAATTTGGATGCATGTGTTGTTCGAAGTTATAGCTTAGGTAGGCAGACACTACCAGGGGAAATACTTATATTTAGTTTTTCATTAAAAAAATGTTTGTTGCTAATTGGAACAACAATTGGAAGATAATCTTATGTCTGTGCATAAACCATCAAGTTAAACCAATGCATATTAATTTCTGTCACAAGCTTCTATGACAGGCCGAGTCAAAAGGGTAGCATTACTGTACCTGCCTGCCTGCTAGATGCTTCACTTAATGAACTGGGCTAACCTGCACAATACAGTTCTTCCATTTTAGAATCGAAATCAAAATTGTTGAGCATAAAATACTAACCTAGTATCTTTTTTGAAAAAATCAGCCGCTCATAAATTCTTCCAAGACCGGGAAACTGACGAATAAAAGTCTTTATATCCTGAGAAAAATGACCAATTTATGAATATTTTCTGTCATTGCAATTATAGTTAGCTTTTACACTGCAGAAAAGTAGCGTACCTGAAGACAAGAGTTACTAATAGCAACTAGAACTTTAGGAGGGGAAGGGGTTTTTAGTGACTCTTGAAGATACTTATCAAATTTTAAAACTCCTTGGTGTAATCTATTAGGATTCAGTTGTTCTTCCTGAAAGGTAGCAAATTACTTGTTCAAATATGTCCTTTTTTGATAATTACCAGATGATACATCAGGTTATTACATAGCTAGTGTCTTCATCAACACTGAGCAAATTTGGCCAGTGTCTGCCAGTGAAGGACTTGAGTAGATAAGAAATCCGTCATTATTCTCCGTTTAATCTACTGCACATTACAACTATATTTGGTGGTAAATTCCCGAACATATGAGTGTTTTTTCTTCCACCTGTGGACAGTCAAATTGTACATAATTCAGGTAAGTGAGTCAGAAAAACAGTATATGCTGTTTCATTTGTAGCTCAAAATCCTTGATTTTTTTGGAACTTTGGAAACGCACTTATTCAAGTGCAATCAATCAAGAAATTGATCAGGAGGGTTAGGAATGGGTCTGCGTTTATCACTCCATCTGTGTGGATGAACCGTCAGTGGAGGTGAGGTAGCTACGAGAATAAGTGAGAAGCTTGAGGAGATGAGGAATAGATTGGTGAGATGGTCTGCTTCCTTACGGTTGTCATGTACAGTTGCGTCTTCGTGTAAACAGAGTTGGACGAGTAGTGGTGGTTTTTCATGGCAATACACAGTCAGGAGTCTCTGTAGTCTGGTATGACGCAGTCTTTAATACCTGACGCATTGAGTGGGCCCATCCTTTCTTCAAAACTCCTCAATAGTAATCACGATGCCCAGGTAACTGTCATCCAGGTGATACTTTTTATATATTAGGGACCGGCTTGAGTATATTTCAAAATTTGGAAGGAGTACAAGGACAGTATCACCTGGGTAGAATACTGTTTGACACTGTCTAGCTCGCACATTAATTTCCGGATGATTTTTTTCCAAAATCGTCTGACATCTGTCCGTTGTAAGTATATCAGCATGAATTTCCGTTCTCATAAGAGGGAGCTGGGCAAATGAAATCATTGACCATACCTCTCACAACTTTGGTTATATCACAGTAAGTAGTAGATCACTTGAATTAATACTAATTCAATTTACTATCATGAGTAAACATCAGATCATCCAAAAAGTTTTAAGAAAACTCTAAATTTTTGGTATAACAACATGGACTAAATAATTATGATGAAAGCGCTGGATGGACGACGTTTGGACCTCTGCTAGTGTATTGACTTAAGGATGATCCATAAAGGGTGTTTCTGCGATTACTTAAAACAGGTGAAATTATGAATCTGATAACAGTCAATATGTCGGTATCTTAAAACAAGTTAATAAAAAACTTTTCTTTTTTTTTGTTGATCATCGGTCTTTTTTGTTCCCATATGATTTTTATTATATATGAACTGGAATACATTCGCAAGAAAGAGCACTTCAAAATAAATAATACCTACTAATTCATGAACTGGAAGACCGTTAATATTGAAAGACTTGTTTAAATGTGCTAATCATTTGCAGACAAGAGTACTCCGAACAGAGTTCTGGTAGTTCTGGGGAGAAAGTTTTTTCTACATAAAATGTTATGATTTTTTTCATGAACAAGGAATATCCGCTGTTCCAATTCTTAATAACGTAAGTAACATATATATTATTCAACTTTAACACTAGAAAGACTAAAATTAGTACTTGTCTATATTACCTCAAAGCAGTCAAAATGACTGCATTGTGAAAGAATAAATAATGTGTAAAGAAATTTGTCAAAAATTAATTTCTCTTAATTTTGATGTTATCTAGAGTCATAAAACAAGTTATTAGTAAGTATTAACAATAAAAAAATTACTTTACTTAGAAAATTCTAAGATTTTTGTCATTGTATACATAATTTTATTCTAATTGAAATCGAAAAAGAGTCAAATGACTTCCTTAGGCAATCTAGTGTTAAATAAAATGTTCAACAACCACAAATATCGAAAATGAAGAAAGTTCTAAAGCATGGTTTCACTAGTTGATCAAAATATATCCCATTTTACAATTGTTGACAGTTGGTCGTCTTGGTGTACAGAGTGACAGATAGTTAGGAATAAGAGTGGGAGTGACTGATAGATAGAAATAGAAATGTTCAAGCGGTACTGGCAATCTTCTGAAACGATGTGCACACAACAAACACTCAAGTATAAACTGGAATAAACAGCATAACGTATAAAATTTACCCACTGTCTTACCACCATCATTATTTCTGGCCACAAAAAAAACATATTATGTTTGTCTCTTATTCCTCATATTTTTTCAATTCTTCTTATTTTATTTTCTATTGAAGCTGTTACTTTTTTATATTATTTATGCAACATACACGCTATCATTATGATCCTCCTTCCCTTTTGAATAAGTTGCATAAATGCTGCATTAGTCTTACAGTTATTAGAATAGATAAGTACAAAGTGTAACCATATTTCTTTGATTGAGTTGGTAATTTGAGGATATACACATTTCTTTACCTGAAACTTAGAAATTAACCACTCAATTTTGTGTTGAATTATAAATAAATTATTAGTAAAGATAAACATATTTTTTTACTGGTATAAATTATGGACAACCAGAGAGTAGTATTTGAAAAATTTAAAATGTTGTTCAAAAAGTATTTTAAGTTTTTTACTTTGTCAAATTACCAGATGATACATCAGGTTATTACATAGCTAGTGTCTTCATCAACACTGAGCAAATTTGGCCAGTGTCTGCCAGTGAAGGACTTGAGTAGATAAGAAATCCGTCATTATTCTCCGTTTAATCTACTGCACATTACAACTATATTTGGTGGTAAATTCCCGAACATATGAGTGTTTTTTCTTCCACCTGTGGACAGTCAAATTGTACATAATTCAGGTAAGTGAGTCAGAAAAACAGTATATGCTGTTTCATTTGTAGCTCAAAATCCTTGATTTTTTTGGAACTTTGGAAACGCACTTATTCAAGTGCAATCAATCAAGAAATTGATCAGGAGGTTAGGAATGGGTCTGCGTTTATCACTCCATCTGTGTGGATGAACCGTCAGTGGAGGTGAGGTAGCTACGAGAATAAGTGAGAAGCTTGAGGAGATGAGGAATAGATTGGTGAGATGGTCTGCTTCCTTACGGTTGTCATGTACAGTTGCGTCTTCGTGTAAACAGAGTTGGACGAGTAGTGGTGGTTTTTCATGGCAATACACAGTCAGGAGTCTCTGTAGTCTGGTATGACGCAGTCTTTAATACCTGACGCATTGAGTGGGCCCATCCTTTCTTCAAAACTCCTCAATAGTAATCACGATGCCCAGGTAACTGTCATCCAGGTGATACTTTTTATATATTAGGGACCGGCTTGAGTATATTTCAAAATTTGGAAGGAGTACAAGGACAGTATCACCTGGGTAGAATACTGTTTGACACTGTCTAGCTCGCACATTAATTTCCGGATGATTTTTTTTCCAAAATCGTCTGACATCTGTCCGTTGTAAGTATATCAGCATGAATTTCCGTTCTCATAAGAGGGAGCTGGGCAAATGAAATCATTGACCATACCTCTCACAACTTTGGTTATATCACAGTAAGTAGTAGATCACTTGAATTAATACTAATTCAATTTACTATCATGAGTAAACATCAGATCATCCAAAAAGTTTTAAGAAAACTCTAAATTTTTGGTATAACAACATGGACTAAATAATTATGATGAAAGCGCTGGATGGACGACGTTTGGACCTCTGCTAGTGTATTGACTTAAGGATGATCCATAAAGGGTGTTTCTGCGATTACTTAAAACAGGTGAAATTATGAATCTGATAACAGTCAATATGTCGGTATCTTAAAACAAGTTAATAAAAAACTTTTCTTTTTTTTTGTTGATCATCGGTCTTTTTTGTTCCCATATGATTTTTATTATATATGAACTGGAATACATTCGCAAGAAAGAGCACTTCAAAATAAATAATACCTACTAATTCATGAACTGGAAGACCGTTAATATTGAAAGACTTGTTTAAATGTGCTAATCATTTGCAGACAAGAGTACTCCGAACAGAGTTCTGGTAGTTCTGGGGAGAAAGTTTTTTCTACATAAAATGTTATGATTTTTTTCATGAACAAGGAATATCCGCTGTTCCAATTCTTAATAACGTAAGTAACATATATATTATTCAACTTTAACACTAGAAAGACTAAAATTAGTACTTGTCTATATTACCTCAAAGCAGTCAAAATGACTGCATTGTGAAAGAATAAATAATGTGTAAAGAAATTTGTCAAAAATTAATTTCTCTTAATTTTGATGTTATCTAGAGTCATAAAACAAGTTATTAGTAAGTATTAACAATAAAAAAATTACTTTACTTAGAAAATTCTAAGATTTTTGTCATTGTATACATAATTTTATTCTAATTGAAATCGAAAAAGAGTCAAATGACTTCCTTAGGCAATCTAGTGTTAAATAAAATGTTCAACAACCACAAATATCGAAAATGAAGAAAGTTCTAAAGCATGGTTTCACTAGTTGATCAAAATATATCCCATTTTACAATTGTTGACAGTTGGTCGTCTTGGTGTACAGAGTGACAGATAGTTAGGAATAAGAGTGGGAGTGACTGATAGATAGAAATAGAAATGTTCAAGCGGTACTGGCAATCTTCTGAAACGATGTGCACACAACAAACACTCAAGTATAAACTGGAATAAACAGCATAACGTATAAAATTTACCCACTGTCTTACCACCATCATTATTTCTGGCCACAAAAAAAACATATTATGTTTGTCTCTTATTCCTCATATTTTTTCAATTCTTCTTATTTTATTTTCTATTGAAGCTGTTACTTTTTTATATTATTTATGCAACATACACGCTATCATTATGATCCTCCTTCCCTTTTGAATAAGTTGCATAAATGCTGCATTAGTCTTACAGTTATTAGAATAGATAAGTACAAAGTGTAACCATATTTCTTTGATTGAGTTGGTAATTTGAGGATATACACATTTCTTTACCTGAAACTTAGAAATTAACCACTCAATTTTGTGTTGAATTATAAATAAATTATTAGTAAAGATAAACATATTTTTTTACTGGTATAAATTATGGACAACCAGAGAGTAGTATTTGAAAAATTTAAAATGTTGTTCAAAAAGTATTTTAAGTTTTTTACTTTGTCAAAAATAGAATAGCAATATTATGAAGAACTAATGATATCATAAAAATTTGGATAGTAAAAAAATAACTATACGCTTTTTTTTAGAAAGTGTTATCAAGAGCATTTATTATAAAGTAAAAAACAGTATAGTATTATAACAAAATAAATTCTTTCTAAACTAGAAAATTATTAAAAAGCTTAACTAACTAAACTAATAAAAATATAACAAAAAAAGAATATCCAGTTAAGATTTTTAAAATAAAAGGAGAATACCCAATCAATTATATTTTGGTTAACATTAACTATTCATGTTAGGTATTACGACTTTGAGAATAAAAACTGGAATTCTTTATGAATTATTAAAAATTTCTTTTATAGGTTTTTGCAAGATGGGTAATATCGTAAGTAAGCTTAGTCAATGAAGTTCGTCAGCCTTTACTTGATCGATTGTGAATTTTGCATATTTAGTGCTTGACAGCCTGTTCCTACCTGACTTGTTTTCAATAATGTCTACACCTCACTTCTTTTTCCCCTTCTTATTAGTGACGTCACTAATAAGACTTATATTAAACTGTCTGAGGCATCTAAAATTTTACTTTTTTCTAAACCTTTAGCATCTTATAAGAATTTTTAACAATTTTTTTTTTTCTGCACTTTAATCAGCAAGAGTATCTTCGAGTTCTTTCAACCTTCATAAAATTGAGTTAAACAAATAAAATACTGCTAAACTTTACCATTATTGACTTTAAACATAAGTTATTTATATCTATATATCTCTTTTAAATGTACACCATACGTCTTCTAGGTATTCTAGGTAGGCCCAAAACCCAATCTTACTTCCTTCAACATCATGCTCCTCTACGTGCCTGAACTGAGTCCCCTATTAGCCATTAAAGCCAGTACAAGTTTCTGTGAAGTCACTTCCAATGATTAGATTTTCCATTGGGTGTATAAAGCATTTTGACCATGTTAGTTGAAGCAGAGCATTTTAGTGAGAACTGTCAAATTGAACAACAGAACTACCACATGCGTTCATGTAAAGGCCACAAAGATAATGATAGCAGCTCTCGATATTAAAAAAAAGATACAGAATTTAACGAATTAATGAGCAGTACTTATGTAACAATATTTTTCTCTTCCATTAAACATCCGTAGTTTTATTGTAATTATAGTTAATATGGAATGCCATAAAAAAACTTTAAAATAATGAATCTAGTAGAAAATGATTCATTTGTGCATAGATAGTGGAGTGATGCTTTGTATACACTCAATAATTATCATAAACAGAGTAATGCCTATAATAATAATAATAATAATAATAATAATAACAGAAATTTGAAACTTGCAAACTGTAAATGTAATGTACAGAAACACAAACGTTTTAATTAGATATGAAAGTTTATGCTGTATGAAAAGGTTACTGCTTTTGACTTTTAATATAACTTATCCCTTCGGTCATACTACACATATGGAAGGGTTATTAACCCTTTTCCTAACATATACTGTATATATGTATATAGTTACCTTTAATAACGTTGGTAGGACAGTTTGATTTGGCAGGTTCCAGGACACCTTCATCAGCTTAAAACTAACGGATGTACAACTTCTTTAATGAGCCATATGCATAAAATACTCAAACTTTTATGTATATAATCTCAAATTATTACAAATATTTGACCTTTGACTAACTTTTATAAGACTTGTACCGACCGTACAAAACCAACCAACTACTCGACCCATACTTGACCCCAGTGTACCTTCAGTTCTTGGTAGTATAGATTATTAGTTGTAGAATTAATACTCATTAAACAGACAAGGAAAGCAGTGATAAAAACAGTTCGTTTCTTGTTCCACCATTACGCAGGAACAATGAATAGTGGCCTCCAAAGCGGCACAGAAGCTGTCAGTACGCCAAAGCTTGCAAAAACAGCTTAAATCATAAAATGAAATTAAATAATTGATAAAAGCTTAATTCTAATGATTAATGGAAAATAAAACTTTTTAATTCTTGCTTCTTTATTAATTATTGTTTCTTTCAACTATTAATCATGTATCCTAACATGAACATATGCTTTGTATAAATGGTTAATGTCAGTTATGGCTACCCTCCCAGAGAGGCTTAGGAAGGGTCAGACCCCTAACTGAACATCCTCCATTCCATCATCCATACTTCATATGGGATATCAGACCTTATTTTAGTTCCCTTTAAAATTCCAGTGCGCTGAGTAATTACACAGTCTGTTAGATATTTTCTACAAACGGCAAATTCATAGCTCACTATATTAGTTTTGCATTTATATTTATATGCCCCTAAATATATTGTATGTTCTATATTGTTACATTGTTTTTTAGTTTAAATCGGCTGTGATCTTGTTTACTTATTTCAATTATTCCTTATCTAATTTTTACTCTTATTTCTTTATATATCTACAACCCTTTTGTTTTACAATTACTTATCAAGTATAACATTTCTTCAATTCTATTTATTTTGAGACTACATATTGCTCACAATGTGAGTATAGCTGACCATGTAAATGTGTATGTACATAGCTCAAGCGTATTACATATTCAGAACGCAAAGAGTATATTTAAGTCAACTTAGAACCAGATTTTTATTTCTTTCAACAAAATACTAAGAATACAGGATTTTTAAATTTTGTTAAAAGAAATGAAGCTTTAATGTTCATATTAAGTAATGCTGATGAAAAGAAAAATCCATGGAAACCTATTATGATAGAATAATCGAGTTAAAAAAGCCCTTTTACTTATAAATTAAACTAATAATCTTTATTTCTCTTTACAATATTTGCTTCAACTGCTTTCTAATGAATCAGTTAGGGCTATGCACTACTATTTTCTTTTACTCAGAGATAGGTGAAAGAGGAGGTTTGAAGACCGTTACAGTCAGGTACAGAATCATTAAATAAACTGGCAGTATTTGAAACACACTTTCCTTAGCAGAAATGAGTTTCACCAAATAAGTGTTTTCTTTTTATTTTTAACGTTAACTAAACAATCAAATTAACTTATTTTCATATTTTAAAAGAACGGTTTGGTTCATAATGTTCGGTGCATTATTGATTTTTTTCTGGCTATTGGTCCTCCGGGGAGTCCTGCCAACAATTGAACTCTAGAGAGCTGATACCTCTCTGAATTGATTTCCTCATATTAATTAATGAGAATAACTAATATTTTAAATGTAAAAAAAAATAAAATTCATCAATATTCTTAAAAATGAAGTTGAAGGTAGTCCGTCCAAGTGAATAAATTACATAGATCTTGATCATTCATTTAAGCTTTAAATATTTCTTTACTGATAATTAAAGTACTTGAAAATACTAGCAGCTGAAAGGGAGGATATCAAACTTTAGAACAAGTTAGCCTCTGGAGCAATTATTTCCCACCGTTTTTGCCAGCCTAAACAAAATTCATTACGAATGAACAGATTATAAACAGCATAATTTTCAGTAATTAACTTTTATTTCTTATCATTTTGGTAAAATATTATTCAGTCTTAATAAGTACATTAATTACCATATAATGACACTTGTAATTTCTCATTAATCCTAAACTTGACCCTGTTTGTGTTTAATCACCTCCAGAAAATATACGAGTATAATTTATTACTGTAAAGTTTCAACAGAGCTGTATACTTTGATCACATATTAACTTTAAAATTCTAAAATAAGTTTAATAAAATAAACCCAATATATAAAAATCTGGAGTGGCCTACACTCAACTTTACTATAAGTAACATAATATCAATTTTTTTGAGTATATAATACATAACGTCTCATTTAAGCATAATGTATACATCTAAATGGGATATGATTATTAGTCTTTCATTCCTTAGGTAGTACAGATAGTGATTGAAGAACATATCAATGTATAAGCTTTTATTTTTGTACATCACACAGCTGATGCAATTAATTTCATTAGTATAACTACAGCAGTAATAAATATTTGAAAAACCAAAGTGAACATTTCTTGATACCAAATATTCTCCTACAAGAGAACATGGCTTTTGTTCAAATAGCCAGTGGATTTCTTACATCGTTTACTTGACATCCTTCTACATTGAATATTAAAGTAAAATTTTCAAATTTAAAACAGGAAAATACCCTTTTTTCCTCTGAAAAACATCATAAACAGCGAAGAAAAAATGTTGTTTTAATATGATTTATAATTAAAGATGTACGATCTTTAAATTTATTATTCTCTAAACGAAAGATTTCAATTTTGAATTATCTTTTACATTTTTGGTTATTTATAGAATTATTATACTGGGAATTTTATGGCTTCTTAGTATTTAATAAGATCATTTTCTTTCCCCTTTGTCAAATAACATATATACGAATTTTTTCTGAGTGAGTATTATCTTTTTCCTGCCTCCTGTGCTCTGTTATAAGTTGCTTGGAATGTATATTGAGAAAAAATATATTAGTAATTAGCCAGTTTTCATACTCAAATCGAAGTCAAAGCCAGCTATTCAAAATAATTTAAATCTTTTATAGTTGGTAGCTTCTAATTTTTGAAAATAATAAATATCTACTATTAAACCAGAATTGTAAAAAAAAAATGGATATTTCTCAACAAACATAAGTACTCTCTTGAGGAAAGAGTTCATACATTACATTTCAATATCATGGAAAGGTACTACATTCACAATGAAAATGTAATTATAACTGATATTAAGTTTTGCCCAACAGTGCAATAAGGAAGACAAAGGTAATTTATTTATGTTTATTGCCGGTGATTTTCTTACATGTAACAATATTATTCCTCTTACATCACGTATAAGTCAATAAACTATTTAAAATGTTCTTTTTACTTTGGTATAAGTAAAGTATAGTGATCGTGAAAAAAATCGATCTCGAGATTTTGATGGAATTACATGTTTGAGGTCCCAGAAGTCGTTTTATGAAGTTTTTTTGATGATGTCTGTGTGTGTGTGTGTGTGTGTGTGTGTGTGTGTGTGTGTGTGTGTGTGTGTGTGTGTGTGTGTGTGTGTGTGTGTGTGTGGGTGGGTGAGTGTGATAGCATTGCTTGTTACCACGCTACGGTCCAGAATTTTTGATGGATCAAGTTGATATTTTACCCAAAAATGGGCCCCAAAAGAATGAAGATCCTTATTGTTTGGGAAGAATTATGCATGATGGGAAAGTAACTTTTTTTGCCAAAAACCGTTTTTTAGAACACATTTATTTCTCCTAAATTGATAACCCTACAGTTTTGAAATTTTGACATTATCTTTAAGGCTACAAATGGAACAGACGAAAAATATATCCAGAATTTTAAAACAACGGGAAATATTTTATTTCAATAAAATGTAAAAATTTTCACTTATAATTCAATCTCAAACTTTGTGACAGCAATTCAAGCCATACTGTTTGACGGATCAAAATGAAACTATGCCTATAAATAGAACATTATGTGGAGAATGAGTTGAGATATTTTTTTTTCAAAATTACATTCGCTAAAGGGGCGTTACAGTCCGATTTCTGTTTTCAGAAAATGTTTTTTTGACGCTAAACAACTCATTAAAAAAAAATGAAAATTTGACCAAAAATGGAACGAAAAATTAGCAATCCGTAAAAAAAAATCATGAAGTTTCAATTACGGGAAAGAGCAATAACTCTATAAAAACTGTTTGTTTATCCTTGACTAAGAGATCACCTGCTATACTTGTCGAATTTTTTATATTTTTTTACATTGTTTACATTTTTACATAGAAATTTTTTGAGCGAATCCACTGAGATAAAATTGATGTTTATAAAGGAAGAATTTAAATTTTTTATTGACTTTTATGAGATGTAAGAGGAATAATATTCTGCATAAAAATGATAACATTAACTCAGAAAAAATGCTTATATATGTTATTTGACAAAGGGGAAGGAAAATGATCTTATTAAATACTAAGAAGCCATAAAATTTCCAGTATAATAATTCTATAAAAAACCAAAAATGTAAAAGATAATTCAAAATTGAAATCTTTCGTTTAGAGATTGATAAATGAAATTGTCGTACATCTGTAATTATAAATCATCATTAAAAAAAACATGTTTTTTCCTGTTTAAAATTTGAAAAGTTTACTTTAATATTCAATGTAGAAGGATGTCAAGTAAAGGATGTAAGAGATCCACAGGCTATTTGAACAAAAGCCATGATCTCTTGTAGGAGAATATTTCGTATCAAGAAATGTTCACTTTGGTTTTTCAAAAATGTTATTACTGCTGTAGTTATACTAATGAAATTATTTGAATCAGCTGTGTGATGTACAAAAATAAGCTTATATATTGATATGTTCTTCAATCACTATCTTTACTACCTTAGGAATGAAAGACTAATAATCATATCCCATTTAGATGTTTATGTTATGCTTAAATGAGACGTTATGTGTTATATACTCAAGAAATTTGATATTAAGTTACTTATAGTAAAGTTGAGTGTAGACCACTCCAGATTTTTAAATATCAATCTCAGTGGATTTGCTCAAAAAATTTCTAAGTCAATGTAAACATTGTAAGAAAAATATAAAAAATTCGACAAGTATAGCAGGTGATCTCTCAGTCAAGGATAAACAAACAGTTTTTATAGCGTTATTGTTCTTTCCCGTAATTGATACATCATGAATTTTTTTTAGGGATTGCTAATTTTTCGTTCTATTTTTTTCAAATTTTTATTATTTTTTAATGAGCCTTTTAGCGTCAAAAAAACATTATCTGAAAACAGAAATCGTACTTTAACGCCCCTTTGGTGAATGTAATTTTGAAAAAAAATATCTCCAATCATTTTCCATATAATGTTTTATTTTTAAGCATAGTATCATTTCGATCCGTCAAACGGTATGGCTTGTATCACTCTCACACATTTTGAGATTGAATTATAAGTAACAATTTTTACATTTTATTGAAAAAAAAAATATTTCCTGTTGTTTTAAAATTCTGAAAAAATTTTTTTTTTTGTTGCATTTGTAACCTCAAAGATAATTTCAAAATTTCAGATCTCTTGGTCATCAGTTTAGATGAAATAAATGTTTTCTAAAAAACGGTTTTTTTGCAAAAAAAAGTGACTTTCCCATCATGACTAATTCTTCCCAAACATTAGGGATCTTCTTCCCTATGAGGCCCATTTTTGTGTAAAATATCAACTTGATTCATCAAAGATTCCGGACCGTAGCGTGGTAACAAGCAATGCTAACACACTCACCCACCCACCCACCCACACACACACACACACACACACACACACACACACACACACACACACACACACACACAGAGACGTCATCGAAAAAACTTCATAAATCGACTTCTGGGACCTCAAAACATGTAATTCCATCAAAATCTCGAGATCGATTTTTTCCACGATCACTATACTTCACTTATACTAAAGTAAAAAACTATAGATAGTTATAATCTTCATTTGAAAATGCTATAAAGTGACTATCAGAAAATAATGGAATAATTCAGAATTAATGGTAAATATTAGTAAATACAGAATTTTTATATTTAAAAGAAAACTCACTTTTCTACCTAATTTATTAAGTGAGTTGATAAACAGCATAACATTATTCATAAAAGTCAAATGAGCCGTCTACAGAATAAATAAGAGAAATCAGAGGATAGATATGGAGAAGAGAATGTACTGTGGTGATTCAGAGCATTTGACATGGTGTTACAACACTCTGGCGGGAATGTAAGGACCATGTAATCATAACAACCACGTCCATGAGCACATCAAACAACTTAGGCTCTAAGCTGCTAATAAAATGCAACACTTACATATCTCTGTACTGTCAAATGGTTAAAATAAATATTGAACAATTAAAAAAGTATATCATACTTGGTAAATATTCTTCCTGTTTTTATGATTAGAAATAATTTATTGACATATAAACAATAACTGGACAATCTAAAGAACTAATGAACTTCATATTGGAAATAAACGACTAAAACTGACCAATAAAGGAAATATTATACTATTTAAATATAGAACATATTATAAAACTATCATATATGATCAAATAAAAAACGAGACAGATGACTTATTTGTTGTCATTTTCATTTGTTTTTATTGTTCATTTTTATGAACCATTGTCACTTTCATGACTTCCGGAGAAAGACAGAGACACAGACAAGAAATAAAGTATAGAGAGATAAAAAAAATTTAAACATAAATTCACTTTTGAAATAGACGCCGCAAATAAATTTAGTATTTGTTAAAAAGTTCAAATAATCACACGATCGATTCATGATAAGATGAGTTGATACGTATATATAAATGTAGGATATTTCACCAAAAAATCTGTTTCACGATAGAAGATATTCAAAATCAAAAATTGGTTCAGCAAAATTGGAAGAAACTAATTCAGGCAAGTTGTATCACTCTTCATTAATAGTTATTGAAACCTCAGAAGTGCTCAAAATAATTTTATAAAGAAATATTGGACCCGTATTCATGAAATCTTCAGTATATTATCTAGACATTAAGGGACTTTCCACGACCTTTATTTAGTTTCAGTTAAGGGTGCAAATGATTTACCCCAATGGAAATTAATATAGATCTTTGAAGCATTTAGCAAGCACATCAACTGCGGCTAGATTATCTCACTGTTAGAAACTCAACAAGTCAACAAATAACCAACGTCCAAATTATTTCTTGCTTCAATAACTCCCATTTACGATGAGTTAACCCTAAAAGGTTAGCAAATATTAAAATTTACTTGTAACTTCATTCTATGTCCTGTCAATATTTATTTTATTCCATTAAAAAAATGTCAATATTCTTATTTTCCAGCTTGTCTATCATAAAGTTTTAACATATCCTTTGATTTCTAACGTCAGAGATAATAAAAATTAGCGCACATAAAAAAAAGGTTTTAATTATTTTTTTAATGATAGTTTTTAATTGAACAATAGATTTGTTCACAGGTAACGCCAGGTAGGCAGTTAGTATTAATTTTAGATTTATAATCGCCATGAAATAGTAACTTTCCTTCGTATCAATAAGTTACTTGATAACTTACTTGACTCAGTGCCAACACTGAGTATAATATCATAGTGTAATATTTGAACAAAACATAACACCATAATTTAGTTTTTCATTTGTTGCCATTGTTTCTCAAATATATGAGACAAATAACAGAACAATAAAGCAATATTAACTAAAGTAATATTTACTTATCTTTGATGGAAAACGATGAACATAAGATTTATGAAAATCTAAACAAGAAGAAAATTGTAAAATGCACTTTGACAAGAGTAAGGTTTCTTTGTATATAAGAAATCATTCATTTACCATGATACAATTTGTCAAAAAAATAGCAAATATAGAAAAAAAGTAAAAATTTAAATGTTTCCCTAGTACCATACAACTATGAAGATCACTTGGAATAGAAAATAAATCTAGAAAGTATATACAAAATTAAAAGTTTTTCTTAAAGAAAAGAGTGTTAACTGATAACTAGAAATAAAAAGTGAATAAAGGAGAAAACTGTAACTATTCAATACAAATACCAGCAATTGAAAGACATATTAAAAACATTCATTAAAAATATATAACATTTTGAGAATTACTGAAGAAAATTATTACAAACTCTATGTTTAAAGATATACAGTTTTAATGGGAATATTTGTTTGAGAAAAAATTTTGGAGAGAAAATATGATTATGAAAAAGAACAGCAAAATTAATTGGTGTTAAGAGACTGGCAGAAGATTAACCAACTAAGAAGCTTAGAAAAATTACTCTCCCTTTCATTGTGAGAATACCAAAGAATCATTCTAAAAAGTCTTGTTGATTTCTCTGTTTTTAAAGTCATTTTTTATTTAACAGCCTAGTTAAATTAAAAATTAATAGTTTGTTTTAAAGAATTTGCAGTAAACATGAAAGTTTTATTTAATTATGTTATCATTTATTTAAATGGACTAAGTTTATTTGTTGTTAGGGTTACAACAATTATTAAAAATATATTTTCTCAAATTTTTTCTATAAGATGTACATAAATAATATAAACAAAGGACCTTTCCTCTATAATAGTGTTTTCTGGCTTGCTTTATAGCACATCACTGTTTAAGCATGCCCAAATCCTTTGTCACCTTATCTTTTAACTACCCCTCCCCACTCTATCTCACGTAGGCTAAATTCCTCAGTCACAATACAATTTGTATTGTAGAAGTTTACCTGACGATAAAAACTTCGTATTCGAAACGCGTAGAATAAAAACAAATGTTTTTTTTATATGTGTAGACTTTGATTTATCCATTTACCTCAGTATGAGTAAATACCACACAATTACGGATTGCACAACTAATGAGTATTTAAAATAAGTCTGAGCATACATCATTTTGAAAATATGAAAGATAAAAAATTGAAGATCGAATTAACAATCTCTTCTCTTTTTTTAAAAAAATAAGTTTCTACTTTACTCTATGCATCATCATTGTCTGTTATTGGCATCATGTTAATTTCATAGACATTACATTTCAAAAATCAAATATTTTTCTATTAACAAACTAAATAAATATATATAATGAGTAAATATTTATACAGGAACATAGCTCTCTTTGAAGGAACGCCACCGTAACATAACCACCACATGGAGAAGAGGACTGATTAGTCACTTGGTTTTATATTCGAATGGTCAGAACTTGATTCATACTGCTATAGCTATTAAATTTAAAGCTAATATAGTTATCAAATAACTAACTAAATTTCAATTAATACACTTATTTCGGTGAAAAGAAATTGTTTACTCTTGGATGATAGATTCAAAGCTATTGTTACTGTATTTCGCTTTCTCCACTATTTGAATACCACCTTACGCCTCTGACATTGTGCACAGAAAATACCAATCAGTTGTTGTAAGTGAATTAACTTGATGAAGCCGATACTTAGAGTCTAAGTAATACCTTAAAGTCACTTACTTCGTACTTCAGGAAATGTATCAAAATCCTCAAGATTATGATATTCTTAAATGATGTATGCCTACAACAGTTTCTACTATACAGTTCTATGGAAAATAATTTTTCTTTTGTTTCACTGAAGCATTGTTAATCAGTCAATTTTTTTTTTTGTACATAAGGTTGTAGGTGTGATCATGATAATGGAGGTTACCACAAGTATGAGTTCCCTAGCGTTCTCTCTCTTTATGACATAATTTGAAACACCTGCTGCACCTACTTACTAACAAAATGAATGCTTAACTTTAAAAAATAGCAAGCTATCAAATGCATTAAAGAAAGTTATCAACAATAGTGAGAAAAAGATCGGGGTCAGAAATATGTTCTAAACTATACTCCTCCTTATCCTTCTAACCCCATTCAATTCATATAATGCTATTCTCTCTCATTCTTCTTTATAGTTGTCTATGGCTCCCTTAAGAGCTCAGGGGTCTCTACCTGTTTGGAAGGGTTCTCCTTCTTTTCAGGGGAGTAGAACCTCTTATTCGCATGTGCCTTGCCATCAGGTTCCTCGCCGAGAGTCGGTAACAGATTACACTGACTAGCAGGGGGAATGTTTGTTATCCACTGACCTCTCCTTCATCCAAAGCAGGTTCAATAGGACCCTGGTCTGGAGTTCCACCCGAGAGCTTTAAAATACTCTTGGCACCCCGGGAGCGGGAAGCCCATGCGAATTCCTTTAGGCCTCTCACTTGCCCTGCTGTTAGTGTTAAACTCAGGGTTCCTCGCTCGCTCGGCAAGGGTAGATTCTCTAGTGAGTTGATGTGTGAGAAACATTATCTTCTTGGGAAGTTACCCGCATATCAACAAGAGAGAGCTAGATCCTCCACTCTTACTACAGGGTAATGTCCACCAATGAATGGGCAGGTGGACTTGAAAACTGGTACTCACTCTGAAGTGAGGTCCGGATCTGGGACAAGGAGTACTTTCTTTTCGGGGGATACGACTGAATCATTATGAACACAAGGGCAGTCCTAAAACAGACGACTTAGTAGGAGTCAGTCCTCTGTTATGTTTTATTACTGTTTATTAGGTGTGGGTAGTACATGGCTCCACAGGAAGTAGTAAGTATTACGTAAGGGTTCAGTCACTAAATTCTTACCGTAAATGAGAAAACATTCAGTAATAGATTGTTGTTTGTCATTTAAAGCACCTAAATAATATATATTTACTCAAATATACGCAATAAATGTTTATATATAATGTTTATTTTTACTTTATAAATTTAAAACTAGAGCATTTTAGTCAAACCTTGAATCGACATAGCTAAGTACCTATGGATTGCTTTTAAACAGTTATGTGCACTTCTGTCTCCCTAATCTTTGTTTATCTCTGTTTTTGTTATTGCTGTTGACGTAGAGAAAGCAGATGGCTGGTGATCTTTTCATTTGTGTAAACGTTACTGGTTAGAGACTTTGATGAAAAACTTCAGTTTCTCTTAAATTCTATTATTTATTTTTATAATAAATGAATTTTTCAGTAAAATAATAATAATATAGTAGATCCGTTTTTATTTAATTAACGTGTCATTTATTCCGATTAGTGAAAAAGTAATTTTAAGTTAAAAGTACTATGATGCGATGAGGTTAATAAATGAAGTAATTAAGTAGTGTCAGTCACTTTGCACATCAAATTTTCATGATACTATCCGATTTTCTATCAATAGTGACAGCTTAGAAAAACATTTCCAAATGATGTAATTATTAATGAGATTTGCAGTGACATATTAAAAACATGCCAGTTCGAAAACAAATAGAATTTGTGTGGATTTCATTCCAGTTGAAAATGAAATTAATCGGTTGATAAGGCACACAGAGAAGCTGTTAATGAATCTGAATTAAAAGGAAGTGCCATATATCCAGCAAAAACAAATAATTAAAGCTCACTGTGAAGTATTTCCACAGATATCTTCCATTCCATTCTGCGATAACTGAAAGATCTCATTATATCAGTACAAACAACTTAATCGTCTTTTAGGACTCAGACGTGACTGTAGATATTACTAAAGGTGTCTTCTATGCCCAACATGTTAAACTGTTTTAATGATACTAAAATTTAAGAGAACAAACCCAGGTCAAAGAATTAGGATTCAGCGAACAAAGAACTTTATGGAAGACATGATGTCTTACCGAATGACAAATGTAGATCAAGAAAGTACTTAACAGATACGTGAGTAATATACACTAACTTCTCTTGTATTTAAAATAAATTTTCTAGTACATAGTTTAAAAAAATACTTTGGAATTGTAGGGTAAAAAGCTAATGAAAGGTCCACTTCAATGAATACCAATCACCAATGACGTGGTAAAAATGTATATGTGGAGATCATTTCATTAGCTTTTTACCCTACAATGAGTAAATACCACATAATAACTGATTTTAATACCTTAGAATATTTTGAAATGAAAGTAATAGTCACTTCTCAAACAGAAATGTTTTTGTAGGATAACTAAATTCGTTGTTTAAGTATAACTTAATGAATGCCTTACTGTTTTTTTCATTAATCATCCAGTTTTCTTTAATTGGATCCTATAGATTTTTTATTTACTTAAGCTCCATTTAGAGTATAATTAATTATTTGATATATTTAATGGATAATCCCTACTATGATACGAAATAGAACAAAAAAAGTAATACAATCAAATTATACAAGTTATCTTAAAGAGGTACAAGTTTGCTTCACAAGGTAAACAATTATCCATTTTATAGAAAGGCAGCTTTCTAAGCGGTCTCTTGAAATTAATTCATACTGAGTTCAAAAGTCTAAATATAAACGGTTTGATCATATCTTCCACTCTATTCATTGCATTTTGCATGACATTCTCCATTTCAAGAAAAGGGTTTACCACCACAACAAGATTCATATCGTAGACTAATTTCAGCGATTTTATCAGCAATGCAATTTATACTAACTGAAAGAGCTACTGAATGTGAAAAACCAACTTAATGATTTCATTCAAAGTGCTTTGATGTATTAAGACTTTTCTGTTATATTCTTTACATTCTAGTGATATTCTCACCGATGTGGAAGAGCATCACTATTTTTACTCGACAATACAGGCAACTGCATGCTTATCATTAATACTATCATATTTTTAGTGCTATAATAATATTATAATAGATCACATTAAACATTATTTTTTAATTTACTGTAAACAAATCATGAAATAAATTTATTTTAATATTTTCAAGGATCTACACGTTATGAGGACATTTAAATCCATTTCTGATATATAGTTGTGATGTTTACACGTATGTGCCAAACGGTAGGTGTCTACCCATATTTGTACAAATGCACTACATTTTGCACTAACAAATATTACTGACAGTGCTCAGTATATTGCTATAAGTGTACAGAAGAACCTCATATTTTAGAAAAATATGAAGGACCCTATGTTTCACCATACATTAAAGCAATGAGGTAATTAATTTGTTCCACTCTATTCGTCATCACAAAACTTTCAGATTTCTTATTGCTTATATCCTTGAGAGCCATATTCAATAAGAAAACTTCATGAGTTTTGTAATTAAGTTTAACTTAAGTCACTTATTACATTTATTTACTTAATTGTATTAAACTCTCAGATCACAGAACAAATAATTTCTTAGAATTATGTAGCTTTCAGAAATTAGGATTGTAGTCAATCTTGTATTATAAATTGTAATAATTCATATATAAGTTAATTTATTGCAAAAAAAATTATAAGGATTTAGATAATTTAAAATGAAATGCTTTGTAAATAATATATAATAGAATGGGATAATTTATTATAATATTTGCAATTAGTTTGTCCCGCATCCCACCAAGATCATATTTATATGTGTAAGAAAAAATCTATTATGGATTAGCACAATAGCAATGTGCTCGCCTCTGGACTGCTAGGTCAGAAATTCAATATCCACTCTGGCCCTCGATTTATTCACGGGGGAGGTGAATAATTTGAGCAAGTCGTCCATCAGAGAGGACGTTAAGCCGTCGGTACCGAACATGTACTATGTCAGGTACTCGTCCCAACTTTAAAATATACATGAGTTAGGCCAAATTTAGAACTCCCAATATAGAATCAATCTTCATTGTGTGGTATCACAAAGTGTCAATGTTTGATCTATGTGCGTTCCCTTGTGTGACTACCACTGCAACCTAACCTAAACTAAGCTTAACTACAGATGATTGAATAAGAACGACATAAATCAAACTCTACAAATAATCATAGGTGTTATATTTACTCAAATGCATGTAATAAATAATTTCTGTGCTTAAGAATATAATATAATTTTTCTTTACTGTTATGGTTAATTTTACTAATCCTAACTCACTCAGTAAGAGTAAAAACCCGTATGCGATTCAAGAAGAACAACTTAGAAGAATAAAAAAATGTATAGTGTTCTGCACTCAAGACAGTATTAATAAGTAAACTTAATATAAAACTCGTTGACAATCAATTCATTTTATTTTTATTTCAATGTGGTTGTTGTGTAGAATTTGAGCCTAACTTTTTCGTAAAGTATTATCAAACCTATAGATAACCAATTTAATTATTGACGTTGTTTCAATTTGACTATATCCACTTTACTATTTGTAAGAAATTGAAATCAAAAGATCAAGAACAATCTGACATGTTATTATTATTATAATCGCTATAATTATTAAAATGGGTACCTGAGTCTTTTCCAAAGTGCACACAGCGACTATATTTTGTATTATTGTGCTTCTTTTTGTTGTATCTATATTCAACTCCCGATTTTAACTTATATAATTAACTTTATATTAGTCCCTAAAAAAATATCACCTACTTCAGCCTGTTTTAGATATGGTTTGATAAAATTATTAACCTACTAAACGATGTTTCATCAAATTCACATAGTTCAAGAGTGTTAGTCTCCGCTAGAAAGAGCCTGCATTCATCGTATGATATTAATTACTGCCTTCATAAGTGGTAGTTAAAAGTTTTTTTTTCCCTACCTGAAATTCGGTTTGATTGAGCTCTCTAAACTGAATTGGAACCGATTGTACTATCCAACTTTGATCTGTTTCCTTCATCATCAGTTCATCAAGTGCATCCTTGAGAAAGCTGGGGTGAGTTCTACAAAAAGGCTCTTGGCTGCAGAAGCTTTGTTTGCCTACAACCTTTTCAAACCGGTCCACTGCCTCAATTCCTGCATTCCCTTGAGACAGGTACTCAAATCAGAATTGACTTATTTTTACTTATTATATTATTCATTTTTCTGCTGTCTGTACTCTTGACAACAACCTTTTTTCTTGAAATTAGGAAGGTAATTTCATTTGGGAGGTAAACATTTTTTATCCATTCTTGACCCAATGGTTAATACTCTATTGTATCTAACATTATATCGGTGACATATAGACCAAAAAATTAATATTTTATTCTATTATATTTGCGGTTTCAATAGACTGCAACTTGCTTCATTCTTAATAAAATGACTAAGGGTGAAATTTTTCTATGCTGGAATTACCGCCGGTGGTCATTCCTTTTATTATTCCAAGACACATTTGTCATAAGAATTCTGGTACTTATTAGTAATAGTTTTATTATCACTTATTATTAGAACTAATAACGTTGATTTGGAGTTCAGACCCTAACTCCACCAAAGAACCCCTTACAGGAAAACATTTCTTTTGGACCCTAGCCTATGTACTGTACATGGATTTTCCAGATTCATCTTTCGTCTATAGTTACCCATAAGTCTTTTCATACCTTTTACAGTTCTAGTTGAATATTCATAATGAAGATATTTTATATGAAAATACCCAGAACACCTAATAAAGACGTATTTTATTTCTTCTTCAGAACGTATAAGGATTGTTTTAGCATGATGTATATATCCAAACCTTTCTTCTTTATCAATCTTTCAACAATTTAGAGAGCATGAAGCATAAACCCAAAGACAGTGCCATGATCATTATAACAAGATCATCTGCATATCATTGCCTATCATAGCTTTTATCATGTAGCGTATTCATTTGATCATCAACAACTTTTCAAAACAACAAGAGGGATAGCATGTCTCCCTGATATATGTGCTATAGTCTATAGTTACACCAATTTTTATTTCTTCGGTGCTCAAACAGATTATCTTCGGTATTCAAGTCCATCATATATTCTTGCCGTGTTTTCTTATGAATATCATTGTCTCCAGTCTCGTCATCATCGGGAACCACTTTTTTCAAAATTTCTTCAAGGGTTTCATCGAGAGTTTCTGTAAAAGTCCCATTATTTCTCTTTATTGTGCTTAGAGTCATGACTGGCTTCAGTTTTCCGGCACACATCTTATAGGCAGCTCCCCAGGGGTTCGGTCCTGAGATAGAGTTGTAGTAATTTCTCCAGCTATTAACTTTTGCTTCGGCGATCTTGGTCTGGTAAGTTTGTTTATAAGTGTAATATTCTTCTTTCCTTAATCTTCTCAGTTCTTATTATTTGTAGTCCACTGATATAATCTTCTGAGCTTTCTTACTCTGCTTCTCATGTCCGATATTTCTGCTGTCCACCAACTTATTGATTTCTTACTTCCTTGATATCTGCTAATATTTTTGGGTATAGACTGATTTGCTGCTTCTTTTATGAGATCATTAATCTTCTTGGTCGTAATATTTATTTCTTCTTTCAATATTTTTGATTTCAATCTTTTATCTAATTCAGTGTCATCACAGATGTCGCTTTCACCTATCAAGCACTGTACTTGATTTCGGAGGCTTAGATGAAATTGTTCCCAGTCTGCCAGTTTCATCTTGTATAATAATTTCCTTTTTTCCTCATTTAGCGGCATTCTGCTTTTTATATTGAACATGATGAAGTTGTGGTCCGATAAACTTATTTCGTTGGTATTCAGGTTCCAGATATTCATGTAGGGTAACAATCCACTGGAGACTATAGTTAAATCTATAAAACTTTTTGCCCTAGAGGTTTCAAAGGTCGGCTTATTTTCATTGTTGTTACAAATATATAGATTTTTCGAGTTTATGTAATCTTCAAGTAATTGACCTCTTCTATTAGTTATGCTGTCGAACCAGCCAGTGGATCGGCAGTTACTATCGACGGCAATTAACAGTTTAGTTTTATTCACAACTTTTTCCAATTTGTTCAGATCCTCTTGTAGCTGACCCTCTATTTTGAAATACGCATTGACCAGGGTCATTTGACAGTTTTTGTATTTGATTTCAGTACAAACGAAATCTTCATCTGAATTTTGTTCCACTTTGATAGCTGTTATATTTGGATGTATCACTATTATTGCTGATCTTTTCCTCTGAATTCCTGCTTCAAATATTCTGTATTTTAGTGGAAATCCAGAGGTTTTATTGTTGTATGTATAGGGTTCCTCAATTAATCCAACATCTATATGTAAACGTTCAATAATTTCGCAAAAGTTGCTAGTAGCTTGTTTTGATCTTTGTAGATTGATTTGTACAAATTTAATTTTTAATGACTTACATTCCATAGTCAATATTCTCAATTTTTTTACTTAACTGATTTAAATAATTTGGGCACAATTTGCTGTAAGCTGCGTGGTTTATATTGACTCTTTTCTCTGCTTTTGCATATTTACTAGAACTTATGCAATTAATGCATTTATGTTCATTTTCATTAGATTTATTGGGGCACTCGTTACTATTGTGTTGCAGTGAACCGTAATGGCAAGTTAATCTTCCTGTGCAGTGTTTAGCAACATGGTTGAATTTTTGGCAATTGAAGCATCTTGTTAATGTAATATAATCCTCACAATAACAAACATTCCATAATAGTTTAATTTTGTTGTTCCTCAATTTTGTACGTAATCCAGGGGAAACTTCAACCACCAGGTTTACAATATTTGTAAATTTATTTTTCCATAGGTATCTTGCATAGAATTGTTATTCGCTATCTTCAAATAGACCGGTGTTTTGGTTTTTAAAAGTATTCACTGCATTTTCCAAAGTCAAATCGTGAGGTACGTTTCTTTTACTGTTACCTCTTCACTGCAGTTGTTCTTTAATTCAGTTTGTAATTTCTCTATTTCTTCTTTTTTTGTTGTTTCTATCAATACTGAATTGTTATTTAGCTCTTTACATTTCTGGACTCCTATCTGCAACTTACATGGATCTATCTTTCCCTTTATCAATCTTTTAACTTCTTTGGAATCCTTATTATTGGTCGATCTTACGATAAGTTTATGTTTTACTGATTGATCTTCTCTCTTCTTATTTAGTTGAACAGCCCTGAAAACTGCAGCATATGTTGATTTAATGAGCGTTGGTTCACCGCTAACCTTCCCTTGTGTTTGTGACTGGGCTAATTGTGCCATCAATGTTGCATTTTGTTGTTTAATTTGACCGTACATTTTTTCTATGTCTTTGATAGTAGTTTTTACTATTTCTATTGACACATTCTTTTTCACTTTAGTGCCATTCTGGCACAGGTTAATCACCTTTGTTATAGCGTCTTTAAACGCTGTGTCACCAGTGGTAATAGTTTTCTCCATTTTGACTTCCCCTTAGAGTTTAAAGTTGAAAGTTGCCAGTGATGTAATGACAAGAATGATATTTTTCTTTAGCTGGAATAATTCCTATAACATATCTAGGGGCTGTAGGCTTCTTCTGTAGAGCAGGTATAAGGGGCGTTGACCCACGGTGTAGAATGTCAGGCAGCAATATACGAGTAACACTTCAATAAACCGTCAACCGACACCCTAAGCCAGGGGTGCTCACACTTTTTCAGTATGTGAGCTACTTATAAAATGACCAAGTCAAAATGATCTACCGAGCCATAAAAGCGTATGTTATTTTAAAATTTATTGAACATTCTTACGTTGCATTATTGCATGAGCCAATATTGCAACAAAATAAGAGCTCTTATCACATGTTTTTGTGATTACCATATAATAATAATACAATTTTTTTTTTGTTAAGGAGGTGAAATGCATTTACGCACATTGTGCTGGGCTCCCAATAATAATAATAATAATAATAATAATACATTGACAATTTATAATAATAATAATTAAAAATAAATAAATAAAAATAATAAAATAAAATAATAATACAGCTGTTTTTTGTAGCTTTTCATTGTGCTCAAAGACAGAAGCTTTACAGGAGGATCAAAACACACACACACACACACACACACACACACACACACCACAGAGATATATAGATAGATAGATAGATAGATAGATAGAGAGAGAGAGAGAGAGAGAGAGAGAGAGAGAGAGAGAGAGAGAGAGAGATAGGCTGACTGCACCCTGGAACTTTTTTTTTCAAAGTTGTATGCGATCTACCACTATTGGCCTCGTGATCGACTGGTAGATCGCGATCGACGTATTGCCCTGCCCTAAGCTGACAAACGCACACCAGCTCTGCAATTGCCAACTCCCGGAATACAGGGTTTTACCTACGCCAACCTTCTTTCACCGAAGAACCAGGACACTCAACAAGCAGCACAAAGGACTCACAGAACCGACACCAAGCGCAGCTCGAACCAGACTCCCTTTGATCACATTATATCTGAATGCAAGCCAATTGCCTTGGAAAGAATGAATATTTTTAATAAATACTATATATAACTGTAAATGTGAGAGATACTGTATAAATAATCACATTACAATAAAAAAAAAACCAGTTGGTTTCGAACGAGTTTGAATTTATGTTTACTTTTGCTGAAAATTGAGAGCAGGAAACTCCAGATTTTTTTAACATATGTTGAAATCATTTTAATCTACGTTAATAATACATACTTTCTGAAATAAAAGTCTTTAAATGCTGGCAATATGGGCGATAAAAGAGATTTCGTGGTCCAAAAGTAAAAAAACTTGTGCTAATGTTTTTAATTCTTTGTTTAATTGTTTGTCAATTGCAATATAGTATTACTTTTCTTAGACACACAGAAACATCCTGGAATGAAAATGAAAATGAATATTTGCGACTGCTGGAGAATCAGTGAATAATAGTGTCCGAATCAGTTTAGAGAATACCCAGGTGCGTGTTCACAGTTAGGGGCTTGACTAATCCCTGTCATTATAGGGATAAACTTTCTAAATTCCAGAGATGAACTCTCGTTTTGTATACTGACAGCTCTAAAATCAATCGAATACAGAATAAGAACTAATGATTTATACAAAGCATTTTTAAAACCTTAAGACACTTTAAGCAAACTATTCACAGTAAAATATTTTCAGTTAATTCATAAATGCACTATTTTTGCGCACACACCAAAAACAAAATCACAAGATTTGTAAGACAGGTCTTAGGGAAATTGATTTTTAAATCAGAAGCTTAATGAGAATGTCTGACTCCTCTTCAAAGCCAGTAAAAATATATTAGGAAATACTCATAGGGAGTAGGAGTCTAGTGATATGGGAATCAAGGAAAATACGACTGGATTGTTTAATAGAAAAGGTGTTCTGGACTAATTCATTGGTTCGAAGTTATTCTCTATAATCTCTCCATGTTCCTTCAATAGTACTGACACTGTGAATTCCTATGTCATATTTTTTACTCTGAAGACTACTTCTTCTATTCTATTTATTTATAGGGATTCTGTAAATAAAGAATTGTGACCAAAAATGAATTTCCTACATTTTGATGTGGTTTTATCCAATGGTAAAAGTAACTGCCATCACACTGCTAAGAAATCCTACAGTGTTCAAATGAAACATCTTGTATCTCTTCTTGTTGCATTATTAGTAAACACGGTGAAATCAACTACAGCAACTTTGTGTGTGTCTGTGTGTGTGTGTGCGTGTGTGTATATGTGTGTTTTTGACACTGATGAAGACGGCTTGTTACGGTTGAAAGATAGTTAGTCTTGTTTTCCCATTTCTTATTGTGATTTGATCCTTGAGTGTGTGGGTGTGTGTGTGTGTATGAGAGGAGGTGAGAGGGGAGAGAGAGAGAGAGAGAGAGAGAGAAAGAGAGTATGTGTGAGTGTGCTGTGTGTTTTAAAATGTAATAAAGGTAGCATGCGATTAACATTAATGCACTCAGTATTTCAATTATAGCCGTGGTTATAAAAATTACCACTTACATTCAAGAAGATTGGAAAACTATGAGTTAAGTAGTAGAAGTATGATTCTGATGAATATAACAATGAAACGTTTAATATAAGGCCACTAAAAGAAACCTCCGCATAGTGTTTTATAATATTTATAATTAGTTTTTTCTTCTCAATATCTGATATAACCTGAGGTAAAAAAACGCGTTCATAATGTGTTATTTTTAAGAATTTGTTTTTATATATAGTAGTTTCTTTGTTTTCGTACTAAATACCACATTGTAACTGATTGTGAAATTTCAAGTGTCAAGTAGCAGTTTGGAACTACAGACTCAAAATATATGTATCAGTCCAGGGTTGTAATATTCTAAAAATATAAAAATCCGCCTGATCCATAATCCTTGGCAAAATTCACCAAGGATTTGGTGATTCATCAAGTTCAGTTGGTGAATTTTGCCAAGGATTATCATTCATACTGATCATAATTTTTATTTGTCCACCAAGTATTTCGATCACTTTTGAAAGGTTACATCAATAATTACTTAGCACTCTAAATCAATTTACTCAACAACTCTCTACGAGTAGTCGGATCCCTACTAACTCTATAACTCTACTTGGAAACTAAGTTGTTAGACCGGAGATCTACGAAGCAATAATCTCTGGATAGTCTGGAGTCTGGAGAGCAAATGCATTAAATCGTACCTTATTCAATATTAAAGTAACAAACACTAACCTGCGAAGAATGTTAGTTAAAAATATTATTGAAGATCTTAAACGTAAAACTGCTCAGTCAGAGTTGTAATGCTGTCATCTAACATCCATAAATATCTTGAGAGCATTGTGCTAATTCATTTCTCTATGAATTTATTTTATTCTTTTCTATACTAATTTATTTTTCTACTTCTCCTTTTTTATTATTGCTCTCTTCTTCTTAGGAGCTCATTTACATCAGTCTGAACTGTTAGAACGAGCTTTTAGGAAGCAAATATATCCTTGTACAGAAACTCTTAAATTAACACCGGGGTTAATATCTGGGTTCAATTTAAGGACCTGGACACGGCAACAATTACTGAATCCACATCCATGGGAGTTTGTACGTATGGCGATGGGTAGGTTACTGCACTAACCAACCGAAGACCTATGACCATTCATAGGACGACTCAGCATCACGGAAGCAAACCAAGGTAAAAAGCATCACACCGAATACAATCCAAACTGTCATAATGGGTGGGGTATACATTTTTACGAAGGGAGGATGTTAAGTAAGAGGTGGGATTGATACGAGGACAAATTTGACAGCCACTTCACCCACATTGCTCCATTCCGCAACCAGCATGAAAAATATTAGGAGAAATGGAACTAAAAATAATTGTGAGAATAGATAATTACGGTAAGTAATAGATAAAGGTTTACCAAAGATGGTACAGCTAGAGGGGATGAAGAAAGTTTAGAGAGGAACTGCTTAACAACATTGTGCAGTCTGCGGGCAACAGGGAAAATCGTGGTTATGAAAACGTTGGAATAACTGTGATCCCCTTTGGGAGCAGGTGGTGAAATACATCTGCTGGCCCAACACGTCTCTGATTTAGGTTATAGTGATATCCCCGTGATTTTAATTTGTCTTTCAGAAGCTTAAGATGGTGATTACAATTTGTAACAATCTTGAAGGTTGTCTAAGCGACAGTAAAATTTTCTGAAAATGACTATGATCTTACAACAAAATACAGGTGTTTGTCAAAGTCTCACTTTAACGATATGAGCGGGACTAGTAGTTCTGTTTGAAAAATCTTAGACATTTTTGAATTGTTTACTGTCTATTAGACGTTGAATTTTATTTCCTGTGTTTACCGTGATATCATCTAATATTCATAATGTACTCAAAAATATACTAAATAAACACTCACTATAGGCTTGCACATGTAAGTCACAAATTTTTGGATTAACCGTCTACAGGAGGAAAAGATGAGGAAAGACAGACAGATCTGGCGGATCGACGGTGGACAACCCACCCGTTGTCCATGTGGTTGCCCTCATTCGTTCTGCCGGAGTACCATCTTTTCTTCCTAATTACGCTTAAACTATTAGGATTGATTTTCTGTTCATTTAAATTTTTTGAGATAACTTGAAGCACAAATGATTTAATGACACTCACTCACTTACACTTGCAGTCTCTGATTTTTGGTTGCACCATCATCAGCCGTGACCAACCTGGGGGACCAGGTATACCATGTTCGGAATATAACAAACTGATGTGAAACCCAACACATGTTGGTGTTGTAGGTTGGTCTCCACCCATTAAGGCCCTAGTGTGCCTCGCTATCTTCACTTCTAATGACAGTCCAATTGACAATTATAGACTTCAACTGTGTGTCTTTCAATAATTTGTTTCTCAAGTGTAAACCTAAAAAATATCTATATAAACTGAAAATAGCTCTAAATAAACTAATAAGTTATTTTATAAGAATTTTAGTCACGGTTAAATAAAGCTTCACTTTAATTTAGTGGACAGACATGTAGTGAATGTTTGGCTCATTTCCTAAACACACAAACTGTCAAGTCCCAAACCCTTTTTTCGACAAATGTTAGTTATAATTAACATAAACAACTTGAATTTAGGAGACTACTTTTAAATTTGTATTTCAGAGAGGATTTGTAAACTCATGTCGCCCTGGATACATCTGAACAAATACACCTTCAAAGGATAGTCCGGCTTTGAAAATAAAGGCGTCTACTGAAGCATGATGTGCAACACATTACTCTGGCACATTTTGGACGGTTACCAAACCACTCAGACACTTACAAAAGAAAAAAAGCAATGAACACATCAATGGCTTCTTCAGCACGCTCACCACAATGAAGCAGTAATTCCTTGTTGTAAATTTACTGATTGGTATAATTTATAACAGAATTTCTATCACATCAAATCATCTGAATTCAACAATAATTAAGATTAAATTAAAAAAAGTACGGTTGAATAAAAAAAAATTAAAATTAATATATTTAAATAATTATAATTCTTTCATCAATCAGTGAATGTGAAACTGTTTACTTAACAAATATATACTAATTACACATGAAAATAATTGTACTCATTGATCAATCTGTACTTTGTTATTCCTTATCTAAAATGTTATAGACTTTTAAACATAAATAGGTAGGTAGTTTTATATTTGTTATAGTTCTTTGAAAGCACAGATGAATCTGAAAAATGCAGTTCACTCTAAATCATATCATTATTTATTAAGAAATATCCTGTATCAACATATATTTGTGACACTGGTTATTAAGTTTAACAATTATAAGTGGGTAAACTAATATAGTAAAACACCGCTATACTACATCCAATGTAATGCATACATTTTAAAAATAAGTGTATGATATAGTACTGTAGTGTATGGTGGTCTGGAAGTCTTGAGTATTTATTTTAGCCATTTACTGCGGGTATGCAGGAATGAAGTTCTTTAGGAGAGATGATCCCAACAAGTAAGGGGACCTTTCAATTGGCCCCTTAGAATTCCAGACGTCACGCCTTGTAACTACTTCGGGATGCTATAATCCATACAGCTATTATGGCTCGTATTATGTTTAATATATTAAAAATATGTTTTAATTAAAAATGTTTAATTAGAAGACAGTACTAAGTTTAAAAAGATTTCTCGAAACCCTACCAATAAATTGAAAATTGAGATTAATAAGCTAATTAAAGAAGCTAATAAAGGAAAGAAGGAGAAAATTCTGAAGCCTATCATAGGTGAATTTAGTCCTGGTTACATATACGGTAATGTCAAAACGCACAAAGCAGGTAACCCTTTACGAAATATAATTTCTCAAGTTAATACACCCACTTATGGTACTGCTAAAGCACTAAATACAATTATTACTCCTTACCTACCAGCTAAGTATCTACTTAAATCCACTGATGAATTCTTAGAAATACTACGAGCCACTGAGCCTAAAGGAACCATGGCCTGTCTAGATGTTGAATCTCTTTTCACAAATGTTCCAGTAGAAAAAAATATTGAAATTATTTGTGATTTAGCATATGAACATCCGACTCCAACTCCTCCTCCCTTTGCAAGAGTTATTATGGAAAGTTTACTTCGTAGTTGCACTACTAAAAATCCTTTTACACATATTGATGGGAGCTTATATTATCAAATAGATGGCGTTGCCATGGGTTCTCCCCTTGGAGTAACATTTGCAAACTTTTACATGTGCCACGTAGAGAATAGTGTGTTAACACAAGAATCTATAGTCAAGCCCCATGTGTACTGTCGTTACGTTGATGACTGCTTCTTAGTGGTGAATAACGAACAAGAAATTGAGTGTTTAAAAAAAGCACTTGAAGAGGCATCAGTTTTAAAATTCACAAAGGAATTCTTTGTCAACAATAATATCAACTTTCTGGATGTAAGAATAAACCAGAATTACAAGAAATATGAAACATCAGTATATGTTAAACCAACGCATGCAGGAGTTTATTTAAATGCACAAAGTGAGTGCCCAGAAAGATATAAAGATGGAACAATTAAGGCACTTATACATAGAGCATTCAAGATATCGTCTGACTGGCCTCTCTTCGACCAAGTAGTAGAAAGGATTAAACAAGTATTGGTCAACAATGGTTATAGTAACCAACACTTCGACAATATTTTAAGGAAATATATGAAGAATCTATTATAAGAATCAATTCACTAATGAATATAAGAAAGATTAAAGAATTTTGAAGGCTATAATTAAAAGAAATACAACATGTGTTAACTCGGCAGACAAGCTAAATATTAGTATTTACTACAACAGTTCCAGCACAGCAAATCTGATAATTAGGAACAACCTACAACAAAAAACACAACTACAAAAAACCAATGTAGTGTACAGATATAATTGCACTATAGGAGACTGTGAGCTCCTCAAATCGAGCTACATTGGTTCTACGACGACAACACTTTCACGCAGACTTACCATGCATCTCGCAGCCGGAGCACCGAAAGAACACACAATGAACATACATAAAAGCAGGCTAAATAGAAAAATGCTGGAAGACAACATTGAAGTACTATATGGAGATAATAACCACACGAGGATGCATATAATTGAATCATTATGTATAAAGGAAAAGAAACCGAACCTTAATGATCAGTCCAGTTGTTTTTCCAGAATTTTAAAGTTACATTCGTGAAAAAAAAAACATAACTATATAGTGATTTAAATAATGTTGCGTAAAAGTTCATGTAGGGAATTTTGTAACAAACCTGTTACTAATGTTTATTAAGGTAGTGATTTTAAAAGTATATTTTATTATTAGTTATGGTTGATAGAAGTGATGTAATTGTTATTGTAAATAAGTATTTATTAGAATTGTAAAAAAAACCTTGTATAAAGAATCCTTGATAATGGTCAACGTAGACCGAAACGTCGGACCTGTGTAATATGGAAAATACATATAAAAACAAAAAAATCGGAGAGTTAATTTATATGATACCACAAAGATGGAAAAGTAGCATTCGAAATCTTGAAAAGGTATGTAGGAAACATACTAAACTTAATGTTGGCAAGATATTTAATGAGGTATGTTTAAAAGAAGGTCTGCTCCCAAAGTATACCAATATATATAATAATATATATATATATATATATATATATATATATTAGTGTATATTGGCAGCAGATTTTCTTGTAAACATATTTTATTAAAGTAGACGGCAGCTTCCGCATTTACGACTTTTTTGCTCGTTTTCTCTAGTTTTCTTACTAGTTTTTTCTGGTAGGGAGTAATTTCATGGAGGAGTTGTCCCAGAGACATCAAAGAAATAATCTTTTAGCTTAATCAATAATATTATATTTTTTACACTTTCAAGCTTTCGATTTTCTCATAAATCATCTTCAGGTATATATATCATTATTAAACAGATTAAATTCACAGAATAAAATTTTTCTAAATGTTAAACAGACATTAAAAGGAATAAAAATTTAGATGTTAATAGAACTAGATGAACTTTGTGAAAAAACAAAACAAGTCCACTGTGACAAGTGTAAGGTCACAACTTGTCATTCACATTTCCTGGGGGTCCTGTCAATGTAGGCTTATTAAGTTTATAAGAACTATCGAAGTTCTTACAACTTGGTATTATGCCTATACAATTGGCCTGAATGTTCATAGAAGGTTGGACGTCCTTGATGTATAAGGCCTCTAGGATATGAAGGCGGCTGGTATTATTTTCTATTCTTAAACTTGTTGTTCCTTTTTCTAACATTTCCCTCGTTAATGTTGTGTTATGTGCTTGTCTCGTATGGTTTTTCGGAGTACCTGCTGTAAGGTGGAAGGTAAGACGTCTTGATAGTCTGGTTGTGGTCATCCCGATGTACTTTGTAGGACAGGCTTCACAGTTCCCGGTATTACATGTATATTGGTACACCAAGTGACTTTTTTGCAGCACTGAGACATCTCTTTGGGGGCGGTTTTTAAGGAGAAGGTTTTGAGTCTTTCTGCTTTGGTAGTAAATCCTAAGTCGGATTTAAGGAGAAGGTTTTGAGTCTTTCTGTTTAAGGAGAAGGTTTTGAGTCTTTCTGTTTAAGGAGAAGGTTTTGAGTCTTTCTGTTTAAGGAGAAGGTTTTGAGTCTTTCTGGTTTAAGGAGAAGGTTTTGAGTCTTTCTGTTTAAGGAGAAGGTTTTGAGTCTTTCTGTTTAAGGAGAAGGTTTTGAGTCTTTCTGTTTAAGGAGAAGGTTTTGAGTCTTTCTGTTTAAGGAGAAGGTTTTGAGTCTTTCTGTTTAAGGAGAAGGTTTTGAGTCTTTCTGTTTAAGGAGAAGGTTTTGAGTCTTTCTGTTTAAGGAGAAGGTTTTACTTAGGATTTACTACCAAAGCAGAAAGACTCAAAACCTTCTCCTTAAAAACCGCCCCCAAAGAGATGTCTCAGTGCTGCAAAAAAGTCACTTGGCACACCTTAGTACACCTTACACCTTATGGACTTCGGTCGATTGTTTGATTAGCATTGTTGGACCGGGTTTTGAGGTAGGCGTTAACTACTTTATCAAAAGAGGTGTTGCTATAGCCGTTATTGATAAATGTTTGCCTTAATTGAGAGATTCTTTCATGAAACAACTGCCATGATGAAGAGGTCTTGATGTCCTATGTACTAGAGCATGAATTGTTCCTAATTTGTAGCGTTCGGGGCACTCACTTTTTTCGTTAATATATATTCCTTGGTCCGTTGGCTTTTGATATACAGATGTGATATAACTTGATTTACGGCCATCGATGTGCACGTCCAGGAAGTTGATTTGACCTTCTTCACCTTCCTCATGAGTGAAGTTCAGTCCAGACAATTTTTGGAATGCAATAACGGCTATAGGAACACCTCTTTTGATAAAGTAGTTAACGCCTACCTCAAAACCCGGTCCAACAATGCTAATCAAACAATCGACCGAAGTAGCACAGTCCATAAGGTGTACTATAAGAATCAATACACAGAGGCGTATAAAGAAGAAGAGAGAGTGTTGAAACAAATTATCCGCAGGAATGTTAAATGTAATAACGAAAATGAACGTCTTCAAGTCCATATTTACTATAAAAGTAGAACCACCGCTAACTTGATAATGAAAAACAGCCCAGATGCAGTCATCCCGGAGATACAAAAGGCCAATGTCATATACGAATATAACTGCAATATCGGAGATTGTGAGCTCCTAGACAATTCAAAATATATCGGTATGACATCGACCACACTCTCACGACGACTGACAATGCACTTGCAAGCAGGAGCCATCGCTAGACACACCTCCGAGGAACATGGAAGAAAACTCACCCGCCAGGACCTTGTTCAAAACACCATCATTTTAAAGAAAATTAATGATCCAGCCAGACTGCAAATATATGAAGCCATGAAAATCATGAAGCACAACCCATTAATTAATCGTCAACACACGGGGGTTTCACGCACACTGCAGCTACTAGGTGACCAACCACCAGCTACTCGCCAAGCCGACACTCAGTCACGGCCCAGTATTCAGAACAGCAACACCTAAGATATGTATATGAGACAAAATGTCGTAGGAAGAATCACAATGAAGAAAAATAAGCTCTGACACCTCTTAGATTATATAAAGAAGAGTAAATAAATAAATAAATATATATATATATATATAAATTTTATAACTTCTGAAACTGGGAAAGTTAGTGATAAAAGTATAATGGAAATAGTATATATATATTGATGAAAGTATCGACGTGAAATAGAAACAAAATTAAACTTTATCAGGACTTGGTCAGTTCTTCAGGTTTAAATTCAACTCGTTTTGTCAACGTTTCGGTTATATTTAATACCTTTTTCGCGCACGCATCACTGATTGTTACGTGTTCATTCAAACTAGACAGTTTTTAAAATCCACAGACTATTTTTTTGTAAAATATATCTTTAAGGTAATACATAGTTTTTCTGTTCTAAATGTTATACTTCTGCCTATAAAAAAGGTTTTAAATGAAAACCAACACGTTGGCAATGAGAGTCGACAGTCGTTGTCTGCCTGCGGAGCGACTCGTTCTATCTTCCTGATGACGAGGACGTCGAAATTTAGTAGTGAGTTTCTGTTTCATTTCTGAGTGTTCTTTGTGTCAATATAGTTTTTTCGTTTCATTTAATTGGTATATATATATATATATATATATATATATAAAGATTTCACATAAACACGTGAAACAACAATCAATGATCAAACCATCAATTTAGTTTCTCTTTTACTGACACAAATCTAAAGTAATGCGACTACATTAAACTTCTATTTATAATTGAGGGCATATGACCTCAGTTGACTACCTACCTAAGTTGACTACGTCAACTGTTTGTTTAAATGAACTCGAAGGAAAGTCTTTTCCCAAACATTTCATACTGGTTATGCTTAAAACTACAACCAGTTACACCATATTAGTAAATATTTGTAAACTTTATTTTCTATTAAGGCTACATATTTTTTCAGGAGTGAGTGTTTTGTTCAAAGTGAATTTTTTTTCTGGTGAGGTTTCCTACAAGTAGGGGTTCCCTCTGGTATTTTTCTCTTTGAAAAAAAAATTTTTTTTTAAGAAGGAATGTTATTTGCTGTGTAACTTTTGTCAGTATCCCCGTTTTTAGTACTTTATAGAATGGTACACTGACTACTTTAAAACAGGTTAGCTTTATGAATATTTAATAACATTGTTTTTTTTACCAGGATTGTTAGACTACTTTACATCATTTATTTATCTCTTTTTCGTTTTTTTTAAGACTCTATGTTTTTTTATGATTACTTATTTCCTATGGTGCACTCCTAAATAGTGGCATAAAATCTATTTCCCTTTGATATTCATACTGCTTTTAGGCTTAACCGACATTTTATATTAGTAAGAGTGTTCTCTTAATTACGCATTTTATAATGACTTGACACTGACCATTAAAAGTGGGTAAAGCTCAAAAACGGTCAAACAACTCCAACAGCATTCTACAGAGTATGACGGTTTGTTCTCGTACTAATAGAAATCTTAGCTAACCTCATAATATTAACAATATGCATAAATTTAACCGAAACTGATGGATTTATCTAAAAAACAACTATCAAATTTTTCATCATCAACAAATTTTTAAGGTTTACGCCATTAATATTAAATGTTAAATTAAGGACATTATTTTTAAAATAGTAATTTTAAGTAAAATTTTAAAAAATGCACTAAATGAGGGCAATTCATAAATATTTTATCTCTCATTAGTAAGAAAAATCATGCTAGAGCCAGTATTCTTTACCTTACTTTTTGTGAGGATGCCTCATAAAAAAAGAATTACTTATTTGTGCTGGAGTTTATTATTGAGGCATAGGGAATACGGCAAAGAGAGTCTACATGGTTTTATATTTTATCAGACAATGACTCAACAAGTGGGTGATGACCAGGAAATCAATAGAGAGGGAGCATTTCCAATGGGGTCCGTACTTTTAGCATGACTTTTTTGCTGTACAGCTTGCTACACTTTCCTTCATTACTAGCAACGAAAAAGTAAGTTGCTATTTCCTTTCGATTCGATTCTATATCAATGTTTAATTTCCAATAAATTAAATTAATTCTTCTCTTATCATATCTTTTGTTGAAGTTTAATTTATGCAAATTCATTAACAGATGAGAAAGTATTCTCCTTATATAAAATAGTGGAAACATTTTTAAAACTCACAATTGTTTTTGCAGCTAGTTTTTGAAACTTTAATATTACATAAGTTGTAGCACAATGCATTTATAAATCAACATTTTATTTTCAGGAGATGGATAAACCATAGATGTATTGCTTTTTCTGATACAAGTGATTACAAGAAAAGTAAACTTTTAAAATGATCATTTCATAAACAATAAAATATCTGAAAAGGAAATAATGAAAATAACTTCAGTAATAATGCTGTAAATCTGGAGTCATTTCCTGAACGAAAGTATGAAGGAACTGTTTCAGTATGCTTCATTGACCACCTCGTAATTTGGCCTCAGAGAAATCTTCATTCATTTCAGACAATTAAAAGGATATTAGGTTTACAGCATTTGTTTCAAAAGGGGGGATACAGTCGATAGATGCTCCAATGAAGGGGAACAAAATCACAAAATAGAGTTAATATATTACCTTTCACAATACGTAATTTTCCATACTCACCTACACTAGCAACTAGTTTATCCTGTAATCTTGAAATTTTGAAGGTTGATACAACCACGTATTTGGTTAATCAATGTAACTCCTCTATACGTTTTTATTATTTGTTATGTAGTACATTTTTGTGGGACATACGCAACGAAAAATCCTTAATCCTGATAATTCACCAAGGCATTAATTGTTTTTTTTTTTTCATTACAATGAAATTAAAAGTAGATGAGTTTGCCATAACTTAATATGATTTCAGGTCATTTGACATTCATTGTTCGAATTATCTGGAAACTCAGTTTAACTAACAATTCAAAAATTGCATAAGAAACAGAAAATACTACCACCTATCGTTCTTTAACAGAAGGACCATACTTATTTAAACATAGAAAAGTAAAACAATACACGAACTGCCAGAAAAACGACATCTTTGTAACATTATCAGGTCTATTCAACTTTAGGAAAAAAAAAGGAAAAGCCATCAAATCCCCGACGATGCTGCCAGGAATAAGAAACAATTAAAATAAATAAAACATAACTAAAAACTGAATAATTAATTCAAAGATTTAAAAAATATTGCATGTGCTGTTCAGTAAAAATTAAAATAAGATGACAAAAATTACTCAAAAAGAAATTATAAATACATATTAACACAAAATAACATCTAGTTTTGTTCTTGACATTGAACGAGTTGCAAAAGAGGTCCAGTTATGAGGACAACCTGCAAAATATTTTTTTTCTAGTAATAATATTAACAAACACCAATATTAACGATTATGTAATTTTTTTTAATATGTTTAATGTAGGAGTAGGAGTGTGTTTAATGTAATTTTATCATAATTACTTGTTTGATCTCTATTTGATCTATGTTTGTCTTAAAACTACGTCTAAAGTGCATTAAATAATGCAGAAATGCGACTAAGATCTTTCAAGGAAGTACCGGTATCCGCCAGAGTCACATGTTTACTGATGCTGACAATCTGTTGTTTGATCAAAAGGTTTTAGTCCTTTTCTGAATTTCTTCCAAGCTTTAGAAGTTTATTTTTATTTAATGTTTTTATTAAGGAAACGTGTTATCGACTAAATCTAATAATATTAATGGTAATTAAAGTTAATGTTTCTAATATGGCCAAGTATAAGAATATATGTGATACAAAACAAAGTAAATCTGTCACGGCTGATTAAGCTTGAAAAGAAGGAAGCAGGTCGATCAAAGATCTATGCACTCAAAGATTGCTAGACTCATCTGCGATGCAGAGTGAAATAGAAAACCAAAACAAATATGTTTACTTCATACAATTCTAAAGCATTAAGATAGATTTTACTCCAAAGAATAACATAAAAAAATAAAATATTTATTTTATTTTTTTTTTCGAACTGACCTGTTCACTGCGAGTAAAGGACTATATAGATTGCGGAACTGATGATACTACCCACGTGCTATACCACAGTAGTCATGGTATTCCATGTATCACCGTTATATCCGGTTACATAGCACAATTACGCAGCTATATCAGAATGTTTAATGCAGAAATATTCCCTAAAATATCGTTTACGTAGAACAGTTTTCTTCATGAATGAATAAAGTATGCTCTGTCTACAAGAAATGAATACTTCAGAAGAATTACCAAATAATTTTAATTATAAATTTATAAGAGAACTAATATTTCACATACTAACTATAAAACAGATAGAACAAATTATAGCAAGTAAAAATTACAATTATTACATGCTTACTTAAGTAATATATTTGACATTCAAGGAAAAACAAAAAATATATTATCCCATAAAAGAGATAACATGCATAAATGAAACTTTGCCACCGAAGCTTAGTGGGAATCAAGAAGGGCCGTTTTCCATTAGGCCTTGCCATTTCCATTATAACCTGTTAAACCCCCCAGCTAATAGGAAGAAAAAACCATTTTGCAATAAATAATCTCTAGGGATGAATAATAATATTTGTCTATAATGTTCTTATAATCCAACCTCTGCATGACTTTGTATATTTACGACTAAAGAGGGAAATATTTCAGTATGAATAATTATATATGCATATAATATTCTTATAAGACAACCTATAAAAGTACCAACTAATATATATATATATATATTATGATTAAACCACAATAAGAAAAAAGGAAAACAAGACTAAGATCTTTCAAACGTAACAAGCGGTCTTCGTCAGAGTCAAAAACCCAACTGAAACACTAGATGCAGAGAACATCTGGTGAGGGGTTGAGAAGAGTGGGAGGGAAGAGTGGTATTTTAAAGGGGTGAAAGCGCATGAAAAGACTAATGTCCAGAAAGGGATGTTTGGGGAAACAAAGGATTACAGTAGGAAAGAGTAAAAAACTATCCGCTAGCTGTCAACTCTCTTTGAAGAGGCTATTGCCCTCGTAACGAAAGTATCAAGTTTGAAGAGACCGTTACTCATGTTTATAATATTAGATCTATTAAAATTTAATTAGAGACGATTCAATAATATTTCTTAACAACATTGATTTTTCATAGGTAATAAATTTAGCTCCGGTCCAATCAATATAATGATTTTCATTTATTATATGCAAGAATAAGGCACTAATTTTTTTCCTCTCTACTTACGTTGTATTGGTGCTGTTTTACACGTGTCTTTAATGATTTAACAGTTTGACCAATATAAATTTTATGGCAAATTTGCACGGAATTTTATAAATACCACCGGAATCCAAATCACTGGGAAAGTTTTTTATTAACATATTACCCACATTATTACGATTAGAAAACACTATATTCAAATCAAGTTGGTTGGCTAATCTTGGAAGGGGGTCCAATGACTCATGATATGGCAAAACTAAAGAATTTGACAATGAACGGGACTCTGTTGAAGTATTAGAGAAAGTTTTTTTAGCACCCTTCAAAGCTAAATCGATATAAGAGGAGGGGTATTTTAATGAAAGGGCAATTGACCTAATGTTGTTAATCTCTTCATTAAGGAATTCAGGAGAGCACACTCTTAACGCCCTCAATAACATATTTCTAAAAAAAGAAATTTTAACATTTTTTGGATGCGAAAAATAAAAGTGAACATATGCAAGTACATTCGTAGGTCTTCTAAATACACTAAAGCGTAACTCATTAGGTAGCCTATGGATGAGGACATCTAAGAAGGGCAAATTACCACTTACTTCTTCTTCCATCGTGAATTTAATTGTCGGCACTAATGAATTCAATTTTATTAGGAAATCATCTGTATTTAAAGAATTCGGGAAAATGCAAAGTACATCGTCAACATATCTATACCATTTAACATTTTTGGGCAATATTGAGCTTAACATTTTACTCTCAAAAAACTCCATGTATAAATTACTTAGGAGGGGGGATAAACAGTTACCCATAGCAAGACCAAATTTCTGTATATAATAATTATTTTCAAATTGAAAATGACAATCTACCACACATAACTTAATTAACTCTATTATAGTGGTAGATGGAAGGGGAAGGGAATAATTAATTAATTCCTCTTGGAGTAAGCTCAACAGATCAGTTACAGGTACATTGCTAAAAAGAGACTTCCCATCGAAACTAATTAATCTATAATTTTGTTCATGTTGACGCTTTTTAATTTTCTAATTAAATCAACATTGTTTGTTTGAGAGTTAAATAAAGTTCTCAGTTTCAGTTGGGTTTTTGACTCTGACGAAGACCGCTTGTTACGGTTGAAGGATCATAGTCTTGTTTTCCCATTTCATATTGTGGTCTGATCATTGATATATATATATATATATATATATATATATATATATATATATATATTGAAATGTGCAGCAGCCTCTGCATTGACAACCTTTTTACTGATAGCCTCTATTTTTCGTACAATCGTCCTTTGCTCTAGAGGTAATTTCCATAAGTAGTTGGCCAACGACATGTAGACAAACAAGGTGAACAACTGATAAAACTAAATGACTATATTGAGAACACGATACACTAAAAAATCACAAGCTTTCGACCATGCATTGGTCATCTTCAGGTTTAAAATATGTTAAAACTATGTATAATATCAATAATAAATAATAAATGAATCTCTAACACTAAACAAAACAGGTGTAACAAAAATATAAAGGGAGAGAATAAAGTACATGAAAGTAAGACAATCAAAAAAGGAAGAAGGTTATAGTAGGGTTGTAACAACAATCAGGTCGGACCCTCAATTGTTGCCAACCCTACTAGATTCGAGATCTCTAACAAATTTGTAACTGCTATCAAAAGTGGCGCTGCTTGGTATAACATTGAGTTCATGATTTTGGATGTTCAGGCTCGGATTGTTATCTTTGATGTGTAGGGCTTCCAAAATGGCTAATCGATCATTGTCAGTGTTATATTGCAGTACTACAGTCCCTTCAACTAACATGCCTCTTGTGAGCTTGATACCATGTGCTTCCTCGGTGTGTTTCTTGGGGGCTCCTGCTGAAAGATGCATTGTCAAGCGCCTTGAGCGCTTCGTTGCAGTCATCCCAATATACCTGGAATTCAGGGTTGCACAGTCCCCTGTTGAACATGAGTACTGGTATATTAGGTGACTGCGTTGAAGCTCTGGGGTGTCGACTTTAGGTTTGTTCGAAATCACGAGGTCACTAGTCTTCTTATTTTTGTAATAAATTCTGAGCTGTAGTCTATCAGTCTCGTTTGTGGGCTTCACGTTGTCTTTTATTAATTTATGGAGGGCTCTTTCATCTTGTTTATATTCTCTATGCATATATGCTCGATAGTAGAGTGTAAGGGGCTCACCAGAGGCAGGAGACTCTACTTTACTATTGTACCATTGATCTAGAAAGGACTTTATAGCTTTCGTTACTTCAGCGTTGGAGTATCCGTTATTTATTAGCACCTGTGTTGATTTTTCCATTTCTTGGTGTACTAGGGTCCAATCACTGCAGTGGGTGAATGCCCTTTTTATGTATGCGTTTATCGTCGATTTCCTATATTTTTCTGGACATTCACTCATTCCATTCAAGCATAGTCCGGGGTTTGATGGTTTCCTATAAACACTGGTGTTAAAGTACTGGGGGTTTTGTTTGATGAGGACATCTAAGAACGGCAGCTGTCCCTGTTTACTGTTTTCAGCTGTTAACTTAAGCCCTGAAACTTCTTCCAATAGTAAGTGCAGCTGCGCAATGTCCGCTTCACTATCCGCCAAAACGAAGATGTCATCGATGTATCTAGCGTAGATTGTTGGTTTCTTTATCCTTTGGAATACAACTTTCTCCACACATCCCATAAAGAAGTTGGCAAACAAGACCCCTAGTGGAGAGCCCATAGCAACTCCGTCGACCTGTTTATACATTTTACCCTGTGGTGATACAAAGGGGGCTTCTTTAGTGCAGAGTTCGAGGAGAGACTTAAGGACATTGCGCAGCTGCACTTACTATTGGAAGTAAGAACCTATTTTTATTGGACTAGTACACCAAGAAATGGAAAAATCAACACAGGTGCTAATAAATAACGGATACTCCAACGCTGAAGTAACGAAAGCTATAAAGTCCTTTCTAGATCAATGGTACAATAGTAAAGTGGAGTCTCCTGCCTCTGGTGAGCCCCTTACACTCTACTATCGAGCATATATGCATAGAGAATATAAACAAGATGAAAGAGCCCTCCATAAATTAATAAAAGACAACGTGAAGCCCACAAACGAGACTGATAGACTACAGCTCAGAATTTATTACAAAAATAAGAAGACTAGTGACCTCGTGATTTCGAACAAACCTAAAGTCGACACCCCAGAGCTTCAACGCAGTCACCTAATATACCAGTACTCATGTTCAACAGGGGACTGTGCAACCCTGAATTCCAGGTATATTGGGATGACTGCAACGAAGCTCTCAAGGTGCTTGACAATGCATCTTTCAGCAGGAGCCCCCAAGAAACACACCGAGGAAGCACATGGTATCAAGCTCACAAGAGGCATGTTAGTTGAAGGGACTGTAGTACTGCAATATAACACTGACAATGATCGATTAGCCATTTTGGAAGCCCTACACATCAAAGATAACAATCCGAGCCTGAACATCCAAAATCATGAACTCAATGTTATACCAAGCAGCGCCACTTTTGATAGCAGTTACAAATTTGTTAGAGATCTCGAATCTAGTAGGGTTGGCAACAATTGAGGGTCCGACCTGATTGTTGTTACAACCCTACTATAACCTTCTTCCTTTTTTGATTGTCTTACTTTCATGTACTTTATTCTCTCCCTTTATATTTTTGTTACACCTGTTTTGTTTAGTGTTAGAGATTCATTTATTATTTATTATTGATATTATACATAGTTTTAACATATTTTAAACCTGAAGATGACCAATGCATGGTCGAAAGCTTGTGATTTTTTAGTGTATCGTGTTCTCAATATAGTCATTTAGTTTTATCAGTTGTTCACCTTGTTTGTCTACATGTCGTTGGCCAACTACTTATGGAAATTACCTCTAGAGCAAAGGACGATTGTACGAAAAATAGAGGCTATCAGTAAAAAGGTTGTCAATGCAGAGGCTGCTGCACATTTCAATTCAATCTGTATCCAAGAAGACCTGCTGCCCACTTATACTAATATATATATATATATATATATATGTAACACAAAAAGGATAAATTAAATCTCTTAATTTCCTTTGCATTGTAGGCCTTTGAAAAAGATTTTGAATATAATCGAGACGTTGGCAATGAGAGTTTGATTGGAAGAGAAAGAAACTGACCGCATCCCAATTTATCCTTTTTGTGTTACATATCTGTCCCACAGTCGACAATGTTTTACTGTTTTATATATATAAAAGAAAAATACAAAAATGATATTCCAAAGGAACTTTAAAAAAATAAAATTCTGGAGTGGCCTACACTCAACTTTACTGTAAGTAACATAATATCAAATTTCTTGAGTATATAACACATAACATCTCATTTAAGCATAACGTAAACATCTAAATGGGATATGATTATTAGTCTTTCATTCCTGAGATAGTAAAGATTGTGATTGAAGGACATATCAATATAAAAGCTTATTTTTATACATCACACAGCTGATGCAAAAAATTTCATCAGTATAACTACAGCAGTAATAACATTTTTGAAAAACCAAAGTGAACATTTCTTGATACGAAATATTCTCCTACAAGAGAACATGGCTTTTGTTCAAATAGCCAGTGAATTTCTTACATCGTTTACTTGACATCCTTATATAGTGAATATTAAAGTAAAATTTTCAAATTTAATACAGGAAAATACCCTTTTTTCCTCTAAAAAACATCATAAACAGCGAAGAAAAAATGTTGTTTTAAGATGATTTATAATTAAAGATGTACGATATTTATATTTATTAATCTCTAAACGAAAGATTTCAGTTTTGAATTAGATTTTACATTTTTGATTTTTTACAGAAATATTATACTGGGAATTTTATGGCTTCTTAGTATTTAATATGATCATTTTCCTTCCCCTTTGTCAAATAACATATATACGAATTTTTTCAGAGTGAGTGTTATCATTTTCCTGCACAATTTTAGTCCTCTTACATCTCATATAAATCAATAAACAATTTAAATTGTTCCTATATAAATATCAATTTTATCTCAGTGGATTAGCTCAAAAAATTTCTAAGTCAATGTAAACAATGTAAAAAAATATAAAAAATTCGACAAGTATTGCAGGTGATTTCTTAGTCTAGGATAAACAAACAGTTTTTATAGAGTTATTGCTCTTTCCCGTAATTGAAACTTCATGATTTTTTTTTTTATGAATTGCTGATTTTTCGTTCCATTTTTGGTCAAAATTTCATTATTTTTTAATGAGCCGTTTAGCGTCAAAAAACATTTTCTGAAAACAGAAATCATACTGTATCGCCCATTTAGCGAATGTAATTTTGAAAAAAAAAATCTCAACTCATTCTCCACATAATGTTCGATTTTTAGCCATATTTTCATTTTGATCCGTCAAACAGTATGGCTTGTATCGCTCTCACAAAGTTTGAGATTGAATTAAAAGTAAAAATTTTTACATTTTATTGAAAAAAAAATATTATCTGTTGTTTTAAAATTCTGAATATATTTTTCGTTTGTTTCATTTGTAACCTCAAAGATAATGTCAAAATTTCAAAACTCTAGGGTTATCAGTTTAGGAGAAATAAATGTTTTCTTAAAAACGGTTTTTGGCAAACAAAGTGACTTTCCCATCATGCATAATTCTTCCCATACAATAGGGATCTTCTTCCCTATGAGGCCTAATTTTGTGTAAAATATCAACTTGATCCATCAAATATTCTGGACCGTAGCGTGGTAACAAGCAATGCTAACACACTCACCCACCCACCCACACACACACAGACATCATCGAAAAAACTTCATAAATCGACTTTTGGGACCTCAAAACATGTAATTCCGTCATAATCTCGAGATCGATTTTTTTCACGATCACTATACTTTACTTGTAGTAAAGTAAAAATACGACCTTTTTTTTTCTCTGCTTCTAAAATAGAAGGAAATCACTTACTAGGATCAATACTTCTAACTGAAAGTCGTTGTCAGGATGTGGAAGACGAAGTCTAGAAAGGGAAGAAGAAGATGTACGTTCGTTCCCAACGGACGATGGAGAGTGAGTGAGTAGTTGCAGTTCCAAGGCAGTCGCAGTGCTGCAGGCTCATCTACCGTTATCGTCACGGTTCCATTGTTATCGAGCTCGAGTATTAAAGATAGCGAAGAAAGAGAATGAAGATAAATGTGAGGACAGAAAAAAGGAAAGGATAGAATAAAAGCATTAGACACCAAATTATAAGGACAGTCTTCAAAGTGAAAATAAATAAATAATCAATGAATAAAAATTAATTAAGATTATAATTATATATATATATATATATATATATATATATATAATATATATATATATATATATATATTGACATACATTGAAAGGCCTCAGAGCATTTTTTTTGTATTGTTTTCCGTTTTCCATTGTGGTTTAAACTTCATATATGCCTATATATATATATATTATAATTTGATATGTTGTCCACATTGGCTGTTTTTTTTAATGTATATATCCTAATCTAAAGTTTCTCGTCTCATGTACTGTTTTCCATTTGAAGTTTTATTATTTATATAAAAAATTGATTTATAATTGTAATTTTTAATCACATCCTCAGAGTGATGTTATGCTTTTGCTCCAAGCTTGTATGACGGAATACACTCTCAAACTCCAATACCTTTCTCGAATATACTCTTGAACACCACTACGCATGTTTATTTCTTATGATCGAGTTCTGTTAAAGTTGTTTTTGTCTTACATGTAGGGTTTTAGCGTTCCTATGATATTTTTATTGTGTTGTAAATTATGTACTTAATCGGTTAAGTGCTCTTTGGGGGCAAAAGAATAGGACCCGATAGGTCGCTTTCACAGTTTATCAAAAAACATTAACCTGCTTCAGGGAAATTTTATTTATTTTACTATTTTATTGTCTAGTTGACCGCAAGATGAAGAGTTACTAGCTCGCCCTGTGTCCTAGCCGCCTCTGTGAGGCATACCTAGATGTGTTTTAATTGATCGCTTAGTCACCCTAACACTTTCATCTCCTGGTAGATCACCCTGGTTTCCTGTTGAGTTTTCGCTCTGAAATGTTATTATTACAGCCACCGGAGTGGTTGTGATTACCAGGAAACAGATTTATCTTCCCCTACCTAAAATTGAATTTGCCTCGTTGAAGCAAAACTTGACTGATCGAAAAAATCAGCGTGCAGGAAGTAGTTCTCTTCTTGTCAACGTCATCTTATCAAGTCTGTAAAAATAAAATAATGTTTTCCCAAATATTGGAACATTATAGATCACTTCTCCTTTTGTAACTTTCCATGGTGCTTATTTGATATTTTCTATTCTTTGAACTAAACAGATCTTGTTGCACTGTAAACCTTATTGAAACTACATTGTTCATAACACGTCTCAGAAGAAAACTTAATGCTAAGACTAGCGCTTTAGAAAGTTTATCAAAACCTTTTCAAACTGAATTATCCTAGTAATAAGGTCATATTTGCTATATTATAATATAAGGTCATATAAGGTACTAGATTAGGGTTTATTGAATAACCGAAACTAGTCTGGTTTTTCTAATAATGTAGTGCAGTTATAGTGTAGTCATAGGCATAAAATAATTTATACCTATATTTTATTCTATAATATAGCACTTTTCCATCATTTGTTTCGCCGTTGTGTTTAGTTATGATAGTAATTTGTTTATTAGGCTTGTTAATAATAAGGGAGAGGAAAAAGATAGTTGTGTGTATAGGATACCTTGTACTGATTGCTAAATGTCTTATATTGGACGGACAAGTAAAGGTTTCCTTACAAGAGTAAAACAACCCCAATATTCAATCAGACGGGAAGATGAAAAGCGTGCCCTGTTCTTGCATGTAAGGAACAAAAATCATATAATAAATTGGAGTGAAGCAAAGGAATTAATTCTTGTGCCTTCAGAAAGAAAGAGAAATATTATTGAAAGTGCACTCATAAGAACTTCTATGGAACTTTATTGAACACTGGTCTGGGACTTTACAAACTGGATGAAATATTGATAAAAGAAATAAGTAAGCAGATCAAGACTCCTTCAATATTATGAACATTACATTCAGGCAGGGATGCCAGCAATCATGAAGACTTCAATCAACCAGGTTAACTTGTTATTTTGGTTTTTGTCAAGTTCATTTAGCTTTCTGATGATGTTGTAACGAAAGGTCTTAGAGCATTGTATCTAATATATATTTGTTTATTGTGGTTGTTTAATTTATATATATCAATGTTGATGTATGATGGCAGCAGGTTATCTCTCAAACAAGTATTATTGAAGTTAACTGCAGCTTCTACGTTGACTAATTTCTTACTGATCAGTAAGAAATTAGTCAACGCAAATGCTGCTGCTAACTTCAATAATATATATATATACCAATTAAAATGGAACGGTTTCACGAACTAAATAAAATGTATTCACGAAAAGAACACACCAAAATGCAACAGAAACTCACTACTATATTTTGATGGGCTCATAATCACAAAGATAGATGTGAGTCGCTCCGAAGACAGGTAACGACTCACAGCTGCATAATGTTCATTTTAGGGGTGTTTTGGATTAAACTAAGTTCCTTCTGAAGTACCAGCAAACTTATATAGAACTATTATTTGCAATCTCTTGTTAGTCAATACAATTTTTAATAGAATGTGAAAAGTAATAAATAAATTTAAAATTTAATTAAATCTGTTGTTGCAAGCATGTATTGGAATATTTTTGAAGGTTTTTAAGCCTTTAGAGGCAGAATTGGTTAGTGTCTCCATTTCCTCTGAAACCATGATTCCATCTATACCAGACTGCTTTATGATTTTCACTTCTTTTATATATGATTGCTTGACACCTGTCATTGCCACTTCCACATCTACTGCACATTCCTATATTCTATCTTTGAACAGGTGTTGATAACTTCACATAGATTTCAAAAAAACTCATATTTTGGTAGTTGTTCGTATCTTGGCACCACTCTTTATAGAGTCTCTTTATAAAATTATTAATAAAAGTACTTTAAATTTTTTTTGATGATATGAAAAATAATTCATTAGTAAAAACTGCTTCTATTCAGTAATTCCTTCAAAGTTTATTCTAATTCTATGTTAGTTTATATAGTAATAATTAGTTATATATATTTTATATACACACTGAAAAGAGAAGAAAGACGATTTAATGCAAAAACTAGGACTCACTTTTAATTAATGTCCATTTTTCATTTGTGTTTCTGTTTTTTCATTTTTTTTTCTTTCTGTTTTCAAATTATATTATCTGTTTAGATTATATTTCATTTGAATAATATATATATCAATGATCAAACGACAATATGAAATAGGAAAACAAGACTAAGATTTTTGAACCGTAACAAGCGGTCTTCGTCAGAGTCAAAAACCAAACCCAACTGAAACACTAGATTCAGAAAACATCTGGTGAGGAGTAGCTGTTTTCTGCATCTAATGTTTCAGTTGGGTTTTTTACTCTGACGAAGACCGCTTGTTATGGTTAAAAGATCTTAATCTTGTTTTCCCATTTCATATTGTGGTTTGATTATTGATTGTTATTTGCCTTGTTTATGTGAAATCATTATATATATATATATATATATATATATATATATATATATATATACGTGTGTGTGTGTGTGTGTGTGTATGATGGCAGCAAATCTTCGCGTAAACATGTTTCATTAAAGTACACAGCAGTCTCTACGTTAACGACTTTTAAGCTGATCTGCTCCAATTTACGAACAACCTTGCGGTGGGCTGGTGTTAAAGTTGTGATTTTCTTTTTACATCTGCTCATGCCAAATCAAGATGTCTTTTGGGTAATTAATATGGCTTTTAACACCAGCCCACCGCATGGTTGTTCGTAAATTGGAGCAAACCAGTTTAAAAGTCGTTAACGCAGAGCCTGCTGTGTACTTTAATGAAACATATATATATATATATATATATATACAATATATATATATATATATATGTCAGCCTTGGCCATACACAGATATACTTCTACCTGATGACGACGCTAGTCAAAATATAGTAGTGAGTGTTGTATGCCTTTATCTACGTTTTTCTCCTTTTGTCTTGAGATATATATATATATATTAAATAACGAGAACATCGAAATATAGTAGTGAGTTTCTGTTTCATTTCTGTGTGTTCTTTGTGTCAATATAGTATATATATATATATATATATATATATTTAAGAGAGAGAGAAAGAGAGTGAGAGAATTCTAAAAAAATTGAAACTTGGTCAGAAATTGAACCCAGTTAAAATCAAACTCTCAAATATTGACGTTTTGGATTCAATGTGAAACCTTTTTTATGGTCACAAGTAAGAACTTTTGGTATTCAAAACAATATCTCTGATCTTTTGCAATAGTTTAAGACTAACAATGCTAACAGTACTGTTAACACATTGAGTCCTACAGTCCTAATGTAAAAGTTTACAGTTTTCTCATTCAATAAATTCTGAATCTTGCATATGAAAAAGTTCTCAGGACCTTTGTCTCTATAGTCATGTTTTCCTTTCCCGTATTTTTCCTGAAATTTCCCGTCATTGTTGTATTGCGCGTGTTTCCCTCTGAATCTGGGACAATATGCTTCCTCCTTTTCTTCCTCTACACTGTTTCAAAGGCTGGTTTCGAGGATGAAGTCATGATCGACTTAATAGGCTGTGTTAAGTTACGAACGTCATTTGTAGCAGCCTTCCGCACTGTAGAGTACCTCCCCTTTGTTGAGCTTCGCAATGCAGAACCACCAGCCATGGTAGCCAAGTCTCTAATTATCACTTTTTCTATTTTAAGAGATCTTCCTCTCTTAAATAATATATTTATTAAATAGGTAATATATGTAATTATATATTTTAGTTTTGATATTATTTAAATTATTTATACTTGTCTCCCTTCCCTCCGTAAGTTGGCTACATTGATTGAATGCCTCTTTAAGGACACCAGCCTCAGTTGGTATCTGTCTTCGGAGCGACTTACTTCTATCTTCCTGATGACAAGACAATCAAAATATTGTTGTAAGTTTCTGTAATTGCTTTTAGGTGTGTTCTTTTTGTGGCTCTAGTTTATATATATATATATATATATATATATATATATATATAATAGTTTATATTGTATAGTTTATATATTGATATTATATATTATATTATTTATATATATATATATATATATATATATATATATATCAATGATCAAACTACAATATGAAATGGGAAAACAAGACCAAGATCTTTCAACCGTAACAAGCAATCTTCGTCAGAGTCAAAAACCCAACTGTTTGTAGTTCAGACCGCTTGTTATGGTTGAAAGATCTTAGTCTTGTTTTCCCATTTCATATTCTGGTTTGATCATTGATTTTTATTTCACTATAGAAGGTAATCAAAATGAAAATTGATAAGAAAGTAACAGGTTTTAGTTTAATCGTCTAAAGAAGTATAGATGCAGTAGCATATTGCTTCTATTATTTATGGTTAATTTTACAAGATAATGCTTACAGTGGAGTTATCAAAGAATGTTAGTTTTTCTCCCAGATTTCCTTGAAAGACCCATTCCTCATATGCTTCCGGCAAAATCTTACAAGTATATTAAGTCAAAAATAACTTTGTTAGGTTTCTACTATCCAGAATCTAGCCAGGATGCTCCCGCGTGGTCGTGATAACCACAACTTTAAGATTGGTTTACTTTTAATGTTATATTGTTCTAAATGTGTGAAGATACTTCTTAGATTTACAAAGTTTGTTGTTTGTGTGGTTAAGAGGAAAAAAAAAAGGTTTTTCTGTCACTTTGTGAACTGAAGTGACTGAGGAAGCCCAATCGATATTCATTCCCAACTATCTCTGCTTTGTAATATTACATTATATTTACTTACATATTCAATAATATATATCTCTAGCATTCGTATCAGTTTTATTTATCACAAATATATCAATATGTACCACATGTCTGTTTAGATTGTAAATATCAACACTTGACATGCCTTTTAAAGAACTTTTGCATAGATTTACGTGTTTTCTTTGCCAATGTCTACGAAAAATAATCCAATCCTACTTGACACAACTTTGGTATAATGGTTTACTTTCTTTTTTTTAAATGATACTTGCATTGAATATTTTAGTTTCAGTGTCATATTTTAAACAGCTATATATGTTGATTTTTAAGCTTATTATACAACATAAAATCAAAGCCCAACCACGTTTCGAAAATACCAAATCGAAATAATTGTATTAAAAATGATTTTTCCTGTTTCCCCCAAAAAATCACAATACCGTAAAATAGGATATATCAAAGACAAGAGTGACAAGCACAATTATTCTGCTTTAAAAAAACATGCAGATGTTCAGACTATTAGGTCCTGGTGAATAACTGATGAGTATCTAGCACTGCATTGACTTGTACTAAAAAAATTAAATATCACTTAAGAATTCAAGAAAGTTGGAGTGAATTGAAAATCAATGGCTAAAGAAAATTAAAAGAAGAACAAATTGTAAGATGACCAATAGCATTTCTGAAGATAGGGAAGAAAAGAAACTCTCAACGATGTCCTAAAAACATTTTTACCACTATAATCAAAAATATGGATCAGTTTTATTAAGATTATCTGAAAAAATCTGGAGCAGCCTACATTCAACTTTACTCTAAGTAAACATAGTAAGAAACTTCTTGACAACCAAATTACTTTAATTCTATTTTCATTTTACTATTGTTATGAATTAGAATATACATTTTGGTCAAGTATATCGACTTCTAGATAATCAATTTAATGATTTCATTTCTTTTATTGTAGTAAAAAAAATTTTGCCAATTAGAACAAATTTTAAACTACTGATACTGAAATATCAGACAAGTCGTTATTATGAGGATCTACTGAGACCGATTGGGTCTGAGACGCATTGAACTCTTCAACAGTCCTGCCGTAAGTGGCCTTTCTACGAGTTCCCACTTACCACTACGAGTTCGTAGTTCCCTTTTCCTTTTAATACAAACTTTGTATTCTACTTTCTTTCTTTAACATCAACATTTTTCTTCAAAAATTATCTTTCACCTTTATTGGTTATTGGAGTGGTTTGCAGAAATCGTTTCCTCTCTAAGGTGATTACCTTGCTTTCAGATTGATGGGATCAAAGGTTTCTACAACTTCCAGACAGAGTCTGCATTCTTCGTATTATGTTAATTACATCTTATAAATAGTAGTTAAGAAAACTATTTCTGCATAACATAAAACTGATACTTATGATATTATTGCTATTTCTACAGCAGTAATAACCTTTGTAAAGCCAAAGTAAAGATTTCGCGTTGCGAAACAATATCTTACTGGAGAATATGGCTTTTGTGATCTTTTATAATGACCATTACACGGTAACATTACATGACCCGTAGATCTGTTATATTTGATATCGTTACTAAGGTAGTGACAATCAGTTATTATGTGATATTTACTCATTGTAGGGAGAAAAGATAATAAAATAGTCTCCACATATAGAAATTTAATAGTATAAACAACGCGTTTCGAGTACGTAGTGTTCTTCTTCAGGCATTGACTAAGGGTGAGTGTATGTGGTGCAACTGTGGTACAACTTCGTACAACAGACACTCGCCCTTAGTTAATGCATGAAGAAGAACACTACGTGCTCGAAACGCGTTGTTTATACTATTAAATTTCTATATGTGGAGACTATTTCATTAGTTTTATACCCTACATTCATATCGTTTATTTGACCTCCTTCTACATTGAACATTTAATACTTTGTTTTCCCTTTAAGACGTCAAAATATCCCTATTTAGCCTGCAAAATGTCAGAAATATACATGTAATTTTATTGCTATTTGCGGTAATTCAATTTTCAAGATTTTTTTGTATAAATTGCTAATTTTTTGTCTATTTTTTGGCCAAATTTCATAGTTCTGTAATGAACCGTTTAGCGTCAAAAAATCATTTTCTGAAAACATAAAATTGAGCCTAATGCCCTTATAGTTAATGTAATTTTAAAAAAAATTGCCTCAACGCATACCTCAAATAAGATTCCTAAAATCGAAAAAAAAATTTAGGTTGTTTTTGATTCTACAGTGGGAGTCCTAAATTTTGCCTAACTCAAGTGTATTTAGAGTAGGGATCTTTAATAAGGAACCTAATATCTGGAGCACCAAAACAAACACAAACATATACAAAACACAAAGTTAATAAAATAAATACTGATACAGAACCTCCTTATAGAAATCATTCAATTAGAAAACAAATGTAACATTATAATTACTACTATCAACTAAAGCACAAGCCTTTGGTTGGGCTCTAAATTAACTTAACCAACTAATCTACATTTTATACGCAAATATTTAATGCCCTCTAAATATGTATACAAGTAATGTTTTTGAAAATAAAAAAAGTATATTGTCATGATGATATATGTACGAGATGTAATCATAATAAAATACAAGTATGTATTTATCAATGTCTGTTACTAATATGTTCATTAAGTAAGAAAACTGATAAGAAACGATCAGTTTTCCAGAATAAAACCTAACTTGAAAAAACCGCAAGATTTTGAGTAGAATATAAGCAAAAACAGAAAGGAAAATCAAAATTGTAATCAAGATATTTGGTTCGTATTCAATTTGTTTCTGTTTTTCAGTCATGTTCAACTCTTATTTCAACTTATTACTTTACTATAAGTAAAGTATAGTGATCGTGAAAAAATTTGATCACAAGATTTTGACGGATTTACAAGTTTTGAGGTCCCAGAAGTCGTTTTATAAAGTTGTTTCGATGATGTCTGTGTGTGTGGTGGGTGGGTGGGTCAGTGTGTTAGCATTGATTGTTACCACGCTACGGTCCAGAATCTTTGATGGATCAAGTTGATATTTTACACAAAATTCGGCCTCATAAGAAAGAAGATCCCTATTGTTCGGGAAGAAATATACATGATGGGAAAGTCACTTTTTTTTGCCAAAAACCGTTTTTTTAGAAAACATTTATTCCTCCTAAACCGACAACCCTAGAGTTTTGAAATTTTGACATTATCTTTGACGTTACAAATGAAACAAAGGAAAAATATATTCAGAATTTTAAAACAACAGAAAATATTTTTTTTTTCAATAAAATGTAAAAATTTTGACTTATAATTCAATCACAAACCTTGTGAGAGCGATACAAGCCATACTGTTTGACGGATCAAAATGAAACTATGCCTAAAAATAGAACATTATCTGGAAAATGAGATGAGATATTTTGTTTCAAAATTACATTCGCTAAAGGGGCGTTACAGTATGATTTCTGTTTTCAGAAAACGTTTTTTGACGCTAAACGGCTCATTAAAAAATAATGAAAATTTGACCAAAAATGGAACGAAGAATTAGCAGATCATAAAAAAAAAATCATGAAGTTTCAATTACGGGAAAGAGCAATAACGCTATAAAAACTGTTTGTTTATCCTAGACTAAGAGATCACCTGCTATACTTGTCGAATTTTTGATATTTTTTTTACAATGTTTACATTGAATTAGAAATTTTTTGAGCAAATCCACTGAGATAAAATTGATATTCCTAAAGGAACAATTTAAATAGTTTATTGACTTGTATGAGATGTCAGAGGAATAATATTGTTACATGTAAAAAAATCACGGCCAATAAACATAAATAAATTACCTTTGTCTTCCATGGCTTGATGGATTTGTCTCATAAAATGCTTTATAAATCTATATATTGCACTCTTGAGCAAAACGTAATATCAGTTACAATTACATTATCATTGTGAATGTATTAGCTTTCCATGCTATTTAAATGTGATGAATGACTCTTTCCTTAATGAAGAGGACTTATGTTTCTTAAGCAATATCCAGTTCTTTTTTTACAATTCTAGTCTAATAGTTCATGTTTATTATTTTCGAAAATTAGAAGCTACCAACTATAAAAGATTTAAATTATATTGAATAGCTGGCTTTGACTTCGATTTGAGTATCTAAACTGGCTAATTACTAATATTTTTTCTCAATATACATTGATAGCAAACTTATAACAGAGTACAGGAGGCAGGAAAAGGATAACACTCACTCAGAAAAAATGCATATATATGTTATTTGACAAAGGGGAAGGAAAATGATCTTATTAAATACCAAGAAGCCGTAAAATTCCTAGTAGAATAATTCTATAACAAACCAAAAATGTAAAAGATAATTCAAAATTTAAATCTTTCGTTTAGAGATTAATAAATGTAATTATCGTACTACTTTAATTATAATTCATCTTAAAGCAACATTTTTTCTTCGCTGTTTATGATGTTTTTCAGAAAAAAAGGTATTTTCTGGTTTTAAATTTGAAAATTTTACTTTAATATTCAATGTAGAAGGATGTCAAGAAAACGATGTAAGAAATCCAATGGCTTTTTGAACAAAAGCCATGTTCTCTTGTAGGAGAATATTTCCTATCAAGAAAAGTTCACTTTGGTTTTTCAAAAATGTTATTACTGCTGTAGTTATACTGTTGAAATTTTTTGCATCAGCTGTGTGATGTACAAAAATAAGCTTTTATATTGATATGTCCTTCAATCACTATCTGTACTACCTCAGGAATGAAAGACTGATAATCATATCCCATTTAGATGTTTACGTTATGCTTAAATGAGACGTTATGTGTTATATACTCAAGAAATTTGATATTATGTTACTTATAGTAAAGTTGAGTGTAGGCCACTCCAGATTTTTTTATTATTTATTTTCTTCTACTTATTTATTCAATGCCTAGTTATTTATCACTTCCCTTCTTACCTTTCTTCTGATCATAACTTTTAAATCTATCTTTTTATGATCTGATGCGCCTGACGCTGTACTGTCGGTCGGTAAACTTTATTTTACTGGTACGCTGTGTCATATCCCTTCTCTAATTCTACGCACATTTAAACAAGAAATTTTAAAATTTGAGACATAAGTGTGTTTCAAAACGTTGTCGTGATCATTTTCTTTTCCTTCTTCAGATATCACTCAGATATCGCTTGTTCATTTGTTGCTCTATCTTCTAGGAGAGCCCTCCGCTTTCTTTAAAATTATGAGGTCAACACAGATTATTCCCAAAACGTCTTCTCCTTCATCAGCCAATGTTCCTTTATATAATTAACTATTTGACGCAGTTTTTTTACCGTAGAGTTACATCTGCTCGTCCTAACCGTCAAGACCGTCACAGACTATGAATGAAGCGTCTTTTTCTTTGCCTTCTTCTCATTTTTTTCCTTCATCATCTAAGGTGAGCTCAGAAACTCATTACTATATTTCGACTACAAAGTCATCAGTCTATTGCATGCGCTTATTTAATCTGTTTTTAAAAACATTTCTTATTCATTTTGGATCATCTTTCCACTGATTAAGAGGAATTATATATATATATATATATATAATATTGCGGATCTAGTGATAAAATAATAATAACTAAGAGAAAACACACGAAAATTGTTTCTAATTGTTTGATAAAAGAAGTGCTTAATAAGAGCAATGAGAGACATCAAATAAATTACATTTCATATATCTGTAGTTTTCATTTATGTTCATTTATCAATTAGTTTATTTTCTTTCTTTTCCTTTTCTGCAAATACTTCACCATATAGAAATATTTGAAGTGTGTCTCTTTTGTTGTTTTATTGTTCTTGATTAAAGCATGATAAAAGAAACAATAAATGTATTTTAGAAATAACTTATAATGTGTATGATTGTTATTTTTTGTGATATATATATATATATATATATATATATATATATATATATAAAATCGTACTAAACATTCACCCCGTGGATCACATATCATGAAGAAATTGACAATATCGTCAATAAGTTGTCTGCAACAGTTTAAAACTTATAATATTACATAAATAGTCCCAGAAAAAATACCTCTAGGTAATCTCTTAAGTGCTGGTGGCCTAGGACTGAAGAAGTAACAAATAGAATATTCATGTATTAATTATAAAGAATAAAAGAACACTTTGTCTTGGACACTCATTAATGTTGTATGGTCTGCCTCTCTGGAAAGTGGTTTGTTGAAGTAGGTGGTCAGTTTCAATAGAGTTGTTCACCATTGGGTGAACCTTGTCAGATTTATGGCGTAGTAACAAAGTAACAAAGCTTTCAATTTCCCAAATACTTGATTAACTAACTTTGTAAGAATATAATAATTATTTAATATTAAAACTTGTGTGTATATATTACTTGTTGCACCATTTTTTTGTGTATAGTAGGTGACAGATTCCTACAGTAGATTGTATACAGTACACTAACATAGTTTTGAATAGTTACGAATATTTTGAACTTTTTGGTGCTTAAGCTTTAAGACACTGGCTAGGACAATCGCACTCAACATGTTTACGGGTCATTTATATTCTTCTTTTATGAAAAGTGGTATCCTTGTTAATGTACAAAATAGTCACATTTATTTTAAACTGGCTTGATCAAAGTACGTGATAAAATAAGCTAAAATTAAAATATATTAATTTTAATATATTAATATAAAAATAAATAATAGTTAAAATTTATTGACTTACTTAATTAAATTAATTACTTAATTTATTTATAATATATATATATGATATATATATATATATGATATATATATATATATATATATATATATATATAATATATATATATATATATATATATATATATATATATATATATATATCAGTCGTTATCAGCCTTTGGAGCGATTCACTTCTTTTCCTGAAGACGAGGACATCGAAATACAGTAGTGAGTTCAGTAGTTTCCTTTCTATGTGTTCTTTTTTAAATTCTAGTTTATATATATATATATATATATATGAATTTATTTATCAATTTATTTATAAAATATAATAGATCATATTGTTATATTATCATTGAACATCTAATTGATTGGAAGAAATATCAATATATTTTATTGGTATAAAATAATATAACCTTAAATATTCTCATTATTTCCTTAACTATTTATGAGATTTTTCACATTGAGTTGATAAAAATTTTATAATTTTAAGGAAACCTGGTTTATATGTACTACATTATATTTATCATAATGTGAATCAGTATGCCAATTTCTATAAAATTGTTTTGCATATTTCATCTAGAATATGTTTTGCAAAGATATATTTTCTTAAAGAACGAGAGCATTGTTAGTAAACATTTTTGTGCAAATCTTTATTTTTCAGGTAATAGTTCAAAATAATTCATACTCCTTTCTCTTCTTTCTTTAAGAAAATCCCTGGATTCGTGAAGTTTTTTAATTAAAACAATCCTTGAAAATGTTCCTATAAACATATCAAAATGTTGAGAAAGTATTGTTGTTTTAAATATTCAGAGTATCTTGTATAACAGTGTATTCATTATCAAAGCTGAATGATTGTAAATTACAAATGAATAGCTATATGGGTAGCTATGTGAAGAAATAAACCTCATGGAGTTAAATAAATAGAGTTAAATTTAAATAAATAATAAATAACTCGTTAAATGACTTTTGATAAGATTATAATGACGATTATTGCTATACATTTTCAGTCTTACAGTCTTCCGACAAATAAGAGACGTCCCTCCTCGGATTCTGTTTAAAATGCTAAACATATTTTTCGTATCAATTGTATTGAACTCAGTTAACAGGCCTCGAAAATGTTACACTTATTTCAGATTGTTGAATTTGCTTTTATCTGAAAGTTCCATAAATTTTCATAACATGAATTTTAACTCCAAAATAATACTATTGAAATAATACTACATTTAGTAGTAGTAGTCGTAGAAGTAGTAGTAGTAGGTAACCCTTTAGATTGCCGTGGCAGTCCCACAATGTAACACACATCGGCCCAACATTGCGCCCTATGTGATACCACACAAAGAACATTGATTCTACAATGGAAGTCCTAAATTTTTTGCCCAACTCAAGTGTATTTAGAGTAGGGATCTTTAACGAGTACTTGACATCGTACTGGCTCGGGGCCGATGGGTTTACGTCCTCTCCGAGGGATGACGTGCTCTGATTTATTCACCTCCCACGTGAATAAATCGAGGGCCGGAGTGAGTATTGAACCCCGTACCAACCAGTTCAGAGGCGAGCACGTTAACCACTGAGCTAACCTGGCCCGCTCGTTATGATATTAAAGAATAGATAACGATTTTGTTCATTCCAGCGCTCTATATCTAAGAATCCTGTTTGCCTATTAACCACCTCTACAAATAATCATAACTTTGAAAGTTTTAATTTATTACTTGATCTGATTTTGGCAGACCATATGTGAACTCCAGGCAATGCGAAGCATGACTGGGTTCATAGTTAGTGGTATCAAGGTTAGATCAATTGCTATTCGGTAGCAATTTCTTCTGGAGTTAGCCATTAAACAAGTTTTCCTTTTATCGCTCAGCTACCATCAGAGACAAGAGTTTTCAGTGGACTTTATTTAGATGCTTCACTTCCTGACTTTAGACTTTCTTTCAGAAAAAGGTTAAGTTTCCACAGAAAAACTGTACAAGTTGACCTGAAAGCTTTAAGTTTAAAATTACACCGACTGTTTTTCCCAGTACCCAAAACTAACTTGATTACCAGTATTTGAATTAGTTTTATTGTTATCATTAAGTTAGTCCCTTTGTATGGTCTGCAAAGAAAAAAACAATCTAATATTTTTTGTATTTATGTAAAATAGAAAAAAAGTCAGGTAGAACATATGAGAAATGTTATCACTTTGAAAGAATAAATGTAAACTAATATAAAAAAAATATCGGCAATATATTTTCTTTGTTGTAACGAATCACTTATGTATCAATTTGAGTTTCAGTTTACAGCCTAAGAATAGAGCTGTATAAGCTGAAACCTTATATTCTAGAAAGTTATAGTTTCTGTCTCGTAATAGTAAATCATTTCCAAAAGTTACTGTTACAGTGGCGAAGTGGAGATACCGGGAATGAAGCAGTCACCATTAACGGTGATATCTTACAGCCTAAGCACTCCCTCAGACGAGGGGTCTCACTCCATTCACCTAACCCTAACCATTACGACATATTACGTCCCGAGGGTACTATAACTTCAAGCAGTAGTTATGATACCGGGAAACATCTCACTTCCACTGCAGCGGCAAAAGTTATACAGATATTTATTTAATGGAAACCAACACTAAATGTTACGAATGAAAGTTTAGAATATTCCTATGTCAAAAAGGGTAGCCCTATGTGTGCGTTAGTCATAGAATTAAAAGGTTCATTTATATTTGAAATAAAAAAAGAAACTTTTAAAATTATAGCTTCAAATTGTAAGAAATATGTTTATATGTAGGTATTTTATGTAGATTTATAAAAAACATAACAATCAAGAAATGACTATTCGAGAATAACATTGATGTAAGTAAATCAGGTTTGATATGAGTAGTTTAATTATATAATTAATCCCAATTAAATAATACATTTAATTGGGAGAATTTTTTTTCTGTATTCACAATACAGCAACTGAAAAATAATTTAGACCTGAAAAAATGCTATTTAAGTTGAATGCACAAGAATGACTGCATAAGAAAGTGAATTCCGACAGTTTTTATTCTTCACTATACGGAACTAATTTATTCGGCTATTAATTCTTTTTTGATAAAAGACGACTGAGTTATTTAAAAAAATGAATTTATTTTTTGACATGTAACTCTATTAAAAAAGGTAGATAATCAATTTTATATGAATCAGTGTAGATGGAACAGTAGTCATCAGTAGTCAGCTGTCGATAATGTTGTTGATAATGTAGACAGTTTGTCTTTATTAATATAATAATTTCCTGATGGTTTTTAAACAACCCTACTCAAGATATACCTATGAGTATTAATTTAATATGAGAAATTCGGGGAGAAAAACTTTTCAATACACTAGAACAAAATGGTATTAAGTACAAATAGTTACTTCATTAGGGTTGAAAAAAAAAAATCAATAACGGAGAAGGTAAAGTAAAATTTCGAGATATCTCAACTTTGATTGACGAGAGTTCGCAAATCATGTTGGCTGCTCTTTATGTTTTAACTCTGCTCAAACTTTGAGGAAACTAAAGCCCGGCTCTCTGCTTTATCGGCAGCTTTAGCTTCAACAACCTCAAATGATTAACGTAATTATTTATTCCACTAGGAAAGTTTATAAAACCTCCATAACAAATATTTCTTACAAACGTTCTCTTGTTAAAATATACGTTTGTAAAATGTAATGTAAATAAAAGAATGATTCTGCATTGTTTAATATTTTACTGCACTGAACTAATTAATACAGTAGTATTCAAAAATTGTAGGTAAGCATCCCATACTTTCTTTAGAAAAAACTTCCCATGGAGAATGTATTGTTGAAGAAATATAATCAACCCATGATGACTGTGATATAGAAAATATATTCACAATAACTTTAGAAAATATTTATTCCTAATTTATGTATCTCTTACGAAGGTTTTACGTATAACTGGACAATCATTTAGATTTAATGAAATTATATTTAGCTTCATGAATAATAACACAGAAATGTTTTTAGGAATATTATTAAAAATATATATTTAAGTTATTTCACAATTTTTATGGTATCAACACTCTATCTAATTAGTAATTAGTAATTATGTATATACTAAGCTAATATTATGAATTTTCGAAGCCTGTTTATGAAAGCAGTGGCCGATTCAATTTCCAAGGATTGTTTCACTCCTGGAATGTCTCAAGTAGTTCACCATATATATGACATCAATCACGTTCACTTTAATTTTACCAAAGAAAAAGTATTTAAACTCTAATTTCAAAATGTGTACATGTTTCACAAGCTCCTTTTCATTTACTTAAAAAGAAAAAAACACTTGCTTTTATCAAGTTTCAGAATAAGAAAATTTCTCATATTTTTGACTGTACGTCCACCAGGGTGATGTGGATAAAGACTGGCTAATTATAAACTAACTAGTTAAACATATTGGTGAATCAATTGCTCCCAAAGGATATTATAAAATAAAGAGTTTGTCTTGCAATATCAAATGAAAGGAAAATTTTCTCTCAAATAAAAACTCATTATTTTTATTTAAAAAAAAATTACTCACAAAATCCACTTTACCTACAAGACCACTTTTCCATTAAAGAAAGAAAGATGTAGTACATGTGAACTGTTATTCTGTAATGTGTCTACCGTAGTTAAAATCAACTAAAAGTATAAAGTAGCAAATGAACTACAAATACCATGTGTACATGAATCTTTCCAATTTGTAGGTGTTGATATGTCTGAAATATTTATCACTGATTGCACTTTTAAGTAATTTTTTTTGAGTAATTTTCTAAATAAGTAAATATAATTTAATATGCATGTGTTTCTATTTCCTCTTGAGGTGATTATAATTTACCTTATGTAAATATTAGTTTACTCTCTCTGATAGTCACAGTAGGGCTAAATCAACCGGATATAAACCCAGTTTACATAAACTGTTCTAATAAGTATTCATTAGAATTAACTAGAATAATGTTATATTTTCACTAGGTATTTTGAACATGGTATTTATTTTTCACTAATTTTTTATAAGCACATATAAATAATGCAGTATTCAAAGCCCAGTCAAAATAAATTTGATACAGCTTATATATTTTTATTTTCAAATAAACCTTATTATCAAAAGCAATTGACCTCTTCTTTGATATCTGCGTATTTTGTATACAATTAATTTATTATACAGTTGTCTCAATGATCTTGAATCAATGGAAAGGATATTTTTTTCTTTCTGTCGTGTTGGGTAAACAATACAGAAAAGTATACAATCCATAAGAACAGAAATAATTTACAGATTGTATAAATTATTGTACACTTTATTGTAATTTATAGAATTTACTATAAATAATCTAATAGATTGTAATTTGTAGAATAGAATTGATTTATAGAAATTAAACCACCAGTCATAAATTGGTCGTCAAAGACTATTATATAATATTGTAAAATCTTTTGAAAAAAGTATTTAAGCCACTAAGTATTTTGTAACGTATATTTGTATATTATAAAATGTAAGCTGAACCACACTTATGAGTAATTAGTATTATATCATAGTTAGAATGCAATTCTACTGCAGTTGATGCATATTGAATCTGAATAACCATCTAAGTAATGTGTATGTGGATCAGAAATTGAGTGAAACTTCAGCAGTAAAATTTAATTAAAAAAAATAAAACCGTAGGCTCTCTATTGCTTTCCTTCATGTATTTGCCCTGTATGGGCTGTTAGTTTAGGTATGAGTGTCGAAATATTGAATAAAGTTTCCTCCTCTTTCTAACTAAGTACTTGTTAACCAATGTTTATGATCAAGTTTAAAATATTTTTTTGTTAAATTCAAGAAATTGAATTACATCCTGTTGGGAAAATTAAATAAAAGCATCGAAATACAAAGGTTTTATAAAAACAAGGCATTTTGAACAACTGAGATTTCTTATCTGTCTAACAGCTTTGTGTAACTTTACTCCCTACGACACTTCTATATTTTTTTAATTTTCTTAATTCTAAAAGTAATGTAGTTAATTTATATTTTAAATATAATCTAAATAGGATTCTAGGTGTTCGAAGCACGTTTATTTTATAAAGCATTAGCTTAGAAACTTTTTTTAATCTTTCCAACAAAATTAAATATCACATATTAACTGATTGCATAATTATTAAATAATTTAATTAACGTCGTCTTTTAATGAAATCTTGAGAAAATATTGCATAAGATAGCGTGTATTGTTGCACTACTAACTGCATAGCCTTCTAATCCAGTAAATTACCATAGATTTTAATAAAGGAAATAAAAAATCGTCATTATTTCACCTTACAAACTAGAATAAATTGCCGACCAAAAGTCCGTGCAATGTGAGTCCAGACTGCCCAAAATCACGTACTGTGAAGGACTCCTACTCAAATAAACTCAAGTAAAAAGTAGAATTCATTCATTAGGAAATATCCATCATAATTTCAGTTTTCAGAGTTCATGACCGAAATGGGTATCCAAGAAGAAACTAGCCGTATTTCCCCACTAAAGCGTAGCACACAGAAGGTTTTTGGTCCACAGTGACGGGGATCAAAAATAAATTTTCCCTTGTGAACAATATTTTTCGAGTAAACTTTAAAAATTACTAGACCACCCGTGACCCGTTGGGTTATCCATCACCTTCCTTTTTCATGCAATCATGTTCACCTAAATGCAAATAAACTATAAATGACCCTACTGAGTGCAACATGTAATTGTCCATGTTGATTAATTTCGAACAAGATGATAATTCATATTTGAATTAATATATTATACTTCAAATGATTATAAACACACAGCAATGTTTATATATCGCTGTTGAAATAAGGAAAATACTATACCTATTATTTTATAAAATATAGATAGTCTGAAAATAAACGGAAATTGAGTAAAAAAAATTGATTTATTGGAACTCATCAGTGAAACTTCTTTAAATAAAGATCCGAAGAATATACTGCAATTGTTATTGGTAGGGTTGGTAAACTAAAAAAGAACTCGGCATTTGATAAATATGAGGGCCCTACTCGGACCTCTGGCACAGTTTGAAAAATGAGCTTTCAACAAAAATAAAATGCTTTTGGTAGTAAGAATGACATGTAAGAATTGTTGAAAAATGGTAGATTATTAATGGTTTTAGAACCACATCATGACACAAATGTAGCCACTTTCTCTATATACTTTTTAAATATATAGTACTTGAATTTTACATGTTTATTGTGTTCCTTGTAACTATCGGTCAAAATTGATTTATGTTCAATAATAAGAGACAATTAGAACGTAAAGAAATCATTTACTCCTGGGATGGGAAGGCAAGGCACATGATTTCAAGAAAAGTTAATGCAAACTGATTTTCTTGTTTTCTGTTTTACATATTTTTCATCAAACTTTCTCACATTTCATGCTGTAAGGAAAAATCTTATTGAGGCTAAACTACCGGTATTACCGGCAATAAATCAAATCGAAGACAAATCGGCGAGGTTCTGCGGCCTAAAACCTGTTTAACCTTGATTCTACTAAAATACTCCATTCCTAGAATCCTATCTGCCAAATTTCAAAATAGTATATATATATATATATATATATATATATATATATATATATATATATATATATATATATTTATAAGCACACACTTACAGTCTCTAATTTTCGGTTTGAACCGTTTTCAGGAAAGATAAGAGAAGGAAACCAAGCGCACTGGTTCAGAGACGGTTGATGAGACAACTGTATATATATATATAGGTGTGTTCTCTATAACCAAATCGTGGTTTGGTCAATTGATTTTTGACCGAACCCCGATTAGAGAACACACCTATTATATCAAACGGTCGATATATTATTGAATCTGTTATATATATATATATATATATATATATATATATATATATATATATATAAACTGCATTAACATAAAGAAAACACAGAAAAGGAAGAGAAAGTTTTTACTTTGTATATATATATCTATGATCAAACAATACAAACAATAAGAAAAGGGAAAAAGGACAGTTTGGTTTTTGACTCTGATGAAGACCGCTTGTTACGGTTGAAAGATCTTAGTCTTTTTTTGCCTTTTCATATTGTGGTTTGATGATTAATTGTTATTTCACGTGTTTATGTAAAATCTTATATATATATATATATATATATATAATATATATATATATATATATATATATAACGAGTCGTTATCAGCCTTTGGAGCGATTCACTTCTTTTCCTGAAGACGAGGACATCGAAATATAATAGTGAGTTCAGTGATTTCCTTTCTATGTGTTCTTTTTAAATTCTAGTTTATATATATATATATATACACATACGAGGTGTGTAAATAAAGTAGTGAGACTGATTTTTTTTAAATTTTCTATTCAAATATAATTACAATGTGATATTGTCACCTTCAAAATAGTTCCCTTCGGAAGCCACACAGCGCTGGAGACGGTCCTTCCAATCATTGTAGCATTGCTGGAACTCGGATTCTGGAATGGCCTTCAGCTGGTCGGTTACAGCAGTTTGTATGTTTTGTAGTGTCCCGAAATGAGTTCCCTTGAGGTGATTTTTCAATCTCGGGAAGAGGAAAAAGTCACAAGGAGTCAAGTCTGGTGAATAAGGAGGCTGAGGAGCAACAGGAATGTTTTTACTGGCCAAAAACTCGTTTATTGAGATGGCAGTGTGACAGAGCGCGTTGTCGTGATGCAACACCCACTTGTCTTTGATGTTTGGCCGCACACGAAGGACTCTTTTTCGAAGTCTTTCAAGGACCCGATCATTCCCCGATCATTCTGACTGTCAAGCGTCGATCTGAACGCACAAGGTTCCGTACTCTGTTGACATTTTCATCGGTGTTTGCACTTGAAGGCCTTCCGCTTCGTGGTTCATCTTCAATCGACTCTCTTCCTTCTGAAAATTCCTTAAACCACCGAAAAACCTGTGCCCTTGATAAAACACGTTCTCCATAGGCCTCCTGTGCCTATTTCAAAAGTTTCAAAAGTTTTTCAAAAGTTTCGGTTGCATTATGTCCAAGTCTGAAGCAAAATTTGATTGCACACCGCTGCTCAACTTTGAGGTCACTCATTTTTAAAACGCTCAAGAAAAAACTATTTCACGAAAACCAACGCTACGGACAAACAAATGACTGTGGCGAGTTCAGATTCATACTGGAGGCGCATCACACGTGCACCTGACGCTACTCAAGGCCACGCGTCTCCAGCGTTGCCAGATCAAAAGCGACGTTGCCAGTCTCACTACTTTATTTACCCACCTGGTATTATATATATATATATATATATATATATATATATATATGCATATTCTGTATATATTAAAGAGTATTCAGGATGAATGAATTCTTTTTCATTTCTATGAAGCTTGCAAAAAAATGACAAGGAAGTAAATATTTTGTCATCACTATCAGAGCAAGCATATCAGAAAATGTGCAACCTAAATATGTCCTGCTGCACTCTCCTACGCCATTTGAGTCCTGGTAGTGCTAGGAACGACATCACCAGTAGATCACGTACGTGATGTCGAAAGCTTGCGAAACGGATACGTATTATCTCATTATCTTTAAGACTTAGTTTCCTTATTTTCAGCTACACCTTCTCTATTACTTCTTATTATCTTTCAACACTTTTGCCTTATGTTAACTACTTTCTATATTTTTATTTTCTCATCACATTAACTTACTTTTCCTTATTATTTTGACTATTTCACTATTCTATATATTTGTTGTATATTGACTATATTGTTTATCTATTTAACTACTTGATTGATATTGTCTAGCATGTCACTTGCCATTTTCTTCCTTGAGTAAAACTATTAAAAGGTTCAATATTGAAAATGAGACCTAGTATATTGTTTGATTCGTGTTTTTTAACGTCTGAAAGCATATAATTTTTTTATAAAGATGAATGATGGAAAACTGAAACATGGAGAGCATCATACCGTGTACAGTGACCGTGTTTCTGGCAAGAAGTCGCTGCTGAGCCCCTCTCTTACTGCTCACGAGTCTCAAGGTGACATTGGCGACTTTCGATGAGTCGAGAAGTGTTACTAGAACAGCTGTTGGTTGGCCAGGCACTGCCCATTCTGGTCCTACCACTCGAACGCTTCTGAAACACATTAATCATTAATTAATTCATTCATTCATTTCTTTTTGAAATATGACAAACATGTTTATACCATAATCCTAAGGAGCATAGTGTAATTAATAGTACTGTAGTTTATATACATTTGTAAGAGCAACATACATACTGAAAGCAACGTAACACTCCAACTTCTATTAAAACAAAAAAAAATTAATAAATCTTGTTAAAAGAATTACTAAAAAAAAATATATACTTAAAAAAATTGGGGAAAGCAATAAAATTTTGAAAAGTCAAGGCACACGTAGGAATTATCGGGAATGAGTTAGCACATGCTTAAGTTAAAGAAGGTTCTCAAGACAACAGCTTGGATTTTACTGACAAAAAATACCCACGACTTACATAAAGCAAAGGCCTGTCTGGCAAACAGTGACACAATGAAAAAAAATTGGGGCAGAATGTACTAATGGCCTAACAAAGGAATATATTCCTAGTATACAAAAAGACTTTCAACGATGCATTTCGAAATAAATTATAAGCTATCCCAATATATAACTGGTCATGGGCCATTAAAAGAATGCCTGTACAAGTTACTAGCTACTAGCCCATCATGTACATGTAATGGGGAGACACCCCAATCTCGTTTACACTTGGTGTATGAGTGGAGTCTGAGGGATCCACTAGGACTGGCTCTTATTTGGAAGTTTTTACTTTGTAACAAGGAGTGTTCTATTAAACCTTACTCATTAATTGCAAAGAATATTATAAATAATATGCTAACATTTTGCCACTTCAAGTTAACATTATCTGAGTCGCCTTCACGTTATATTATTTATGTCCTATAAGATGACTTAATACGACCTAAATGTTTAGTTTAAAAAAATATAATTGTATTATTATATGTACAATTAGGAAATATTATACGAAACGTGTAATTAAAGCATATAATGCTTTATAAAGCAATGAGAAACATGCTGCACAAAAAAATAAAATGAAAAAAAAATAGCGCAGTTTTTCTATGACGATTTATTCCATCACTCTATCAGCTTATGAACTCCTTTACACACTAAAGTAGGCTTGATTTGTCGACTCTCATTCTCTCTTTCATTATTTGATGATTTTTACTCTTACACTCTCTGTTTCGTTTCATGCCGGAACGTCCATAGCGGACCACAGATATTTCCCTGCATGTGAGCCGTTATTATTATTTTCCTTCAATCCAATATATCAAATAAAGGTAAATATAATTACTAAATGCTATGAACATCAAATTTATTACATAACAAAAAATGTACAACATTCATAGAAAAAAAAAGTACATATTATTTTAAAGAAAGTAACTTTAAAGAGCTTTATTGAATAGGAATTGAAATGCTATCCAGCAGGACTAACATAGACAAAAAAGAACTGTAACACAAACAAAGAACAAAAGAGATTAAACTCACTTTTCAATTTTATGAAAATCTTTTTTAGTTGTAATTTACTGAATAAGAAGAAAATATAAGGAATAGTTGTTATAAGAAAATGTGAAAATGTTTTAAATAGAAACGAAAGGTTTGGTTTGAAAATTAGATAGGAACTTTGAAAAAACTGACTGATTTCTGATAAATATTATCATTCCATTGTACAGTTGGTACCTTTATCAAGATATATATATAAAAGTTGGAAGCACTCATTTATTTAAACTTATATTGTTAACTGACGCCGCATATTTGGCTTGTATATTTTCTATATAATTCCTCCAATTTCCGAAATTCCTTCCTCTTCGTTAAAAATGTAAAACTTATCACCTATATTACTATTCGACATGTTTTGAATGTACCACATTCATCATCAAGATAATAATGAGTATAATAGAGGGTTAGTAATTCTATATATACAAGATGGAATTGTATATGAATGTTGATTAGTCATTGCCCTTGAATCAGGGAACATTTTGGGGGATTAAAGTAGATAGTTGAGCTAACATTCTACCTGGCTAATCCTGGTTGACCTGTGAGAAAACAATTTTAAAACTCTATAAGAATTAACAAGTTGGATATTAATGGCTGGCTGTTTTTCTTGAATTATCATAGCTTCCATTAATTGCAATTTAAATTTGTTCCTTTCTTTCGCAATAATTTTCATGGAGTTGATCATCGTCTATCCACTTGTGAATTTCGCCTTTTGAACTGATTCTGCATGACCTTTTGGAGCACCGGCGGAAAGGTGCATAGTTATTCTTTTGGACCAGCGGTTCCCAACCTTTCAAATATAGCGACCCATTTTAGAACAAGCAATCAGGAAGCGACCCCAATCGTTAAAATATCTTTTATACATTTATTTTTTCTATAAGAAACTGGCATATATTGCAATTTATTAGTGAAGTAACTGTATATTCCTTAAATATATGATTAATATAGAATTTATTCATTAATCTCAAAGCTCCTACAAAATATTAATTAATTGCAAATCAATTTCAAAGTATTCAAACAAACAAATTTCATACCGTTATGTAACTTTACTAAAGTATGTTTATGAACTGACCTTAATGAGACGGCTGGTATTGTAGCTTTTTAGCTAGCAATTCTATCCTGGGCTCCGTTGTCGATATGGCACACCTCAAGTCGTGTTCCACATCTAATTTATTTCGGTCTGCAGTTTAATCAGATATTTTTTCGATCTATTGTCTACATTGGTTGTTTAACATCAAAAGGGTGCGTAATATTTCTAGCATAACTAGATCATGCCTGTATATTTTTGCATAACTTTTTAAGTAGTGTTTTTTTACGTCCAAACCACATAAGAAAAGAGAAAGAAGACTAAGGTCTTTCAAGTGAAACGAAACATGTTCAATACATGTCTCGGACGTTATGTTCAGTGACTTAATGAACTGTTACATTTAGTTTCGTAGTGTGAATTTTAAATAATGGTCTTAATTTTATTTTATAATGTTATTTATTTATCTGCCTTCTGTTTTTACCGTGTTTTATATAATATTCACGTTCGGGTCAAAATCAATTGGAGACCCCATGGCATTGGTATCACGACCCCATTTGGGGTCGCGACCCACAGGTTGGGAACCACTGTTTTGGACAATGAAGTTGTAGTCATTCCTATATATGAGCTATTCCGGACCTCGCAGCTCCCGATATTACATGAATACTCATATACAAGATTGGTTTCTTTTGACTCCTTCTTGGATCATTCTTCATTGTGAAACTGTCTATTGAAGGGCTTTGGTTATATGTTATCATCATTATAAAAAGCAATGTTAAATGCATTAAGCCTGAAGATAGTGTGACACTGATAACTTATATAACTGAGATCAAATAGTAAAACATAAATAACAGAGCACTCACAGTTTTGAAATTTTGGTCAATACAGAAAGTAACATCACAGACTCGAGTGAAACTTATTAACTTACAGTAAGGCGTGGTCTAGTACAGGGAAAGTAGAATGAACAATTGAAAAGAAAAGATAAACATCTTAATTTTAAGGTAATCTTAATTTGGTGACTGTAAAAGTAGATCACAGTGCAAAAAATAATAAACACCCTTGGTTTGGACTCTCAAGTTAACCAAAGAACACTAGGTATTTTGGATTAGTCATCCTTTTCCTTAGAGCCAATAGGCAGTATTGAATGAAGACAGGGAACCGTATAAACCTCACCGACCACAAACCCAGTTCCCACATTTGCTAATCCTGAGCAATGTAACTCACTGTATACCCCAACTAATTTAAGCAGTGATATATGTTTTGCTTTCAACATTCCTTACCATCTGGGACATAACTTTACAATTTCACACACATATTATCTGGGTATATTTCAGATAACTGATTAGATATATAATTTTATCTTCAAGTTCCGTTTTTGTAACTGACAAGTGTCTTATCTCATTTTAATAATCACAATTATTTTTCATTTCATTTTAGTATATTAACAAGTATATAAGATTACTATATTTTTCTTTTAAATTTAGATGAATATTTATTGACTATGGAATATTTCTTCCTCTTTTACGATTCTCCTTTCATGACGAGGGTAAGGAAAGGATAAAACATTTGGAAGGATTTTGCCAATCTATAGACAATTTTAGTGGGTTTATTAAGGCCGTTTTCACAGATATCTGTCTGAGAATGATAAATGATGGTTTCACTATTCCATTGATTATTGAAAGTACAGTAGAGCGAATGGCACTGAAGTTCGTGGATGGAGTTGTGTAATATATGGTTCATGTAATGGAGTTATACAGCCTCTTTATTGCTTTATTAATCGCTTTACTAACACATTAATGGGATGGCATATATCTTGCAGATTTAGTATACCTATAGTTATTATATCATAATACAGTTAACGTTGTAGTCACTGGTTCAAGCGTATCCTTTCCAACTATGGGCATAAAAATAAATGTTCAGGTCATTTAACTCGAACTAACATCAACATGAGTATTTCAAATCGTCATAATTGCTTAAAATCATTCAACAGTAGGTTAAATGATGTTTACCGTCTTAAAATTAGCAGCTGTAGAAACATCTGACGTTGGTATCAACACTATTAAAAAAAAGTCTGATGTGACACCCAAAGACTTTCGTTTAGCTAATAATAAAACTAATAACCCTCCCCTTATTTCTTAGTGAGAACTTTACAATAAGAATAATAATTTAACTGGCCTTTATTTTCATGTATATGAAGTATAGATAAATGACAGTACTGGCTTTGGGTAAAAATTCTAAAGAAATTTTTCAACTGAAATACACGTTTTGAGGTCCCCTGAGCCAATAAAATAAGTTTTGCAATTTAGTCCGTTTGTATGATGCATGTATGTATGAATGTGTGTGTGTCTCTCTGTGTGAACAGAATATATTAAAAACGAAAAACATCTATATTTGTCAAATTCTCTATTTAAGTTTCTGTTTTCCCTAAGACAAAACAGCGATCCGGCATTAAAATTACACTTTTACTTAAAAAAAAAATTGGAATTCGATTATAATCGCTGTGATTCTAGCTTGTTAGTTGATAATTAATTTATTTACAGGATACAATTCGCTCAAAAAGTGTCCCTCAGGAACAACATAAATTTTGACTATGTTGTGCCAGATTTTCTCCTTAGACAATTGTATATAAATATGATAATATGATTATTCTGTATCAATTTACTGTAAACTGTATTCCTGATAACTTGTAAATATTTGGACATAAGACAGAAATCAAAAATTCACCCATATTGAGCTCACAAATATGTAATTAACTATATCCATTTCCTATAACATGAGTTGATTTATATAGTTATATTTCTGTTTGTTGGGTAGTTCAATGATTTTGCGCATGGAAGGTTTTACATTTCCCTCTTGGTAATGGGGACAAAGAGTAGCAGGAAGAGGCCTTGTTAAACTTGTAGAGAAAGGGCTCTAAAAGACTTATCTCTGGGGAGTTTGGCCGTAAAGCAACATATCTTTTTAAAATGTCACTTGAATGTAGATACACGACACTAAACAGATAAGCAGAGCGCAATCAGTTATACCTAGAATGGTTTTATCGGAAACAATCAGGCCTGTGGGAGAGTAAAGCTTGGGCAGTAACAACCCAGCTCCCTACTTCAGCACTCCGACAATTCAGTTCTCTCTCTCGCGCGATTTCCAAATACAATTAACTATTTTATAAAAGGATTCCATTAACAAAATATAAACAAAATATATTTCCGTACAAGTCTCTCCTTGATTTCCTTGACATGCTTTCAAACTTCTTCATTACATTAAAAAAAAGTTCGTAACTTTTCTTATATTCTGGCCTTATTTTTATCTCTGAAATGGGCTTCAACCAAAATAGTTCAATTATTTTTTTTATGTATTTGAAAATAATTGTAAGCATTTAATAATTAATAAGCATATTAATAATAAAAGTAATACTGTATGTACCATATTATCTCTTTTCATAATAGTAAAAGCATCGAATTGAACAAAGTACTGTAAGTAACTGTTTTATTGTATAGAGTGTGGTGGAAAAAATGCATCCCTTTAAATTAAATTCAAATTTTCAAGTTATTTATGTATATTATTATTTCAGTATTAAGAGAGACCTACATATACAACAGCACCCTCATCACTAGAGTTGCCAGATGTCCCGATTTGTTCGGGACATCCCGATATTTTAGACCTTTACGAAATGTCCCGTCGGGACACGCAGTGTCCCGATATTTTCCCAGTTTCATTATCTGACAGTTTATTTCATGATTCTTATAAGGCCACACTCGGAAATATAAGTCAGGAGTTCTTGGAAGGCAAACTGGAGGTATCAGTTATCCCTCTGATGTTCCAAGAAAAGTTCCTTCTGTATACCATACAGATGTCTTGAATCTCTACACCCCTTATTTTTTCGTCTCAGTTGCTTGTGATCTTTTCGCTGTGCTACACCTGCTCTGCCTACACCTACTTACACCTATTTACTCTACTGGAATCAATAAGTAAGTATCAACTAAAATGAGAACACTAGTTTCAAAACCGTGGTGTCAATTTTCAGTTTCAAAAGATTCATTAGAGATATTTTATTTATTGAAAGTAAAAATACGAATGGAAAAGAGAAAAAAGATCGGGCCCAGTACACAGCAGCTCCAATTTATTTTCCAAATTAACAAAAAAAAGTCATATTAATTATTATGCTGTGTAATTATTATTAATTATTATATTTACAGTTATTTTGAAAGAAACAATGTACGTATTTTCATTTCCTTTTTTTCACATTATACCTAGTCCTGCCATAAGTTCTGTTACAAGAAAAAGTGTTCCTAGAAAATAAAGTACTCATAGTTCTTGGGAAAAGTAATTTATTTATAAAATTGTGAACTGGTAATCCTTAGCTTCATATCTGAGATAAACAGTAGGCAGGTTTCAGTAGGCATTTATTTTATCTAATCTTTATGTCCAATGTTTGAAACAGAACTTATGACAAGACTAGGTACTTCCGGGGGGATTGTCCCGATCATTCATCGAAAATCCCGATTTTTTGGCACTTTTTACTCATATGTCCCGATATCGGCTTAAAAAAATCTGGTAACCCTACTCATCACCCATTTTTTCCTAAGTACTGTTTCAATCAATCTTTGAATCCTAATAAATACCCCATCAATAATCCTTCTTTCTTCATTCTAGTGACTGAATTTTGTACTTGAATGTATCCAGCTCTATGCTTTCTATGTAAGTTTATCAACTAGAATTTAATTACAATCTATTCATCGGAAGATTCACCATCGGTTAGTCAACACCTTAGCTTTCATGTTCAGATTCATAAAACTTCCCACTACCAAAACTTCTCTGATAGAGTTACACCTAGGCTTTAAACTAGGTATTCTGTCACAATGGACAAATATCTCCGAGAGCTCTCGAAGGAAGACAAATCTAGCTCCTTGGACCACCCTTACGACCTGGTCTAAACTTAAAAAATTCGTTCTTATTACTTATGAGTTATATATTATTATTCTAATATTTATTTTAATTTGTTTGTTCTTATTTTTCTAATACTTTTTACTTTACTATAAGTAAAGTATAGTGATCGTGAAAAAATTCGATCTCGAGATTTTGACGGAATTACATGTTTTGAGGTCCCAGAAGTCGTTTTATGAAGTTTTTTTGATGATGTCTGTGTGTATGTGGGTGGGTGGGTGAGTGTGTTAGCATTGCTTGTTACCACGCTACAGTCCGGAAATATTTCATGGATCAAGTTCATATTTGATCAACAAAAATGGGCCTCATAGGGAAGAAGGTCCCTATTGTTTGGGAAGACTTATGCATGATGGGAAAGTCACTTTTTTGCTAAAAACCGTTTTTTAGAAAACATTTATTTCTCCTAAACTGATAACCCTAGAGTTTTGAAACTTTGACATTATCTTTGAGGTTACAAATGGAACAAACGAAAAATATATTCAGAATTTTAAAACAACAGGAAACATTTTTTTTCAATAAAAATTTTGACTTATAATTCAATCTCAAACCTTGTGAGAGCGTTACAAGCCATACTGTTTGACGGATCAAAATGAAACTATGCCTAAAAATAGAACATTATATGGAAAATGAGTTGAAATATTTTTTTTTCAAAATTACATTCGCTAAAGGGGCGTTACAGTACGATTTTTGTTTTCAGAAAATGTTTTTTTGACGCTAAACGGCTCATTAAAAAATAATGACAATTTGACCAAAAATGGAACAAAAAATTAGCAATTCATAAAAAAAGGCATGAAGTTTCAATTACACGAAAGAGCAATAACGCTATAAAAACTGTTTATTTATCCTAGACTAAGAAATCACCTGCTATACTTGTCGAATTTTTTATATTTTTTTACATTGTTTACATTGACTTACAATTTTTTGAGCAAATCCACTGTATAAAAGACCAAAATGTAAAAGATAATACAAAATTAAAATCTTTCGTTTAGAGATTAATAAATGTAATTATCGTACATCTTTAATTATAAATCATCATAAATCATTTAAATTTGAAAATTTTACTTTAATATTCAATGTAGAAGGATGTCAAGTAAACGATGTAAGAAATCCACTGGCTATTTGAACAAAAGCCATGTTCTCTTGTAGGAGAATATTTCGTATCAAGAAATGTTCACTTTGGTTTTTCAAAAATGTTATTACTGCTGTAGTTATACTAATGAAATTATTTGCATCAGCTGTGTGATGTACAAAAATAAGCTTTTATATTGATATATCCTTCAATCACTATCTGTACTACCTCAGGAATGAAAGACTAATAATCATATCCCATTTAGATGTTTACATTATAGTAAAGTTGAGTGTAGGCCACTCCAGATTTTTTTTAATAATTATTTTCTACTTAAGAAAGAGAAGATTTATCCACCATAACTGAGAAGTGTAACTGTGCCTTACGTCTTCCTACCTCTTCTTAATAAGTTTTACAATACTTATCATCTAGTTTTTTGAGCCTCTGGTACACAATTTTTTCTCTTCTTGCCCTTCAGATGAGTTCTTCTCATCATCTGTTACCCAGAACAGTTCTTCTCTGGGTGACTATAGTACTTATAAACAAAGAGAAGTTACATTTTGGTAAATCCTCCATTTTACTCCCACGAAATGTTTCGAATTAGTGCTTGTTCTGTTTGCATTCAATTTGTTCCAAGTGCTAAGTTTTTGTAATTTGACACAATTCTCTTCTTTGTTTCGTTGCCAATGTAAGGACAGTTAATACTAATACACTCTTAAATAATGTTTACCGTGGTTCCTTCTGTTTTAAATAGTTAACATCCATATTTTGAGAGGTGGAGGAGGGTAGTTCATTTTTGATGAAATTGGAGGTGGATATAGAATTGATTTTGGTTGATTTTCGACTACTTTCAATTCCATTTCCAAATCAGGAATAAAGAAATTATATAAAGTTGGATTTCAAACTGAGCCTTCATGAAGACCTTGTATTAATATGTTTATATTTGGGATCTAAGATATTGTACTGGGCATGGATCAACTTTGAGTTAAAAATATTCAATTATTTTTCTCATATGAGTTCTTAGAATAATAGTTTTTCTCTCTATACAAGGCTATAATACTATTTTGGAACGTACACAGTACCAATCTATAACTCTTTTTCTTTGGAACAGATCTTTAGTACATTTTGATATATTAACTACTTGTTCAACTGAGTTCTAGTGCTTTGTAAACTGGTTTCTTAGTTAGACAGCAAGATTTTCATTTTAATCAAGTAATAAAGCTATCTAGAGCCACTTTTTTTGTAGATTTTGAATAAAGAATAAATCCTTTATTGAATGAATTAGTGGATTAACCAGTTTGAATGTATCCCTGGTTTATTAGGAATTGTAAAAACTTGCGCTTTCTTCCACAAACTTAACTTGCGCGTTAAGTTCAAAAAATAAAGCATGCTCTCTGTAGATTTTTCCTACTTTAATTTCATATGTTAACTCTCATTCCCTGTTACAATAACCATATTGCTAAATTGGTATAGATTACTACAGAAGTCACTATCAAACTTTAAATATCTATGATATACATAAATATTTGTAAATATATTGTATCTGATAAATATACCATTAATAATTAAATTACCAAAATATGACAAAACAAAATTGGTATATATACCCATAAATGAAATTAAAAATTATGATTGGGAAATTAACTAAATCAGATAATGTTTTTATTAATTTATAAACTACATCGTTATAAATTTATACTTTCCGTTTAAATCGAACAATATGTGGAAGCCGAATAATTTGTGTTTGGGAATATCATGGTGTCATGATATTATTATCAGCAATACTCTTTAGAATCAAAACACCTAAACTTTTTGTTAACTCTTATTTATATTTAAAAAGTCTTTTCATCTCCCATTTTGTTCTCAATGTGATTGCTTTTACCTAAGTATGATGAGTTGTATAAATCCATAATTAGTTTTCCTTTATTTATTTGAATCTATATATTAGTGACTTAAAAATATCTATTGAAGATATTATAAAACAGTATGCTATACTGTTTTACTCAATTTTCGTCTTCAGTAAACAAGGATTTCGTAGGGTTTTAAAAAAAATAGCATAAAAAAACATACATACACTAATAAATAATAAATAATAAATAATAAATAAACATACACTAAATAAAATAATACCCATAGATTTATTGTATTGATAAACTAATAAGGTAATTTAAAACCTAGTTTGAAATAAACCAATCAACAATAAATTGAAGAATAATGTAAGGCATGCATGAATACGTGATTTGAAGTGATCTATCTATCTATTGGTTGCGTTTTAAAAATTTATGTGTAGAGTAGCAAGCCTTTAGGGCTACATCGCATTCACTTTGTAGCTAATGTATGTTATATTTATCAAACACGTCGAAGATTAAGCAACCCACGACACGAACCTTCCAAGCAGATCGGGAGAATGCAGAATCGCTTAGAACTTGAGCTTCAAAAAGAAATACAGCTGGTAGAGCAAGAAGAATTAAACTCTTTTTAAATAAACATCCAAAGATAACAAGGTATTCAGTTTAACCATTAATAATCAATTCATATGAAGCTCTCCATTCTTAGTTTTATGATACCTCTGTTGTTGAGAAATGATTTTTTTTTCTATTGAGAATATCAATAATGGCTGAATATCCAGATTTCATAAGCAATAAGGCAAGGAAAGAAATGAGGTTTTTTTCTATATGCTGAAAAATATTTGAGTATATAAGCAACAACTCCTTCTCAAATCTTCTCCATTTCAAACTCCTTTTTTAAGGAGTCCACCTCCTTTTCAAAGTCAAACATCATTCTAGCAAACTTAATATTTTCATTTCTAGACTCATTTTTCTACTCATACAAACCTGAGTATTCGATCCATTTGTGATAAGTCATTGTATCTTCAAACATTAAGAGCAGACATTAAAAGCAAGAACACATACAGTATGAGATACTGAATGTATTCTATTCATCATTGTTGTCACTTAATTCTGATTGAGGTTCATTGGTGATGGAATTATGCAATGATGTTAAATTTTTTTTTCTCAAACAGTTTTTCTAAAATTATAATGAAACCATAAAACATTTTATTTAAGTTAAACAAACTCACTGTTTCAATGATACTACTTAGGTAGAATATTTTTAGTTTAAACCAGGAAGTCCTTCAAAAATCCCCTTTACTGTATCTCTTTTCTTGTTGTAATTGAATAAGTCCCATAGTGAAATTGACTAAGGTTAGTTACTAAATCTTTTCTTATCTAATTTGTAAAAGCTATCCCAGCAGGCTTGGTAAAATTTCCGCCATAATCCAGAGATGCTGTAACCATGGCAAATAGATTGGTTTAAGTGTCTTACCTTTGGATAATTCATCTTCTTTACAAAATCAGAGAATATGGCTGGTTGCCATTCCATTTTATTCTTTAAAAAATAATATCTTCACGAAACTGATGAATAATACTTCGATTTTGGATTATTTTCTAACATACATTTCTTCATAAAAACATTTGTTAAGATGGTACCAAAAATCAAAACACATGAGTTTTGACCTATAAATCATGATAAAACCTTTCCGGAAAAAAGTAAGGTTCTTCATTCTCCGGTTAAAAGGTTTTTCATTTCATGAAAAAAGAAATGAAAATATATTATTTTAATGAATCGAAAATATCAAATTTATATTAAATAAGTCTTATTGAAACATTGTTATGCTACTTGACCCAGCTAGTCTAATTACTTTGTGACTCATTTAATTTTGATATTTCAATATTAAATGCATTAATATATCAATAATATACGTAAACCGAAGATATAAGATGGTAAGAAGATAACTAAAGGGAAACGAGGAATGATGTATCCACAAGAAAACGAATTGAACCAGTAAATTGATTATCAATGAGTTTGACTACACTCACTCAGAGAGTTTGATATTGCGTCTAAACTATAGCCATATCATAGAAAATCACAACTCAAATAATTGTCCACGAGATAGATTAAAGATAGATTAAATTAAAAATCCACGTACATTAAATTTGGGTGTAGGCTATTACAGATTTATCATTTAACTTCCCCCTGAATCATAATTTAAGCCCACAAAATGAAGAGAGGCATTGATTGAAGGAATCTCCATATTGCAAGGTAACAGCGACATAAACAGGCTACATGTACTCGAGGCACTATATATTAAGCACAATAACCACAATTTTAGTGTGGGAAGTAAAGATTTAAACATTCTACCTAGTATTAAGAATTTTAAAAATAATTATAAGCATATATGGGTGGCTTATGTTAATTTTAATTAATAATTGCAAACACTTAATTTAACTAATTAATGTGGATAAACTTAATACATGATCTAGTGACCCTATACTGTAGACAAACGTTGAAGGACTGGTTGATTAAAAACTCCGTATTGGGTGATAATTAAGTCATGCTTATGTTATTGTGATGAAAATTGTCAATTTATTGCTGTCAATTTAATAAAATGGCAACAATTTTTGATATATCAATATTTTTTATAAACAATCATAAGAAAAAAATAATCAAAATTCCAAAATAATGTTTATAGGAATATAAATAGGCATTAAGTTATATAAATTCGTAAAAAACATTATTTGACAAAAAATGTAAAATAATGATAAATAGTTGTGTAAATAAATAGTATATAATAATAAGTTATATTTTCTGTATGGCACAGTGATCAAAACTTCAATAATGACTTAAAACTAAGAAAGTAATCAGAAATCCCACAAAACTTAGAAAAAAGAAAGTGAGTAAAATTCTATCGGTTTCATTCGAATTTCTTTCCCTTTTTAATTATTAATTACCTATGTAAAATTAGATACCTCACACTGAAACATCTCTTCTGCTTTTCTTTTGAGCTTCTGCTGTTAACGAAGTTATGTTCCAAACAACACAGTAATAGGCACTATGCTCTGTTTGTAAATTAAGCTTTGTGGAACAAAATTTGTCGAAAATTTCTAAAGTTATCAATGTAAGTGCAACAGCACTAAAATCAACAGGCGGACAGGATAATCTTATAAATACAGTTTTGTTCTAAAATTACTTGTTGATACTTATTTATAACGTTTGTGGGCCTCTCCAGTATTGTAAGTGTTTCATACTGTATGCGTTGTCATCTTAATTGTTAAAAATTACTTCTGATATGGTAATTTATTTGCTTGGAATCATCAGAAAATGTAATAATTGTTAACTTGTTCATCTTTGATTTGTTAGTAAATTATAGAATGTTACTCTCATACTTACTATTAAAGCAGATGTAAAAAAAAATATATTAATTAAATATCCCAAAACTAATGGCATTTACTCTGAAACTGATAAAACTGTTTTTGAATCTATTCATATATTTGTTACAGATATGTCTGAAAGTTATTATATGTCAGAAGAACCTGCATGTCTAATGTCCGATTTTGTAAAAAATGTGGAATATATATCTACAAAACTTAGTTGAATTGAATTTGAAAAGGGTAAGCCTGAACTGAGGATAAAAGAATAAGATTTACGCAGCAAAAATGTGTCCTATGTAAACAACAATTTTAATATATGTAGTGGGATTAAATTAATGCTGCCTATTCAGATACAAAAGGTTGACATTTTCTACATTTTGAAAAGATTGTTGTTGGTTTAGGTCAGCCTCAAGAGTATTAAACCATACTGGCACAAAGAGGTGAAGAAAGATATATTTATACTTAGTAACTGCAACAGATTTATTCTCAGAGTAAAGAAATTATTTCCACAGTTACACAGTAGTCCCTGAAGTATATAGGGGAAAGTATAGGAAGATTCGAAAAGGTAATGAAAACATTATGGAATTTATTAGAAAAAATAAACAGTTATTTGACACGTGGTGTAATGTAAGTGATATCAATAATTATTTTCATAATTTCAGTTGCTTAATTTGGTTTGAAGAATGTAGAGGGTGTGTTAACGTTAAATCATGTTTGAATTAAGAAGGGAAACACGTAACCAATGTATAATCAGCTGTCCGATTAACGAATATATATGTATGCGATATCAGTGGTTACAGTTATAGAGTAAGTATTATTAACAATTCTAGACCAAAATGTAAAAAAATAGACATTATTTTCAACTTTTGCAGTATTTGTTAATATTGTATGAAATCATCTCATATTCCATCCGAATTCTTGAAATTAAAAAGGAAAAGCCAAACCTTCTGCCGTAATTAATAATGATATTGGGCTGGTAAGAGTTGTGAGATTGCTGTATTTAAAAGTATGATGAACGTCTATGACTACTTAATATCAAATGGTTCTGTATACACCATAGCAGAAAAAAATGATAAAGTTATTATTTAAGTGCTTAGAGATACTGGGGCTTCATAATCACTCGTTTTATATAATTTTGTCGTTTATTTTCAGAAATGTCAAATACGAAATCTGCTATCATCAAGGATATAGTTGGTAAAAATATGAGTCTTCTTCTACACTGTTATTTATTTGATATTTGATTTGTTCAAGGGTTCTATTAGTGTAGGTGTGGTCAATTTGTTGTCATTTTCAGATGTGTAGTTCCTCTTAGGTAATAATATTTTGGTAGTACAGTAGGCCCCAATCCTACATTATGGTTGATTTTACTTAAACGGGCAATACCATGTTGATGGCAAAAACATACTCAGTATTTATCAATCATGTGTGTCACTAGGTCATGAAAAATCAAGGGAAAATAGTGTGAGGTTGAGGAGCTGACAGTGATTCTTTAAAAAAATACTGTGTTTCCCTAATGAATTAAAATTGAAATTTTAAATTTTGCCTAACCCAAGTGTATTTAGAATAAGGATCTTTAACGAGTACCTGATATACTTCCGACCCAGGACCGAAGTCTTAACGTCCTCTCCTCCAAGGGACGACGTACCTTAACTTTTTTAACTCCTGCGTAAAAAAATCGAAGGCCAGAGTGAGAATTGAACCCAGAATCTACTAATCCAGAGGCAAGCACGCAATCCACTGGACTATTCTGGTCCCCCATGCAGATAGGATTAAAATTATTAACACTTGTAATGAAATTATAAAAGAGTTGACTGCTGACAGTAGTTTTGCTCAGAAACAACAAAATGATGAAAATATACCTGGTCTTTTTCATTTACCTTTGGTGAAAACCAATCTACTCGTGTACTTATCTGTTTCTTTATTCAAAAGGAGCTCCCAAGAAGAAATTATAGAACCTGCTATATATTAAGTTATTCTACCCAAATCATTTCGTAATATAATTTTAATTTTGATCTTAGCTTGCTAATTGATAGTCATGTTGTCGTCTATAAAACTTACGAAAATGTTTTGAATTATTTCTACTATTCAAAACTTCAGTCACATTTCCCAAGCACTAGAGACGCCTGATCAATAAGTTCTAAAAGCTCGGTTCTAATGAGTGTTCCAAGAAGAAAATATTGAGAAAAATCTTTTGAAAATATTAGATCCCAATCCATCATGGGAGTTAGAACTTCAACAATATTCTTTTGTTTTAATAAGGTTACCTAAATCAATACCATCGGATCAGAAATCCAACTTCATATTAAAAGTTTTCAACAAGTAATGGAAATGTTGAACCCGAAACAAATTCGATCATCTGCATATAAACTAGGGAACTATAGGGACATTTTAATAAGCTTTTGTAACTATGATTAAGAATGAATATGAGAATACTCTTAGATATTGGAATGAAGGCATTCCTTTTTTACTTTTCACTATTTGAAAACTCTCTTGCTTTAAGCTAAATGAAATGATATTTCGGCATAGGATTCGTGACCAGACAGGAGGCCATAAAAAGATTAGGGTATATTTAATAAAAAATAAAGGCACAATAACTTATCTATTCCATTACTTAAGTGATTCCAGTAAACTAAAAAAGATGTATTGGATATCTGCTAAACAAAATGTTAGAAAACTGGAAGAACTCATAGAGTCTAGATTTAATATTAAGGATTTGGGTATTATAATTGGGAATGAGATTCTTGCACTTTTGCCTCTCCCAGGAAATTCGTTAAGATCTATGTTCATGTCTATATACTGTTGATAAAAAGGTAAATGATGTAAATATGTGATGAATGCGGTTGGGAGACGAAAATGTAAACATTAATGCCATGTTAACATGCTAAAAATATATTGGTAGTAACGAGTAGGAACAATAGTCTCAGGAACTACACAACTGGTAGACGTCACTACCGGTTCACGTAATGATGAGAAGTAAGGATGGAAGTTGAAGCTGGCATCAGTGAATATAATATGAAAATAACCTAATTTCAATGTTTAAAATTCACTTATTTTGTGTAACATCAATGATAAACTCTTCTTTTTAAAGAGAGATTTACAGTAAATAAGTGAGTAATATACATTTCTAAAATAAACATGTTATTTCAGACACAATACATCCACCAGCATGGTTTTTCATGATGTAGAAGTAACAAGCTCATCGAAAAGAAATGCAGTTTTTAAGGACACAATCTAAGCCTAGGCAGAGTGGATAGAGATGACCGTTTTGAAGCCTAAAGTAACATCAAAATTCGGCACAGATTCACTAAAACTAAATATAGTCATGAAATCTAAATCTTTCCAGATTGTTATAGTAGATGATTGTATGGAAATGATAGGAGAAGCAACGTTTTTAAAAAAAAATTAGTTTATTTAAAAGGGATCTGACAAATTCCACTCATAGACAGAACAAAAGAATTATCCGTTTTGGAACATCAAGTGGAATACTTCAATATAAAATTATGTCGTTCCGTATAGAATCTCAAGTGCGACGTTTCGCGATTAATTGATTTATAGTCTTGAATATTAGATGGCTGTCAATTCTACATTGACAATGTCGCAGTTTAGCGTGATTCATGTGGGTACATACAGTAAATAAAAAGGGATGCATATAACTAAGGCAAACATGATCATAATCTAACTAAAAATGACTTCGGAAGAACTTGGATGACATTCTTGGTTCATACAATAGATCATTCTCGGGTAAAAAAGAATGATACTCAATTCTCGTTACCAAAGAATATTAAAAAAGGTAATGTTTTTTTGGACACATCCGATTCAAAAATTCAAATTTTCTACAAAAATACTCCAACTATTTCAATCTACTGACTTTAAATTTATTTAAAAAATGCTGATTTTATTTACAATAATAACATTTTCAATCATCTGTAAACATCATACTTTTCAAAAATTGTTTTGTTCTATCTAGTTGGGTAAAATTTTAACTATCAATTCAAATTGATACTAGAGGCAATAATCAAGAAGCAGGTGCTGATTCAGGCAGGTGAAATTATCATCCGGTTGCATATGTTGAACAAAAAATCAGTACACATCCTATATAAGAACGATACAGTCAAAGAATAATGTAGCTCATCTATGCGATGCAACATTTTGAAGTGCGTCTTAGTTATGACAATAAGTCATTGTATTTGAAGTCTATAATCATGTACTATCTGTGCAAAAGATAAGAAATAAGGATCAACAACTAATGTGATAGTGTCTTCTACCTAATACTAGGGGTAGTAATGGAGTGATTAAGCGCCTCTAATAGCCTCTAACACTCAACTAGAACTTTCGGCCTTCACGAGGCTACCCTGTTAACCAGGCAGGTAGTTGGGGTTCAGTGCCCTGCCCTGCATGCCCTCCCACTCACACCTCCCTCTCCCTCCCTTCCGCATTTCTTGCTTTTCTATAATAGTTAGTTGTTAACTGCCCTTTGTACTGTACCTTTTTGCCTTATATATATATATATATATATATGTGTGTGTGTGTGTGTGTGTGTGTGTGTGTGTGTAATATATATAAAAAATCTGGAGTAGCCAACACTCAACTTTACTATACTTAATATCAGTATAAGTATACTTAAGTATAATATAAGTATACTTAATATCAATCTTCTTGGGTATATAATACATAATATCTGGTTTAAGCATAATATAATCGTCTAAATGGGAGATGTTTATTAGTCTTTTATTTCTGAAATAGTACGGATAGTGATTCATCCACTTATCAATAGATAAGCCTGTTTGTATGTCACACAATTAATGGATATACAATCATTAGTATAACTACAGCAGTAATAACATTATGAAAAGCCAAAGTGAAAATTTTGCTAATAAGAAATAATTTCCTACAAGAGAGCATGGCTTTTGCTCCAATAGACCCTGAATCTCTTACATAGTACATCTGACCTCCTTCTACATTTAATACTTAAGACAAATTTTCCCATTTAGAACTTGAAAATATTTTAAGTATTTTAAAAATATTACAAGGTTTTGTCTGAACTGCCAAAAACATGTCGTTTCCAGATAATTTTTTATTTAAGATGTTTACAGATCCCAGGCCAAATACCTGGGAATAATAATAGACAGCAGGCTCACGTTCAAACACCATCTGAAAAATAGATATAAATTGGGTCTGGCACTAATGTCAAATTTATATCCTATCCTGAAGTCGAAGAATACTCCACAGGTAGTAAAGGACCTCATTTATAAGGTGGTAATTAGGGCTAGCATGACTTATAGATGCTCGACCTGGTTACAAGCTGCAAGAACTAATAAAACACCTATACAGATAGTTCAGAATAAATGTGCACGTCTTATGGCTGGGGCACTTTGGTATGCCAGAAATGTGGATATTCAATTGACCAACTCACGAGTAGACTGGTGACCAATGAGGACACGAAAATTCCAAACCATCCAAACCCCCTTATCCAAAGCCTATCCCAAATAATTCCCCAAACACATCCACATTAGAAGCTGTATTAAAATAGAAGTCCAAACCCTTGAAAAAGACTGACAAGACACGACACAATGAGACCAAACGACCACGAAATGACGTAAACGGACGAACCACATAATTAAAAAAAAAAAAAAAAAAAAAAGTACAGACATTTACTTACTGACCCCACCACCACAGCAGGACAATAATTCAGCAGTAGTAGGTCCGTGACCTGGAACTGCTAATACAACGTGCACAACAGAGCGCGGAAAGAATCGTTGGTCGTTGGAAGATAATTTCAATTATTATTTTTAAAAGAATAGTTTTTTTAATTCTAAATAATATTCTACATTTTTGGTCTTTTATCAAATTATTATACTGGAAATTTTATGGCATGCTAGATTTGTTTGAAAACTCACTTTTCTTTCCCTTAACTTATTCACTCTGATCGAATGTTATTTTTTCCCACGTGCTGTACTCTGTTATAAGTTTGCTATAAATGTATATTGAGAAAATTATATTGGTAATTAGCCACTTTTGCATTCTTAAATGAAGTTCAAAGCCGACTTCTCTGTATAATTTTAAATTTAAAAGCTGGAAGCTAAAAAAAATGATATGAACTATTAGCCTAGAACAGTGAAAAAACTGGAAATTAGACGAAGACATAGATGCTCTTCTATAGGACGAAAAAGTCCATTTCAAAAACTTCAATATGACCCAATAATAATATTATTCATAAACGTAAAAAATCAGCATCTTATATTAACCTTTGTAGAATGGTGCAGCATATAGATTGATTAGAACATTTTGTTAGACAGACCACCACCATTTTGTTGATTTTTTACATACTCGTATAAGAATTTTATTCTTTTTACATCACATATAAGTCGTTAAATCTTTACACATTTTCATTATATCTCTAAACACTACATTATTTCGTTGAACACATTGAAAAAAATTCTAAGTCAATGTAAACAATGTAAAAAATATCAAAAATTCGAAAAGTATAGCAGGCGATCCCTTTGTCTAGCATAAACAAACAGTTTTTATAGCTTTATTGCTCTTCGCCGTGATTGAAATTTCATGACTTTTTTATGAATTGCTAATTTTTTGTTCCATTTTTGGTCATTTTCCATGATTTAAAATGAGCCGTTTAGCGTAAAAAAACATTTTCTGAAAACAGAAATCGTACTTTAACACCCCATTGGTGAATGTAATTTGAAAAAAAATTATTTCAACTCATTCTCCAAATAATGTTCTATTTTTAGGTATAGTTTCAGTTTGGTCCGTCAAACGGTATGGCTTGTATCACTCTCACAAGCTTTGAGATTGAATTATATATCAAAATTTTTACATTTCATTGAAAAAAAAATTTCAAGCTGTTTTAAAATTCTGAATATATTTTTCATTTATTCTATTTGTATTTGTATAGTCAACGATAATGCCAAAATTTCAAAACTCTAGCATTAGCAGTTTACTAGAAAAAAATTTTTCTAAAAACCGGTTTTTGAAAAAAAAGTGACTTTCCCGTCATGCATAATTCTTCCTAAACAATAGGGATCATCTACACTATGGGGCCCATTTTTGTGTAAAATATCAACTTTATCCATCAAAGATTCTGGACCGTAGCCTGGTAACAAGCAATGCTAACACACTCACCCACCCACACGCACACACACACATACACACACACACACACACACACACACAGACATCACCGAAAAAACTTCATAAAACTTCTTCTGGAACCTCAAAACATATAATTCCGTCAAAATCTCGAGATCGATTTTTTTCACGATCTCTATACATTACTTATAGTAAAGTAAAAAGAAATAATTCTTTCCTATTTGTTTACATTTTGATATCCACCAGTCAGTGACTGAAGGTTGTTCAACAAAAAATTTAAAAATATTTTTTCAAAACTCTCCTCCACTGTTCTGTTAAAATACTTCGACTGAAAAATTTTCTATCGATTACAGTAGTAAGTACGAGTGAAATAAATGTTTTAGGTTATGAAAGAGTTGATGTAATTTAATACATTTAACATTTTAGAATCAACCAAGATATTAAGATGATATAAGACGTCAATAGTTTGAATTAATTTTTGTAAATTTGTTTGGTATATTGTACACGTTGAATTCATTAGTACTTTATTCAACTAAGATAATTAGAAATTGAACATTTATTAATAATAATGTATAAATTAAGCTCTTTCAAATTAACTCTACGGATATTTCGTACTGAATATTTCATTTGATTTTTTAATAATTACCTTATTTTATATTTGATAGCTTTAATTGTACTTCAACAATGTTTAAACTTTATAACTAATATAAATATATTGATTAACTTCGTTTCTGTTTATGATATTGATATTACCTTTTAATTTATGCTAAACCTTTTTATATCATCTTTTAAAAATTATTGATTTATAATGTAAACGAATTTTTAACAAATATAATCCAATGGTTATCACTCGTTAAAATATAGATGATTATATTGAAAAATTATTTAATGAATTTATTAGAACGTCAAAGTTACCCGAAAGAAGAACAAATTTATTTTGAAATGTTTTTCCAAGTAGATCACTTAAAAGTCCTGCATTTATATGGTGAATAAAATTGTTAAATATTGATGTATTTTGTGTATTACTTGTTTAATTTTAAACAATTTCAAAATATATCATCTGGAACTTATTTTTTATTGATTGCTTTTGAATATTTGTCGGATAATGTTAAATATACCAGACGGTAGTAGTGGAAGAGACTAAACTACTAGAGTATAGTAATAAAGCAGAGCAGACTTGTAGATAGAAAACAATAAGAAAAAATTGCTAAACCTGTAATAAAATAAATATGACCGTATTTTATCATTAAACTATTATGCCTTGAAATGAACAAGTTTAATACTAGGATAAGTAGACGCGAAGATCTTCGAGGAATGCTTAAAAATTTTCAATCCGACTTTATAAATAGTGAAACCAGTAAAAAGCAAATGTTAAAAATCAAAAGTCATTTTGAACAAAGTCAACATTTTAATTAAATCTTATTAAATACCCCTTCAAATGTATAATGCGGAAAAATATTTAGTAAAATTACGTAATTACCATTTATATCTTAAATGTATTCTTCACTGCGTAGTACATTAAAGAGCTAGTGCTTATCAGCTACGGTTGTAAAATGTGTGTGTGTGTGTGTGTGCGTGTGTGTGTGTGTGTGTGTGTGTGTGTGTGTGTGTGTGTGTGTGTGTGTGTGTGTGTGTGTGTGGTGTGTGTGTGTGTGTGTGTGTGTGTGTGTGTGTGTGTGTGTGTGTGCGTGTGCGTGTGTGTGTGTGTGTGTGTGTGTGTGTGTGTGTGTGTGTGTGTGTGTGTGTGTGTGTGTGTGTGTGTGTGTGTGTGTGTGTGTGTGTGTGTGTGTGTGTGTGTGCGTGCGTGCGTGCGTGTGTGTGTGTGTGTGTGTGTGTGTGTGTGTGTGTGTGTGTGTGTGTGTGCGTGCGTGCGTGTGTGTGTCTGCCTGTGTCTGTATCTGAGTATGTATGCATCCTTCTCCTTCTTTACCGTTTACTATTTGAGATTATAACTCATATTATCTTCAAAATAAAAGCACAATTTATTTTTTTGAAAAAAGTTAATCACAGTGAACCAATGGTAGTTTTTACGCACATATACAATGAAGAAAGTGTTGTTAGACGTTTGGATAAAAACAAATATGGATTACTTTCAACCGAGGTTCTCTTGTTGAAAAAAAAAACAGATCCTTTTGAAAATCGAGATATACAAGAACAAAGTAATATGTAATCAGTAGCTTTAAAGTATGTGTATGTAGTTGGTCGCATATGCTTGACTGCAATTCAATGCTACGCCCTGGATATGAAGGAATAATGAGTCATGCTTAGTTTCCTAGTTTTGTCATTTCCCTCTAGGATCCTCCGACTGGGTCGCTTCAAAGACATACTGTAATCAGTCTAATCCATCAAACTCAATAATACAACTCAATGACTAAAAAAACTTAGGTCAATTCTATTTGCTCTCTTCTTTAAAAAATTAAAGCCACTTGTTTATAGAGTCATGTCTTCAGAAATATTTAAAGTTGTTTTTAAGTTTCCTTAAATATTCACACGTAGTAAATTCAACGAAAACGAGTTTTACTGATTCATGACTAGAATATCAATTAATATGTTGTAGATGAACTTAAAAGCGATGCATTAAAACCAAGTGAAGTCTGTATTATGATCTCAGGTAATTAAAACTAACGATAATTGAATCTAACTCAATTACGTCTCCGAGTTGTAAAGGAAGTGAATTTACAAAGGTAAACACAAATACAGTAAGCACATATCTCTTAAGAACCAAGCATTACAACAAGATTATTTCAGAAATTTTATTCATTACTAGTTTTGCTACGGTAAACATAGAAAACAAATTTATTTGAAGTATTGACGGATTTAAATGTTTTGAGGACTTCAAGGTGATGTCTGTCAGGTGTTTCTGAACACTCCTCATATCAGAGCATTGGGGAGAAAATTATGAAATTCACTATATAATTAGTTCTTAGTTAAGAAACAGTACAGTCTTCGAGTCAAAACAAATTGGGTTTAAAAACTGCTTTATCTATATTACGTCAAAAAGAAATTATTTTTTCCACTTTTTTTCTAACGTGCAATACTGGAATTTTTCAAATATCTCATCAGATTAAAGCTAAAGTCTACATATTTTGGAGTTAAATTTCAAACTACGTAAAGGATACATCTTAGTTATAAAAATAGACGATTAACATAAAGCAGTACAAACATGCAAATGTTTATAGAAACAACACGTTCTGACATGCAGAACTCATCTTCAGATTACATTTTGAATGAAAATAAATCAGAGTGCACCCAGAAATTGTATCGGTTTTTAATTAAGTGATATAGAAATTAGAACAAAATAAAGAGTATAAATTTTATGTCAAATATAAAGTATACAAAAGTGATGTAAACGGAATCCGGAGAGGTCTACTCAATTTTATTTTAAGTAAATGTATTATCACATTAATTAACAATGCATTTAGATACTCAATTTATCTTAATTTGACCATCGTGGAAACATATTGGATTTATTGATAATCTAATGGAATTACTTTATCCTTACTACTTTATTATACTTTATACTATATACTTTATACTTTATTATATTATACTTTATTTATTACATTAGTTTTAATGAGGTAGTGTCAATTTCACCAATTTTAATAAAGATGTAATCACTGTTCATGAACAACTGTACTACTACAAGTGGAACTTCATAGTTGTATATACTTATTTGTTTAATATTTCTTCATAAGTGTTATAAATGATTAAAGTTTAATCATGGAATACTCATATATAGACAATACTTACCATGAAAATTAAAGGCTTTAATATCGGCAAAAGTGATAGGTTAAAATTAGGGATCCTTTAGGCAGAAAGTATTGCGAAATTTGCTTCCCATACTTTAACATTGCCAGAAACAGTAGGATTCCTTATCATACAGATCAAATACCACTATCATTCGTCAAGAAAAGTTTACGAACATTTTCTATGTACAGCCAATCAGGCACACAAGCTAAGTTTGAAATAACTAAGTTTATTTTAGTTATTTTAATAAATAAAATGACTTTTTATTTTACCAAAAATTTCAGAAATTTCCAGTAAAAAAAACTTTAGTAAATAATTAATTTTCTTAAGTATTTAACTAAATATTTAGTTTTAAATACTTTTATTTAACACTAATATTAGTTCCACTCTGACTCAAAATTCCACTGTCTATAGCTTGTAGTTCATGAAAAAACTGCGATCTAGAATCCAATACGGGAGTGAAGTGATATGCCCATTATGCAAAATACCCAAAAAGTACAAAGTAAATTACATTATAACGGATTTTTTTTTTGTATTGAATAAAAACATTTCTCAAATGTTGTGACTTGTAGAGTGACGACAAATTTCTAGATTCAACAACAATACTGGTACATACATACAGAAATGAATAAAAAAATAATCAAAACTGGACTCAAAGGACCTCAAAACATATAAATACATCAAAATTTCGAAGTTGGATTTTTTTCATGATTATTTTATTTTATTTATAGCAAAATGAAAAATGGAATAGTTTCAAACCAACTTGTAATGAAAGAGACATGTATACCGACTGTTCAGTTATTCCCAAATTATTACAAATAAATATTATAAACACTGTAAACACATCATGCAACGAATGTAGCAATACTCTATGCTTAGATTTATAACACAATAAATTTGTTATTAGTAAAATATAGTTAATACTAGCAAATGTACCCGTCTTTGACGGAATCAAATATTCTATTATACTTCTTATTCCAAAATACCATGCATTCCATATCAATTATAGTATTATACTAATAATATAATTAGAAATACCAGAATAGTAGAAAATATCAGTACAGTGTTAAACAAATGCCTCTGTATATGGTACACTACATTAGCTGTCTGTCCTTCAGGTTCATGGAAGAGCAAACAGTTGGAACCTCCTCTGACTCTTGAGCAAGTAAACTACAGTTGACCGTATGAGAAAAACTTTGTCTCACTAACTTAAATTCCTGCGTTAGATAAAGTCTCCCTTTGCTACTTAGTTAACCTCAATGCAAAATAAACTCTCAAAGGACATTGCAATGACTTCAACGGAAACAAATAGTGGCTCGGAATCAATGGTATCCGTGGTATACCACACCTAGTCATTATGTCCGCCTCTATGGCATATCTGTGCAGAGCGTGAACTCAGAGTCGTGTCTCGTTGCACAGTTTTGGGCACTCACGTTTCGTAACATGAACTTTGTTACGGCTACTAAATTGCAGCATGATTGGTGCTCCTACTTTAAGTTTTTACTCATGAGCAGGCCCGGAGTCAAGAAATTCAGTTAGATAATGAACTGCTTCCTCATCACTAATCACTCTCTGTACTGACTTATATGTTCTCTCTTCAGTATGATATAGCGTAAGAACTTGTTAGTTAGTTTTTCCTGCCTGTGGATTAGTAAGGCTCGAGCATTGCTCGTTCACAAAATCATTTATTCTTAATAGATAGTACATCCTCAACTCTATGAAAAACTTTTTCAATGATGTCAAATAGGCAATATATTCATATACTCCAATTAAATTAAAATCAACTAACAATACCTACTTGCCACACCTGTGCATTTTCAAAACAAACTTATCTGTGAAGTTAGGAAAATACAGCTTAAAGCCCCATAACTTCGCTTCTGTACTGAATTACCAATTTATTTAGAGCCTATATGTTAAGTTAGGTATACACAAATCTTGTGTCAAAGTTTCAGCTCGCAATGTCTCATGGTGGCTGAGTTTACTTGTGACAAACGTTTTTGCTTTAAACGTCCATAACTTCACTTCTACGTTGAATTTCCTATCAATTCAGAGCCTATATTTTAAGTTAGACATACACAAAACTACTGTAAAAGTTTCAGCTTGATATACCCTATGGTGGCTGGGTTTACTTGTGACAAAAGTTTGCGGACAAACCGACAAACTGACAAACTGACAAACCGACAAACCGACAGAAATTTTTCTAAGGGTGGATTTGGTTTCTCCAATTTATGAAACTTAAAGAAAACTTGAAATGAGTCAGTTCTAAGCAATGTACAGACAAAATCATTATTTTATTTATATAGATTTATGAAGATACTAACAAACGTACCCGTCTTTGACGGAATCAAAAATTCTATTATACTTGGTATTCCAAAATATCAATTATAGTATTATATATATTAATACCATAATTAGAAGTTATAGAATAGTAGAAAATACCATTATTACTACAGTGTTAAACAAATGCCGACACTACATTAGCTGTCTGTCCTTCAGATTCATGGTAGAAGAAAGAGCTGAAACCTCTGATTCTTGAGCAAGTATACTACATTTGACCATGTGAGAAAAACTTGGTTTCGCTACCTTGTATTCCTGCGTTAGATGAAGTCTCCCTTTGCGACTTAGTTAACGTCATTGCGAAATAGACTCTGACAGGACATTGCAATCATTTCAATGGAAACAGACAGTGGCTCGGAATCAATGATAAGCGTGGTATACACACAGACTCCCCAATACCACATCCAGTCATTATGTCCGCCTCTATGACATATGTGTGTAGAGCACGAACTCAGAGTCGTGTCCCGTTGCACAGTTTTGGGGCACTCATGTTTCGTAACATGAAATTTGTTACTGCTACTAAATTGCAGCATGATTGGTGCTCCTACTTGAAGTTTTTACTCATGAGCAGGCAGTCCAGGAAAAATAAATTCAGAGTCAAGAAATTCAATTAGATAATGAACTGCTTCTTCATCACTAATCCAATTTCTTTACTGACTTGTAAGTTCTTTCCTCGGTATGATATAGCGTAAGAACTTGTTTGTTGATTTTTCCTGCCTGTTCATATTAAGAGTTGAGAATTGCTCGTTTACAAAACTATTTATTCGTAATGGATAGTACATCCTCAACCCTGGGAAACACCTTTTCAAAGATGTCAAATACGCAATATATTCATATGCTCCAATGGAATTAAAATCAACTAACAATACCTACTTGCTTCACCTGTGTATTTTCAAAACAAACTTGTCTGTGAAGTTAGGAAAATACAATTAAAGGCCTATAACTTCATTTCTGTACTGAATTATGAATCTATTTAGAGCCCGTATTTTAATTTAGGCATACAGAAATCCAGTGTCAAAGTTTCAGCTAGCCATGTCTTATGGTGGCTGAGTTTACTTGTGACAAACGTTTTTGCTTTAAACGTCTATAACTTCACTTCTACGTTGAATTTCCAATCAATTCAGAGCCTATATTTTAAGTTAGACCTACACAAATATACTGTAAAAGTTTCAGCTTTATATGTCTTATGGTAGCTGAGTTTACTTGTGACAAAGTTTTGCGGACAAACAGACAAACCGACAAACCGACAAACCGACAGAAATTTTTCTAAGGGTGGATTCGGTTTATCCAATGTATGAAACGTAAAGAAAAGTTGAAATGAGTCAGTTCTAAGTAATGTACAGACAAAATCATTATTTTATTTATATAGATTACGAATATTTCTTAAAAAATATAAGTTGACTGAGTAATACGGCTTAATTTTAAGATACAAACTATAAATTTAAAATAAATGTCGAACAGACAAATTAAATATACAAATAAATTCTATTTCTTACTTAAGATGATTTTTCCTAATTTTCATTTACCTCTTTTTACGTTTATACGGATATTTAAAAAAACACAATATGAATATCAATTGGATATGACTTAAGTATATAAGCATTAATAATAAGTATATAATAGCTATATTATGGTGTAGAAATAAAATAATTTGATGTGGATAATTAAACATACTAAAATCAAAATGTTCTGCTTTTGAGGTAAATATTACCTACCAAAGTGCCTTAATTGTATTTTCCTACCAACGCTTCCCATGAGTAAAGGAGAATTGTCATCCTAAACATTTAGGATGTTTATAATAATCTGTATAAACGTTATTGAAAACACCAATTGTTTAATAAATAAGCATACTTAGGCAACCTTTTATAGGTTTTTATTGGCTACCTGCATACATTCCTTAGCACATGTCTTTTTCTGCAGTACACATATATCGCATTTGTTTGCATTTCATAAGTGCTATTGCAACAGCTTTTGAACTCTTTGAACGGAGATGCCAAGAGATGTAATTTGACATATTAAAAGTAAGGATTTAATTTATTTTAAAAATATTATTAACGAGGATGACGTAACAAAACGGGTAGGACTTCAAAAGAAGGTTATATAATTCTAGTTTTGATATATATGTAATATTATTGTAACCTCCTTGAGCATCAACGGTAACCTCCTGGAATAACAGTTGCTGCACTGACCGCTATGGTTGATAAGTGGAGATATAACCTTATCCTTTATGGCATACTTAGTAAAGTAATGTATAATCTTAAATTTCGTTTATATAATATGGAAGCTTTGGGTAGGGGAGATAAACTTGTCAATGCTAAATTGTTCATTTTGCTAATAAATACTATATTTTACTGAAACATGACACAATGATAAAAACATGAAAACATAAATGAAAATGAGTTACCTGAAAATAAACGATATAAGATTTACATTACTTTACTAATTACATATGCCATAAAGGATAAAGTTATATCTCCTCTTACTACCCTAGCGGTCAGTGTAGCAACTATTATTCTAGGAGGTTACCATTGATGGTCAAGGAGGTTACAATAATATTATATATATGTATATAAACTAACTGTTAATGATCCTGCACGTGAGACTGTACAAATTAAATTTTAATTCAATGATGTTAAGATCCCTGAACTAGGGAGACCTTTTGTAGCAAATTGTATAACTTATTTCAAAATCTTTTTATTTTTGACAAAATGATGTTAGCTACAATCAGTCAAATTAATTTTCTAATGATTTGATAGTACTTTTAAATATTGTAAAGTGGCGTATGGACAACTAAATACTTTTTTAATTTTTAAAATATAAATAGAAAGAATTAAAAAAAATGTTTTACACAGAAGTTGAGAAAATGTGAAATGTAAAATGATGTTTATTTTCTTAGGACTAATAATAATTCTAAGAGGGATAGAAGTGGAAAGAAACTGGTTTTTGTTTGATCTAGTGATGCATGAAGAACAATTTATTTAATTTGTTGTGGTAAGGGTAGAAGGGATTGGGGACTCATTAAGATGCAAATTGAAAAGGCTTATTGAGCATAGCCGTAGAGAGATCTTGTAACAACAATCAGATAAGATATGGACTGACAGCCCAGCTTCCCAACTGGACCCAAATTGAAAACAGATGATATGCTACACTGAACAGATATCACCCTCAACTCAATACCCATAATCCATCTCGTGAAAATCAAATAAAAATCAATTTACTTTCAGGAATATTTGTATAAATGATGATTTAGATATGAACATTTAGCAAGAAGTAATATTTCCCGAATATTATTCCGATATTTTGCTTGCCTTTCAATACTATGAACGATTAGACGTACAAGCATTTCACATAATTCAAAATATATTATCAAAACTTAAAATAATTTAGATTATTTGAAATTTGTAATACAATCTATTCTTTTCTTGGATGTATGGTTTATAAACCAAAAGGGAATGACATAATGTATGATATAATTTCAGTTAGAAATGAATGAAAAACAACTTGAACTACCTTTAGTTCTGTTAATGGGTTTTCGACTTCTAATTGAAGTCTACAGGTTGTTATTTTGTAATCTTTACCTTCTGGTTGGAGAGTTTCGCGTTTTGGTGGCTATATTGCCTCCTATACGGTAAAAAATGATTGAATTGGTCTTCTTATAACACTAATTTTGAGTTTATACCTTATGTTAAATTTAATTTTGACAGTATTAGTAGTTAAAAAGTTTTTTTTTAAATTTTCAAAATGTACAATTAGGGTCCTTTTTGTCAAAAGAGTTTTACCAAAATAATGTAGCTTATTTTCAGGCTAGGTGTTATCTTTTCCATTTTAACATAACCTGCCAAACGGTGTAACCGCTTTGTGTTCACAATCGTTCAGATTGAATTACACAATGCTTCTATTTTTCTGCAAATTGAACGATCTGTTATCAAAACCATTTTGATACATTTAATACATTTTGGGGTTATTTGTAATCTATTTACTGCAGAAATTAGAACTTATAAAATTATGTCTAAAACAAATTGTAGGCAATAAACTTAATGTCCAATTATTCAATATTCTTTAGAAACTACAGAAATAATCAAAAGCGTTATTTGGTTATAGTATGCAACTGACCCTATCAAACGGTGTGGACTAGAAAAATGATCGGTATGAAGTTAGAAAGCTTTAAAAGAGGTTTTAAGGATTTCAAGACGTGTAAATCCATAAAGTATATCGAAATCAGTTTATTCTGTGATTACTCCACATTACTTATACTAAAGAAAAAAACCAATTTGTGATTATGTTGCTAATGTCATCATCAGTGTCGTTCTTCTGATCATAAACGATTACATTAAAAAACTCGTTTAAAGTTTCCTATTTATGAAAACTTTATATAATTTTCTACATAATGAACAAGGTTGAGTAAGTTCCAATATTAAGTTTATAAGACCAACTTCTTGACATTATTATTAAAATGTCAACTTCTGACTGCCCAATAAACTCTATAACTTGAATAGAATTAAACTTGAATTTGAAGGATTAAGATTGAGATAAGCAATAATCAGATTATTTATAATCACCATTATTTGTGCGGTTAAATTATTTAATTGAACAAATAAAATAACAACTTTATGGTTTTATTTTTCTAAAAATGTTTAGGCTTTATACAAATAGGTTGACATATAATAATAAAACACAGTATTACTTTAATAACTAAAAGAATATATTACACAGTGAATGGAAATGATTCTTGTAAAATTCATAGGGCTATGCATTCATGATAAAAGATATTGTGTTTTAAATACTATGATTGATTATAACAATCTATAATAATACTTATGTTTATATAATAATAATAATATGCCGTTCTTATATATTATATTACATTGTAGTCTCCTATCACACTCAACTCCACTACAAGTTAAAGTATTCTCAAACTTCTTGGCAATAGGTTACATTAGGTGATATATTTTAATATAACCAGCACGTAAACGTATTTTCAAGCTCTGTGTTAAAAGTTTATTCGAACTCATGGATGGATAATCAATCAAATGACTTTATTATTTTGATGTAGCTATATCCTACTACAGCGAAAATTTATTGATTTTTTTTTAATTCAACACAAGCTGAGAAATTTCTATAGATATGAACAGCGATCATTTTTAGTGTAATATCTAGTTTCCAATGTTAAAAATTACCACAATTTTTACAATTAACAATTACCACAAAATTAACAATCTACTCTATAAAATTATTTTCATCTCTTATAAAGTCAGAAAGAAGTTAAGTATAGAGAGCTGTCTTTGCATCAGTTGGGAAAGAATAAGATTACTGAAGACTCATATCAGATAGAATTTGCACATAAAATAGAAACCTTCTTATTACTGCTAAATATTATAGAAGCAGTAATCATTTATGCTTTAAAATTGTGATACAAAGCATTGGTGATTAAACTCTTTAGAGCGCAACTATTTCATAGCATGCCTAAACCTGATAAAGTTGAACTTGAAAAAGTAATAATAAGATTTAATTTAGTAATGTTTTCTTGCAGTGTGCGGCTGCTTATTGACAGCCAAATATTTTTCTCAACTCAATCTTAATTTAATAGTATAATGAATTCTAAGGCAGTATCAAATGAAGTAAGCTTCATTTTATTGATTAGGTTGCTATTAGATTAATGGAAACTCATGGAAAATCCTGAAGCTAAGTTTAAACTCATCAATAAGCTCCGGATATATCCAAGCAGAACAAATGTTATCACTCATGAACTCTCTGCAGAGGGAAGCTGAATTGATGAATGATTGATGGTGAAATCAGATAAAAGATGGGTACAACAACCGTGTCGAAATCAGTTTTAAAAAAAAAACTCGTAAGAGTACTTACATTTTTAAGAAGAAACTATATCTTTAATAGAAAGGTTTATAAATATATGCAAAAATCTAACCACAGTTTGTTTTCTTAAGTACTACTTATGCCAAATACAATTAACATCATGCAAATAATGCAGTCTTTATGTAGAAGTTGCGGAAACCTTTGGTCGCATTCGATCTGAATGCAAGGTAATCATTTTGAATAGGATAAAGATTTCTGGCAAACTATACTTATCTATCACCAATAAGAGTAGGGCAAATCGACGGATGATTTCAAAAGCTACGAGGGAATCTCAATAGATCAAATATGATAGCACTACACAAGAGTTCAATTATTATTATAATAATATTATTATATTTGATCCGAATAATACCAACTTGTCTGATTATAATAACTTCTTTACGATAGTCACAGAATAAATCAACAACTAAACCAATTGGTTATCAGTAAGTTGGATGTTATGTTTACTTAAAGTAATGTTGAGTGTAGGCCACTCCAGATTTTTTTAATGTTTCTTCCGTCTTCCTCTACTTGTTGTTATCCTAAAAATGGTGAACCCATTAATAGTTTAAATAAACCATCTGTCGGATGGTTAGTTTCTGGGTTTATACTTGTTTTTTGAACTGTGTTATGTTAAAATAGTTTTAACGATTCTGTTACTCTCAGTCAGTCCACAAATTAATTATATGCAGAAACTTTATTGAGTTGACCACATGTCCTGTTCATATCAATATGTCTTTAAATGACTGGATAACTGGAGTTAGAGATATTTAGATAAAAACATGAATATATCTTTATATCACTGTTAAAGCCTGTCCAATCTAATATTGTTCACAACACTTGCATTTTCTTCTGTTAATTCTAGTTTTAATTAATTTAGATTCTTTATTCTATGAAGAAATGTTCAATGAAACATGCATTTACAAGTCTATAGATTGTATCTCCATAACCTACCTAAATTTTGCCAGGAATTATTAACTGGAATAATATTGATGAATCCTAAGAATGATTAGAAAATAGAATTAGTATGTATTCCTCAAACCATTTATCCTATAACCAGGCTTTGCATATGAATGAATAAACGTTTCTCTTCGATAATAGATAATTTAGTTTATATTGTGTTATTCCTAAAAAGGCACAATTTCAAACAATTTTTACTTACTCCAAACAAGCAAAATAGTGTTCGTTTTGTTTAGTGAATTAGAAAAAAGAAATCGTATGTAAGATAAATAAATATTGATAAAAGAATGGAATATAAAAGAGAAAAAAATGAAACGAGTGCCCCAATATGTTTTTGTGTCCTATTTCTGTAAATGATTTTCCACTACTCGTCTTTGTCATTCTGTATTGATATTTTACAGAAGTTTATGGTAAAAAATGTTTTTTAAAACACTGTTGTGTTTTACATGTTCTACAGAGACTATTATTTTCCATAGGGAGTAAACGGATTACGAATGAATGTATTCTTTTTAACCATTCTTAATCTATTCAAGTAAACATCTTTACCTGTATAATTGTTCTGAATATAAATCAAATTGATAATTTTTTTTAATCTCTGCTGATATTTTTTATATGATCCAATTATAATGAGACATTTATTTAAGGTAAGGAAATGACCAAAATCGATACAATAAAACAATTAATTCTGAAAATTATTTTTTTTTAAAAAAAAGATAGTATGCAAAAAACATAAGGGTTATCTGCTTAAAAATTATGATCAAAAATGAATAGTTGCTTGTAGTGATAAGTGATTACCAGTAAAACAATACCTCTTCCGTTATTTCATTAATAAGAATCAATGCACTAATGTCCAATATGATTATTGCAGTTTTATAAAATTAAAAATGTTAATTGCTCCCCTTCCTATAACTTATTTTTCTGTTAGGATAGCGACATCTATAATATTAGGTAAATTCCATTATTTAAGTATAGTATACCTTCATCCTAACTTTTTTTTTTGCATCAACAATTTCTGTTTCTTACATTCTTAACCTCTAATTTGATTTAAATTGGAAATAAGAAACCTAACTGGAAGTATTATCAATACTTAACTAAGTGTACATAATATCTATGACAAATTATATTCTTTTAAACAAAAAAAAAAGTTATAATTGTTAAAATATATACAAGTTAGGGGTAAAGCCTTCGATGACGTTTGCACATACAATACTCCACTGGTTGGTCAATTAAAAAGTTTTTGTTTCTAGCAGTAGGCTCTGCACCAGCTTCCTTGTTCCGTTTAGGTAAATCATCTACTAAACGCTTTCTTTCCGTCGATACATACATTCCCACATTTTCCTTCCCTGGGTCTTCTTCATAATTTTCACTTGACTTGTTGTCACTCATTTCACTTTCCTGTTAAAAATTAAACAGACGTCCAATTGCTTTCTACTTTAAATGTAGAAATTTAAACTTAATTGTTCAATTCAGAACAATTCTGAACTTAATTTAAACGTTCAGTCGTTGAAGTAGCCACTCTTTGTTCCAATAAAGGGAAATCAACTGTATAAATTCTATTTAGATAGTAAAGACAGGTTAGGTATTGTTGTAAAGTTGCGAGTTAATAAATTTACTATAAAATAAATTAAGAAAAAAACAGTCAAAAAATATTTCATTTAAATTTGATTAAAAAATACGAAAGTTTATAACATAAATTCATAGATTGATTTTTGAAAGAACTAGAATTAATAAATGGAAGTTATTCATTTTGATAAACATTTTAGAATTATAAATACATCTCTGATTTTTTTTCATTATCAATTATTATTCATGCATTCACTTTTAAAATTTAAATGTAGAATATAATTTATAAATAATAGTGGTTTATAAAAATAATTATTTACGAAATATTGGAATATGTCAACAGTGATCTGTTTATAGTGAAATGAAATCAAGTAATTGACTACTTATTTTAGACCAGAGCAAACTATTTTCGTCAAAACTTCATCTCACTGATTTACAAATTCGAGAAATATATTTCTGTAACATTGGGAACGTAATATTTCGTAACACTCCCTCCCGTTACACATTGGGAAATATTTCATATTTACCAGACTACCCTTGACCGCTTGGGTCATCCAACACCTTTGTTTTTAATGTAATCATGTTCATATAAATTCAGATAAACTCTAAATTAATTAATCCTTAATAAAGATGATAATGACAGATATTTTTAAGACATTTCTTTTTATTTACATTTTTTGTACAATTTGAATTTTTCAAAAAAAAACTTTAATGTCTTCTTTCTGTTTGACACTACTGAGAGCAACATGTAATTCACCATGTTGAAATGCTGTTTTCCATAAATGAAATGAAACTTTCTGTAGAGTCTCTCCTTGAGTCTTATGAATAGTCATGGCAAATGTTAACTGAATTCGAAATTGAATCCTTGAAAAAGGAATGTTATCCTCTTCGGATAAAACAATTTCCAATCTTGGAATTAAAATTATTTATCATTGAAACCGTGATGCCATAATTTTACAAACAATGACATTATGATAAAGCTCCTCAGTTATTAGTCTTTTTCTATTAAATATGTGTGGTGGATCAATGTTTCTCATACATAAACATGAAAGGACCTTCCTTTTCGAGTTTAGCTTACGTTGGAGCAATCCACACAACTCTAGTGAGTCAAGCAATTCTTGGGGTTAATGTATGGTTTCTGTTCCTACACAAACCGAGTTGCATGACAGATATTTTTTAATTTCTCCTAGAAATTATTCAATGAACCTATGTTAATTTCACTATCTCTCTCGTTAAATAGAATTTATGTAGAATTTTCTGTGAACAATATTTGTGGGTTGGCGAATGATAAGTAAATGTATTTCATACACTAATCAACATTATGTGGGTGGATAAACATTATTATTTTCATTCGTTTCAACTCTGTCTGCACCAATATTTGTCAGAAATTTAGAGTATTCCTCATCTTCTTCTTGAACTCTCATATTGCGAGTTAAATAGAATTTAGTCAATTTCCACCACAAGTAAAACTGATACAAGCATTATAGATATCAGCATCAGTTCCTCTTTTGACAACTGGAAGAAGTCAATTCCTGAGATGCTACAGCCTGTGCAATTAGTCCTGGACTCCTTAATTTAGAGAGAATTAGTTTTATTAAGAACTTTCCTGTACCTTCCGATGCATGGGAGCCTTACTCTATCTTTTTTATTAAAATAGATATATCAAATGAAGAAAATATAGACATTATGACAAACTGTTTTTTGATTACGGACATAATTGTGTGCTGTTAATATTTTACTTATATTAATTTGGTAATTTCTAAAACTTCTGTTAACTATAATAAATATCATTTGTCGATATATTAAATAATTATTTATATTCTTGTCGATTATTCATTAAATTTTCTCTTTCTAAATTTATTTTAATCAAATTGAACTTTTATTTTAAATTTATATTATTGAAATCAATACAATTATTTAACCCTTTCATCATTTATATCAGTTTTTGAAAGTAAATCACTTATCAGTCTCCCTGACACTATAGGTAGGGCACCGTGTTACCCACGCTAACATTTTGAGTTCGAGGACCACCAGATTTCTAATATTTTACTTAATTTCGAGCGTTTGCAAACATTTAAAACGGTAAAAGGATGACTGAGTTTTAAAAGTATGGCATATAGGTAAACATATAATATAATTTTGTGTTTTTAACTTTGTTGATTATGTTTTTCAGGATGGTTCAGAATTATTACTTTTTGATTAGATTAAAAGGGAAGAGACTAATTAATAATATATTGCATTGCCTGCAATGATGGATCTTTATAGAATAATGTCTGTTTTTCATCTAAATATTAAACATAAATATTTCGTTGGAATTTTTAAACTTTGGTCGTAACTTAAATTCTTGACAAATGGCATTTGCAAAATTTTATTATCTTAGTACTATTGCGGGATAAGAATTCCTGAATTTACAAAATGTACTCTAATTCATATTTTCTATACCGGTTGGAACATGCTGCTCATGTTATCATGGGCTAATTTGTATTCAATGCAATTATGAACAGTGTTATCAGTATCATAATCAAAAACTTTACATACAATCTTTAGTAAACATGTTTTTACATTTTAACTAATAATTCAATTTTTCATTGTTGAATTTCCCATGTAACAGTCCTGCTCCAGAAATTCATACTGTAACGGTTATTTTAGCATGCAACAACGATTTGATTCATTAATAAAGTGTACCTGAGCTGTTAAGTATATTTTCTAAAATAGACTTGAAGGTCCGTAATACTTGGAAATCCGTCCATATCTTAAAATTGATTATCTTTAGGATCGGTGGTATTCCTTTATGGTATACTAATATTAAGGTTATTGAATTTAGGCCATCTTTAGAGAATATTTCTATATGTATTATTTTACTATTCCAAGATACAATTTCTTTTTAACTTTATTTTCTAAAAAAGATCAAATTTGCTATAAATTAAGTTCAACATTGTGGAAACCAATATTGAACATAACCAAGTTAAAGCAAACTTGGGAAACAGTTTTAAAAAATAATTAGCATGCAATTGAATTTATAAAGTTTGGGAATTCAAAAATCAGTTAAAAAGGCATGTTAGCCAAAAAATAAGCTCATATTTTTACAAAAATATGCAAAATATTAAAAGTAAATTATATATCTAAACTTTTAATAGAAAACTAATCTTTTCTGTTATCAGAAAAATCTCACAATTTTCCCAGTTGTTAGTAATATTAATATTCTGTTCATAGGATTCTTAGAAAATTTTTTAAGTAAATTCTAACTAAACAAGTACACCAGGTAATCCATTAGTCGAAGTTCATTTTGAATGAATCAAAATTAATTCATTTTTTTTTTGTATATTCTTATTTTAGGTATCATTTTTTGACAAAATATCATTGTTCTCAAGTTATCTGTTTGGCATAAAAAAATCTTTTCTTAACCATAATGTGTCACATAACTTTTATTTTGGTAGAAAACAATGACTTTTGCATAGTGCAAAAATGTCTCAAAACAATAGGGCACATCTGAACGATATGGTTCACTATTGTCTAAGATACAAAGTCGATCCATCAAACTGTCTGGACTGTAGCGGGCCCACAAACTTTTGGATGTACACTCACCTACACCCGTACACAGACATCATCAAAACAACGTCAAAAAAGGACTTTGGGACATTTAAATCCATCGAAATGTTGAGATCGAATTTGTTCATGATCACTAAACTTTAGTATAGTAAAGTAAAAAATTAAGACTTTCTGAAAATTAAAACACGCTGATAAAACCTTCTTCACTTAATTCATGAACAATATTAATAAATTAAACAAAATTGACTGTCACTCATATTGCTCATACTTTAATGACAAAAAAAAATTAAAAAAATAAGTATTCTTAAAATAAATCATAAGGTCCTTCGAATAAAATAATACTTTAAAAAATAGTTCATAACAGATTATGAAATAGATATGTATATATTATTTACGATGAATTTTTTTTGTTTTAATCAACAGTGTAATTTACATTACAAAAGACGATGGGGTTGTCTTTTCAAAAGAATTATTTGAAATATATTTATAATCTGATTATAAAGAAGACAACTGGAACACATTGGATAGGATAGCCAACTCAGAGTGAATCAACGGGCATTCAGATAAAATCCCAAATAACATTATTTACCGTATTACCATATGAAAAGCATGAATTCAATTTTAGAAAGAAATATTGTTTGTGGAGGCACCGAATAACCGTTTATACAATTAAGGAACTGTACTTCGAATTATTCACAAACAATGCATTAAATGTACACAAAAAAATTGCTGAATATCATATCCAAAACAAACAGAACCATTAATACCTTAACACTAACTATGGATGACTACAAGGTAGAAGAATGTAAATAGAATAAATTTTTATTATTTATATTAGTGATAACCGAGGAATTATACTAATATAAACATGTTAACATAAAAACATGTTATTAATACTAAGCTGAATATACAAAATGATATAGAAACAACAATAGTCATAAAAATATATCAATGAAACAGTTTTTTTTTAAAGGAATCGTACAGTTACAGTTAGCTTTGACACAGATCATTAGAAAATAATCTATTAAAACTTTTACTTTGAATGTAAAAATCAAAGGGAGTTATGGGAAATTTTATAAAAGATTACATCACAGCAACTGACATTAGGCAATACTAATTTCCCTTATTGTGTATATGACTTTTAATATTTTCTTAATTTATTGGTCTAAGTAATAAGAAAACTGTAAAAATATATACAAATTGATATTGTCCAAGAGGTTTTGTACAATTTTTGGTCACTTGTTATATTAAACTATACGCAACAGCAGTATTTTGTGATTTATTTGTATACTAGGTATCATTTTTTGAGTACTTTCCAAGTGCATCGAAGGATTGTGTTGAAGTCCATTATTCTTGAGTTTTATTTGGGAGATGAAACTACCAAGCCTGTGCGATGTCAGTTACTCCTCTAAGACTTCTAGTCCAGCTAACCACTTGAGACTATGACGTAGAATCAACCTGACAATGACGAAGACAGACGTCCTAACACTCCCATGGAGACTGATTACTTATGGTATGCCACAGTTTGTTTGTTGGTACATGAGTCACGGACGGTCGGTTACGTACCTCATATAGCGGGTAACAGTATGTTTAGCTGTAGATAACATTTTAATTTAAATGATTAAAATTCAATTAAAATGGAAAATTAAGATTTTATTATCATGAAAAATAAAGCTTTGAATGATCACAAAATGTGGTTTGCTTTCTTTTGTACCAATTTATTATTTTATTTAAGCCATTTTTACTTAAAAATCAAAAACATATAACTTTTGTTTTTGTATGCCTCAGTAAACTAGGACTCAAAAATTTATGATTTTTCTAAGTAAGACACAGTATGAAAACTGTTGAGAAATGCTTCTTACTATATAGTATAGTAAGAATAGGCAACGAGAGTTTGATTTTTTATCCTGGAAAATTGACCGAACCCCGATTAGAGAACACACCTATTCTATCAAACAGTCGATATATTATTGAATCTGTTATATACATATATATAAGTTATATATTATATATATAAGTTATAAATAAGCTAGGCATATATATATATATATATATATATATATATATATATATATATATATAACACATTTCGTTAGATGCCTAGATTATTTATAACCTTGTATATCTCCTACATACCTTCTCTAACTGCCTCGTATAAGCCAATAATAGAGCGTATTTAGGAGACACACAAGGTTAGAAATAAGTAAAGCATTTAACGAAATGTGTTTAAAAGATGGTCTGCTCCCAAAGTATACTAATATATATATATTATATGAATGATCAAACCACAATGAGAAAATGGAAAAACAAGACTAAGATCTTTCAACCGTAACAAGCGGTCTTCGTCAGATTCAAAAACCCATTCAGTTGGGTTTTTGACTCTGACGAAGACCGCTTGTTACGGTTGAAAGATCTTAGTCTTGTTTTCCCATTTTCTTATTGTGGTTTGATCATTGATTGTTATTTCACGTGTTTATGTGAAATCTTTTTGTATTATATGACTTCAGGAGACCCTTATAGAGCACTTGTGAAAGGTTCAAAAGACAAAATTATGCAGAGAAACCCTAGTTAACAACACAAAAATAATAGACAGAGAAAACGACCAAAAAAGGAGGAAAACACTAGAAGTATTTTATATTCTAGAGAAATTTCCAAGTTTAATGAACAGAAAGACAATTTTAGTAACCAGCTGCGGTTGTTTGGAAATCTTATACACGCCAAAAAGAAAGTAAGAGAACAAATTGAAGGGAAAAGTAGTACACAACCGCATCAAGACACGCCTGATGAAGAAACATATAGAGCCATTTCTTGAGCAATAATACAACCTGACTTTAACAATGTCATGCCCCATACATTGTAACCTCTATAGCTGCTACCATGTGTAGTAATTACTTCAATTGTTTTAGTCTTAATTAATGTTAGCTTAATTAGTTTTATTTATGTTACTTTAATTTGTTTAATAGTTAATTGTGTTAATTAAATGTTTAATTCCTGAAGATGGTGAATTGTGAGCACCAAAACAAGTCAAACAATCTAATAAATAATCAGAAATATGGTGAATTAATTTATGAGTTGCGCAACCTTTAACCACACCTTCACACCTTTAAGCCAACGTTAAGTCTAAACTTAAAAATATAGGGCTGTTTCAAATGGTTAGAGATTTTATTTATTTATTTATATTATTTTACTTTTTACTATTTGGTATTAATATATTCTTTATTATTATTTACTTTTATTTTAAATTATTATTTATACAACATTACTTTATTCTAATCATCCTCATTATTATTATTTAAGTATTTATTTATTTATATCTGTTCTTACTATAGTGAAACCCGGCTGGGAGAATCTCTTTTGTTGGGTCAAGTGTGTCTCGTTACAGAGGAGTATGTCTAAAGTTTGTAGAGTGCGTATGAGCTCTAGGCAACTGCTTGCTTTCACCTACTTTGTTATCTAATGTCTCACCTGGCTGTCAATTATTATGTTGAGTTTCTTCATGTCTAGGACCTGTTTGTTGACCATTTTCTCAAGAGAATGTAGCTTTTGTCCCTTGGATGTAGGACTTGCCTTCTATAACATGATTGTTGTAAAGAAGTGACTTTTGTTGTTTTTTCATAATGTAGGCCTATGACTGGCAGCCTCTATGGTTAGCCGGATGTTCTTGTTCACAGTTGGAACAGTTTGATGGTGTTCTCTATCCTTTTTACAGTCGCTGTAATGGTGGCTCTCTCCACATTTATGCCATCTGGGCCTGAGATTGCAGTACTGCTGAACATGTCCTTAAGTTTGAGATCATAGCATTGAGGTAGTCCAATTTTCCTTCTTGATTTGTCAATATTCACTTTAAAGTCAAAATGGTTAGTTATGTCTATGAGGCTCTCCTGTGTTTTTGAAAATTCAAATATTGGTAATTTTTTAGGTATATTTGTTTTATCATCAAAGCCATTGTATGCTGTTAGTAAAGATACATTGACTATTTCTAATCATTATTTATGAGTTCGTCCTTTAATTTTTCTGGATCTAGTGTGGTTGGGAGATATTTCATGACATATCTTTTTGTATTATTCTCCCAATAAGGTCTGTAAGTGTGATATTCAATATTTGATGTGTACAATGCTTTTTGAATTTCTCGAGAGTCTTCTTCATTTGTAGTTTGTAGTCTAATTTGTTTTCCACTAGTTCCCCTGTAAATAGACTGGTTAATTTGTTATTAAGTTTTTTAAGTTTTAAGTACTTTGTTATTGATAGTATGGGGAATGGTGGTGGAGTTTTCTTTTTCAAGAAGTTGGTTTTATCTGTAATTTCGTTAGAAGTTTCTGATCCTTGATAAGATTTCTTCTTAGAAGGTTCAGAAACATCTGTGTCATCTGCAAGAGAGTCAAATGTATTGTTTAGACGAATTGAAGTATCTACAGTTAGTAATGATTGTATGTACCTTTTTGATTTTCTAACAGTGATAACTTCGTTTTTGTCATTATTGGAATCAGTCGGGAAGCCTTCAGGAAATTTTCGATTCAATTCATTTAGCACTTTTGAGGCATTTTCCTGAAGTAATATCAACTGTTCTTGGACTTGAACAAACTCTTCGGTTGATAGTATATTAATTGAAGTGGTAATAACTAGGACAGACAAGTAATGAATTAATCAGTTTAGAGGCTGTTTATATCAAGTTAAAAATATCAAACACTTACATACAGCCATTTTGAAGAAATTTAGAAAGAATAAATAGAATTAGATTTGGTATTTAAAGTCAATAGGTTGTTTAACTGCAGGTTATAAACAAACACGAGAGATTTACTAAAAGTCTAGAAGTCCTCTTTCTCTTAGTGGCTACCGCCAGCAACACTTGCACTTGTATTTGTCAGTTGGACCTACATTTAGGACACACAAAAAATTATTAATAATACCTACGTTCAATAATAGAAGAGCACAATTTTACACAACTTCAATTGATTTGTGGGGACAACACTGTGACTGAGGTAACACGGATAAACAGATGATGCAGGTTGAAAAATGTTGTAATTGTTTGGTAACCTAGGTTTTATTGTTGTGGTTTTCTTACAAGTGCTATTAAACAAAACTTTTATAAAATTATACTTTGTGTTATTCGATTAACCACGCTCTGCTACCAAATTGGTGACCCCGACGTGATCGAAGTTCGCGCAACTGCTACCAAATTGGTGACCCCGACGTGATCGACGTTCGCGCAACTGCTACCAAAGATTCAACACTTGCACAGGTGGTTTTTGACATGAAACAAAACCGAATGAAAAATGTTAGCCAATAAATTAGCTAAACTATCAGATGTTTTCAATCTGCAAGTTAAAAATACAAACCAATCAGATGAACTGAGTTCACCATTTCTGACACCATAAGATTGGTTGACTGTGCTAGCATCACCAAACGTCCAGCTTCTCATGGCTGCTAAGCTGATTGATCGGTCCAACTTACCGACGTAACTAATTGACTCATATCCATTACCGGTTTGTAAGAACTATCAAAATTCCTACAACTTGGTAGAATATTGATTTCAAAAATTTGAGGATTTAGACCCGGGTTTAATCTTTTATGTAGAGGGCTTCAAGTATTTTTAATTTGTTAACATCACTGTTCTTCTGTAATATTCTTGTACCATTTTCTAAGATTTTACGTAACATTATGTAACTTTAACATGTAAATTATGACTTATTCTAACTTTTGACTGAATATGAAAGCTTTGGAGGTAACAATAATCATTATGTTGTAAACCAGTTTGATATTTTTTTACTTATAGTAAAGTTGAATGTACGCCACTCCAGATTATTTGTTTAGGATACTATTATACCACTCTTGTCTACCATTTCTGTATTGGAAACTATCTGTGCTATATTTCAAATGAGCCAAGTTTTATCAGAATTGACTTACCAAATAAAAACTAATATAAAAGGTTGTATTTTAATTTATAGGTGTATGCATGAAATCAGTAGAGAAAAAATGTTAAAAATTATTATCATTGAACTTAAGTTGCTTCCGCCTTTTTCTAAAGTCTTTTTCGAAATATGTTAATATATTTTTATATTATGATAATATAATACGTCTAGATTATTTTTATATATTCTACAGTTTATAACTTTTACATATTTAGACCTAACCTTAAAAGCTATTTACTTAGAGCTCACCAATACGTAATTGACGATGCCTATTTCGTTTATCAGTAGCTGAAACATATAAAGCAGGGCCATAACTCTCAGGCTTTTTGATTTCCCACCGGTAACGGTAGTCTTATAATCCTTTAAAAACTTCTTATTTACCAAGCAAATGTTTCTTACCTTATTTCTTTTTTTTTAATTTAATCAACTCAGGTTAAATGTAATATTTATCTTTTATATTTTACTTTTTCTGTTTAATATCAGCATGAATGAAAGTATGAGCCCTGATTATGTAAATAAGAGTTCATTTATCACTATTCCAGAACAGGTTTTTATTCTTCAGGATCTGAATGGCAATTTCTATGTTGACCACACCTCATATAAGTTAAATGAAAACTAAAAGTCTTATGATGGGACAGGTTTTTACCAAATCTCAAGGAACCAAACTTCATTTACTTAAAATACTCCAAAAAAAAAGTGTAATGTCGTTTCAAAGCTTGTTGCTTTCGTTTAATGCTGAAAAACCTTAAATATTATATTTAGTTTGTATAACCGTGGTAGTTTTTGAAAACTTTACTCACACACACACACACACACACACACACACACACACACACAGAAACGTGTGCTCCTATCAAAAATGTTTATACAATTAGAAAATCAAAGCAAAGTTATATACCACCAAACAATGACGTTAACAATCAAAGAAGAAAACACGATAAATTTGAAATGTATTTATTAAAATCTAAAATTGAAAAATTTATACAAATTTTATTAATTTCATGCAAGATTTGTAGCACATACGCCTGAGTACATGCTGAAGCATACGATTTCTAAAAAAGCAATCGTAAATTATAATAATTATAAAATATGAAACTAATAAGAGTAATTCATTTCTGAATAGACTATAACAAGTTTTTTTTGGAAAAGATGGCATGAATAAATTATGTTTTTTTTAAACTTGATGTTACCAACGTTTAAAAATAGAATATTTGTACTAGAATGAGAAATTTAAGGCGATGAACATAGTGGTGAGATGTGTGTAGTAAATGGTCTCAATGCAAACATGACCTCAAGGCAAACAAATTGGCAAAGGTTATATTGACTGACCAATTTCGTGTTTCACCGTGTAGAATAATGATTTGAGGATGTAATAAATTGAACTTGGATGCGGGTTGGCGCTACATTTCTGGCCTGCATATGAATAAGTTAGCTGCTATATCCTTCTTCCTGACACTCTACCATTCATGTAAAAGATCAGAGAATTGGTAAAAACCTCAACACCTGGTCTCCTTTTCTCTACCTCATATAATAATAAAAAGGATAATATATATTTTTTTTATAAAAATTGATAGACAATTTTACTGTAGCATGCACAAAATAAATTGAGATGTACTTTTAAATAACGCATCCAGTTGAATTTACATCCATCAACTTGACTTCTATAACAATAATATTACAATATAATTAAAACAGGAAAACAAACTACTGCTACATAAAATGTGATTATACCAATTTCGACTTAGTTATGGTGAGCATAAAAACTTCTCTGTTTCAGGAGCGTATTGTCCGAAAATACTTTAAAAAATTTAAAACTATTCTATCCGTACACAGAAAAAAACAATTTATTTATTTATTTTTATTTAATATCCCATTAGTTTACCAATTAGTACGACGCTGTCAAGTATGATGCTAGGTCTCCGTTAAAAGTCTTATCCTAATCAACACAAGGAAGGTAAAATTTAAAGCCACTAATATATAATAAATCTAGTAATACATTTTCTATGGAAAAAAAGAGTGTTAAGAATGTAAGAAAGAGTACAACGAGACTGCAAATAAATTAAAACAATATGTTTGTTTTTCTCTAAAATGTACTTTATTATTATGTAATATTTCTTCATTTTACGAAAAGTTAGTGAAAACACTGTTCACATACAAGCTGTATAATGACAACCTGAATAGAACAGGTAGTGTTCTTCTCATATTAACATCCGGAGTAGTCTACTCTAGATTTTACAAGAATTAAACTTATTATCAACTTAACTGACAACTAATTTCATTACTTGATTTGTTTTAATGAGTCTATTATACAATCAACTTCACATTTCATTTATTTTAATGTCTATATCCAGGTTTTGACTTATAACGAAAATATAAATATAGATATGGCTCAACCTGATAAGTTACGGCAGACGGAACATAACGGTAGTCTTTAAATATAATACAACATTTTCAAGTATTCTAAATTCAAGAAAAATGTATCATGTATTATTCATATCACGATAATACTTAATAAGAAATTTATAGTCTCAAGATTGACTAAAATAAATTAGTAATTTTATTTTACGTAATGATCGATAAAGTACTTGTCTCAAAGTTTAATTTTACTGTAAAAAAAATATGGTTATATACAACAATAATACATTTTTGGAATTTTAGTGTCAGTAGCTTAGTGAAAAAAAAAATCTTTTTTTTGGAAAATCTTAATAAACAAAAAAACGAGTGCCAAATGTTAGGAATATGTGTCAAATGGTGCAATACGTGAACTGTTCAAAAATAATAAATAGAACCTTGATTATAATGATGCTAACACATAATATACATATATTTGAAATGTATAAATATATATCTGTGCTCCCAGGGAATAAGTCAGAGTGAGCCTAAAATTATTTCGAATTCGTTTGAACTGTTTTTTTTTTTTGAAAGAAATAACTCATTTTAACGTCAGTAGATTCAAATTGTATTCTACGTGTAATTTTAAAAATAATAAGCCACGATTTTGTTAGCACCCTATAAGTTTTTGATCAAAAATTGATTTTTGTAAAATGCATAAGAATGGAGTTAATGGACACTGCTGTAAAACATAAGATACAATGATTTTGGTTAAACCGTTGTCCTTTTCTTCTTTTTCTTTACAAAGAATAACTTTTTGCAATATAGGCAAACTCTGCCATTTGCTGATGTATCCTTTGCTATTTTAATTATTAAAGTTTTATCTTCAACAGTGACGCTTGATATTTGGACCTCAAATAGGTACAAGTGTTAAAAGCGTTATCTTTTGATTTTTTAAATAATAAATTACTTTAATAAAAAACGTGTACATAGAATCATATTTTTTTTCTGGTATTAGAGAACAGTTTATGGATTTTCGAATTATTTAAATGATTACCTAATATTATTTTTTTTTTTGTAAATTTCTGCTACCAATAATGACTTTCATATCTCGGAAAACTTGTAATTTTTAATATCTTTTCGGAGTATTGTATGATAAAGACTCCGAATTAGAATAATGAAAGAGAAATAATTACATTTAAAATAAACTCTTCAGTTCCATCTCCTGTAATTTGTTAAATTGTGTTGTAACAATGAATATATTTTCGTTATAACTGACGAAAATTGACACAGTCACATTCAAATAAATCAAATGGATTGTCAAGAATATTGATAATATGTTTACTTGTAGTAAACTTAAATATAGAAAACTCCAGATTTATTTTTCAAAACAGCTAAACAGCCAAAAAAATTGCATTGAAAACTTTTATTATGGTATATACAAAATCACATGTTAACAAACATTACCAAAAGCTTTGATTTACACATAGTGGTAAGAGGACTTCAGAAAGAATATAATATTCAAATTTCCTATTTTTCTTTCAATATTTTTAGAATTTTACAAGTGATTACAAAACTTGTTTCACCTATTCCACGTTTCTGTTTCAATAAAATGATTGGAAAAACAAAATTACAATTAAAATCCATGTTGACTATATCTGTTAGATATATTAATCTAGAAAAATGGATTACTCTGTTATTTAATCAAAAAATTATTCTTACTTAAACCGTTTTATGCTGCCCTATCATAAGTATATTTTTTTAATCCATGCATGTCGTTAGTACCACAGAGGTTAGTTGAAAATACTTTTATACCATTATACCAGGTTTTGAACTTCGTTCATTTTAAGTAGAAATTTTTTAATTAAAATTTTTTTTAATGACGGATATTTTATTCTTGTCATATATCTTTTGTTATTAAATTAGATTGATTATATAATATGGATTTTGAGATTCGTAAAGTGTAGGAGAAACATGTATAAATTCATTTTTTAAAAAAAGGAATGAGGTTTCAGTTTATTTAGAAGTGAGAACACCTTAAATAGAAACTTATATATATAGTACAACCAACCAATGGAATTAAAACTAAAAATTATATAAATTACTTTAACTTACTTTGATTTTTACTAGTTCCCCAATTATTTCTGTAATGAGTATGACATCATCAACTGAAATATGTAATATCTTTATCAATATAGACTAGGTAAATAATACCTTTCCCACAAACTCTACTAGTAGTCTTGTATCAAGGATAAGCACCTTCCTTGATCGTATTGAGCAAATAATTACCTGAGCTGCAATGGCATTAGTGATGCCATCCTCAGTGGCCTTGAGGATAACCATTGGTATAAATTTATAGTAGACTAGATATGTAAGCATAGCCAACAAACACATGTGAAATATTATACCACAATATTTATTTTACGAATTACAAACTGTCACCAAGATGCATTACAATGGCACAAGTCTGCATCATACTGTTTGTAGAGCCAGGGTCATTGTAACATCAACGATGCATTATAGAGATTGTAAACTGAATGACATAGATACAGCATATTAATAGTCGTTGTATGGTACTTCACTACATTATGTCTATTGTTAACTCAACCAACAGAAAAAAAATCTAGATTGAAACCAGAGATTACTGGGCCATCACTAGGACACACTGCATTTGAACTGATGGTCAATTTTTTTCTTTGGTTTATCAACTGAATGGTATTGACAGATTGATGCTTTGAACCAACGTTATAATACACAGGTCGTACATCATTGGCCCATTTATCACAGCAGATGGTAAATCTGGAAATTTCTTACAAAGCAAAAATTAAAAATTTTATATTACTTTGTACATTAAGAAATTCAAGGTTTAACGATTACTGTAATTTAGGACTAATGAACACATTTATTTTGTTTAATCATTCTAGCACCATGCCTATTAATAGTGAGGATTACAAAATATGTTGTTTATTTAGAAGATTATAGCGTTATAATAACCAATTATATACTATAAAGCCATGGCAAATATGAACAACTAATACAAATATTCTATTATAAATTATCTCAGTATACATATTTTTGAACATAATTTAGATCATTTTATTTGATTCCTAAATGTCAATATAATTATTTACCAACTTCTACGTTATCCTACCAACGTAATCCAAACGGATAACGCGTGATGTTTGCAGAAATATTCATTCTATTCGTGAGAAAGTATTGGATATAAATGAAATATAATACTTATTTATCAGCCTTAATAAGTTGATGTCCAATATATATTCAGTTGAAATATTACAAAATGGTAATAAATGTTTCGTAATTTACTACCCAACTTAATAATGTGAAGAACATTTTTTCGGTAGTAGTTTTCAGTCAAGTCAATTGGTACGATTTTAACACGATCTGTAGTGAGTATGGATAAAAAGGGATAACTGACGACTATTGGGATTGCAATGGTTTTGCAGCGAAGCGCGAATGATTTTCTAACGAGAGATGACTATAGAGATATTGTAACGACTTTCCAACGACAGGAGTTACCGAGAGACTAAGTTTGAAATACGAGTACACAAACATGTATCAATTGTTACTACCCAGCCCCTGTTTTAACTGGGTTAGGCGCCATTTTACCTCTTTTCTTTCTGAAGGGACATTTTCAAATAAATTGCAATATGTTAACAAATATCATATATTAATTTAACATTAACAAATAGTTTAAGACTTTTAAAAATAAGAAATAAATTATCACTTAAATAAATTAAATATTTCCTTTCCTTTTGTTTAATTTAAAAATTGACTGTTGTTTTTCTGGTAACATTTTGAAATGCATTAATCCGTTAATTATTGTTAGTTCCCCTTGTATATTTGTAAAGATTTTATTTTAGCTATTATACGTAAGTGAATGAGAGAAAAAACTTTTTGCTTGAAGAAAACTGTTAGAAAAGAGGATAAAAAGAGCCTACGTTATCTCTGAACATCCCTGACTAAAGATGGTTAATCTTTATTAACGATTTTGACAGTTAAATGAAACCAAAGTGAGATTTCATTTTGCTGGTAATAATTGTTATTTGCTCTACAAAAACTCTTGAAATTAAAAATCCTATTCACTGGGTATAGGTCACCACATGAAAAATACAATCATACTAGTGGTGATAAACGATGCTATAACAAGATACTATCGTAACTCACAATGATACTATCGGGAATTTATAAGTTTTGAATTACACTATTGAATCTGTTGAGGAAAATAGCAGCTAGTGGGTAAAGTGCAACCAAGATCATAGACAATGTGGCCGTTAGCCGGCGGAATGGTGGCCATAGCAAAGATTTTCAGTTTTGCTGACGAGAATATGTGCCCTAATTGACCAAAGAAAAGAAAAAAATATCTCTTCGACGAATAACTGGGTAGGAAAAAAATAGAGGTAAATTTTTTTATCGTGGGTGGATAAATAGGAGGCGACTTCAGGCCTGTTGGTAGTTTGAATTAGGAATGCACCAGCTAGAAATAGAAGTGGTGACGGAAGGTCCTTGGGACCTGGAACTTGAGCCCTTATAGCTCAGTAATCCCTTTCGACAGTAAAATAACGCTTTTACTCAGATAAGCCAGTTATATATTTACATGATAAACTGTCGATACCAACTTTATATTAATTATGTTTTCTTTATATATTGTTTTATAATACACATTACTTCATACTACATTTAGCATTATGTATTTCAATGTTTTGCAGAAGACATTAAGTTGATTTACGCTTTACTATGCATTCGTCTGTAACTTCTATTGTTATTCAAGGAAGTGTGAAATAACATTATGTGTATTAGTTTAATTAATGGAAACTTACATGTATTTCATTTGTTAATGAAATTAATGACACCATTACAAAGCAAAATGAACATTTTTTCAATTAATTTTCAGTTGTTATAATGTCATATGCAATAATGTGTTATAATGATACCTACTTACTTAAACTTAAGATAAAATTCAAGACTACCAATGTAGAATCAACCTAGTACTGTGACTCCCTTATAATTAAACCGGGTGCCAAATTATTATTCAGTCACACTTCCCTCCCCCTAGAACAATAGTTAGGGTAAAGTTCTATAACTGTGAGATTTAAAAGCAAACAAACTTTTTCGTTCTTTTACTCGTGATTAGTAAATCAAATAAAAGTCTATATATAAATTTTTTATACCAAAATAAATTTTACTGTTGTTATATAGATAGTATCTATAATAAGTAAAAAAATGATCCCAAGACCTAATTAAATAATTAAAATAACTGAATGTACAAATGCGATCAAAGAATTGAGAAGTTACCAACCAGCTGTTGAGATGAACTGAAGGCTATAGGTTGATTAACGGGAAAAGAACCTCCATAATTTAAACCTACAATTATCTGGGTCCCAAAATGTAGTATATAAAACAAGTATATATACGGTGTATTATGCAATCGGTATTCGGTCAATTTTCTAGGTTCAAACTCTCGATGCCGACATTTCGGTTTTATATAAAACTTTTTGCAAAGGCCTACACGGTGTTTTTCTATTAATTGTGTACCTATTGTTTACTCTGAAAGATATACATATGTATTTCTGATTATATAGTATAAGAAGTACTGTGCTAGATTACACGACCTATGGGTATTTTCTCCAAATTGTTGACAGTTCAGCAAAGAAAAAAGATCTAGTATATAAATCCTGCTAAAGCGGTCCTTATACCATTCTCAAAGAGAAAAAACACAAATATCTATAACACCTTCATTGAAAGTATTATACTAATAATATCAACGATATCGGAATTCTTTTAGAGTGATTTTAATTGGACAAGTTTACATTGGACTGTTCTGCTCAACAATTCTTTTTGTATAACATGGGGTTTTGACCACGATTCTACACTTTGGCTTAAAAAAATTACTATTACTACTGTATAAACCAATATAAGATATTTACAGATTGAGTTCTATCATAACATAAACGAATAGGGTGTCCATGTTAGATTAAATTAACTTCACAGAGAAGCGTGTCAAAGGACAACGGGAGAAACGATAACACCTATCCTACCTTAAGCATAACAACATTATTAAACGTCGGCTTTAAATATTTTTTTAAGAAAGAGAAGGGATTATAAGGTTAGAGGTGGATGACTATGTGTCAATAACAACAGAAGAAATATGAATATGACGAATAAGAGACTTATTGTGTGAGGAAATAGACTGTACAATTTACAATTATTGCAATGATAATTGTAAATTAAGCTTCAATGGTGTATTTTTAAAAGTGTGCCGTAGGCATATACATAGTAGCACAAAAGATAAATTATTTAACTACATAAAGGTATTTAAGTTAGGTGACACGAGTTGCTCTTATAGAGCGGATCAATGAGAAAACATGGCTTGTTAACGATGTGCTCTCCCTCTCAAGTGCACTGCAGTTGTGAACAATGCACCTGATCATCCTGCAGCCACTCAGCCTAGTTTTGTTTCAGTTTACATAAAGCCCTTGTTTTTTTTTTTCTAACCAGCGCAACGTTATGGCCCTTGGATCAACAAGTCATTTGTAATTCTTAAAAATTAAAATTGCAACTCTTAGGAATCGGTCTAAAAGTGCTTTAGAGTGATTAATGTTGCATATGGTGATTCTCAGTGTGGCCTTTAAACAATCTGTTCTGAATAACTCTGGATCTTAAAAAATAAACTTAAAATAATTTCAAGATTGTTAATGATTTAGGGTGGGGTGGGGGGTTATTAGGCAAACTATCAGTGACAATAGCGGTTTTTATAATTCAATAAAGCTCTACTTATGGGCAAAAAAGATGCAAATGGGCTACATAAGTTAAAACTTCATGCGTTTTGGCTTAAAATGGCATCCCAACCAAGGCAGTGAGTCGATTGAATAAATTTCTGGATCCTTATAAAGTTTTAATGTTCGGTTTGCACCACTCTATATTCCTGCAATAGTCTTTAGAGAAAGTCTATTCAACTTAAATCCTCACATATTTTTATTTATTTTTCATATATATTTCTCTATTATAATGTAAAAATTATAAAAAAAAGATTAATTCTTAATTAGCTACATTTATTTCTTATTTATGCATAAAAGCACATTCGATGTAGGTATTTAGAAATATTTTAGTTTTGAGAAAGAACCGATTATTTGTATTCTCTTGCCATGTTCTATCTATTATTCATTTAAGTACACTCCATTCCGTCCGATGCTATCAATAAAGGAATTTGTAAACGAAACTTTTGTTTGCATACAGGGCATAAATGGATATTAAACTTTTGATGATATAATTGACTTGATAAATCGAAATTTTTAACGCATATTCAATTAAAAACCATCAACATCAAAGTGTACATAATCATTAAAATTGTTTTTAACATTCTTATTATTCAACTCGTAAAGAAACACTCAACTTTTACGAAGAAAAATAAATTTATTAAATTCACTTTTCACAATTTGTTACTTTACTATAAGTATAGTGGTCCTCAAAAAATTCGATCTCGAGATTTTGACGGACTTACATGTTTTGAGGTCCCGGAAGTCGGTTTATGAATTTTTTTCGATGATGTCTATGTGTGTGGGGTGGATGGGTGAGTATGTATCAAGCGTTTGTGGTCACGCAACGGTCCAGAATCATTAATGGATCAAAACTTTATAGTTTACAAAAAGAATGGGTCTCATAGTGTAGATGAGTCTTATTGTTTGGGGGCAATTATTGATTATGGGAAAGTCGCTTTTTTTCCAAAAACAGTAATATTAAATATTACTCACTCAGAGTGAATTGGCTTTTGACAAATGGAAAGAAAAGTGATTTTTATTAAATACTAGGTAGCCATAAAATTCCCAGTATAATAATTGTATAAAACACTAAAAATGTAAAACATAATTCAAAATTGAAAACGTTCTTTGGAAAATACTAAATGTAATTATCCTACATATTAAATTAAAAATATCTTAAAACAATATTTTTTGTTAGATGTTTCTAACATTTTTCAGACAAAATATATTCTCAAGTTTTTGAATTGGGAAAATTTGTCTTAAATATTCAGTGTATAAGGAGGTCAGGTAAACTACGTAAGAGATCCACTGGCTATTGGAACAGAAGCTATGTTCTCTTGTTGGAGATTATTGACCCGAGAATGCTGCATACTCCTGTTTTATCTGTGGGGTTACAGTGTTCTTAACACTGCTAATTTTTCTTGTGTTGATATTGGCAAGACTTCATTTTTTCGAATGACGTGTTCTAAATATTTAACAGATGAAACTTTTAAAACACATTTGACCAGTTTTATTTTGAAACCTTCTGAGTCAATAGCTTGAAAAACTTTTTCAATATGCGTTATACGCTCATCCCCTGTGTGTAAGAAAAAATTTTAAAATGTCATCAACATAACACAGAATACATCTTAGTTATTTCTGCGAAAAATATTTGATAATATTTTCTGAAATATGACAGGAGCATTTTTGAGGTCAAATGACAGTACTTTAAACATAAATTTACCATATTTTGTAATGAAAGCAGTTTTTTATGAAAGTTTCAATAAGATGCACCAAAAAGCTGAGTTTCTGTCAATAACAGTGAAGTATTTACAATTTACGATTTTATCAATAATATCATGGATGGTTGAAAACTGGTAACATTTGGGAATAATTAATTATTAACTTTTCGAAAATCAATACACAATCTACTTTTTAACTTCGACCTTTTTAAATTCCAGAGTGACGGGTGAAGCATACGGTAAATCTGACTCCTCAATCAAATCTGCTTTTAATAGTTTACTAATTTGATTTTTTATTTCCTCTTCATTTGGCATTGAGCATTTATACAGGCAAGCTGTAACGAATTCCTCATGAATAAGTTTGATTTCTGCCTGTTTTGAACTTACTCTGCCGATGTGAAATTTATCTCTAGCAAATATATGTTTATACTTCTCGATGAGTTCTCACAATGATTTTCATTCATTTTCATCGAAAATATGTTGCAGGTCTGCGGTGTATGCTGCTATGGCTAAACCCTCATGACAGCTATGGTTGACTTAGCTATGATTGACATTAGCTCATGATATGGCTAAAGTTGACTTCTATGATATCTGTAGTTGATCTGTCAAATTGTTGAAACAAGTTTAACTTTTCATCCTGAATTAATTAAAATCGTTGGATTGCATCCGTTCCCAATTTGTAGTCATCATTAAAATTGTTATTGTTTACAACAATAACGTTTACAAATTTTATATCTTCAATAGTCAGTGTAACATTAACCCCGGCTTGTGTAAAATCGGTTCCATTAATAGTTATTAACAAGCTTTTTTTTTTTGTTAACTCGCAAAAATAATGTCTTACGGAAATTACCAGTATCGTTTTTCTTGTAGGTTTCCCCTTCCTTTTTCAAGGGAACAGTTTTATTTTTAGGTAGTCTATTCCTCTTCAATATATTTATGATCTTCCAACTTACATAATTCGGTAAATAATTTATCAACAGTAGTTATATGTTGGCGATCCAACTGCTTCTGAGCTTCATAAAGTAAACTAACCACAATAAGATTGATGCGTAAAATTTCAGTCATACCCAGTTCAGCTTCTAATTACAATCTCTTCTTAGTTGGAGAAAAATCAATTAGTGAACCTCCAACTGTACTTGTTACTGCAAGCTTTCTGAACAATTGTCCAGTTCTTATCAACAAAAACGAGCAGAAATGATTCTTTCCATGATTGACATGAAACAGTTAAACCCAAGTTTTTTAGATTACATTCATACCAGTCTTTTGAAGCTCCATCCACAAAAAAACTTAATGCTCTTCATTTCATCAGAGGCAATATAAAAACGTTCATATTCATTTTCAAATCTCTCAAACTACCTTTCTGAATCAAACTGTTTCTTATCATATTGAAATTAATTTCTTTTTTTAAATTCCTGTAACTTTATTTTATTATTATGTAATTTCAACTGACTTTCTAAATGTTTTATATGATCCTATGTTTCTGTTTTATATGATTTATAAAGCTGAATTCTTAAATTGTGCCGAATGCGAATACTCACCTTCGGTATATTTAGACAACACCTCCTCTAAAGGCATATCTTTAACGCACAGATTTTCTTCTTCATCAAGATATTCTCGTTTCACAGCTTTATCGATCCCAATACCTACTTTCCTATATCCTAAAATTGGCTTGATATCTGAAATTAAATTTTTTATTGCAGTCTTACTTGCTGAAATCTCTTAAAATTTTAAGTCTTTAGAACCTTGAAGTAACAGAAAGCATGTCTCCTTATTTAAAGATGAAGCCTGTATGTCAAATATCTTCTCAGATTTCTTCACAATGTAAAGATGGTCCATTTTCATAATTCGTTGAGTGTAATTTAATTTGTAAGATTGAAAACAAACGTGATTATATCTTATAAATAAAAATTAAATTACACGTTACACTCCGAATTAAGAACAATTAATATAAGATAATAATAATCACAAAAAAATTAAATGCTAAGTCCATAAAAAAGTAAACAAACCGGTTACACTAATAATAGCTGACAGCCAGTGATGCCAGCTGATATATACATATTGTTATAATTCATAAAATTTCTAATAATGTTAACAGATATTAAGAACAAACTAAGGTTCTAAATTTATCGTGCCTCAGAAAAGGTTATTTATGAATAACTTTACGACTTGCCATAAAGATCTTTTATTTTAAAAGCAACCCCTTTTTATTGTCATGTAACCGTCAATGAAGTTTTAAGAGAAAGTTTAGATCATATTTAAATTTGGAACACAGGTGGTTGTTACGGTGAAAGAGTACGGTTTTACGGTTGTTACGATGCGGTTGTTACGATAAAATATCATAAAATAAAACTCCACCAGAAAAATACTGTGACAAAATATATATGAAGCAAAAAAAAATTATGGAAAAAAAATGTTATAGGAATTTATGATATCAGAAATTTTGGTCAAAATGTTGACCATATTGTAGCTTGTTGAGCAGAGACAGCATGCAAAGAATGTTTCAAAAGTTTTTTAAAGAGACGGTTTTAGACAACATTTTTGGTAAATAATAAAACAAAATAAATTGTTTGAGTATTCAAAGAAAGAAATAAGACGCGTTTAAAATTAGTAACCGGAGCAGAAAAATATACTCCCATACCAGCAATTGAATTAATTATCAACAGTAATCAGATATTTACAGATTAGAAGGGAATGTCCAGCTCAATCTACTTATAAATGATTGTAGAGAATCGACGTAGATTTAGCAAGTAATTTGTAAAACACACTGTCCAAATCGGCATCATTGATGGCTGAGATAAAAGCCAGAGGCCTGGAAATCAGTGCCATCTTGATGATGAGTAAGCATACGTTTGTGATGATGAGGCAGTATCCCAAGTAAGATTCAATACTATTCCTGAGGTTTATTTTAGGGTCTTTTGCACCCAACACCCATAAAATATTAGCCACAATCCTTGATGCTGAAGTAAACATTGTGTACATAGCTTTACGATATGGTTATGTATACTTGAGATATTTGAAAACTAACAGTAATGCTGCAAATAAATTATGGTTTACATTGGAAGAGTAAAGATTGTGCATAACAAATAATGTGAATATTTCTAGCAATAATGAGAACAAAACGACTTTATTCGTTCGTATTCGAAAATGTTTATCTCTTAGTTTTCATACACATTAGAAGGGGATTAAATTATTAATGCTAATTAGCTTTGAGTTTAATTCTCATTTTATTTTATAAAATGTATAATGAATACATAATTAATCTGTTTACATGTATAAATTATTATCATCGTTATCCTTATACTGAAAATTAAATTAGTGACTTATGTATTAGTGACACTTATGTATTAGTGTATTATTATTAATGACGCTTTGTATGAATACGAGTGTGTGTACACAACGTGCGTCATCATAACGGAGAGTAGGAACAGAGATCAATACGAACCCTTCATCATAGAGGACATTATAAGACAGGTCATACAAAGTATCTAGATGTGCACTAAGGAAGAACTTTTTTAACTATAATGTGGGACCACTAGGACTTTGAATTGAATTTTGATCGGTTTTCCCCATAAATGCTATTCACATTAACACATTCATAATATACCGTCAAAAAATTGGAAGTTTTATGATTTTTAACTAAAACATAGTTTTCATAAAAGAAAAGTGAATTAGAATTAACTACCTATGGTCCAATGACTATTTTAGATATCGATAATACAAATTGATGTTTTCTCTAACATAGGTATACTTTCATTTTGTAACGGCAAGTTTTACGAGTTGTTTTGATAAATTTCTTATAGATATTGCTAAATATGAATCAAAACCACAACCATGGAGTATTACTTATAATAAAAGAAATAAAGTTAGTAATAAAATATAAAATGAACACGTTATTTATTTCCTTAGCACTCTGTAGATACATAGGAAGTACATTAGCAGTAGGTGTGCTTTCAATGTCTTCAAGAGAAACGGCTCTATTTGAGAGTTTACGTAAAATTCTTGAATTGATTAATAAGAGTATCGGAAGGTTTTCAGGCCTTTTAGTCCAATATTGAGTCATTCTATTATAAGAAGAAAAATGGTTTCTTGTACGAAAGATATTTACGAATACATTTCAACTCAACTATGAATCATCTAGGTTAGGTCGATTATCTATGCAGCTATCAAACATAACTCATATCTTGAATAATCTTTTAAAGCATTTGTATGAGATTTTTGATGTTATACATATTTATAAACGATATTGAAAATGTTTGTAAATAACAAATAAGGAACAATTTTTGCTCTAAGAAGAACAGTGAATGTAAAAGCTTGTATGTATAGCCATAACGGTCATCACGCGATTATAAATACTAAGTTTTGCTATAAAAAAGTATACTCCAAAATATTAGTAACTATGGTAAATAATAAAAAAGGTAAACATAAGATTTGCTCAAGAAAGCAAAAAACCAGGATTTTATTTTGAAAAAAAAACTACTTGTAGTATATAACTTATTTTAAACTCCATTCTGTTGTCAAATTAAATAAAAGCTTACAAATTGAAAAAGTTTGAAAAAAGTAATTCAGATAATTGTTTTTTTCTGTATTACTTATATAATTAACTTCCTGTGTAAATATCTTTTAATAAATAAGATAAAACAAGATCACTTGGTTTTAAAAGATTAGACATTTGTTTTCCTATTAACAAATCTATATAACGTTTAAAAAGCTCTTTATAATGTAATTTGCAAGAAAACTGTCACCAGGTTTTATAGTACTACAATTGTTGGCTCAAAAAAGTTCTTTAATAATACTAAATGTCCCTTCTATTTGGAGGAGGCAACAGATCAAAGAACAATCGAGAAAATCTTCTATTGTCATTTCCAGAGAACATTTGTTTCCTGTCCGACGTTATATCATTTATTTCCCACTTCTTTTATAGCTTTCGTATGAGATAGTGAAGTCCTCAATACCTCTCTCTGTTCTCTTGATAGTTATTTGCTGTGACGATTTAAACCTTTTTTCCTGTTTCTTTTATCGTAGTTTCATTAATTTGAGTTATACTTATTAAAACTATACAGTAATAGGGGAGCTGTTACTTTGTACGATTTATTGATGAAGATAATATTTATTCAACAACACATTTCATTTCCAACTTCAAAATTTATAGTAGTTAAGCCATTTTACTTTTTGGTATGCGGAAATTGTGATGATTTTTTTTTCAATTCCATTGAATTTTAAATTACTTAGTCCCATTCGAGTAAGAATTTTTAACCGGTATTCCCGCGTTCAAGGGCTTTAAATCTTCTTTTATGGACTATATGAACTAGATTATCTATTTCCGACATCATAAATGATGAGTTCACTTGATTTGAAGGTTGAACTTTCGGTAATTCAGACAATCACACTCCTGTATACTGCGCGTGGAAGTATACCTTATTTTATACCTCCAAAATACCATTTCAGATAATACATTTAGATAATATAATTGTCATTAAGCTCAATTATAATTGTACAAGAATAATAAATTACCCACTATATATATTTCTCAAAAAATAATTGCTTGTTTATTTACACTACTAACTCTCCGCAGTTTTCATTACCTACTAAGCACTTTTTAATAGAGTTCTTTCAGCATGTATCATCTCTACCTTCCTATTTAAAAAAAGCTTATGCTCATATTATTGTTAAGTTCAAATTTTATATAATCTAAACCTATGAAAAAGAAAAGCACAACTTCATACATTAAATACAATTTTGTATTTAAAACATGAAAAAATTAATTAGTTTGATTGAATTTTAATGATAAATGACAATCATTAGGGACTAATAAAATAAAATTAATAAAGTAATGCAATGTTAAAGTAATAATGAAATAATAAAACATGAAAAGCAGACAGGTAATGATTTAGGAAATGAAAATCTATATAAATAAAATAATGATTTTGTCTGTACATTGCTTAGAACTGACTCTTCAAGTTATCTTTACGTTTCATACATTGGAGAAAGCGAATCCTCCCTTAGAATAATTTCTGTCGGTTTGTCGGTTTGACGGTATGTCGGTTTGTCGGTTTGTCTGTTTGTCCGCAAAACTTTGTCACAAGTAAACTCAGCTACCATAAGACATATACGAGTAAAGCTGAAACTTTTACAGTAGATTTGTGTAGGTCTAACTTAAAATTTAGGCTCTGAATTGATAGAAAATTCAACGTAGAAGTGAAGTTATGGACGTTTAAAGCAAAAACGTTTGTCACAAGTAAACTCAGCCACCATAAGACATGGCGAGCTGAAACTTTGACACTGGATTTGTGTATACCTAACTTAAAATACCGGCTCTAAATAGATTCATAATTCAGTACAGAAGCGAAGTTATAGGGCTTTAAGCGTATTTTCTTAACTTCACAGACAAGTTTGTATTGAAAATACACAGGTCTGGCAAGTAGGTATTGTTAGTTGGTTTTAATTTCATTGGAGCATATGAATATATTGCGTATTTGACATCTTTGAAAAGGTGTTTCCCAGAGTTGAGGATGTACTATCTATCACGAATAAATAGTTTTGTAAACGAACAATTCTCAACCCTTAATATGAACAGGCTGGAAAAATCAACAAACAAGTTCTTACGCTATATCATACCGAGGAAAGAACTTACAAGTCAGTAAAGAGATTGGATTAGTGATGAAGAAGCAGTTCATTATCTAATTGAATTTCAAGACTCTGAATTTATTTCTCCTGGACTGCCTGCTCATGAGTAAAAACATAAAGTAGGAGCACCAATCATGCTGCAATTTAGTAGCAGTAACAAATTTCATGTTACAAAACATGAGTGCCCTAAAACTGTGCAATAGGACACGATTCTGAGTTCGTGCTCTACACAGATATGCCATAGAGGCGGACATAATGACTGGATGTGGTATTGGGGAGTCTGTGTGTATATCACGCATACCATTGATTCCGAGCCACTGTCTGTTTCCGTTGAAATTATTGCAAAGTCCCGTCAGAGTCTATTTCGCAATGACGTTAACCAAGTCGCAAAGGGAGACTTTATCTAACGCAGAAATTCAAGTTTTTCTCACTGGGTCAACAGTAGTTTACTTGCTCAAGAGTCAGAGGTTTCAACTGTTTGTTCTTCCATGAACCTGAAGGACAGACAGCTAATGTAGTGTATAGAGAGGCATTTGTTTAACACTGTACTAATAATGGTATTTTCTACTGTTCTATAATTTCTAATGAGATTTTGGAATACCAAAAATGACGGAACTTTTGATTCCGTCAAAAACGGGTACGTTTGCTATGTATTATATATAACAGTAAACTTATTTTTAATTTAATGTTTGCTTAATAAAAATACTGGTAATAATGTAAGGTATGGGACCAGGGTAGCCCAGTGGCTTGCGTGATCGCCGATGACAGTAGTGCAAATGTATTATAAATAAATGTAACAAACAAATATTTTTTTGAATTTAAAATGTGAATAATATAAAAAATGGTAATAAGGTAAAGGGATCTAGCCAGGGTAGCCAGTAGCTTGCTTTCTCGCCGATGATAGTAGTGCAAATGTATTATAAATAAACACAATAAAAACATTTTTTTTTAATTTAATATTTGCGTAATATAAACACTGGTAATAAAGTAAGGTATGGAACCAGAGTAGCCCAGTGGCTTGCGTGCTGGCTGTTGAATGGGAGCACGTTAATTAGAACTAACTCATTTCAAGTTTTCTTTACATTTCATACTTTAGAGTAGCCACATGTACCCTTAGAATAATTTATGTCTGTCGGTTTGTCCCTCAAAATATTGCCACCATAAGACATATAAAACTGAAACTTTGATTGTAGATTTGTGTATGTCTAACTTAAAATCTAATCTTTGGATGGATGGAATATTCAATGATGAAACGAAGTTATGAACTTTTAAGTCGTGTTTGGCTAACTATACACACATGTTTATTTTGAAAATATACAGGTGCAGCAATTAGGTATTGTTAGTGGACTTTAATTTCATTTGCGTACATGAATAATTGCTTATAGCAAAATGCTAATATATGAATATTATGCTTATTTGAGCTTATTGACAAGGTGTTTCCCAAAGTTCAAGATGTACTATCTATTCAGAATAAATGGCTTTGTAAACGAGCAATGCCCAAGCCTTACTAATGAACAGGCAGGAAAAATCAGCAAACATGTTCTTACGCTATATCAACCCGAAGATAGAACTTAAAAGTCAGTAAAGAGAGTGATTAGTAATGAGGAAGTAGTTTATTATCTAATTGAATTTCTTGACTCCGTGACTGCTCTTGGACTGCCTGCTCATGAGTAAAATCTTCAAGTAGGAGAATCATCATGCTGTGACTTAGTATCAGTAACAAATTTCATGTTACGCAACTTGAGTGCCCCGGGAAATGTGCAACGGGACACGACTCGGAGTTTGTGCACTGCACAGATGTGCCGTAGAGGCGGCCATGATGACTGGGTGTGGAATGTGGAGTCTGTGTGTATACCACGCATACCATTGATTCCGAGCCACTGTCTGTTTCCGTTGAAATTATTGCAAAGTCCCGTCAGAGTCTATTTCGCAATGACGTTAACTAAGTCGCAAAGGGAGACTTTATCTAACGCAGGAATTCAAGTTAGCGAGACCAAGTTTTTCTCACATGGTCAACTATAGTTTACTTGCTCAAGAGTCAGAGGTTCCAACTGTTTGTTCTTCCGTGAACCTGAAGGACAGACAGCTAATGTGGTGTATACAGAGGCATTTGTTCAACACTGTACTAATAATGGTATTTTCTACTATTCTATAATTTCTAATTATAGTATTAGTATAATACTATAATTGATATTTTGGAATACTAAGTATAATAGAATTTTTGTTTCCGTCAAAGACGGGTACATTTGCTAGTAAACTATGAAGTTGTAAAATTTTTTAAGACTTCAGTTTAATATATCTGTGGTATTAATTCTAGGTTTTAACAGTTATATGTTATATGATATTTATAGCAAACAGTGTGAAAGACACTAGTCTCATGATGAAGACAGCACGCAAGAAACAGTTAGGTCACCAGATATCTTCAGGGTTTCTTTAAAATATTGGTGAACATAATCAAGAAAACTTTGTTCTATTTTAGAACAATCACGTAAATTAAAACATAAGAATCGAACCAACTCTTTGATTACATTAGCAAATTTCTGGACCTGAAGTAGAGAATAAATAATTTTATTTATAAATAAAATAATTTTATTTAGTAAAAATAATTTTTTTTTACTTTTCTGTGTGACTTATATAATACTTTCTTAAGTCATTATATAATATTCTTTGCAACTACGTGGCTATATTTGACTAATATTCTTTCTTATTAGAGTTATATATTTAACATTTGTTCTCTCTACATGTTGGGAGAGTGTTATTTTGTTTTTAAGTTTCAAACTCAATTACAATTCTACAAGAATAATACACCAGGAATGCACTATGTGTTTTAATTAAATTTGACATTTCTGTCACCAGCGTCAGTGCTACATTTCTGTCCAAATTCTGATTACATGTCCCTGTCCTCTATAATCGTTTCAGTGGCACTAACTACAGAATACATTACATGATTGATCTTTTATGTACTAAACTAAATATTACTTACATAATGTTCCAGATTATTAGTAACAATAATACCATAAAAATAATAATAATTTCTATCATTTTACTGTGATAAATTCAATTGACTTTTTCACATTTATAGTACTAAAACAATTCGAGACTCGGTCAGTCTTCCAGGTGAGTCCAAGTAAGACTGAGTGAGTAAGGACCAGGTGAGTCCTTTCCGCCTGTCGGTAAGAGTCCAAGTGAGACTCTTAAATGCCGATGTTACGAATGTTATGTAAAACCTTTTCTACAGCCGTATAGAATACAGAAAGCAAAAATTATACATCAGTCAAAAAATATACAGATCAAAACATGGTTTGTTACAATGTGCTGAGTGATACAAATAAAATATAATTTAGTAACAATTTAAGTACTTATAGAAGGAAAAATTTATTGGATAAGAAACACAATGAATTAATACATGAAAGACTTTAATTATTTTTTCTAATGTAAGCTTTTATTTAAAGGCTTTAAACAAAAACCGAAACGTTGGAATTGGAGAGTTTAATTTGAACATAGAATACCGACCGAATTCATAATTATTTTCGTACTATTAAGCCAGTACGTTCCATCTATATTTTTAGACATCATTAAAGCTACATCAATACAGAAATTAATTAAAATAACATGAAATAATATGTTACTTTATTTGTATGAATGTACATTAAAACCTTGGTATTTTTATATTATAAGAAAATTGTACATGACCGTAGTATTTTAATCACAACAGTGCTGTTCTTAGTGGCATTTTTACTATACACTCTGTATCACGTTTTGGTAACCCAGGGAAATATATTTTTATTGTGTGACACTGTACCAACCCTCAAGGAAGAAAAATAGTGTTGAATATAAGTGGTCGAAATAAGAAAACATATATATATATATATATATATATATATATATATATATATACATATTGCTTAGTCAGCTACTGATAATCTGTAGGAGTACTTCTACCTGATGACGACGCCTGTCAAAATATAGGAATGAGTTATGTTTTCCCGTGTCTGTTTCCCTCTTTTCGTTATTGATATATTTTATATATATATATATCAATGATCAAACCACAATAAGAAATGGGAAAACAAGACTAAGATCTTTCAACCGTAACAAGTGGTTACGCTTGTAGTATTTTTAAATTACTACGGCTATGTGTTAAAAAATAACCCTGTAGATGGTCAAAGAAGACCGAAACGTCGTTAATAATAAATACGATAAAAAATGGACAGAAGATCATATGGTAAGTTAATATACCTAGTTCCTAGAGAATTTAAAGGACTAATACGAGATTTGGAAAAGAGATCCAAAAAGCCGATTAAGACAAAAGTAGGCAGAAAATTTAGTCTCACACGTATACATATATATATATATATATATATATATATATATATATATAGCCATGTGTCACTTTTACAGGGGAAAAGGTAACGAAGATGAATATCACAATATCTATTCGTTAACTATGTATCACAAATAAACACGTCAAGCAAAAAAATAAAAAAAACAATGACTGACCCACCGTAAAAATTTCAGAGCACTTCCAGTCAATTAGTTTCTGGAAATTTATATCATGCTTTTCAGAAGTGTATGAAAAAATAAGGCACGAGTTAGTTCATCCCTAACTACCGGATATTGATGTTCTTTGACAGGCAAATCCAATGATTTACCAGCCTGACCTGTACAGTTTCCGACAACATTAACGCGGAATTTCGTAAATGCTACGGTAAGCCAGGGCAGTTTTAATTAAAAAATAACTTGTGTCATTACTATTAGAAAAAATATACTAACATCAAAATTATTTGAAACCCTAGGAAGTGGGTTCAATGGCTTGTAGTATGGTAAAACTACTTTTTAAATTAATATATTTGTCTTACTACATTTGAAAACAATTTTTTAGCACTGATTAAAGCTAAGTAAAAAATACCTGAGGCATTTTAATAATCAAGGAAAGAAATAATGTTGTTAATTAGGTAAAAAAAATCATGGGAATAAACCTAAAGACAGTATTTCAATATTTTTGGGTAGGAAAAAATAATTAAAACTATGTGTCAAACAGCATTAATACTCTGTAGTTAGGAATCAACAAAGTACTGCGTTATTTTTTTTTTGCTTATAAATAATGTGAATCATTACATAAAATGGATAAAAGCTAAAATTCTCATGCATGGGAAATCGATGTTGTTAAATATATTATCCACTCTTCATATTTTGCTAAATTTATAAATTAAATTTAGCAAAATCAGGTACTAAAATTAAACTCAGTGTTAACGAGAACAATACTTTCACTACAAGGGTTAACACCTAGTAGATAATGTTTTACTTCTTTCTTCTTGAACAGTTTCTCTACCCTGATATCCCAGTTTTTTCTGGTTTTTTGTTGCTTTTTGTTGACATTTAAAATACCCCTCTTCCTCTCTTCCTTCCCAATACCACTCCACTTGTATGATTGCACTTGTTTGTTTCAATGTGTCTCTGTCAAGGACTGCCTATTTGGAACCGAAAAATCTTAAGTCCCATTTCTCAATTTCTTACTACTGTTTAGACATTGAATTTTATTTTAGGTATTTATTATTGAATTATGTTCTCAATAATTCAGTAACTCAGTTGGGTTTTTGACTCTGACGAAGACCGCTTGTTACGATTGAAAGATCTTAGTCTTGTTTTCCCATTTCTTATTGTGGTTTGATCATTGATTGTTATTTCACGTGTTTATGTATATATAAACGTGATATGTATATTGTTAGATATTAGTGATTATCCATATAATATGATAAAATTTACAATGAAACATTTTTTACAAACTGTAAAAATGATTTTGTCACAAAAATCATCGCAAAATATGTCAGTTTTATCAATCCAAATTTGTGTAAAGTAGTAGTGCCTAAGAAAGTTGAGTAAAAACATTTCGCACAAATTCAAAACAAAAAGCAATATCTGGAGCTTTGCTAGTACTTCATGAGAAAGTTTCACCCACTTTTGTAGACGAACAAATGTATTAAGCATCCTCAAGCCTGCATTAAATACACATCTTTTAATGCAACATAAATATAACAAAAATATTGTTTTTCAACATAAAGCTAATTACATATATTCCGTCTCATTTTGTGAATGGTTACAGGAGTTCAAGTGTTCCGAGCGTAGTGGCACTTCAAGTAGCACTAATCGTACTCAAAAAATCTAGCCTTTAAATAAAATAAGTAGCGATAATGTGTGCATAAATTTACCATCATCAATATTTCATTTATTTTACTTATTATTTATCTGATTTTATGTTTTTATAATTTAAATCGACATTCTCAATAGATCCCTCCAAGCCTTTTCATATTTATTGTTGGTTTAAATAATACAACAGTTGGCTGATTACTTTACCCATTTATTAAATTATGTATGTTTTTAAATTTTATGTTTCTCTATTTCATATATTTAATATTTTTAGTTTTATTAAATCCAATAAATATTTGATACTGTCTGGTACAGTACAGTCTGGTACTTCCTTGAATTATTAAGTGCTCTTTATGGCGTTTTTGTACATGTTATTTTTAATGATCTTTCAGTTTAACCTATACCTGTTCATAATCTTTAACTTATATACTCAGCGTTTTTCATATTTATTAGTTTTATTACCCATTGCCTTACCTAATTCTATTGGTTTAGTAATTAAGCATTTTTGAACTAACTTCTATATATGGTATAGACAACAATTCATTAGATTCTTAGTGTTTTTGTAACTATTCATTTTTTTATCCTTTCTATTTCTTCGCATTTTACTTATAAATCTGAATTGTATTCGTAGCTAATAGTTGATTTTATTGTATTTAGTTCTTTATTAAAGGTATTTTCATTCATGGACATTTTTATTAGTTGCTCTCTCATATAACGAAAAGCTGTTATTTGTTGATGTGGAGAATAGAATAGAATAGATGTGGATGGTTCATAAGATATCAGTCGTACTTAGTTTCAAATATATTTAAAAATTTATTTTATTTCTAACAGAACAAGTTGCTTCATTGAAAGCTACAGACTGGAACAAATTAAGCAATTTAAAGATCAATTTCAAATAAATACTCAAAGTAAAACCACAATCAAGTTATTAAGGAAAAGTGATATTAATATTAACCCCAGTTTAGTTCAGACTATTAAAGACAATATAAATAAAATAAGAGATACTAGTAATGTGCTGGAAAGATATCTTAATGATGATGATAATAATAATTAACAAGATGATCTTAAAACCAAAGAGGCAGGCTTGGACCACAACCTACCCATTGTCTGTAATAAATATCCCATCTTGCATTTTAAATACCTATTGAGTGCAGTAAGCTCGGAGAAATGGGTTAAAACAGGAAAACGAGTAAGAATAAAACATGCTTCTCTACTATTATTGCAGACGAAAAGCCAGTCACTATGTATCCAGATACGAAATAAACCAATATATAACAGAAAAGGACATTTCCAACAATATCTACACGGAATGAACTTCATAGCAACTTCAGTTTCTAATTACAACCCATCATCTATTCAAACGTCCAATCAAAATACAGCTTATGGGATGGTTTTCCTTTGTCTGCCTAAATACAAGAAGAAGTAAACAAAAAGTTACTCCAGTTTGTAAAAAATGTTTCATTGTAAATTTTATCATATTATATGGATAATCACTAATATCTAACAATATATATATCAATATAAAAATTGGAACAAAAATGTATATTTGTGTTATAAAACATGTTTACTATTACGGATCATGCATAAAGAAATATATACTAAAAGTTACAGATTTTACGAGTATATATATATATATGCACTTCTAATATATGCGTATATATATAAGATAACTTGTAATGTCATCTTATTAGTCTAGTCGAAGGTTTTGTCCGGTTAAAATTGTTGTTCCTTTAAATAATGTAAATTTAATTTTTTTAGTCAAAAAACTCTTACTTCTGTAAGTCATATTGTTTTATTTATCTCTGAAATAATTCTGCTTATAATATTCATAAGTTGTAACAACTCATTTTCATATTGTTTATATGCTGGATGTTGATACGTGATTTCTTATTATCCTTTGTTTGTAGGCCTATGAAAAAGGTATTAAAATAAAACAGAAACGTCAGAAATGAGAGTTTCATTTTTGAACCTAGAAAAATTGACCGAATCCCGATTAGAGAACATATTTATTCTCTCAAACGGTAGATATATTATTGAATTAAAGATCTCAGAGCATTTATTTCTATTTTTTTTCTTTTTTCAATTACGGTTTAAACTTTATATATATATATATATATATATGCTATAATGCCAGATTAGATATTGAAAAAGACGAGCCAATCACTGTTGCGTATCATTTTGGACACTTCTTATTGGTTGTGGGTGTTTTTTCGTTAAACACCTTTCTGCTTAGCACACTCCGTCTGCTTGGCCGCCTCAGCCTTCACTCCAGGGGAGGGCTCACAGTCCCTACTTAATTTCCAATAGAGTTGGATGACGGTTTTGGCGTCCTTGCTTGGAAGTGTACCTCGTCGAACTCGGTGTTTCCTATGGGCTCAGTGGATTTCATTAGATACTGGTTGTTAGTGTATTCTGTAGATACTATTGTAGTGGGTGTATGGAGAACCATCTTTCCTCTTGTGAACCCTCCCCTGGAGTGAAGGCTGAGGCGGCCAAGCAGACGGAGTGTGCTAAGCAGAAAGGTGTTTAACGAAAAAACACCCACAACCAATAAGAAGTGTCCAAAATGATACGCAACAGTGATTGGCTCGTCTTTTTCAATATCTAATCTGGCATTATAGCATATAATAACGCACAATCCAGCCAGGAACTACACCCACCAGCTTGAAAATGACCGAGGAACGATCGAAACCGGTCGCAACAACATGAAGGGGACACGAGGAAGGCGCCAGGCATTCTTTAAGAAAACACTGCAGGAAAGGCTCTCAAATTTCAGACATACTCAAACTTCAACCCATAATGCCCATAGCCCGGACCAGATTCTTATGAGGAACTCTTCTACGTGAGGACGCCTATGCCATTCCTGCCCTCTGTGAAACTAAAGTAGGGACTGCGAGCCCACTCCAGGAAGGACGGCGGAGGCGACCAAGCGTACGAGGAAACCGAAGAGGAAAGATGGTTCTCCATACATTTACAACAATAGAATCTACAGAAAACACCAACAACCAGTATCTAATGAAATCCACTAAGCCCATAGGAAACACCGAGTTCGACGAGGTACACTTCCAAGCAAGGACGCCAAGACCTTCATCCAACTCTATTGGAAATTAAGTAGGGACTGTGAGGCTCTCCCCTGGAGTGAAGGCTGAGGCGGGCAAGCAGACAGAGTGTGCTAAGGAGAAAGGTGTCCAACGAAAAAACACCCACAACCAATAAGAAGTGTCCAAAATGATACGCAACAGTGATTGGCTGTCTTTCTCAATATATATATATAATTAATGCTATTTTATTTCTATCCAACTCCAAGGCTCCGGCTGTGAGGCTGGAAACGATCCAGGAGCTTTCTTCTGATCACTATCCAGTCCTCATGGAGTTGACAGGCTCAGTAGTGCAATGTCCCTCCACCAAACCCATCGTTACAGATTGGGTGCGGTTTAAAAGGACACTTAGTCACATGTCCTACCCAACAGAGGTTAACACACGGGCAGAAATAGACAGAGAGGTTCAAAACCTAACTGACTCTATTCACGAGGCCCTTAAAAAATCACAAGCTGAAAGAGACAGCACAGGGTGGGAAAAACCACACAATAAACAAATAGTTAATCTTATCTCGTACAGAAATAAGGTCCGTAAACTTTGGAATAAGTATAAACTACCATCACACAAAACTGTAGTGAATAAACTTAATAAACAAATTCGCTACAGATTACAAGTTATGAGGGAAGAGGCCCTCAATAAAAAAACTCGAAGAAATAGACAATACCCCAGAAGCTTGGCAGTTTCTGAGGAGATTACGAGGGACTAAACAGACGACCGTTGCCCTCAAACACAAAAATAGCCTCTGCATTACTCCTCAGGAGATTGCAGAGGCATTCGCGGAGACTTTAGGCGAATTATACAAAGAGGATGGCCCTAAACTCTCTTCTTGTATATCTCCTCCGGAAGAGTCTATCTCTCTCAATATAGAAGAAATTAAAATTATATTGAAAGGGCTCCCGAGGCGCAAAGCACCGGGTGCGGATGACGTAAATAACTACGTTCTGAAGCAGCTCCCTGACCCTACACTCAACTGGCTAACCTCCATATTTAATGCTTGCATTAAAATTGGTTACTTTCCATCAGCCTGGAAACAGGCCAGGATAGTCCTTATCCCAAAACCGGGAAAGGATCCAACTCTAGCCAGTAACTACAGGCCTATAAGCTTGCTTAGTTCTCTAAGCAAGGTATTTGAGAAGGTCTTACTCAAACACGTATCCGAGTTCCTCCAATTCACAGATATCCAGTTTGGATACAAAAAGGGACACGGGTGCGTTCAGTTACTGCGACGCACTCTCAACTTCTTACACTACGCTAAGCAAAGAAAGCTTAGAACTTACACCCTAGCCATCGACCTTAACAAGGCCTTTGATTGCGTTTGGCACGAAGGCATTGTTAAGAAACTAGGAGACGCTGGACTTCCTCAATGGTTCCAAAGGATCGTTCACTCCTATCTAACTGAACGATCCTTTAGAGTCAAAGCCAGAGACACTTTATCCTCGCAGTACAAGATTGAGAGGGGGGTTCCCCAAGGCTCTTGTCTGGGGCCTATCCTTTTCAACTGCTACTTGCAGGACTTTCCCCAGTGGAATAAAAATAATAGAAACATACAGACACTAGAGGGTATCTATGCAGATGACATTTTGGTATCGTGCCGGTCGTACTTCATAGATACCCCCCTAAGACAATTTCAGCAACATGTTGACAGGATGGTGCAATGGACTAAGGTATGGAGGATGAACATTAATCCATCCAAATGCACCTTCACTGTCAACCTGCGCAAGAGACTCGGATACACACCTACACTGCGCATCCACGAACAACACATACCCGTAACAAATTCATTTAGGTACCTTGGCGTTACCATTGACCAAAAACTGTCCCTAAAAAACCATGTGAGCTGCACACTTGGCAAGGCCTACGGCGCCAGGAGTGGCATCTACTTTTTATTACGGCCTGGCTCTGGTCTCTCCCTTCGGACCAGGGTGAACCTCTACAAGGCACTTTTAAGGCCAATCGTCGCGTACGGGGTCACAGCCTGGGCTAAGCCGGCGGGTAAGTTAATGAAACGCATTTATGCGTTTCAGAATAAAACTCTCCGACTTATCCTGGGTGCACCACGCTACGCAACGAACGAGTTCCTGCATAGGGAAGTCAAGCTGGAGCGTCTCTCCAGGTTTGTCCGCAGGTTGGGCAGGAAAGAGGACAAAAGAAATGCCACTTCAACTAACCCTCTGATTGCTGCCATTCAGGGTTTATTACTCACTGAAGTGATGCAGGAGGAAGAGGCTGGGATGGGCAGAGCTGCGGCTGATATGGACAACAACCCAGTAGAGGAACAGGTAGTGGGCCTATGTTGACGCTGTCCTGCACAGGAGCCGGGGGATAATACAGTCTCACAAAGGGAAGAAATATTATTGTTATTATCATTATTATTATTATTATTATTATAAAATCATTATTATTATTAGTATTATTATTACCATTCCTATTATTATTATTATTACTATTATTATTGTAGTTGTTACTTATTGTTAGTATAATTATTACTATTATTATTATTATTATTATTATTTCTATTATTATTGTAGTTGTTATTACAATATTATTAATGTTTATAATTATTCTTAGTATAATTATTACTATTATTATTATTATCACTATTATTATTGTAGTTGTTACTAATACAATATTACACTATTATTAATCTTTATAATTATTGTTAGTATAATTATTACTATTATTATTAGTGTAGTTGTTACTAATACTATATTATTAATCTTTATAATTATTGTTATTATAATTATTACTATTATTATTATTATTATTATTATGTATCGTTTATGTACAAAGGGGAAAAAGCCTGGTGGAGAGCACCCAGTGCTCTCCGTACGGCTACCCCAGCCTTGCATACCTTGGGCATAAGGCCTTTAATAAAGAAATTTTCATTCATTCATTCATTTTATTTCTATAAAAGGACTCTATTATGATATATTGACGGGTTTAATGAATACTGTAAATAGTTTATATTTTTTTGGGAAAACCTGGAAACAGGGAGGGAATACACGGGAATGAGTTAGTAAACAAAGAAACCATACAAACATCCTACAGTTTTCACCATTTTTGTACTGAACACCTCAGATTGCACAAGAGTGGAACTGACAAATAAATCAAGAAAAAAGGTTGTTATATGGCAAGAACAACCGGGTCCAGTTTAGTTTAACAACTCATTTCTACTGTACGTATATTTTTAAACAATACTGTAACTTCAAAACGAAGAATGTGGAACATATATAGAAATTTGCTTACTTAAACTGTGCTTGACATCAGATGAAGGATGTATACTCTCTGTCTAGAAAAGGTAGAAACCTTTGGTTACATGACATGTATCAGAAGGTGAAGATTTCAATCCTATTGAAGAAGATGAAGATTTTTTATCAAATCATACCTAAATCTATAGAAATACACTTCCATGGTTTTAAGTACACTTCTAAAATTATAAATGTACACGTTTCTATGTAAATTTTCTGGTGATTTAATACAGAATTATAGTGTTAACTAAAAATGTACTTTTTGTTTTTTCAATATCACGAAGTAATACTTAAACATCATTTAAAAATAAAGCTTGACTCTAAAAAACAACTTTTAAAAGGAGGAAACTAACTAAATTAATGAAACTACAATAAAGTGACAGAAAAAAAGGTTCTTTACCTCCACAGAAAATACACAGAATAGACACAGATATTCAGAACTTCACTAACTTAGGCCAAAACTATAAATGAAGTTGGAAATAAAAAAAATTCTGAATTTTCCTTGATCTGTGATCTTTTCTAAATAGCAGGAACATTTATTACTATGAAAGACCTTAATCCAGCAAATAATAGAACTACTACAAATCCTGGTTGACAGTAATACGAAAAAAATCTGGAGTGGCCTACACTCAACTTTACTATAAGTAACATAATATCAAATTTCTTGAGTATATAAAACATATCGTCTCATTTAAGCATAACGTAAACATCTAAATGGGATATGATTATTAGTCTTTCATTCCTGAGGTAGTAAAGATAGTGATTGAAGGACATATCAATATACTCGTATATGCTTATTTTTGTATATCACACAGCTGATGTAAATAATTTCATTAGTATAACTACAGCAGTAATAACATTTTTGAAAAACCAAAGTGATCATTTCTTGAAACGAAATATTCTCCTACAAGGGAACATGGCTTTTGTTCAAATAGCCAGTGGATTTCTTACATCGTTTACTTGACATCCTTCTACATTGAATATTAAAGTAAAATTTTCAAATTTAAAACAGGAAAATACCCTTATTTTCTCTGAAAACATCATAAACAGCGAAGAAAATATTGTTTTAAGGTGATTTATAATTAAAGATGTACGATAATTACATTTATTAATCTCTAAACGAAAGATTTCAATTTTGAATTATCTTTTACATTTTTGGTTTTTTATAGAATTATTATACTGGGAATTTTATGGCTTCTTAGTATTTAATAAGATCATTTTTCTTCCCCTTTGTCAAATAACATATATACGAATTTTTTCTGAGTGAGTGTTATCATTTTCCTGCACAATATTATTCCTCTTACATCTCGTATAAGTCAAAAAAACAATTTAAATTGTTCCTTTATAAATATCAATTTTATCTCAGTGGAATCGCTCAAAAAATTTCTATGTCAATGTAAACATTGTAAGAAAAATATCAAAAATTCAACAAGTATAGCAGGTGATCTCTTAGTCTAGGATAAACAAACAGTTTTTATAGCGTTATTGCTGTTTCCCGTAATTGAAACTTGATGATTTTTTTTTATGAATTGCTAATTTTTCACTCCATTTTTGGTCAAATTTTCATTATTTTTTAATGAGCCCTTTAGCATCAAAAAAACATTTTCTGAAAACAGAAATCGTACTGTATCGCCCCTTTAGCGAATGTAATTTTAAAAACAAATATTTCATCTCATTCTCCACATAATGTTCTATTTTTAGGCATAGTTTCATTTTGATCCGTCAAACAGTATGGCTTCTATTGCTCTCACAAGGTTTGAGGTTGAATTATAAGTCAAAATTTGTACATTTTGTTGAAAATAAATATTTTTTGTTGTTTTAAAATTCTGAATATATTTTTCGTTTGTTCCATTTGTAACCTTAAGATAATGTCAAAATTTCAAAACTGTAGAGTTATCAGCTTAGGAGAAATAAATGTTTTCTAAAAAACAGTTTTTGGCAAAAAAAGTGACTTTCCCATCATGCATAATTCTTCCCTATGGGGCCCATTTTTGTATAAAATATCAACTTGATCAATCAAAGATTCTGGACCGTAGCGTGGTAACAAGCAATGCTAACACACTCACCCACCCACCCACACACACAGACATCATCGAAAAAACTTCATAAAACGACTTCAGGGACCTCAAAACATGTAATTCCGTTAAAATCTCGAGATCGAATTTTTTCACGATCACTATACTTTACTTATAGTAATGTAAAAAAGTTGCATCTATTAAAACTAAGTGATCTTGTTACATCACATTTATTTAAACACATGGAAGGAAAAGAAATAATTAAACAAGTACTAGAGAAATTATCCGAATTCTCATTTAATTTTTTTTTAATTTGGAAACTTTTAATTAATTTGGTTATTTAAAGTTTATTCTAAGTTTTATGCATGAAATCTGGAATGTATTTCAAAATTGAAATACTTAACACTCTGCACTTAATGGTATTATAAACATTCATTAAATTATAATGTAATTTTCTTTATGCTTTTCTTATTGACTATTTTCTTTATTGACAATATTTGTTGGTTAGTTAATAATGTATTGTTTGATAACAACATAATATATTGTTTGATTCTATAGAAATAAAAATATTGACCTGCCGCCGTTTGCTGATTATTAAGTTTGTTATAAGCAAAGCTCTCGGTCGTTTGAAATTACCTTTATGTTGTGCCAGGGCTCACTGAATTCTTTACCAGTGTAAGAGATATTTCAATGTGTCTTTTAGCACTTTTCAGATACCGACCCCAGCAGGATATCCGCTTCTCAGGTAGTAACAATATTGAACCAGGACTATATTAGCTCAGGGTAGTCTACCCTTCCATGGACGAGAACCACAGCCCCCACAACTCCAACACTCTCTGACAAAGATCGACTTTGACTAATCTGGCTTCTGTGGGATCGATTGTATTCTAAAAGCATTCAGGTTGTAGTACAAGTTACAAAGGGTCTACTAAATTATAAAAGAAGTGCAGGAGCTCAATACTATTGGTTAATAAATTTAAAATTTAAAAAAAATGTAAGTAAGAGCACTCACAAAGAAATAGTTACATTCACTTGCTGTTGGTACAACGGTTAAGCAGGCCAAACTAAATCTTAATATCATGAATGGTGAAATACCTTGAAACCAAATCTATTCTTGATCAAATAATATATCGATCAAATCTTGAAACAAAAATTCGATTTATATGAGAATAAAATGTAAACGCATATCATCCAAAAATTGTGTTACACTAATAAAATCAAATAAAAGTACAGAAGTGTTGTTTATTATGATAATTTGGAACTCGGAAACGTTAATATTTAATATTTTTTTATTTACAATAGTATATTCTACTGAAAATTAACAATGAATAAATAGTAATTATTATTCAAGATTACTAGCAATTCTATAAGATGGATTAAGTTAGTATTTCACAATAAAGAAAAAAACATTGCTGTTTCATAAATTAGAAAAATTGAGATCATGAAAATGGTGTAAAATGGTTAACAAAATTTTTTTTTCGATGACAACAAAGAAAAATCAGCAATAGCCAATGAGAAAGGGAGCAACGAAAACAATATTAGGGAAGCCAACATTAGGGGAGTAATTTGTAATGTACGTGAGGTGCATTGTTGAAAGCAGTAAGCTGTGAACGCCTTGTAACAAGGCCCCTCCGGACAGTCTTTAGTAACCACCGTGTGTCAGCTACTTCCACCAAGAAAATTACCCATTAACTATAACTGTACATTTAAGAATGTTGTATTTTAACATATAAAGAATTGTTCAGTTAATTTTAAAATATACCTTCATTAAATATGAAACCATTTTTTTTCTTTTACACTATGATAGGGAGTTCTGCAAATTTACAGTTAGTAATAGTAATGAACACTGGTAAACTCTAAAACGATTTAGTTAATCAAAAAACAATAATTTAACAGAATAGTTTAATCAAATATCTCATTTTATCAATTATTCAAAAGATATAATAAATACAAATGATTCCTTAGACAATTCTTACATTGTGTGCATGTTGTAAGTTAAAGAACATATATTGTGACACAAAATACCGCAAAAGCTCAATCTTTTAAAAATATACATATTTTATCTCTTAAATATGTTACATGTATCTTTCTTTGTGTGAAAGTTTTCATCACTATTTATATAGCTATAAGTAAAATTACTATATGGGGAAAATCTAAGTATTAAACACTGACTATGAACGTATGGCAAATAAACTAATTAACCAGATAGCAGTTATTAATTTTTTTTCAATTAATAAATATTTGTACAGTCATAATGACAGAAATCTTCTGTCATACACTCAATAAATATGATATCAAGTAAATTAACATAATCTTTTAATATCATAAAGAACAAAATGTTTGTTTAAGAAAGGATCCTTGTGAGAAATCTGTCCTAAGCTGAAATGGAAAATATTTTTAAGTTCCTCTTTATAATTCTTGGATAATTTGCATTTTGATTCAAAGAGTTTAGTAAAATTATTTGAGTATTTTTAAGTTTAATGGAAACGGAAGAAAGAAAAAAGAGAAACATGTTTTTCTCTTCAAAATGTACACATATGCAATTTTGATTCAAAAACAGTATTTTTGACATTTATTTTCATTTCATGTCTAGTTGTCAATATGAAATGAATGGGCAAGTGCAACTTTTATTTTGGAGTATTTTATCACAAATAATGAATGAGTTATTGTTGCACCAAAACCGAAAACAAGCAAAAATTTCAACTTTGATACAATAGGATGCTTTTCGAAACGGTTCCCTGAGATTTACTTCACTCTCAGTAGATGACCGTACACCGTATTGAAGCAGCGTTCTCCATTTAGGTTCTTATTCCATCAAAAATATCACATAGTTACAGTAAATTTTGATCAGTATTGTGTGCTGTTTGATTTTTCTGAAATTCAAATTAAAAAAAAATATATTTCATAAAAGGGAAAATGCATGATTTCATCAGAGGGCTACGGTAAGTTATATTTTTGAAAAAGTTTAATTTGAGGAAAATATTACCCTGTCATTGAAGAATACGCTTCAAACCTCCTGATTAGGTGTGCGATTTTTTTCAGGGGGGGAAAAATAGCTTTAAAGAAGGATAGCATTCATAATTCTCGATGTATTGAACAATTAATGTGATGAATAAGCTATCATTCTGTAATGTATATTGAATAATATAATATAATTGAATGAATATCTATCATTCAATATAAAAATCTCCACCTTCAATTTATGAAAATTTCTGTGAATAACAATGACAATGAGAGAACAAAAAGAGCTCTGTTTGACTGATTAAACTTTCTAAACCAGATTAATCAAAATTACATTATATGTGCTATTGATAAATAAAAATATATTTTCTTTCTTTGCAAAAATTGGATTAATTTGTTAACATTCTTAGAAGTAAAAAAATTGATATCGGAAATGGCAAATATTTGAAAATTTGGAACTTACCTGGAACAGTGGGGTGTAGGGGCTGATAAGACCAGAGGCAGAAGAGCCAGGTAGTGCAACAGAACCATCCTCTAATTCACCATTAAACTATCATCTGCAACAAATACCAAGTTTTACTACTTCTCTTTTGATATCAGTGTTAGATGTCTCTTCACCATAAGCGACCCGTCTCAGGTGCACATTCCCTTGAACATTGAAACTGATCTGTCACTCTCAATTTATAGATATACATACTCGACCCCAGTCCTTCTCGTTCTCATGTGCCATTTGCAAAATAAATAGGTGTTCGTCGAACATCGCTTCAACAATTTTCAGCTTTCTTGACAATTCAATTTTTATTGAAAAATGTTAATTGAACAATAATTGTTAAAACGCTCAAAATTAGGAGACTATTTAAATTTTAAGTATACCATATATACTTTAAATTAGAAGTTTATCAAGATCCCAAAATATCTACAATTCTATACAATTATTCAAATTGAAATTGAAAATGAATAAACTTGTATACTTATTTTAGTTAAATTTGATTTCAATAATCTGAGGGATGTGGTATTTATTCCAAACGTAACAGCTAAAATTAAATAATAACCTGCAAAAATATTTGGAAGTTCACATACAAAGTTTATGCCTTGATATCGGTTATGAAATTTCTTCATCGTTTGATTTAAAATATACATCAGAAGAGTGATATCAAAGATTCCTTTAATACATATTTGTATATTTACACTACGTTATAACAATGGGATGTAATAAAATATTTCATTCACTGAATGTTATTTATAAGGTCATAAACATTTATTATTTTCATGTTATATTAGTATTAATGCATTAAATGTCACAGATAATGTTATATTTATGAATACAAAAATATAATAAATTTGCTGTTGCTTATGTCATCTATAATAACATTAAGTGTAAAAAAATCTCTAATACCAAATCTAGGCGATAAACTAAAAAAAAAAATCTGGAGTGGCCTACACTCTACTTTACTATAAGTAACTTAATGTCAAATTTCTTGAGTATATAAAACATAATGTCTCATTTAAGCATAACATAAATATCTAAATGGGATATAATTATTAGTCTTTCATTCGTGAAGTAGTACTGATAGTGACTGAAGGACATATAAATTTATAAGCTTATTTTGTACATCACAAATAATTTCATTAGTATAACTACAGCAGTTATATCATTTTTGAAAAACTTAAGTGAATATTTCTTGATACGAAATATTCTCCTACAAGAGAACATGACGTTTGTTCAAACAGCCAGTGTATTTCTTACATCGTTTACTTGACATCCTTCTACATTGAATATTAAAGTAAAATTTTCAAATTTAAAACAGGAAAATACCCTTTTTTTCTCTGAAAAACATCATAAGCAGCTAAGAAAATTTTATTTTAAGGTGATTTATAATTAAAGATGTACGATAATTACATTTATAAATCTCTAAACGAAAGATTTCAATTTTGAATTATCTTTTACATTTTTGGTTTTTTACATAATTATTATACTTTGAATTTTATGGGTTCTTGGTATTTAATAAGATCATTTTCCTTCCCTTTATCAAATAACATGTATACGAATTTTTTCTGAGTGTGTGTTATCATTTTCCTGCACAATATTATTCCTCTTACATCTCATATAAGTCAATAAACAATTTAAATTGTTCCTTTATAAATATCAATTTTATCTCAGTGGAATCGTTCAAAAAATTTCTAAGTCAATGTAAACAATGAAAAAAATATAAAAAATTCGACAAGTATAGCAGGTGATCTCTTAGTCTAAGATAAACAAAGAGTTTTTATAGCGTTATTGCTCTTTCCCATAATTGAAACTTTATGATTTTTTTTTATGAATTGCTAATTTTTTGTTCCATTTTTGGTCAAATTTTCATTATTTTTAAATGAGCCGTTTAGCGTCAAAAAAACATTTTCTAAAAACAGAAATCATACTGTAACGCCCCTTTAGCGAATGTAATTTTGAAAAAAAATATCTCAATTCATTCTCCACATAATGTTCTATTTTTAGGCATAGTTTCATTTTGATCCGTCAAATAGTATGGCTTGTATCGCTTTCACAAGGTTTGAAATTGAATTATAAGTCAAAATTTTTACATTTTAGTGAAAAAAAAATATTTCCTGTTGTTCTAAAATTTTGAAAATATTTTCCTTTGTTCCATTTACAACCTCAAAGATAATGTCAAAATTTCAAAACTCTAGGGTTATCAGTTTAGGAGAAATAAATGTTTTAAAAAAAACGGTTTTTGGCAAAAAAAGTGACTTTTCCATCATGCATAATTCTTCCCAAACAATAGGGATCTTCGTCTTTATGAGGCCCATTTTTGTGTAAAATATCAACTTGATCCATCAAAGATTCTAGACCGTAGCGTGGTAACAAGCAATGCTAACACACTCACCACCACCCACCCACCCACCCACCCACCCACACACACACAGACATCATCGTAAAAACTTCATAAAACGACTTCTGGGACCTCAAAACATGTAATTCCGTCAAAATCTCGAGATCGAATTTTTTCACGATCACTATACTTTACTTAGAGTAAAGTAAAAAATATCTAATATATATTATTCTATCAAGATAAAACATTTCGGTTTTCAATTTTTTTATGGAAAAATGTGTATCATTTACAACAGTAGATAAATTGAGAGACCGGAAGTACGAATTTGGCAGGACACTTTTAGTTAAAGTGACTTTGTAAGTACAACTCTCCGATGGGAGATGAACTGTGCCTAACTCCTTAATGAAAGTTTATTTGCAGCTGAAGCACATCACCATACTCTATCTATTAGGCGTTTTAGTTACAATATTTTAATGTAATCTAACAAATTTTGAGATTGAAAGACATAATTATTATAATTCATGTAGCGGAGATGTCAATCTACTTTATGTTTAAATCAGTTAATTCCTAATTTGAGATGCAACACATTATTTCTGATACTTTAATAACAAACTACACCTCTATATAATGTAAAATAAAAAACCGCTTTGTCATATAAATGATCTGTCTTTTCACTAGATAATGGTCATAATTAATTTACATCATGAAATAAAAAAAGATATTGCCAACAATTCCTCTTGGAATGTACAGTATTACCTTGAAACACTCTAACATTTACCACTGAATTGTCTAATTGCAGTGTTTTGCACACTTTTTTCGGACTGGCATAGAACAAAGAAAAAAATTATTGAGGTTGAATCCAAGCCCAGATCCACCTTGGAGGAAACAAATATGTTCTTCCTCTGAAGACTTCAAAATGACATTAGAGTTCAAATGAGGGATATGTTTAAGTATTTGGACAAGGAAACAATAATTAAAACTAAGTCCATGTGAGTTTGAGTGAATTGCAATAGAAAGGTCACTGCCTTTATCAATGGTAGATTATTAATTGCAACCTCAGCTTTGTTGAAACTAAGGGGAAATAAATTCATCACATTAAGTGCAGTTCAGACAATATATGCAGATACAGGCAGGTCCTGTTATGAATAAGGCGGGTGTGGTTGTTAAAGGAAGAAGTGAAGAAAGGAACAGGAGTGACGATAGGGCAAGTTAAACAACCATTATTTTTGACCCATTCTGTTATTCTATTTTATTATTACTTATTTACTACTTTTCCTTGTATCATCTCTCTTTATCACATGACAATACTAACAGAGTGCTCCTGAGAACCTTGCATCTCAACAACATCCACACAACACTCTATGACAGCCTTTTATATCACTGCTCTAAAATACATAAATTATTATAATAAAGGAAAAAGAACAATAATGAGTAGAGGGCACTGTCTTATTAATAACCATTATTATTACATTAAGAAGAATTAAGTTTTATAACTGGGACATGATAGGTTCGATTATTATTGCAATGAAATATCGCTGATCAGTAAAATTAGCTGACTAGAGAGATTAACGGTGGAATAAGGAAAACATCAACCGAACGTATCATCAATGTTTGAAATCACATTAACCTTTCCCACCAACATGTCTGTCAGTTTAAATGAAGTTGTGAATCATAATTACTATCTCGATTCGACAGCGCAGAATATAAGCAGGCCAACATTTCTTATAATTGAATTTCCATATATCCATTCTATAGAATCACAATGCAATAGCAGTGGTGTGAACATATTTATAACTCCTACATCTGTATGCATCATTCTATCAAAACAAAACGTTTCCTAAAATATAGAGTATAAAGATAACTGGGAATTTCCGGCATCACATATAAAATCCAACCAATGTTATGTTTTATATTCAGACAGGATTTCATTTATCATCTCAGATTATTTTGACACTACCTTTAATAGATTTACATATATTTATCTACAGCAAGAATACCAAAATATTAAACACTTTTTATAAATAACCCTATCAAAAGATCTATAACTTTAGAAGTAACTTACAAAAGACACTTCAAATATCAAACAAATTTAAAATAATACAAGCATATTGTTAGTACCACAGAGGTTAGTTGAAGTCACATTAGTAAAAGATACCACCTTAACTTATATACCGAAGTTGAAGTTGCACAACCAATTTATTATTGCACTGTTTAAATTTTAAAAACCAAAATAGGAAGTATTACAGTTTATGTCAAACACATAAACAATTATATTCATGTACTTTAAATTGTAAATCAAACGTTTAGAGCAAAACACTCTGAGACAGAAAAAAACTCTTGAATGTTTTGGTATCTGTCGTCATCAGGAGAGAAGTGGTTGGATAGGTGCTAAGTGGCAACGAGCTAATTCATTTGATGAATAAATCTTTCGTCACCAAGGGAGGAGAATGGATAGGAATAAACAGTAAGATAAAGGGAGAAAGACGAGTAATAAAGAAAAATGAATCAAAATGTGATCACAAGAATGATAATAATAGTAGTGAAAAATAATAAATATAAATAAATGATCAATTTATTAAGGAAAATAAAAAAAATAATAATAACGTTTAAAAAACCCTTAACAGTAAAGAGTACCAGAACTGGTCTGGCACTTAGGAGGTTAATAAGTGCTTTCTCTGAACTACACAAGGTAACATGATTGCCGGGAACAGCGATCTGATTAATTATTTTAACAAAAAACAGTCATTAATTAGAAACTGCGGGTGTCTCATAGATAGAAACAGAGCGGTTGCTGTACTGGCTGACAGATGCCATTGACAATTCATAAGAAAGCTCAGGTTGAAATGCACCACTCTGAGTACAGTTCAAAAGTAACAAGAAATGTATGCATGGATGAGGTAAGTGTTATAGTTGAAAAGAGAAGTGAAGGAAGGGCTATGATTACGAAAATGACACATTTAGTACCTACGACGTACACATTTGTAATTTCCTTAACATCATTACGATGGAAAAATATGGAAACAAATTCTTTTCACGGTCGAAGGGTTTTGGTTAAAAAAAAATAAGATTGGCTATAATGCCTATTGGTTATTAAGAAGCTTAATCTGATTCTGTATTCTTGTTCTATCCGTTTGCCTCTCGTTAATGAAGAAGTAAATTTCTAACCTAAAACCTCCCAAGGTGAAGAGTATTTTTCCCACATTGATCCCAAGTTTTTAATTCCTGTTAAGGGAATGAACAATGTATGCCTTGTAGCTGCCAAACTTGTCCCATTATTAACCTCAGTCCTTCCCTCTTTTGTCTTTTTCATCATAATACATTTCATTTTCGTTTGGTTTCAATTAAGTTGAACTTTTACATGAATTGTCAGTGGTTTCCATCGGTCAGAGCAAAAACCTTTCTATTGTTTTATTCATGGGCTGTTATTCATATCATTAATCACACCCCTGTTACTGAAACTCATGCTGCCTTAAAATTTTTATTCACGTAAGAAGCACATATTACAAGAAGAACCTAACCTTCTTGGTGCCAGATCAGCTTTGGAGTTCAATCTTTATTATTGAATGTTTTCAAAGTTCATTATTTATGTTTCTATTTTGTTTTTCGTACCTGTCTTTACTTATGAAAATTTCAGCTTACTATTGTTTATTCGTTATTTACTCATATTAAATCGTTAGTTTGGTCGAATGATCATAGTCAACTTTCTGAATTCCCTAGCGTGGTTTAGATATCGATGATCTTTCTTCTTTTATTTTTAATAAACGTCTTCACCTTCAAATTCTATTACGGTAATGTTTATTTTAATAATAAAATAGAAAAGATATGACATAACATAAATGAATAACATTTTAATAAATGAATAACATTTATTAAAAACTTAATTTATTAATTAGAATGTCTAAGATTTGAATGACAGATATCATGATAACAGATCCCCAATGAAAAGAAAATTACTCATGGACTTGTTACTGGCTTCCTCATTTGTCATTGCCTTACCCTAGATTGAATCCGATTAAAAATTAATCTTATAAACTGAAAAAAATGGTTTCTTCATCTTAAAATAATATATTTAAGCAATATATAGCCCACAACACTATATTCACTATAAATTTGTCAAGAAATACCAGTAATTCTGATCCATAATCATTGCCATAGTCCGTACCAACCTTTGAATGAACCCACAGGAACGTTGATTTCTGAATTACTATACAACATTCCTCCAATGTTTGTACTCACTACTTAATAATTCAGTACTTGGAGCAAAATGCAAACGATTACTATCCTACATGAAAAGTGTTAGTAAGGAAGGTATAACTGACCTTAAAATAACTTCAGGAATTTACCTTCAACACTGATGGATAAACTCAATTAATAAATATTCAACAATATATTGAAATATTGCTGATTTCTCATGCTTAATTCCTTATTGAATCAAAATAATAGATTATATTGTTGAATTTAAATGACTTACTACCCTAGGTCAGCATTAATTCAATTCAGATTATAAAATATCACCTAAACGTATAGTATTAGCCCTTTGGTAATTAAAAGCTTATTAATAAAATTTTTTTTGAATAAATAGCCAAAATATCATCCATTCTTATATTCCTATTAATGGTTTAATTTTCTTTCATTTATAATTACAAATTATTGTTTACTGTTTTGTAAATTATTTAGTAAATTACATTGATATTCAAAACCTTCTGGAACTCAGATAAAAATTCTCAGAAAACTCTTAAGTAATAAATTATACTATGTAAAAAAAAATCGTCATCAAGAGTAAAAGAATACAAGTTTTTGAAAAGGATAATGAGTCTTAAAGTTTCATTGTTTGCAAAAAATATCACGACTATAATTATAGTAATGTGGTTATGACTGAGTAAATATATAGAAGTAAAAACAGTCAAGAAATGCCCTCGTTTTTTTCCTGTAGCTCCGTCTTCTATGAAGTAACAAAAGCACCGACTGCATTTCATATGATTTAATGGGTTTTCAATAGAAACAGAAATGGAAGAAATATTTTTCAATGATAGTTTGAGGAGTATGATGGAGTGAGGGGCGCCATTTGAGAATTGGTTTGGAAGTGGAAAGAGAGAAAGCCATTGTGTTTAGGAAGGAAATTGTTTATTGCGGGAAACTGGTTGCCATCAGCAGTTGCGAATTACAATGCAGAGGAGATGTACAACCACAAGTACAGTTTCCACAACCGCTTTCTTACTAAGACCACTATACATTTTGCTTGAATGCCTAATTCAACCCAAGTGAAACATATATCATTCTTTCAGCTTACTTGTCTAACCTGTGTTTTCATATCAGAAATGTTACTAGCATTTAAACATTGTTGAAAAGTATCAAATATTAATAAATTTAAGTAGTTTTGTCTTGATTTTATAACAATTATATTGTTTAATAAAAATTTAAAAAGGTGATTTTTTTAAAATAAGGGTACACTTATTGATATAAATTTATTAGTTTTCCTGTTATGGCTGAGCCTAGGTGTCTTCTTCTGGCCTTATAAATACTTGGTTTGATTGTACTCGTTGACTCTTTAGTAAGTATAACAATATCTATGTACAGGTGCCTATAAAAAGAAAATTCAATCATATACAATTATTGCTCCCCACAACAACAGAGAAGAAAACAAACTTTAGAAATACCCAATCACTCACCGCACACATTTTCAAAATTAATAATGCATAAGAAAAAAGTACTCTATACAATATATAGTAGAACTGAACTGGAAATTCAGTAAATGATGGAAACAAAGCATTTCCATTCTAAGAGGATGAAATCCCTTTAATAATGAATCTTCCGGTAAATTCTTCACGGTTTCCCTATTCAAGACTATTCAAACAGTATAGTTCAACCTATATATTTCAAAAGTTTAATGAGGAGTATTATTCTGTTACAGATTCTTCAAAACATTCTTTCAGCAAATGCTGAAGTCCTAAACATTTCTTCCAAATTATTATACAATAATCTTAAACAACATCTGAAGAGCATGTGGAAAAAAGAAAAATGGTTTCACTTTCAAATTTTATTGACATGTCTCAGCCTGTAACAAGAGTAACTTGGACTGGTTAACTTCAAAAATAAAGTACATACTTCTGTGCTAATATTTACTTGATAACCTTTGTAAATCAATAAGGTTCACGTCTTTCTTTCACATACTCGTACAACACACAAAACTATGCAGTAAGGCAAACCATGATTAGATATAAATAAAGCAGAGGTCTGACATTAATGCAATATGTAAATTAAATACCCAATATAATGCAAATCAAAAATAACTATAATTATTATAAAAAAAATGAGCAATGCCAAACCCACAAACTTACTAATAATTATCGTACAATAAAAACCAATTGCATAAATTACTCTAAATAACTGTTTGTCATCTTCAAATGTACGGAATTTCAAGTTATTAAAACAAATAAATTTACTAACTATGCCAAAACTAATTGGAAAAATGAGAAATAATATTCACAATGTATAGAAGAATATATAAACTCATAATTAATCCACACAATAATTTAATTTGTTATGGTTAAATATTGAATATAACGGAACTGCATTATCAAAGAGTTCCACTGTTTTATCAAAAGTTTCTTAACTCTTTACACTTTCTGAAGAAACAAAATTTTACAATATTATCATAACCACATTTCGTACATGATAATATTCTGTTCTTGGTAGCATTATTTTTATCAACTCAATATAATGAGCTTTCATTGGACGGCTTGTTTCAACCTTTGTTCAGTCATCATTTGAATGTGAATGGATGTATGTAGGAATCAATGGTATTTGGTTTAAAATGACGATAAAAAACATTAATTTGACCCTATATGAAAGGGTCAAATAACTTACTTCGGGTTTAACCTGAATAAAATCAGTTATTCAGAAGTTAGCCTGAAGATATAGCTATAGTTTAGTTAACCTGAAGATATAGTTAACTAGAAGAACAAGTTACCTTAATCAGGTAAACCTACTACTCAGTGGTACCAATTATTACAAACAAGCACAGACACTTATTATTACAAGCATATTCAATTAATTATTACTAACTACAAATACACTGACTTACAATATTTTAATCCTGTTAACGGTCACCGTCAGGAGAGAGAAAATTGTAACATGAAAAGATGATAGTTAAATAGGGTGATATTTGAATAAAATTTGTTCTAAAGTGAATTTAACTAAATTGAAAAATAACTGTAACTATGAATTAAGAAGGAATGAGAGGAATAGTATAAATAAATTAAACAGATGTTTATGATCTTAGGAATATATAAATTTATTTATTCAATTATTCCAATTATTAGCTGCATCACACTAATAATTATGAATAAATTATAAATGTTGCCAAGATTACATACTGTGAAGTAGAGCCAGTCTTAGGCCTAACAAATTTCATTGCTTAACAAAAGATTAAACGTTGGATCCAAACTTCAATCGGTAAGAGAGAGAAGATACTGTGATTACCTCAGACAATTTGTCTTTTATTAAAAACAAGTAGGGTTTTTCAAAGTTTTTGTCCCACTCCAACAATCTAGTGGTTTTTCAAAAATTTCAATTTTTTAAACATCAACTTTTAAGCCGATAATTTGTAATAAACTAATGACTAAGCAGTTTAAGGTATATACAAAGGTAACTAAACAAGGTATAGCTACCTTTGTTTTGGCTTTGGATTAGTTCTAGAGTTACCAACATTTTCTCATATGACAGAATTTGTTATATCTGTCACCATTAAGTTTAAATTTGCATCTTTTACATCAGCAAAAAGAAAATGAGACAACACAATATAAACTTTTATTTCCCTCGATTTCTAAATCCCATATTCAATAGTATAAAATAGTCATCAATAAATTGCATATGTGCCATCAAATAAAAATTAATGATTTTTCATTTAAGAAGAACTACAAAATTCAGCTAAGTATAATTTGTGTTATTAGTTAAGTTACCCCACTTTAACGATGTTAAGAACAGAATGAATTCCAAAGTTGTGGTCGCAGTACTTTTGTTGATGCATGGTGATAAAGAAAGAAGCTAGTCGAGTAAATCCCGTATCGGCTGGTGGTCACGAGGCATCCCAATTTTACCTCTATCAACGTCCATCTCGCTTCATTGGTTGGTGCTTTTTCCAAACTGCATTTGTCTCTGGAATTTCTCATTAACAGCTCCAATGGGGCCAATCAAACTTCCAGACGCACAAAAGCAAACTCTCATCACGTCTCGTTTTCCAACTTGCTTCCCTCCCTCTCAATTCCCTTGCAATCACTTAAATTGTCCACAAACTTTCTCTGAATAAATTTCCTTCCTAAAAAAAACTTCAATTTTCCTTACTCTCAAACTTTAAACTTACGTTCACTTTTGTAATCATTCACGAAACTATCAAAGAATGATGAATGGTATAATTTGAAAGTGACTTATCATAAAATGTGTTATTTAATTTCGAAAAAAGCAAAGATTCATTAACCCAGTTACAGTTTTAAAAAGTTATGTACTATTTTAAGATCGCAATTAAAAAGACAGAAACTTTTTTTTCTATCGTTTTCTAACATTTATATTTCGCAATAGAAATATACAGAAACTGATATTTTGACAGTGTATAAGAAATACTTGAAAAATGAATGCAATTTAAAATAAAATTAGTACTAAGTCCAAAATTAAATTTAAATTTTTAAATTATTTCAATCAAATATGTGATAAACCACCATAACATAACTAGACCATAACAATAATAACTAGAAGAACTATAACATTTGTTTTTATAAATCATAATTATGTTAAAAACTATATAAGTAATAAGAAAAAGGAAATGAGCAAGATATAAAGAACAAGGAAAAAGGAATGTTTCAAACATGAGTTTACTAGTTTTTTATGTTTCAACAACTTTAATTGAAACACAGTTCCTGAAGTTGTATTTTTTTGTTCTTTATTGTTACGCAATAGTGTATCAACAGTTCTGTAATCAACCCTATAAGCCATCTGATAGAATCAGTCAATATTTTCAGTCTGATGTCAATTTTGGACAAGAGACAGTAAAACAAGTAATGGCATATTCGTACCCTAACTGTTTTGCTGAGTAACCTCGCTTATAAAGCTAATGGACACCATTAGCGATGTCAAGCCCATACCTTTACTCTGGATTAGTGTCATAGGTCTCCTTGTTTTCTGTTAGGAAATCACAATGTTATTCATATGTTTGGGGTGGTCCATTGTTTAGTTCATGCTTTTTACAGTGTTTTTGTTTTTGTATTTTTTTTAATATTTTAAATTTGCTTGATAATTAGAATATACGTTTAACTTGTTTTAATCTATTGTCACATTGAATATGCTTATACATAATTAATATGTCTAGTTCTTTTACGCTGTTTGCTTAAATATATTATTAAATTATTAAGGTAAAAAAATGAATGTAAACATTTGGATAACGTATAGAAAAGGAAGCAAAGAGTCATATATTATTTATAGAATAAAATAAGATACCTTTTATTATCTATAAGATACCTTCCACACATGTAGGAATATTTTTCACTTGACAATCAGGTTGGCAATAGTTTCTCATTTATCTCTCATTATTCCGTGTATTGTCTGTTGAATTTTGTATTCCTCTCAACTTTTATAGTTTTTTATTTAATATATTTATCAAGGCTATCTAAAACATTTATAATATATTTTTCTAATATTTTAAATCATTAAATTAAAGTAAAACTGATAATAACTCAAGATATATTTAAACTAAATAAAAATAACCGCTTTAAAGATTAATCAACTTTAAAACTGCTTTACAATTACTATAGATAATGTATTCATACTGTATATTCTTTACTTTAAACTTCATTACGTTACAAAATGGATTTTAACATCTTACTCGAAAGAAAAAAAAGTAAATTTAAGTGTTAAAAAAATAAAAGATTCCATTTATTATACGAGATTAAATTACAACTGTGTTGTAACTTGGTTTTTAAGGATACCGTAATATATAGAGGCTCATAAACAAGCCTATGAAACTCTTCATCAGACCTGTTATAATACTGAAATACAAGAAAAATCCTGATAGTAAACCGAATAGACGCTTGGAAAGGAAAAGTTTATTTTTTCCATTACATATAGAGAAACGAAAGGAAGTTAAAATTCTATAGTAATGACAGTTATTAATCTCGAGCAATGTTAATAACATACTCGTACTCGAAACACTATGGGTAAATCATGGATAGACGACCGACAACTCTCGGTCAACACGTCTAAACTACGAGTACATTTGAACATCAGTAGCAAATAAATATATTTACCATCATTAATATATAATGACAAATATGTTAAACTATTGAAAACGTTCATTAAAAGACAAATAAAACAATCTGACGTGCAAGTAAATCAATATATTACAAGTGAGTAATATTTTACCCCTACAAGAAATATCATGCAGTCATCACTAACTTAAAAAGCCTTCAAATCCGCCTTCAGTTGATAATAAGTTATCTTTTTTGGTATTTATTGTCAGTCTCACTCGAACTCTTTGAATATGACTGGCAAAGTCCAAATTTTTACATTCATTTTTCTACCTTAATAATTTAATAATATGTTTAAGCAAACAGCGTAAAAGAACAAGACATTTTCTTAGTCTCAGTTTTGTGGTTTGGGTGTTAATTTTTTCACATGTTTAGTATGAAATCTTGTTTTATATATATATATACAAAATAAAAGTATTTTATGTGTTATTATTATAAGTAAACTATAGTTATCATGAAAAAAAATATTTTTTTTCTTTTTTTTTATCAGTCGTTATTTGTTGCACTTATAACACAATTTAAAAATAAAGTATGACACCAAAATAATTTCATAAATTATTTTTATGTTGACCATCCTCAGAGTTTAATTTTCAACGTTTTTCTATACATTTCTCTCGTGATTCGTTATGTATATTTTCTTTATAAAGTTTTCAAGTTTCCTAAAAATGTTCTTGTTTTTAGGAGATTGTGAATCCACATTCACAATTGTCAATTTATTTCCAATTGTCAACATGTTTCAACTGAAACCAGTCATTATAAAGACATACATGTCTACAAAGTAGATAGTTTTTATATATAAGCAAAGTAGAATACGTTAAAGGGGATTAAAGTTGTTTTTGCAAACTGTGTAAGTTGACTGACCTAGGGGTCGTTGCCACTTCCTGGACGGGTCCTACATGGATTGAGTTGAACTAAACAGTTATAATACTTCGTCACTTTTTCCTAACAGTATATTTATGTGTAATTTTTTCTCTGAATAACTATAACTTCTGTTAATTTGAGTCTATGTTGATCTTGCTCTTGTTATATTATTTTCGTTCTTCCCTCAAGCGCTTCCCTAGTTAGCTGAGGGCAGTGAACTTGTTCTGTGTATCCTTTGGTGGCTCCTGCTATCAGATACATTGGGAGTTCTCTAGAAAATATGGTTATAGTTACTCCACTGTGTAAGAGTTTTTTAGATTTCACAGACTCTGTATTTACATTTGTAATTGTACACTAGATTTGTTTCTTTTAATGGAGAGCTCTTGTTGCAATTGTTGTTGATCATAAAGTTACTGTTGATAGTAGAGTTTTTATAGTATTTAGATAAGAGTTTATATTTATTTATTTTATTTATTTATATTTATATATATATTTATTTTATATTATATTTTATATTTATATTTTATTTATATTATATGTATTTATATTTATTTATATATATTTAGATAAGATTTGTTTCTTTTAATGGAGAGCTCTTGTTGCAATTGTTGTTGATCATAAAGTTACTGTTGATAGTAGAGTTTTTATAGTATTTAGATAAGAGTTTTAATACACAGAACCTTTAAAGTAGCTTCAGATTGGGAGATTTTCCACATCAACATCATAGGAACAATTAGACGTTTATATAAAAAAAGGGAAAAAAAAAGAGGAAACATTATTACAAAATAATAAGAGAAAGAACAAAGGAAAACAGGCAAAGGAATGTAGAAACATTTGGAACCATCCATAAAGTATACTATAGAAATCAGTATAAAGGTAAAGACAAATCGATGAAAGAGTACTAAAAAACATTTTAAAGGACAATATGAGTTGCAAAACCGTTCATGATGAAGTTTCTTTGAACGTATACTATAAATCCACGCAATATACACACGCAGCATGCGTGATAGGTTGTATTCTATACTGTTTCATAAGGACTCCCTACACTTAATATTTCCCTGAACTGTTAAGAATGTTTGCATACAGATATTTCTGGGCAAACTTAAGCAAACTAGTAAACTAGCTGGAGTCCTTAAAACAATTTTTAATTTATAAATGACTCAAATATTTTCTGAATAATATTTTTTTAAAGAGAGTAGAATTAATATTTCAGTTTTCTATAATCTTTTCTTTTAGGATTATAAAAAAATGATATCTTACAGAATAATTCCATAAATGTAATTACATAAAGTATTACACAAATTAAATTTCAGTGAAAAATAATATTTAGACTCTTAACCATTATAATTAACACTTGACAATAATTTAACTTGAAATATTAAAATAAAAATTATTATTGTATAAAAAAAATAGTCTGGAACGAGAGAATACACGACATCCATTTGCCATATTTTAAATCCACACGTGTCAAGAGTTTAAATTAAAATACCTTAAAACAATTAATAAATTGTGTCCAACAATATTGAGCAGAAATTATTAACCGGAACAATAACTGCCGATGCTAATTATCACTTTAAAAATGATAAGTTTGGCGAAAATAAATTAAATATACAGGTATTTATAACAGATCAACAAACAAAAAAGCTCCTTTGTTCCAAGAGAATTTTAGAATGATAGACATTACGCTATATACTTCACCAGCTTTTTATCATAAAAGCAAATTAGTTTTATTTTTGTTTGCCAGTTTAATTAACTGAATTTATCATTTATTATCTAGTAGCAACCCTCCCTCTCTTCACCCGGGTGAAAAATAATAAGAATATTTATAGCTATTCTTATTACTATATAATACTAAATTATTTATTATTTTTCTATAATCATTCATATAACTTTACTGTAATTAAAGTATAGTAATCGTGAAAAAAATTAATCTCGAAATTTTGATGAATTTATATTTTTTAAGGCCTCCGAAGTTGGTCTACTTTTTTTTTACAATGTGTGAGTGAGTGTGTGTATGTGTGTAATGGCATGATGAAGGCAATAGCACAGTCAAATAACTGATGACATATATTAGGTACTAACTATAACTAAATTATAGAAGAAAACACAAGCGTTCGAACTCGTAGATCATCTTCAGGTAGAAGAAAGTAAAACCAGATAAATAACAACACAAAATAACAGTAAAGAGAAAATAGAATATGACTAGAAATATATTAAAGGCAGTTCACAAGCCATGGAGATAACAATTGATAGACTTAACTAGCGCTCCTAGCGTGCGGTTCTATTTTCTCTTTACTGTTATTTTGTGTCGTTATTTGTCTGTTTTTACTTTCTCCTACCTGAAGATGATCTAGAAGGTCAAAATCTTATGTTTTCTTCCACAATTTAGTTATAGTTAGTACTTAATATATGTTATCAATTATTAGACAGTGCTATTGCTTTCATTATACCCCGGGGAAATTTGTTAATTTCATTCCCCCTGCAGCATAGAAAAGTGATTAGAAAAAAAACAATTGCTGAAAAAAAATCGTGAATGTAAAATCTGCTCTGCTATTTAACAATACATGCTTAGATGAAGACCTGCTGCCAGTTTATACAAATATATATATATATATATATATATAATATATATATATATATATATATATATATATATATATATATATATATTGCAAAGGACGAGCCAATCCCTGTTACGTATTACTTTCGGCACTTCTTATTGGTTGTGGGTGTTTATTCGTTGAACACGTTTCTCCTTAGCACACTCCGTCTGCTCGGCCGCCTCAGCCTTCACTCCGGGAGAGGGCTCGCAGTCCCTACTTAATTTTCCAATAGAGTTGGATGAAGGTCTTGGCGTCCTGGCTTGGAAGTGTACCTCGTCGAACTCGGTGTTTACTATGGGCTTAGTGGATTTCATTAGATACTGGTTGTTGGTGTTTTCTGTAGATTCTATTGTTGTGGGTGTATATAGACCTTTTCCCCGTCGGTTTCCTAACACGCTTGGCCGCATCCGCCGTCCTTCCTGGAGAGGGCTCGCAGTCCCTACTTTAATTTCACAGAGGGCAGGAATGGCATAGGCGTCCTCACGCAGAAGAGTTCCTCGTAAGAATCTGGTCCGGGCTATGGGCATTATGAGTTGAAGTTGATGTTGAGTGTGTGTGGCGTTTGTCATTAGACCCCTTTACTGCAGTGTTTTCTTGAAGAATGCGTGGCGCCTTCCTCGTGTCGTTGCGACCGGTTTCGACCGTTCCTCGGTCATTCTCAAGCTGGTGGGTGTAGTTCCTGGCTGGATTGTGCGTTATTATATGTTGAATGCCAGATTAGATCTAATCTGGCATTCAACATATATATATATACAAAACTAAAGTTTAACGGGACTCGGTCAGTTCTTCAGGTTCAAATTAAACTCTCATTGCCAATGTTTCGGTCTTTATTTAAAACCTTTGTCATAGGCCTACAAAAACAGAGGAAATATAAGAAATAATACAATCATTCAAAAATCAAACATACATAAAGGTGCAATTAGTGACAATTAAGAAATTACAATGGATATTTTGACTATAGGTTAGTGAGAAATCAACCATTGTAATTTCTTAATTGTCACTAATTGCACCTTTATGTATGTTTGATTTTTGAATGATTGTATTATTTCTTATATTTCCTCTGTTTTTGTAGGCCTATGAAAAAGGTTTTAAATAAAGACTGAAACGTTAGCAATGAGAGTTTAATTTGAACCTGAAGAACTGACCGAGTCTCAATAAACTTTAGTTTTGTTTCTATTCAACGGTCGATACTTTTATTATTATTATTATTATATAATATATATATATATATATATATATAACAGATTCAATAATATATCAACCGTTTGATAGAATAGGTGTGTTCTCTAATCGGAGTAGTAAAGGACCTCATTTATAAGGTGGTAATTAGGTCTAGCATTACTTATGGATGCTCGACCTGGTTACAAGCCGCAAGAACAAATAAAACCCTGATACAGGTAGTTCAAAATAAATGTGCACGCCTTATGGCTGGGGCACCTTGGTATGCCAGAAATGTGGACATTCAAAGAGACCTCAGGTTAGAATCAATTGACGACTTCACAAATAGACTGGTGGCCAATGAGGACACGAAAATCCCACCCCATCCAAACCCCCTTGTTCATAGCTTATCCCTAAGAACTCCCAACCATATCCATCATAGACGCTGATGTTGAAATAGAAAGCCACACCCTAGACTGACAACATTTCACGACCCAAGAAGACCAGACGACCACGAAATAATGTATAATGAATAACAAACAAAAGACTACAGACATTTACTTACTGACTCCACAAACACAGCAGTACAGAAACTCAGCAGTAGTAGGTCCGTGACCTGGAACTGCTAATTACAACGCGCACTACAGTGCGTGGAAAGAATCGTTGGTCGTTGGTCGTTGGTCTCTAATCGGGGTTCGGTCAATTTTCCAGGATAAAGTAATCAAACTCTCGTTGCCAACGTTTCGGTTTTATTTAAAACCTTTTTCATAGGCAGAAGTAAGAATTTTTTAACTAAGAAAATGAAATTTACATTATTTAAAGGAACAACAATGTTAACCGGACAAAACCTTCGACTAGACTTCTGGGTGGGTGGGTGGGTGGGCGAGTGCGTATCCAAAAGTTTGTGTAGATGTTACAACCCAGAATCTTTGATTGATCTAATTGATATTTAACATAAAAATAGGCCTAAAAATCTAGATGTGCAGTATAGTTTGGGAACAATTATGTATAATGAGAAAGTTACTTTTTTGGCCAAAATGTGATTTTAGACATTTTTTTTTCTCCCAAACCACTAACATAGAGTCTTGAAACTTTGGAATTACTTTTGAGACAACAAAAGCAATAACTGAAAAATTTTCAGATTTTTAGAACAACGGAAAACATGTTTTTTTCTTTTCAATAAAATTTAAAAACTTTGACATACCATTAAATCTGAAATCTTGTGAGGGCCATACAAGCCATACCACCTGACGGAACAAAATAAAATTATACCAACTATAAATGTAGTTGGAAATAAGAAAAAAATTCTCAATTTTCCTTGATCTGTGACCTTTTCTAAATAGCAGGAACATTTATTACTATGAAAGACTTTAATCCAACAAATAATCGAACTACTACAATACCTGGTTGACAGTAATACGAAAAAAATCTGGAGTGGCCTACACTCAACTTTACTATAAGTAACATAATATCAAATTTCTTGAGTATATAAAACATACCGTCTCATTTAAGCATAACGTAAACATCTAAATGGGATATGATTATTAGTCTTTCATTCCTGTGGTAGTACAGATAGTGATTGAAGGACATACCAATAAATAAGCTTATTTTTGTACATCACACAGCTGATGCAAATAATTTCATTAGCATAACTACAGCAGTAATAACATTTTTGAAAAACCAAAGTGATCATTTCTTGAAACGAAATATTCTCCTACAAGAGAACATAGCTTTTGTTCAAATAGCCAGTGGATTTCTTACATCGTTTTCTTGGCATCCTTCTACATTGAATATTAAAGTAAAATTTTCAAATTTAAAACAGGAAAATACCCTTATTTTCTCTAAAAAGCATCATAAACATCGAAGAAAAAATGTTGTTTTAAGATGATTTATATTAAAGATGTACGATAATTACATTTATTAATCTCTAAACGAAAGATTTCAATTTTGAATTATCTTTTATATTTTTGGTTTTTTATAGAATTATTATACTGGGAATTTTATGCCTTCTTAGTATTTAATAAGATCATTTTCCTTCCCCTTAGTCAAATAACATATATACGAATTTTTTCTGAGTGAGTGTTATCATTTTTCTGCACAATATTGTTCCTCTTACATCTCGTATAAGTCAATAAACCATTTAAATTGTTCCTTTATAAATATCAATTTTATCTCAGTGGATTCGCTCAAAAAATTTCTAAGTTAATGTAAACATTGTAAGAAAAATATCAAAAATTCGACAAGTATAGCAGGTGATCTCTTAGTCTAGGATAAACAAACAGTTTTTATAGCGTTATTGCTCTTTCCCGTAATTGAAACTTGATGATTTTTTTTTATGAATTGCTAATTTTTCACTCCATTTTTGGTCAAATTTTCATTATTTTTTAATGAGCCGTTTAGCGTCAAAAAAACATTTTCTGAAAACAGAAATCGTACTGTATCGCCCCTTTAGCGAATGTAATTTTAAAAACAAATATTTCATCTCATTCTCCACATAATGTTCTATTTTTAGGCATAGTTTCATTTTGATCCGTCAAACACTATGGCTTGTATTGCTCTCACAAGGTTTGAGATTGAATTATAAGTCAAAATTTGTACATTTTATTGAAAAAAAATATTTCCTGTTGTTTTAAAATTCTGAATATATTTTTGTTCGTTTCATTTGTAACCTTAAAGATAATGTCAAAATTTCAAAACTGTAGAGTTATCAGCTTAGGAGAAATAAATGTTTTCTAGAAAACAGTTTTTGGCAAAAAAAGTGACTTTCCCATCATGCATAATTCTTCCCAAACAATAGGGATCTTCTTCCCTATGAGGCCCATTTTTGTGTCAAATATCAACTTGATCCATCAAAGATTCTGGACCGTAGCGTGGTAACAAGCAATGCTAACACACTCGCTCACCCTCCCACACACACACAGACATCATCGAAAAAACTTCATAGAACGACTTCAGGGACCTCAAAACATGTAATTCCGTCAAAATCCTCGTGATCGATTTTTTTCACGATCACTATACTTTACTTATAGTAAAGTAAAAATGTAGTCAAAAAACTGAAGAATGGTACATCTATAGATCGATTAGAATATTTTGTTAGGCAAACCCATCATGTCATGAAAAGAATCAGATATGCTCTATTATTCTTTTTACATCACATATAAGTCTGCAAAAAAGTAACTTTCCCATCACCTCAAACAAATTCCTCCCAAACAATGGGGATCATCTACACTACAAGGCCTATGTTTGAAAAAAATCATCCTTGTAAAACATCCACGGATTCTGGACCGTAGGTGGTAACAAACTTTTGATACATACTATGTGTATGTGTCACTCAAAGACACATACACACAAACATCATCGAAAAAACTTCATAAAACGACTTCTTGAACCTCAAAACATGTAAATCCGTCAAAATATCGAGATCAATTTTTTTTTACGATCACTATACTTTACTTATAGTAAAGTAAAAACTGAACACTCTCCCTGGACTAACGGATCTCTTGCTATACTTTTCGGATTGTTTACATTTATTTACATTGTTTACGTCGACTTGCAATTTTTTTAAAAGAATCGTTTGAAATAATATTTGAAAGGCTTAATGAAAACATTTGAAATGATTTAATGACTTAATATTAGATCTAAAAACAATAATATTCTTACATATAAAAAAATCAACACCAATCAAATATATAATTTCTTATGGTTTCCATGGATTTGTATAATAAAATGCTCGAATCAATCTTTATGTTGCAGCATTGAACAACACTTAATATCAGGTGTGGATTTTGTTATGTTTTGAAAAACCGGCTTTGATTTGATTATGCAAAACTGGCTGGCATTACTGATATTTTTTTCTGAATATATATTTATAGTAATGTTTTAACAGAAAAAAATAACACTCGTTCAGAGTAAATTGGATTTCTATGATTTTTGTGACAGAAAAAGAAAAGTAATTTCATAAAAAACACTGAGAAGTATAAAATTTTATAAAAGATCAAAATGTAAAGCTTAATTCAAAGTTGAAAACATTCTTTGAAAAATTTGCTGTATAAACAATTTTTTTTGTTTGGATGAAATGAAATTTGCTGGCTGATAAACTTAGAAAGATTCTTGATTTTTATTGAAATATGTCACTTGGTTTTATGTGTATAAAATCTAATACCGTTTCACATAGGTGGCTAGAATCCATTTTGAGTAAAGAACGTTAAAAAAAGTTTACCTCTTTTAAAATTTAAAATATAGTAATAATACTATATTACTATATAGAAAGTTAGTCACTTTCCTAAGTGACTAACTACAATATCAAACAAAACAATTTATTGTGTAGTTATTTAAGTAAATATAAGTTATATATATATATATATACGAGGTGTATAAATAAAGTAGTGAGACTGGCAACGTTGCTTTCGATCTGGCAACGCTGGAGACGCGTGGCCTTGAGTAGCGTCAGGTGCACGTGTGATGCGCCTCCAGTATGAATCTGAACTCGCCACAGTCATTTGTTTGTCCGTAGCGTTGGTTTTCGTGAAATGGTTTTTTCTTGAGCGTTTTAAAAATGAGTGACCTCAAAGTTGAGCAGCGGTGTGCAATCAAATTTTGCTTCAGACTTGGACATAATGCAACCGAAACTTTTGAAAAACTTCAGGAGGCCTATGGAGAACGTGTTTTATCAAGGGCACAGGTTTTTCGGTGGTTTAAGGAATTTTCAGAAGGAAGAGAGTCGATTGAAGATGAACCACGAAGCGGAAGACCTTCAAGTGCAAACACCGATGAAAATGTCAACAGAGTACGGAACCTTGTGCGTTCAGATCGACGCTTGACAGTCAGAATGATCGGGGAACAGTTGAATTTGAATCACACCTCCGTTCATCACATTTTGACCAATGAATTGGAGATGAGAAAAATTTGTGCGAAAATGGTTCCGAAAAACCATCTCAATAAACGAGTTTTTGGCCAGTAAAAACATTCCTGTTGCTCCTTAGCCTCCTTATTCACCAGACTTGAGTCCTTGTGAATTTTTCCTCTTCCCGAGATTGAAAAATCACCTCAAGGGAACTCATTTCGGGACACTACAAAACATACAAACTGCTGTAACCGACCAGCTGAAGGCCATTCCAGAATCCGAGTTCCAGCAATGCTACAATGATTGGAAGGACCGTCTCCAGCGCTGTGTGGCTTCCGAAGGGAACTATTTTGAAGGTGACAATATCACATTGTAATTATATTTGAATAGAAAATTTAAAAAAAATCAGTCTCACTACTTTATTTACACACCTCTTATATATATATATATATATATATTATATATATATATATATATATATATATATAACAGATTCAATAATATATCGACCGTTTGATAGAATAGGTGTGTTCTCTAATCGGGGTTCGGTCAATTTTCCAGGATAAAAAATCAAACTCTCGTTGCCAACGTTTCGGTTTTATTTAAAACCTTTTTCATAGGCCTACAAACAAAGGATAATAAGAAATCACATATCAACATCAAACATATACACAATATGAAAATGGATTGTTACAACTCATGAATATTACAAGCAGAAATATTTCAGAGATACATAAAACAATATTACTTACAGAAGTAAGAATTTTTTAACTAAGAAAATGAAATTTACATTATTTAAAGGAACAACAATGTTAGCCGGACAAAACCTTCGACTAGACAGTCTAGTCGAAGGTTTTGTCCGGCTAACATTGTTGTTCCTTTAAATAATGTAAATTTCATTTTCTTAGTTAAAAAATTCTTACTTCTGTAAGTAATATTGTTTTATGTATCTCTGAAATATTTCTGCTTGTAATATTCATGAGTTGTAACAATCCATTTTCATATTGTGTATATGTTTGATGTTGATATGTGATTTCTTATTATCCTTTGTTTGTAGGCCTATGAAAAAGGTTTTAAATAAAACCGAAACGTTGGCAACGAGAGTTTGATTTTTTATCCTGGAAAATTGACCGAACCCCGATTAGAGAACACACCTATATATATATATATATATATATATATATATATATATGAACGTATAAGCCACAAGGAAAAGTAAAAAACACAGAAAATATGCTCTAAGGCCTTTCAATTATATGTCATCAGAGAGCAACTAGATATTGATAAGAATTCGTTCTTATCGTTCTTATATCGTTCTTATCAATATCTAGTTGCTCTCTGATGACATATAATTGAAAGGCCTTAGAGCATATTTTCTGTGTTTTTTACTTTTCCTTGTGGCTTATACGTTCATTAGTTTTCATCACGTGTTTATTGTGATTATTTAGTATATATATATATTATATAATTGTTATATACTAATAATTAGATGTTATTTATCAAGACATATTCATAAATTACTTATCTGATCCTAAAACAATGTATGTGATATTAGATCAACTGAAGCACAATCCAATATACGTGATATTTGACCGATAGGATCAGGAAGTTCAATTATCAACCACTTTTACAGAAATGGTTGGAGTATCTAATTCAGGACGTAGTTAAATAAAAGGAAAACAAAAATCAGTTGATTGTCGAGAAGTTTGATATTATGTTTAGGTATAGTAAAGTTGACTGATGAAAATTTTGTCATCAGTTTCATTAATTTGTTGACCATCAAACAGTAACCGGTTGAAGACCTCATAATTTAAAGATATACACTCTAAATATATAAATTTCAGACGCCTTTTTTAGAATATTACAAATCATAATTAATAGAAGTGAATCTCTGATTAGTGTGTAGTTAAAAAGTAGCATAAAATACGCAGAGGAAATAAACCAGAAGAAGATTCCTTAGTAAAAATATATAAAAAACTGGACTAAGAAATTTAATTTTGTACAGTTAATTTTACTGTAATCAATATTATTGAAGTATTGCAAAGAAATTGTTTTAGATTATCTTTAAAAATTTTAACTTTTAAACATAAAATTAAAAATTTACATGAACTAATACTTTGTTTGATACTGATGGATCAAAAAGAAGTAAAATAACTTCCATTTAACTTTTAATACAGGCATTGTGTATAAAATATTGTATACAAAGCATGTGAAAGTATATATAAAGAAAATGATGAAAAATAATATCATAGGACATGATCTACGAACAAGTAGGTATTACCTTCTTAGAATGATGAGACGTAATTCTGTTCTGTCTGGGGATGCGCGACAGCGACTGACGGGTTAGAACCTGCATCTAACTCCAGGGTCTAAAGGTTGGCTTACATTCATTCTACTGGGAGTCGTATCCCCTTTATATCCTAACAATTGCGTCTTAGTTTATTATAACAGCAAATAAATGTCTATAGTATTCCAACCAGCTTGTACATCATAATCTCCTGCTATTTTATTCAAAAGCAAATGACATTTAATCTTTTCTTTCATGCACTGATTCAAATTCAGTGCACTAAAGTAAGAAGAAACAAGTTTAGTGTAAATACTTAGTTGCACTAAACTTTTAAGTTTGTATAGACTGATAACATCATTGATTTAAATAAAGTAAGTATCATATTTTTACAACCATAACAAATTAAAAATAATAATTATAATTTAGTTTCAAAGTATAAAAACTTTTTTCATATTACTCTCAGAAATGATTTAATTTTTCATCTATTGGTAAGCGGTTAAGAATACAACATATTAACTTTACTACAAGTAAAATATAATATTCAAGTGAATTTTATCTGCAGATTTTGAGATATTTACACTTTTGTACTCCCCTGAATGAAATTTGTAATTTTTTTTTACATAATGAGGGTATGCAGATGGGAATGTACTTAAAAAGTTTGAGACCAGTCTACAAGTCATACTATTAGATAGAATATTGTGGTATTTGACACATTAATAGTTATGGTTATGATAAGAACTGTACAGCTTTGAAAAAAGACCAGATAATAGTAGTGGTACCCTATCGTACAATATGCAAAAACAGTCTATCACCCTTCTAAGAATTATAAAAAGAAAAATTCAGCGCATAATATGACATAAGCACGAAAAAAATTAATATTTTTAGTGGTGTATAATTTGGTCCGCTCCACACTTTACTTTACTTAAGAAAATATATTATCAAAAGAAATATCTAGTCAATCAAACTCCTGGCTTTAATTACTTGACTATGAGTTACTATACTATAAATTAATTATATTTACTACATAGCAAAGTATGGAAAGCATAAAAAAATTATTATTATTAAAATCTCGATAATTTTTTTTTTGTGATATTTTTTCGACGATTTCAGTGTGCACATAGATGAGTGGGTGTGTATCCAAAAGCTTTTATACTCGGTACAGGCCACACAGTTTGATGAACTAAGTTCATTTTTCATCAAAAGTTGGGTCTTATTGAGTACTTTGTTTTTTTGGAGCAATACGTGAAAGTACTTTTTTAGCCAAAATACCTTTTTAGACTATTTTTTTTTTTCACTTAAACAACTAATTCTAAAGTTTTAAACTTCGTAATTATTATGGAAATAACAACAGCATTAACAGAAAAAAAATACTAAAATCTTTCAATAACGAGAAATGTTAGTTTCAAAATAAAATGTATTTGAGCCTCCAAGAAAACAAGACTTTTTTTACCAAGGATAGCCACAATTATGAGTCTCGCAATAATCTCTTAAGATATAGAGTTCATAAACTGAATCCCTAGAGACAGAAGAGAAAAAAAAAAGACTTTAGAACTACAAATATTGGATGATCTCAGTGAAATAACCAGTGAGTAGAGAGCTACATTTAATAGAGAAACAGCAAACATTGCTGTACTAATAAATTTGTTATCAATACAGCTATCTGGAGTGGGTTACTGAACTTTATGTAAGTAAACATATCAATAAACCCATTCACAATCAACTTACTTTATTGATTTATCAAATTAATTTGTTAATTAATATATGTATTTAATTATTACTATCCTGTAAATAAATCATCAAAATCAATGTTAAAATTATAATCAAACTCAAGGATAAACAATTAAATAACTTCATTTATTTCAACGGAGTTATAACCATTTGTCTTGATTATATTACAGTAAGACTTGACAGTTTCTGCAGATGGAAATATTTATTTACATATTTAACAGTAATATTCTAGTTCCTAATTTCTGATATTTCTGAAGTTTATATTGAGACTGAATTTAATCTGATATATAAAGTTCTGGATTGACAAAAAGAGCAGATTGAATTGAGTATATGACATGAAAAATGATATCGTCAAATTTTCATGTTTAAATATTACCAACAAGTAATAAGAAAATTTAACTCTCAAAGAAATAAATTTCTATTAAATTTTAGGGGGGTTTATTGAAAAGTGTGACTTGTGACTTGTGGCCAGGCTAGCTCAGTGGTTACGTGCTCGCCTCTGAACTGATAGGACCGGGGTTCGATCTTCACCTGGCCCTCGATTTATTCACGCGGGAGGTGAATAAATCTGAGCGCGTTGTCCCTCGGAGAAGGACGTTCAACCGTCGGTCCCGAGCCTGTACGATGTCAGGTACTCGTTTAAAGATCCCTACTCTAAATACATTTGAGTTAGGCAAAATTTAGGACTCCCACTGTAGAATCAATCTTCATTGTGTGGTATCACAAAGGGCCAATGCTCGGCCTACGTTTGTTCCCTTGTGGAACTGCCACTGCAACCTAACCTATCCTAACCTAGGGCACCTCTCAACGAGGTTTATTTATCTGATTGGAAAATCAGTACAAATCTGAAAAAATTTCTCATTATTATTATATATAAATTATAATTATATTATATTATTAATTAATATTAATTAATTATATTACAAATTATATTATTATTATAATTTGTGAACTTTAAAAAAATGACCACAGGTATGTGACGTGAACATCTCCTGTTTGCACTTGTCCAATAAAACCATTACTATATATCACACAATAATTATAGTAAAAGAATTATAAATATATATAACATACATATTTATAATTATTATAATATTTCATAGACATATTAATTAGTATGATAGTGTGCAGAAAGATATAGTTTTTGTGTTTTATGAACACATACAAATGTGTTCAATCTACACTTGTAGGCCGTATTTTATATGTTCTAGCATATTTGCTTTAATAGTTTTAAATATTTTCTGCTTTGTACTTATCAAAATAATTCATTAAAATCCCTATAAATTTTGAGAAAAATATTTTAAAGTCTAATAAATCTATTTGATCTATTTGGCTCAACTGTGATAGCAAATTTCATAATTTAATGTAAATAAATTTTACTATTATGGCAAGTACGAATTATTACAAGTCGAGTTTAATATTTTTAGGAATATGTTGTCTCTTCCATCTGTGATAAACTCTTGAATTTCTTTTTCGTTACTTACCAGTATTATGTAAATGGCACATTGGAAAGCATATGGTAATATTCCAGACCTAACAGTATAGTGAGAAAACATAATTCTGAATTCCTAAATTGTCCAATAAAGTCCTTTATTTTTATTTTTTTCTTCAGAAACTGAACACTCCATTCTGCTTTAATCAGCTTTTTCTGATTTTAGTTATATTATGATCCTAAAACAGTGTGACCGTCATTTCGTCTCCATGCATTCATATTTAACTATAAGGCAAATTGTTTACATGTTTAAGTAAAACTGACCTTTACTTTAACAAAAATTCTGAGTTTTTTTTTCATAAAATGCTAGTGTATAGCTCATAATGTTTCAATTCTTTAGATTAGGTAGTTTACAAGAAACAAACGGTTCGAACACCATAGGCATTCTATGAGACAGTATTGCCCAAAAATAATATAGCACAACTGGATCATAACGGTAGTTTTTGGTATAATATCAAAATTGTCCATCAAATAGTGTGACCTGCATCCTGTTAAAATGTTTTTGATATACATAATAAACATAAAAAAAATGGACTAATCAAATCTCAAAGCCTCTAAATTCGTCATAACGTTGATATCAATTTTTTCTTGATTGTTAAACATTACTCATAGTAAAGTAAACAAAGTTCTATTCTCCAAAATGGATGTATAGAATTATTTATGTAGTATAAGTTTTATATATTATATAAATTTAACTAAAATGTGATGCCTATAATTGGTAAATCATTAGTTCAGCTTAGCTAACTTCAATTTGCTAAAATGAATTGATGTAAATTAATTATCTTCACACTTTATTGTTGATCTGTGTGCTAACATTTTTAGAAGTAATGTAGAAAATGGTGAAATCGTTGGTCAGTTTCAGAGTGTGGGAAACAAAGCGCAGCTATCCACACAGAGATGATTTATGCTTGCTGAAGGGGGTATAATGAGGACGAGCGCGCTCCTGCTAGGTGCCGCTGCCTTTCCCAACCCCTTCGCTTATTAGACTCTCCTAACACCCACCACTAACCATGTCTAATATTTTCAATGATCCCTCACAAAACCATTCATTGTACATTTATATGAAGTCATGCAATTCTCTCTCGCAATCACAACTCATCCTCATTCATGCTAGTATTATATTTCATTGAGTTTTTACTCATTTATAAAATGAAATTTTAATGCATAAATTGTTATACAACTTTATCATATAACTGTTAGCATTTGGTTTAATTCAAACCAAAAAATAAATAATTGCTGACAACTACTTCCCCATACACAATTCAAAATCAAATACACTTTAATATTACTACCTGTATAAATATAAATGAAATTAACAACATATATAAAAGTTAATTTTATTAATTCACATGTTAATGGCAAAAAAAATAGCATTCGAACACAATCTTAATAATTAAGTAGCAATAATATTTAAAATAGAAAGAAAAAACATAAATTACAAAAAGAAAAATAGAAAATATTTTTGTTATCACCCTACTACATACCTCAGGGTTTGACTTATAGAACTCTTGTGACAAATCTTGTTTATTTGTTTTCTTGCCACTGTGAATGTCTGAATAAATAATAAAATATACTGTATTCTGTGGGTATCGAACCCACGACCTTTGCAATGAGTGCCCAGTGCGCTACGCTCTGGGCTATGGAGGCATTCATACTGTACACTTCCAAATCTGTTATAAATGATGTTTTGTGTGTATAAGTCAACTAAAGATGAAGCGTTGGATGTTGTGCACAGATGAAACTTGAAATACCTGTTAATTTCAGTTTATGCTGGATTATTCAAATAAATCTTAAAGAAAACAGTGAGTAATATATTACTTTACAAATAGCGGCATCAAAAAGAAAGAAGAATGCAAAATAAATTCTCTCAACATAAGTCAGGTAAAATTACTGACTCTAGATGTAAAATCTATTTCTGTTATATTATAAATGTAACCATTTTTTTTCTAGGAAAGGTTAGTCCCATTTTTGGAATCTTATTGTTGTTTAGACGATGTGTTTTTATTTCGCGTATTTACTTTTAATTCTTGGCGATATTCTCTGCACTTCACTTCCAAAACATAAGCATGAATTCAAAAAAGGAGCTGCTGTCATGTGTATGAAGAATGCTGATCCACCGCGCTTACATAATGAAACAAGACTAATAACTGAGGAGCTTTACGATAAAGCCATTGTTTGTTAAATTATCGCATAACGGTTTCAAGGGGTAATAGCTCTAATTCTATGATTGAAATTTCTTTTATCTAAAGAGGGCAATATTTCTTTTTCAAGGATTCAATTTCCAATTCAGTTAGCATTTACTATGACTATTCATAAGTCTCAAGGAGAGACTCTACAGAAAGTTTTAGTTCATTTAGGTAAAGCAGTATTTCAGCATGAACAGTTCTATAGAACTGAGAGATGTTGCTCTCAGTAGGGTCATTTATAGTTTATATGCATCTACGTGAACATGATTGCAATAAAGGGGAAGGTGACCCAACAGGTCACGGGTAGTCTAGTATTTTAATAAAATTCTTCAGTTATGTAGCACTTTATGGGGAAAAGTGATCTAATTTTTTACTACTGTTTAGTAAACTTGTAAAATCCATAGTTTTTATATTATTAAAAAATACAAAATTAAACAACTTTCAACTTACAGCTATAACCTTCCCTTAGGTTATAGTTGCCAAATTATTTCCCTATTATTTGTGAAAAAAATTCAGTAAGTATTCAAACAGGCTCCTAAAACCATCTTTAACAAATCAGAATGATTTTACTATTATTTAAAAAAATTTTTGATAATGGATACCCGCAGGCATTATTTCACAGTCATAATAAGATTATCTAAAATGCCGGCTAACTGAAAGCATTCTATTGTTTTCTGCATCAATTCAGTAAATTTTATAGTAGTTTAAGCCACTTGACAAGTAAATATTTAATATAAAAATCATTCCATGAATGAATCTCCCAACAATTACCTAAATATCTGAAACAAAATAAGTGAGTTATTATCCCAAATTATAATCCCAAACAAAACATACGAAGTATACGTTCTATATAATTTAAAAAACGTACAGTTAAAGGGAAAATATACTATTTCTTGTGACAAAACCTAAGTCCATGTTGTAAAATATTTCTTTAGAACAAAATATAGGGACACATTTTTATCTTTATTCAATAATTGAGTTGTTTAAAAAAACCTTATATGATTCATTAAATAAACACATTTAAATGATTAATTTAAAGAAAATAAAAGTATAAAGATAAGTTAAATATAGTTGTAAAAATAATAAATATTTATTCTATTTGGTGAATTGAAGTTTATGAAAGATTAAATTAACTTATTCTCACTTAAACTGAGTAAGTGGTCGACCAGTTCTACAGTGAAAAAGTTCCCCAAATATCAGAAGTTTAATGGAAATGGATTTTAAGAACCAAATTGCTGTAAAAAGACAGAATCTTTTAAAGGTTTTTGAAAATTAACTGTAACTAGATACCTTGAAGAAAATTATATATCTAAGTTCATACTGAGCGTATTAATTGGTGAAAATTACGTTGTTATTGCAATTAAACCATATTTGAAACCTTACGTTTTTAATGTTCAGCCTTAAATTTTATTTTGAGTTTAGAAGGTTCGTGTATTATTTAACTTCAGGGTCCATTTAATTTTTGCAAGAATGTTATGTAACTTTGAAAATATTTATACTTGAATAGATTATTCGAAAAAACTGTGGAATTGAATTAAAAAGTAACAGGAATGTTATGGTAGCCAAATTGGTAAAATCCATCTACCATCATTTATCAAGGTTTTTAAAGTAAAAAATTGAGTTTGAAATGTATTAAATCAATGTTATTTAATTAAAACATTAATGTTATTAACGTCATATTGGAAGAGCTGCAACCGTAAATAAGCAATGTACCGCTTAAGCAGTGAAGTCCCTCCGAGGTGTTTACTTTGTTGAAATAAGTTTTTCATTTTTATGAATCGTGATAGCAAGATATTTAATTCCAGCTACATATTAGAGGCAATTCATTATACTGAGCAGAAATAATAAGAGTGTTTGACGTAGATATTACAACAGGAGGGACTTCATAAAAGACATGTTCTCATTTTGATAGCATTTAAAATACCCACTATTGTTGTTCTCATAGTTGCTGTACCAGCATTTGTCTTAGAAGGTATGTCGATTAAATATATTTGGTAAAATCTTGTGTTGAAACTTACACAAGAGTAAAACTCCTGTGTGAAGACAGAGACCTGCAGTCACAAATTAAAGGTAGTTTTTCAATAGCTTGAGCATTTGATTATGTTTTCATAATATTTAACTAAATGCTTAAAACACATAAGTAAAGTAGATGTATTGCTGATGAGTTTGAGTAACATATGCTACATATATTATAGTAAAGTTGAGTGTAGCCCACTCAAGATTTCTTTTACAGAAACTTTTCAAATGTTTAACAGAAAGTTATTCAATTTCTCTTATAATCTCGAAGAAACACTATAATTAGTAATTATATATTGCAAACAAAAATATTTTGTCGCATGTGTTATGTTAAAACAGAAACAATATTTTTTTTTCTTCTAGCGACAATAAAAAAAAATGTTACAACAAGATGGTGTACATCAGGGATGGCAAACCATTTAAGTTCGGTGTGTCAAAATTTTGAAAAAAACCGAAACTTAATTTTCATGGCGTGTCACACATTACAAAATTAAAGACTAAAAAAAATTGTAGATTTATTAATTTTATAACTTAATTATTTGTTTAATGCCATTTAAAATACAAAAACCAAAAATTATGAAACCAATCATTTACATTTAGGGACTTGTTTTACTATTTCATGGATACTAAACATAGAAAATCAATTAATATATATATATATAATTAGAAAAAAATTATATTATTGGAAAATAAATATAACTTTATACAATTAAAGAATGAGTATATTTGACAAATTAGTGACTATTCTGGCGTTGAAGTTTGCTTACTCCTCTATTTTGGGTTTATAATGGTATATTTCTAGGCCATGCAATAATCACTGACATCATCTTTTATCCAATTCGGTTTGTTTGTCTTAATATTATTATTAAATATTTGAATTACAAGTATGAATTGTTTTATGTTTGAAGATGTTTGTAACCAAAAATTGAGCTTGCGTGTCAGCACTAACACGCGTGTCATAGGTTTCCCATCATTGGCATACGAGGTGGGTAAATAAAGTAGTGAGACTAGCAACGTCGCTTTCGATCTGGCAACGCTGGAGACGCGTGGCCTTGAGTAGCGTCAGGTGCACGTGTGATGCGCCTCCAGTATGAATCTGAACTCGCCACAGTCATTTGTTTGTCCGTAGCGTTGGTTTTTGTGAAATGGTTTTTTCTTGAGCGTTTTAAAAATGAGTGACCTCAAAGTTGAGCAACGGTGTGCAATCAAATTTTGCTTCAGACTTGGACATAATGCAACCGAAACTTTTGAAAAACTTCAGGAGGCCTATGGAGAACGTGTTTTATCAAGGGCACAGGTTTTTCGGTGGTTTAAGGAATTTTCAGAAGGAAGAGAGTCGATTGAAGATGAACCACGAAGCGGAAGGCCTTCAAGTGCAAACACCGATGAAAATGTCAACAGAGTACGGAACCTTGTGCGTTCAGATCGACGCTTGACAGTCAGAATGATCGGGGAATGATCGGGTCCTTGAAAGACTTCGAAAAAGAGTCCTTCGTGTGCGGCCAAACATCAAAGACAAGTGGGTGTTGCATCACGACAACGCGCCCTGTCACACTGCCATCTCAATAAACGAGTTTTTGGCCAGTAAAAACATTCCTGTTGCTCCTCAGCCTCCTTATTCACCAGACTTGAGTCCTTGTGACTTTTTCCTCTTCCCGAGATTGAAAAATCACCTCAAGGGAACTCATTTCGGGACACTACACCTCGTAGATAATATAAGGAAAAAAGCTATGTTCTGAGAATATTAGAAACAGGCAAAAAGAACAAAGATTAATTTTCATGTAAGTTTACTTATCAACTATACTTTCCGCCATTGTATATAAAAAAGAGAGAAAAGTAGCATACAATATGAAGTGTCAGTTGAATGAATGTTACTTGATTTATACAAAAAAATCTGGACTGGCCTACACTCAACTTTACTATAACTAACATAATATCAAATTTCTTGAGTATATAATATATAACATCTCATTTAAGCATAATGTATACATCTAAATAGGATATGATTATTAGTCTTTCATTCCTGTGGTAGTACAGATAGTGATTGAAGGACATATCAATATATAAGCTTATTTTTGTACATCACACAGCTGATGTAAATAATTTCTTTAGTATAACTACAGCAGTAATAACATTTTTGAAAAACCAAAGTGAACATTTCTTGATACCAAATATTCTCCTACAAGAGAACATAGCTTTTGTTCAAATAGCCAGTGGATTTCTTACATCGTTTACTTGACATCCTTCTACATTGAATATTAAAGTAAAATTTTCAAATTTAAAACAGGAAAATACCCTAATTTTCTCTGAAAAACATCATAAACATCGAAGAAAAAATGTTGTTTTAAGATGATTTATAATTAAAGATGTACGATAATTACATTTATTAATCTCTAAACGAAAGATTTCAATTTTGAATTATCTTTTACATTTTTGGTTTTTTATAGAATTATTATACTGGGAATTTTATAGCTTCATAGTATTTAATAAGATCATTTTCCTTCCCCTATGTCAAATAACATATATACGAATTTTTTCTGAGTGAGTGTTATCCTTTTCCTGCACAATATTATTCCTCTTACATCTCGTATAAGTGAACATAAATAATTCTCGCGTCGAAGTGAACATAAATAATCACCTAAATTGATTGTTTTTTTATTTCACTTAAAGAACCCTAGTCTGATATATTGTCAGGTTATAAATTAATATGAATACAGTGTAAATAATTTGCACTGAGTTAGTAAACAATTTGGAAATGTTTAAAACCATACAAATATCCTGCAGTATTGAGGATTTCTGCTCTACAAACCTCAGCTCTCACATGAGTGGAACCCACAAATAAATCAAGAAGATAGTTCAATAATGGCAAGAATAATCTTATCTAATTAAATTTTGAAAGCTCATTCTAACTGTACTTAAATTTTTAAAGTTAGTTTAAATTACAGTGATATACGTTCAACTGTACCTTCAATGGGAGAATTTAAACATTTATGTAGGGTAAATATTAGAAATTTGTCTACATAACTACTATGAATGGAAGCTGTGTTTGACATCATTCGAAGAATACAGATTTTTACCTAAAAGAGGCTGAAACCTTGGATAACATATCTAAATGAGAGCTATTGCATTGGAAAGAATAAACATTTTTGTCAAATCATACCTAAAACTGTAAAAGTGAGGGATACTTTTTTATGTACATTTATGAAGATCATAAATAATAAAAGTGTATGAATAGTTACATTAAATATAACACAAAATCAGTTTGTTGTTAACGATTTTAATGGTATTTTGATATTATTATTATACAGTACTGAAACAATATGTTCTTATTTGAAAACAGATAGATTTTTTTTTACTTTTAAAAACCAAGTGGTGATGCGAGAAGAATCAAATAAATTTTGGACCAATAACTACAGTTCACCAACCATTCTGGTTTTTTTTTTGAAACATTTTCAGAATTCGTAATATTTTCATTCTGATTGGCCAAATGATGGTAATTTAATATTATTTAGAGTTTTTAAAGCTACATTAAAGCTGTTGAACCAATAATGTTAACTAGTATTGGAGGACTGGTAAAAGCGTGATAACCTGTTTAACAATGAAGACTAATAATATGTAACCATTATCTTCATAATACTATATTTAGTAAAATGTTTAATTTGACTCGCTCAATTAAATTGGTGGCTTAGAGGTTTAATGGAAAATATACCAAACTTGGTTGGTATTAAGAGCATTAGTAAACAAAACCATGGTTCGGCAATGACTTCTGAGAAGCCCACCATTTAGGCAAACAATTTTTATATTGTTCCTACAGTGTAGTCCCATCATTGTGCTTGATTTTCGCGTCTTCTCTCTCTTTACATTGTTCAATTTGTTCATTTTTGTTTCATTGATATTAACAAACATTTATCTTCCACTATTCACATGTTTAGACGAATGTCAGGATCTCTTCTGATTTTTTTGGTAAAAAGCCTGGTGACTAAGTGTCACCTGTACTTATGTCAAGAGTGCTTTTATAGACTACAGTGAATGGAGTTCCTTTCAAGAAGAGTTAGAGAAGTTAACTCAAGTCCTTCTTAACAATGGCTTCCTTAACAAAGAGACCTCAAAGAGAGCCGAAGTAGACAATTAAAAATTACATGATCAAGTTGTAAATTGACTCCTAAAATCAATCAACTAATTTGATGCTGCAGATATGCCTCTATTGCTGAAGACTGATAAGCACACAATATTAATAGAATGAGGAAATCTTAAAATATAATATATAGTAATGCCACTACAACAAATGAAAAAAATAAACTGCTCAGATACGAAAAAATAAAAAGATTTAAAACCTATTTTTTATGAAAACCCGTAGTCCGAAATGACATATATACTACAAATGAGTCACTTAGTGTCTCTCTCTCTCTTTTTGTAATAGAAGTAAATATAGCCAAGCCATCATGATATATTGGGTTTACAACCACTAAGCCTTAAGGATATGTGGTAAGTTCCTCGCGGTAGCCTGCAATAAGTATACAGAGAAGAAGATAGAGTCCCTTTAAGTATGTAAATACTGGAAGAAAGTTGTACATATAAAAAATGTATGTACTGTTAACCACCCCCAAATATTGAGGCTTTCGTTTAAATACATGAAAATTTAAACTCTTCAATTATATCCAAGGCTTTTGATATGGGTGCCTCCAGTTGTAGGTATTTTGACATCTCCAACAAACTAACTAGAGAGAGTTTCTGACTGGTCAATGCAGAAGTTACAATTGACCAACCAACTGGTTGGTGCTTACTAATTGCCGAACCACTCTTAATGGTACATGAGGTAACTGCTTGTATTTAATAATAACAATTAATAGGCGGTACTAGTGGTAAAAGACTGTATGTCCACTAATTTGGCAAGCACTTTACTGTACTTGACCGGCTGGTCCCTGTCACTTCATATTTTATTAACATCAATATTATCGAGGCATAAGAAATCCAAAAGTTCATGCATTTTTTCATTACCACAGAGGTTAGTAACATTAATATTAAAATTACAGTAATCCGTCTTACCTCGTACCCTGCTGCTGAAGCTCTTAGACCGGTTTCGGGCGTCACCCATCTTCAATAAGAACTGATCAACTCCTATAAGTTGATCAGTTCTTATTGAAGATGGGTGACGCCCGAAACCGGTCTAAGAGCTTCAGCAGCAGGGTACGAGGTAAGACGGATTACTGTAATTTTAATATTAAATCCAAAAGTTCTTTTCTAATATTTAAATTTGTGTTTCAGGACATAATATTATTTGGAGTCAGGTCATTCGCCTAAAAGAAAGCAATTATGAGACGGAACAGTTCAGTTTGAAAGTTGTAAATGCTGGAGTTGTAATATCGTGAAGTGACGTGGGTAGTATAGGAAAGACAATTGTGTTTACCAACTCTAAATGCTTGTTAGTGCTATCAAAATTACGAGAAGGGAAAGCCGAAAAACCGAGAGTGTTATCAATGAAAGACAAACCATTGTGGAGTTTCAAATCAAAAACAACACAGCAGGGGATTTCAAACTACTTGATGACAAAAGAAAAGTAGCAAACACTGTTACGTCAGTAAATCGATATCACCACCTTAACTAAACTGAAAGGGTCAACCCCAAGCAGGGGAGGTGATAGAACAGCCAAGTTGAGTTTATTTATTAAAGGTTTATTGGAAATTATATTAGTCTTTCCAAAATTATTTAATATATTTAATTAAAACAACAATTTATTTAATATTAATTTATATTGTTTGAGTAAATGTATGATATGAAGATGATGATGAATGGCCCGAATATGATTCACAGAGAATGGAATCATTTAACATAGAAGAAAACCAGGCTTCAATTCTGGTTTTCTTCTATGCAATAGAAAACCAGATTATGTTCTACGCATAATGCAAAAGAAACTAATATCCAGAAAATAATCTAATTGCACATTTACGACACAATACTACTGGAATAAATAAAACTGTCAGGACAATATCTGTCATTGTTTAGACAACATAGCATATAGAATTAAATGAATAAAGAGAACAAATAATTTATGTAAAGTTTAAAAGTAAAAATTAGCTGCGTCATCATTTCAACTCTCAAATTATCTGTTTAGAACAGTGACTGCAAATTTTCTTGACAAAAAGAAACCCTTTAACAGCGATAAATGTAATTGACATTACCAAATCATAAAGCAAATCAGTTGTTCTTAAGATGTTATTTACTTTTAAAACAAATACTTTTAAGTTAATCTAAGCAAACAATCTAATGGTCTACAACAATAATGACCCTAAGGTTATTAATAAAGATGGATTCATGCACACGACAACCACCAATACATACTGGCATATAATTTAAAACATCAAAATAGCAGTCCAAGTGGATTTTGAAAAACTAAAATCAACAGAGAAGACAAAAAAACACTTACTATGATCAATATATTGAACTAAAGTTCATCTGACAGGGAAAGATCAGAAAAGAAAATGAAGCGGGAGAAATGATTTCAGTTCTACAGAAGAAGGAGAGTCGTCAGCCCAAGTGATGCAGCTTAGGCTGATATTTACATGTTTCATATCTTTACAAGTATAAATAAATTATACTAACTATACAACTAAAAATTAGCCAGCAAACTTGAAAAATACAAAACTATAATACTCTAATTCTCTTATACAATCTATATTTCAAACAGCAGTTCATCATCAAGAGAAGAACAAACGCTGTTCAAAATATCACTAGTAGTCATTGTTTTGTTGTGATATGCACTTTTTGTAACTGTTAGATGGATTAAGTCTAGTTGAGAGACCTTTGTTTCACTTACATTAATTCATTTCCTCATATTCATTTCCTCCTGTCATAAAGAAGATTACTCTTCTTTGACTTGAATTCATATTGCTTTTTCTTTGTTTTTTGTTAGCATCGTTTACATTAGTTATGTTTTATATACCTGAACACTATGTTCTACTTGCTCCATTACATAGATGCATCTTATATATATATATATATATATATATATATATAAATTACTAGAATTAAGAATTCATATATATATATGCATATTTTTGGAAGTCTCACTTGTAAGTTGTACATATGTATCTGTACACATAAATCTTCTTTTGTGACTGATATGTATATTTACTTTTCATTATTTCTTCATAAACATATGGCACATGGTGCAACGATGGTAGAATACAATATTTTTTATTGATTATGAAAATTCATCCATGTTGTTTTTGATTATTATTTTAAAATTTATTCATTGACTATACAATGAAAAATGTTTGTTCATATATCCATTGTTTATGAATGATTGTTTCAGTTGCAGAATTGTTTTATTAAATAGATTCCATTTTAATGCTATTTTGTAAAGTTGTATGTATCGAATCATTAATTGTGTTATCTTTATATCGTTGGGGGAATTCACTTCCTGAATTCAGAATAACTCCACTATGTGAAGGTTTTTTTAAAATTGGATGCGAGATATTGATCTTTTTCATTTCGTACAGTTATATCCAAAACGTTTTTGGTTGTCTCTGGTTTTACTCATGAATTTTAATACTGAAGCAGGTTCAAAAGTTATTATTTCGTTTACTTCCTGTTTGTCTTCTATATCCAAAAAGTAGTCGTGACCATAACATATCCATATATAAAACATTATTTCACTATAAGATGCAAATGAAAACTACAAAGATAACAATCAAGAACAAGATCAGACAAGACTACGCATAATGCAAAAGAAACTAATATCCAGAAAATAATCTAATTGCACATTTACGATACAATACTACTGGAATAAATAAAACTGTCAGGACAATATCTGTCATTGTTTAGACAACATAGCACATAGAATTAAATTAAAATAACATGATATTAAATTGATAAATGCTTTCTTAGCATAAACCAATCAATTCCAACAGAGAATAAACCTATGTTAAACTTCTAACTGTAACATGATAAACTAAGTTAATATAATTTTGATTATCGTTATATATTAATTATCTTTCAACAACATTCCTGTAAAAGAGTACAGTCAAAAACAATTTAACGATGGTTGATGTCAAACCATTTATCTATTTATTAACGCAGTTTCTTCTTAATTGAGTAAATGACTTAGTAGTAGTTTTGTAAATAAAATTATTAAGACCTCAACAGTACACAGCATATAGATAATTGTCAACTTAAATATCAAAGTCATAAAATGAAATAGTGGTAGGTATATGTGGAAACAGAAATCAAATTTATTAAATTATGTGAATGATCAATTTTTAATTATTCATATGATTAATGTTAATTATTGGGAGAATTAATAAATGATAAGGGTTTTAATAATATTTACAGCTGTCAGTAATTTACTTGCAAAATAAGAAAAGAAGAAAATGTCCAGATGTTATGTATGTAGGATATAGCATGAGAAATGATATCTGAGCAGATTGATGTACAAAACTTACTTTTCCTTAAAGAATCTCCTGAAACCCCTCTCATGTCAAGAATAAAAATCGAATTTTTTCCAAACTTTAATCATAAAAGTGATCCAGTTAGCAGAGCATGTTTTCGAAATAACAATAAGAATAAAAAATATTACCAATGCAGAAAAATGGTTATACAAATTATGGTTTATGATCTGAATATTTAAGACTACAACTGTAAAATTGTAATAGCAATCATGTTTACCTAAAACTTGTTTGTAAAAGTAAAGGGTGTTTGAGTGTAGACGTAAAAGATGTTTCAGTGTGAACGTAAAAGGTATTTGAGTGTGGACTAAAAGGTGTTTGAGTGTGAACGTAAAAGGTGTTTGAGTGTGGACGTAAAAGGTGTTTGAGTGTGGACGTAAAAATGTGTTTGAGTATGGATGAAAAGGTGATTGAGTGTGAAAGGAAAAGGTGTTTGAGTGTGGACGTAAAAGGTGTTTGAGTGTGAACGTTAAAGGCGTTTGAGTATAGACGTAATAGGTGTTTGAGTGTGGACGTAAAAGGTGTTTGAGTGTGAACGTTAAAGGCGTTTGAGTATAGACGTATAAGGTGTTTGAGTGTGGACGTAAAAGGTGTTTGAGTGTAGACGTAAAAGGTGTTTGAGTGTGGACGTTAAAGGCGTTTGAGTATAGACGTAAAAGGTGTTTGAATGTGGACGTAAAAGGTGTTTGAGTGTGGACGTAAAAGGTGTTTGAGTGTGAACGTTAAAAGCGTTTGAGTATAGACGTAAAAGGTGTTTGAATGTGGACGTAAAAGGTGTTTGAGTGTGGACGTAAAAGGTGTTTGAGTGTGGACGTAAAAGGTGTTTGAGTGTGAACGTTAAAGGCGTTTGAGTATAGACGTAATAGGTGTTTGAGTGTGGACGTAAAAGGTGTTTGAGTGTGAACGTTAAAGGCGTTTGAGTATAGACGTATAAAGTGTTTGAGTGTGGATGTAAAAGGTGTTTGAGTGTAGACGTAAAAGGTGTTTGAGTGTGGACGTTAAAGGCGTTTGAGTATAGACGTAAAAGGTGTTTGAATGTGGACGTAAAAGGTGTTTGAGTGTGGACGTAAAAGGTGTTTGAGTGTGAACGTTAAAGGCGTTTGAGTATAGACGTAAAAGGTGTTTGAATGTGGACGTAAAAGGTGTTTGAGTGTGGACGTAAAAGGTGTTTGAGTGTGGACGTAAAAGGTGTTTGAGTGTGGACGTAAAAGGTGTTTGAGTGTGAACGTTAAAGGCATTTTAGTATGGACGTAAAATATGTTTCAGTGTAGACGTAAATGGTGTTTGAGTGTGGACGTAAAAGTTGTTTGAATGTGGACGTAAAAGGTGTTTGAGTGTGGACGTAAAAGTTGTTTGAATGTGGACGTAAAAGGTGTTTGAGTGTGGACGTAAAAGGTGTTTGAGTGTGGACGTAAAAGTATTTTGAGTGTGGAGGAGGTATCTTATTAGAAGCCGGTTATTTGACCAAGATAATTAAAGCCAACGACTTCTAACTAACTCTAAAATTAAGAAACAAAAATATTATAAAATATCATATCGTATATTTAGGAAATATTTTTAAAGTTTTACAAAAAAAAGTTTAAACATATGGTAGGATGCAGTACATGTCTCAAAATTAGACAACCAGATGTCTAGTATTTTTCTACCACTTTAACTCCTCCACACGAACACCTTCCATCTCAATTATCCTCCAACCCTTTCAACTATTGGTATGGAAATCTTTAAATTCCTATAATTTATTTAAATTTGTAATTTTTTAACTCTAAATGCCCTCTCGAATATCAGGATTTAAGATATAATTCAAGAAAAAACGCATTTTTATCATTAAACATTTTAATGTGGAGATATTTATTATTTTTCTCAACATTTAACTATTATTAGAATAACTTGAAAAATCAAAATTTTCTTGACTCTATGATATTTTAACATAATATTAATGTCTAGGAGATATAAAACATAGTGCTTTCCGGAGACAAGGTAATGTTAAATTTATATTTTAGCTGGATTTGTCCTTTAACTTCCACAGACCTCCTCATTACACTTCATGGATCCCTTTGAAAAGCCTGCTCGAGATCAAAAGAAAAATAGAGGAGGCCTAAATTCTTTACAAGACTGTAAGAATAGAATAAGCTATCAAAGACTGATTAAACAATAAACACAATGGTACAACAACGTCCTCTCCATTAAATAGATAACAAAAACGACAAACATGTAAATACACAAAATTCTAACCATACAATGTGTTAAATAACATAACATTACCTGAACTAGTTGACCAAGATTAGTAAAACTTTAAAAACTATTAACAGTTGTATGTTATTCAAAACAATTTATAAACCAATTTTGATATACCGTATAATTATACTTACTAATAGACTGCTAAACCGGTAAATACTCCACAGCTTAAGAAGAAATTAATAAAGTACTTTCTACATATTATTTGGAATATGATGGCAATATACATTTACGTTATATCATAGTATAATATTAAGATATACAATAATATATGATTCAGTTATTTTTACTGTAGTATAAGAAAATAATCATCATCATAATCATAATGAAAAATTGATTTTGAGGTTTTGACATATTACCTCGTGTAAGGGTCTATCGAATCAATTTTCTCAATTTTGGTTTTTTGTTACTATTTTTGATTATATTTCTCTGCACATATATATACTCGTATATATACATAATAACTGGGAAACAAATATTGAGAAATTTAAAAGTAAATTCACTGAGAGCGGTTATCCCTGCGAATGAGAAGTCCTGGCCCTCATGCCCGGTCTTGAAGTAATAGAATTAAGAGACAATATAGAAAAGGAATTCAGATAAGCAATACAAGTTAGATAAATGTAAAGGAATCAAAAAGACTTCGACAGAAATTTAAAAAGAAATATCTATATATACACAAAACTATAATTTTTTAGTTTTGTAAAAAAAGTAAAAATAGGCATCAGTCAGTGGACACATTGACATCTCCACTCCTGTGTTCCTTCCTTCTTTTTTTTTCCTTACTTCTCCTGAAGACGACAAGACATCCAAAATGATCCAGAATTATGAGTGTCAGTCTCTTTTTTGTTTTGTAGCTATAACATTAAGTATATAAACAAATAGGAGATCTTTGTGAAAAATAATATGATAAAATATGCAAAAAATAAGGAGAAAAGTTAAGAAACACATATAGGAAAAGAAAAAAATATAGAAAATGCAAAAGCAATAAAAAACAAAATCAATTTATTCATAAATAACAATAAAGGAAATAAAAAATAATAAATAAATAAAATACAATAAAAATATATCTGTAATAGTAAATAAAAGATAGAAAATAATTAAAAAATAAAGAAATAGTTAAGAAGAAGAAGTCTTAAAGATAAAATATATTACTTCTATATTTCTTGATTTACTCTCTACATTTTATTTACTATTACAGATATATTTGTAGTGTTTGTATAATGATGAAATTGTAAGTAAGATAAGTAAACTGTACAAATAAAATAGAAAAACTAATTATTTATACTGTTCAAAAAAATGAAATAATGAAATGAATTATACTGTTCAATTATATGAAAAATTGTAAGTTATTGGTTGCATTTTCTACGGAGGCAGACCTGAACCTTTATCACAGAGACAAATTATGTCAATCATCCCCGTGACGTATGTCAGGTATAAATGTAAAATTAAATGTTTACAATACATGACGGCTGTAACTGAAATATAAGTTTACAATATGCAGAAAACTATAACTTCAAAAGTTAGTTGAAATAGAAATATAGGTATTTTAGTATAAAGTATATGAAGTAATATAGGAGTAATGCAGTAAAGTATATAAGTTTATATAAAGTATGTAATACGTATATAAAAGCAATATACTCGATTCGCAATCTGCAACCATTAGAAACATAATGGTTTACTGAAGAAAGGTGAAATAAATATTTTTTTTTAGTAGACAAAACTACACAAGAAACATTGTGGTGATAACTTTAATATCATTAGAAATCACATACCCCTAATTTGGCCTAATACTCAAATCTCACAAATGAACTTCTCATCGATAGACTGAAGTCTCCTGTTAAGTAAAAGAGTGGTAATATGTCCAGCAATAAACATGCACTGAACTTTCAAACAACAAAATCTCAACCATAAAACAATCATTTTTTTTTAGAACAAACCAAACATGTAAATTTTTTACTACTGTTAATGTAAATATCATTATCATCATCAATACTAAACTACTGTAACAATCAATGGCAAAAAAACATTTGGACCCACCAAATTTGGTTTTGAAGATGCAAAAGAAAAGTAACATAAATTTGGTTGTACTTTTACTTTACTATAAGGAAATAGTTACTTTTTTTTCCTGCTACACTTCTAAAACCATAGGAGATAAAATTTTTTAGTGAATTCAGTACTGATAAAAGTAATAGAAGAAAAACTAAGAATTTTCTAATTATATAAAAGACAATTTCTTCTTAGAATGAAATTTCAAATTTTGTAAAAGCAATAGTGGTCACACCATTTGACGTATCATGATGAAATACATAAAACTGGCACCTCAAGGTAGAAGGATGTGTGCTGCTTTTTGAAAGAATAGCTTTACAGAAAAAGCTCATTCTAGTGCTATTTGTGAATGTAGAAACTTTTATTTTCGGTTAACTACTGGTTATAGTACAGTAAAATTTTGATAGAAGGTCTACCTTAAATTAGTATGGTAGGATAAGTATTAAATAAAATGACCGATTGATTTGTAAAGATCATTGGATTAGTAAGCATCATATTTGTTGGCAAATGTTATTTACCAACTCTAAAAATATATTGAAATATAAGAATAATTCATAATGCATATAATATACTTGCAATAGGAAATAACATAAAAAATACTTGCCAAATGCACTACATTCTGAAAAGTATACTTTGTAGCTTATCGGTGAAATTATTAATCAAATTATTATTTGATTAAAATAATTATTATTTAGTTATTGTTAAGAAATGTGATTCTTTCAAAACATTTATTTTTCTGAATTGCTTATAATGCTTATAATGCCACTTCTTTTTATCGTTATTAGATATGTATTGTCAAATAAAATAAAATAAAAAGTAGACGTACATGTATATGTACGTGTAATTCTTTCAGAAAAAAATATAGCAATGTTTATATATGATTTATTAATTTCAGCTTGTTACGAATGAATGAAGAACTTATTTCTATAATAAGTTTCTATTATTATGTAAGAATAATAATATTTTCTGTCAGTTTATTTTCTTCTAATTTAAACTATGAATTTGAACTATAATCTAATTTGAACTACGCCTATATGGATCCATCTACACATCAATCACATATTGCAGGGTCATACCTCTCGCTACAAAGGACATTTCAAAACTTTAAAGTATTTCAGTAATATTGAAAATATTATTATTACAACTATTACTATACAAGACAGTTATATAGAATCACTATATGTATTATTAATACTTCACTTCTAAGAAATATCACAAAAAAAACCTTTGTAGCAATTCAATAAATTATTCCAAGACTTGTTTTTCCTCAACCATCAACAATTTCATTTTAACCAGTTAAAAAGAGTTAACTTTGATCTATAACTAACTGAATAATTAGTAGTTTAGTGCAATTGAAAGGTTATAATGTAAATAAATAAAATGCATTACCTAATTATAATATTTAATAAAGTAAACCATCAATCCTGATTTGTTTCTCATTGTTATTTGTATGATTTGGTAGAAGCAAAACTTATTTACAACATTTAAAATAAGACTTATTTTTGTTAAGAAGTTATGGCATACTTGAGACAACCTGAGTGGATAGCGGCAGGTGGTTCTCTTCTCTTTAGTGAATTCTTAATGAAATCTTTAATTTCACTATGAGTTATATAATGAAATTCAATTTTTTTCTTCTCAATTATTTTTTTTACAAAATACTTCAACTTTATTTTAAATTAGCGTTTATAATGATAAAATACTTACTATAAAAGATAAACTTGTTTAAGAAATAAATATCTACGATATTTATATAAAAGTTTATAAATAAATAAATGTGTAGATGATACAAACAGAATGTACGTGAAATGACACTTGGTTTAAATTTTGGTGAAACCTAACTTAAGCTAATTAATCTTTTAATATTAAAGATGAATAAATAAATTATTTTACTAAGCCACGTCCTACATAACAGAAACTTGATTCTGCTTGGTGATGACACCCTGACCCCCAAGAGTATGGTGGAGCCCTATTAATTGTTGAGCGTGTATTGTCTACTTCTACTTCTGACTGTGCCACCAGGGAGGTGCCTTCCTGGTTCATTAAGACAAAACAGCCCCTAATATATGCATTACCGTCAAAACTACACAACCTGCTAGCACAGTCATGTTTAGCAATTTCCGACTCTGGAAAAACATCAACACAGCTAAATAAATTTAAAACTTATTTATATTTATAATATACAAATATGATATTTTCAAAATCATAGTTATTTCCAAATTTAGATATTATATATTATTTATTTTTACAATAATGGATTTATTCTTCAAATATCACTTTACCTATAAATAATTGATAACAGATTCCAGTTTATTATCTGTAAAAGAGTATTCAAAAATAGATATTGTGTAGTATTTACTAATGAAAAAAAGGAATATAACATGAAAAAACTAAATTATTCCTGAAAAAATTAGATATATAATTTATTTCCTGAAGTAAATGATGTTACTAGAAAAGTACAGGAAGAGAAACATAAAAATCATATACATATATGACAAAGGCGTTATGGATATTAAGACTAAAATAATATTATGAAGTCTCAAAAAGTAAACTTTTTAAGTGGATTGGAATCAGAACATTGTCAGCAGAAGATGAGTGTGTCTGTAGAATGTTGTTTGAAACTTAATGACAAATGTGTCCAGAACGAGCTGACAGTACACCCACCATTAGTAGTAAGACATGTGTCCCATGAGGACTTGTGTCCACACACTAACTAATGTCCCTTGTTAGAAACATTAACACCTAGTAATAACCAATATGTATTAACCATCATTGATGCTAAGTCCAGAGTTTTAACAACATCTTAAACATACGAGTAAAGACGAATGAATAGACATAGACCAAAGATTAGCCCTTTGTGGTAGCACAAAATAAACATTCCACTATGAAATAAACCTTGCCTCACTAAATTTTCCATTACTGAAATGTATTTGGAGTAGGTATGATTAGCAAGTACTTGTCATCGTCCAGGCTCGGGACGGAGAAGGCCGATATGGTCAGATCTACTCCAGATCTACCAGTTCAGAGAAGAGTACATTAGCCATTGGCTCTTCTGGCTCTCTATATATATATATTAACTACGTATTTTGCTCAGTATAATTCTTAAGAACACTTCAAATAGAATATACCATTATCATGTTTTAGAATATCACAGAATACATTATTATCGTCTCTTTTATTTGACTTTTTCATAAGTCCTTTCACAGGCATAGTAGGTTGCCAAGTTCAACTATGTAAATTTCTCATGTTTCGAGTCACACGAGAAACCCAATAAGCTTATAATTGAATATGGTAGCCATAGAAAAAGTTTCTCTATTTTTCTGCATTTTTTGCAGCTTGTATTAACTTGGAGAGAGGATGGAATGTTAGACTATTTATACTGAAATAAACTTTCCCAGACATTTAATGTTATTAATATATCCGATAGGTCATGATACCCATATTTTAAATTATACTGTGTTTTAAAATTAATTCTTTCACCAATTTTTTAACTAATAACTAATTTTATGCGAAGCTTACATAGTCAGTTGAGTGCTAGTCAAATTGATTTCTCAAGATTTTCAATATTTCCTCCGGGAATCATCACTCATGTTCTTTAATCCTGTCCAATAGCAAATCTCTAATAAATTCACTATGTCTTTGACATAATCAATATTCCAATAATTGAATTTTATGTATTGTGTTTGAATATTATGTAGTGTGTAGCCCAGTTAAGGACACTTAGATTAATTTATATTATATATAATCATAATGTTTCCAGTGTATCAGTTTTAAAATCTCAAATTGTGGTTTTGTAAAAAAATCATTTTGCTAAAAATAATATGATAAATTTTCAGATCATGGATGTTATTCTGCAAAGAACTTTTTCCACTATTCTGCGTTCAAAAGGTTTATCAACAACTATGTTTATTAACACCTTCCTACTTCTAAAGCTCTAAATTTTTACTGAACTGAAGTTTACTAGAGCAAATGTCTTTAACGACTACGTTACACTGAACTGTCGTTAGGGACAGACTGGAAACGACCTGGAATAACGGCTTTATGCCCTCTCCGAAGGGAGACGACATTCATAGATTTCCATTTCTTAAATGAAAAAAAAAAAATTTTTTTTTTGTTTGATCCAAACATCAAATTATTTAAGCAAATGGCAAAGAGCTTAAATTTTAGATTAATCATAATTCCTGGGATATTACTGTTGTTATTCAAACAAAATATAACTATATACATGGTGTTTGTTAGTTTTTGCTAAAGAAACGTACATCGAAGACTAAGTAGAAGTGGCCCATCTCCCACTCTTAATACAATTCTTAAAGTAATTTAAGTAACAAGTAATTAAAATACGTATGTTATCAGGAAAATACTCTCATTTTGTATAACTATAATTTCGTATAATAATACAATTTATCCTGGTTTATAATCACCCTACCATCATCAAGACCACATCTTAAAATAAAATTAGTATTTAGTCATACGAAATATATTAAATTTTGATATTATTATCATACCAAGGATGGATTCAATCAAACGGTAAGGTCTTTTCAATCAACTTTTCTCCAGTTGATCTACGAAAACCAGAGAAGTAATCTCTCCTAATCTGAATAAGCTGCTTACCTTAATGAATATTCTGACTTACAACCAATTTAAATAATTTATGGGTTTTCTTAATTATCTAATAAACAAGAATTAAATAGCCAATGACTTTTAAATTATATAACTATTTATCTACATAGCCAACAAAAAAATTACAAATCCTTCACCGATTTTCTTACCAATTTAAATCAGAATAAAATATGTAGTGCAAGAATTAGATGGAAAAATCTTTGTAGGTTCAAAAAATTGGTTGTTAGATACATTCATTGAATCACTTTTTATATAGTCTTTATCATTGATATGCATAAAACTGTTTATTAACTTCGATCTCATTCTTCTTAAAGGCATTTCTTTAAGATGGTAAGTTACTATAAAAAAAATATTGAAAAATGATATCAAAAGTAAGCTAAATTGGTTACTTGAAATGAAATAGTAACATTAACAGACCTCCAGTTTTAGTAACTAACTTCTTTTAGGAATGTTTTTACCTGTAACTGCATAAACCATTTTTCAAAGAATAAGTATATGATACACGATACATCTTCACTCTCGACTACAAAGTATAAATAAAAAAGGAACACAATACCAAATAAGAATTGTGGGAATTTTAATATATAATTTCTAAATAATTTGTTGAATGACCATTTAAGTTTAAAAAAAAACTAAAAGAAGTATTCACCTTTTATTATATATACAGTTTATTTATGTGTAGAATTCTTCCCTCTTTAAACGAGTCTATATCAACTCGAAACGTCAGCGTCGACAGATGTCTTGAACTTAAGAGACTCACCAAAGTTGATATATTTTAGTCCTTTCCCTTCGGTGTCCATACATTACTAGACCTCATATTTATATGTATTACAAAACAAAAACATAAATGTATTTAAGAGAATGAAAACTAAACAAGCAATATATATATAGTTCAATAGAACACCATATTTTACCTTGATCAACTTTTTTAAATCTTCTATATAAGACTTTTTATCTTTGCAACTCTTAATTGATATACTGATCCTCCCATGCTTAGTATTAAGTTTGCCAAGACTAGTTTCAATTCATCACGAACTACGTATCTTTAGGCTTAGTATAACACTTCAACTTACTCATATTTAAAATATTTAAACTTGTTTGAAAAACATAAACTTATCATCATCTAGTGTTGAGAACAAAATGTACAAAAATACAGTAATATGTATATAATATATTAGTGTAAATAGAGATCAGACCTTCTTTTATACAAATTGTGTTCAACAAAATTGCCTTAATCAAACATACCTCTCTTTTAAGCAGTTTTTCATATTTTCTAGCTAATTCCAATTCTTCTGGTTTCAACTGGTGAATTATATCAGCAAAACTCCGGTTGGACATCACTTTTTAAATCTTGTGTAAAATGTAAGTTAATAAATAGTGATGTCCAACCGGAGTTTTGCTAGTATAATTCACCAGCTGAAACCAGAAGAATTGAAATTAGCTAGAAAATATGAAAAACTGCTTAAAAGAAAGGTATGTTTCATTAAGGCAATTCAGTTTGACACAATTAATATATATATATATATATATTGATAAAAGTATCGACACGCAGAATAGAAACAAAACTATAGTTTATCGGGACTCGGTCAGTCCCGATAAACTATAGTTTTGTATATATATATATATATATATATAAAGATTTCACAATAAACCTATAAAATAAAAAATCAACCTATAAATCACAGTAAGAAATTCAGGAGATATTTTCCAGGTAGGATGTTCAATAGAGGCAAGCCTTATAACTGGGAGGTTACGCTTCATGAATCAAAATAACGGACCCCTAGTAGCTGGTTTGAAATAAACTTGTCATAACCATGAGAATGTTAATATCTTAAAGGTTGGACGACTACCCAAAAAAGTTTCTACGAATATTCATAGGAAGGTATAGTGCGGTGGAAGCCTTTCCAGTAACACGAATCACATTTAATGCAGCTCGGTTGGTAAAACATTCAGTTGATTTAAATTGGCATTTGTAAAAGTTATAGAGATAAGAGAAAAGGAAAAAAATCTGGAGTGGCCTACACTCAACTTTACTATAAGTAACTTAATATCAAATTTCTTGAGTATATAACACATAACGTCTCATTTAAGCATAACGTAAACATCTAAATGGGATATGATTATTGGTCTTTCATTCCTGAGGTAGTACAGATAGTGATTGAAGGACATATCAATATATAAGCTTAATTTTGTACATCACACAGCTGATGCAAATAATTTCATTAGTATAAGTACAACAGTTATAACATTTTTGAAAAACCAATGTAAACATTTCTGGAAACGAAATATTCTCCTACAAGAGATCATGGCTTTTGTTCAAATAGTCAGTGGATTTCTTACATCGTTTACTTGACATCCTTCTACATTGAATATTAAAGTAAAATTTTCAAATTTAAAACAGTAAAATACCCTTTTTTTCTGAAAAACATCATAAACATCGAAGAAAAAATGTTGTTTTAAGATAATTTATAATTAAAGATGTACAATAATTACATTTATTAATCTCTAAACGAAAGATTTCAATTTTGAATTATCTTTTACATTTTCGGTCTTTTATAGAATTATTATACTGGGAATTTTATGGCTTCTTAGTATTTAAAAAGATCATTTTCCTTCCCCTTTGTCAAATAACATATATACGAATTTTTTCTGAGTGAGTGTTATCTTTTTCCTGCCTTCTGTACTCTGTTATAAGTTTGCTATGAATGTATATTGACAAAAAATATATTAGTAATTAGCCAGTTTACATACTCAAATCGAAGTCAAAGCCAGCTATTCAATATAATTTAAATCTTTTCTTGTTAGGAGCTTCTAATTTTTGAAAAAATAAATATGAACTATTAGACTAGAATTGTAAAAAAAATACTGGATATTTCTCAACAAACATAAATCCTCTTTCTTGAGGAAAGAGTCCATTCATCACATTTAAATAGCATGAAAAGGTACTACATTCTCAATGATAATGTAATTGTAACTGATATTAAGTTTTACTGAAGAGTGCAATATATATATTTATTAAAGCATTTTATGAGATAAATCCATCATGCCATGGAAGACAAAGGTAATTTATTTATGTTTATTGCCGGTGATTTTTTTACATGTAACAATATTATTCCTCTTACATCTCATATAAGTCAATAACTACTTAAATTGTTCCTTTATAAATATCAATTTTATCTCAGTGGATTCGCTCAAAAATTTTAAGTCAATGTAAACAATGTAAAAAAATATAATAAATTCGACAAGTATAGCAGGTGATCTCTTAGTCTAGGATAAACAAACAGTTTTTATAGCGTTATTGCTCTTTCCCGTAATTGAAATTTCATGATTTTTTTTTATGAATTGCTAATTTTTCGTTCCATTTTTGGTCAAATTTTTATTATCTTTTAATGAGCCCTTTAGCGTCAAAAAAACATTTTCTGAAAACAGAAATCGTACTGTAACGCCCCTTTAGCAAATGTGATTTTGAAAAAAAATATCTCATCTCATTTTCCACATAATGTTCTATTTGTAGGCATAGTTTCATTTTGATACGTCAAACAGTATGTCCTGTATCGCTCTCACAAGGTTTGAGATTGAATTATAAGTCAAAATTTCTACATTTTATTGAAAAAAAATATTTCCTGTTGTTTTAAAATTCTGAATATATTTTTCGTTTGTTCCATTTGTAACCTCAAAGATAATGTCAAAATTTCAAAACTGTAGAGTTATCAGCGTAGGAGAAATAAATGTTTTCTAAAAAACAGTTTTTGGCAAAAAAAGTGACTTTTCCATCATGCATAATTCTTCCCAAAAAATAGGGATCTTCTTCCCTATGAGGCCCATTTTTGTGTAAAATATCAACTTGATCAATCAAAGATTCTGGACCATAGCGTGGTAACAAGCAATGCTAACACACTCACCCACCCACACACACACAGACATCATCGAAAAAACTTCATAAAACGACTTCTAGGACCTCAAAACATGTAATTTCGTCAAAATCTCGAGATCGAATTTTTTCACGATCACTATACTTTACTTATAGTAAAGTAAAAGTAGCTTCAAGGGTTGGTGATTGAAGAGGTCAAACATCTGTGAAGGTAACGGAATATCATGCCTTCCACTTGGGTATCAGTATTATTGAGACCTATATTATTAAGAAAGATTCATATTTTGTACAGTAAACCCGGGTATATATATAAGGAAAAGAATTGTTTCGTTTTTAAAGATGGTAGCAAAGAAAGTGCATATTAAGAATATAGAATACAGAACTTGAATAGTAATATTTTTCTTAAATACTAGGATTAGATAAAAAAAACTACACAATAAATTGTTTTCTTTGATATTGTAGTTATAGTCAACTTAGAATGTTATATTTTTACTAAAATTAAAAAATTTTTTAAACATTGAATTCCTAATTATTATACACATATACTTTTATACACATACCCATACATCTATAAATATACTTCTACATGCTATTATATGATCAAACCACAATATGAAATGGGAAAACAAGACTAAGATCTTTCAACCGTAACAAGCGGTCTTCGTCAGAGTCAAAAACTCAAATGAGTTAGTACCCAAAAGTAGTTGGGTTTTATACTCAGAAGACCGCTTGTTACGGTTGTAAGATCTTAGTCTTGTTTTCCCATTTCATATTGTGGTTTGACCATTGATTGTTATTTCACGTGTTTCTGTGAAATCTTTTTATGTTATTATATATATTCATTGCAATAATAAATTTTATTTATATACAACTACTTCAAAATAAGGGAAACGCTGTCCGACCAAACTTTACGAAACTAAAATATATATGCCTTTTAATATATTAAATAGAAATTTATATAATCAGATTGGGCTACAAACATGTAACATAAATGAAAGAGGGCGAATAATTTCAAACAATATTAATTTTTTTACCTGAAGACGATAGATGTCGAATATCATTGTGATATTGTCTTTAAATATCAGTGTTCTTTTCTTTATGGTAGCATCTTTGATGTCAAGTCGGACGATATATTTATGGCCTTACGTAATGTACAGTATAACCTTTTTACAAGCAACTATAATGTTTCTTATAAAAAGGTCTGTGGAAGGCAACAAAAAAAAATACATTCATTTAAAGTGGTTTTTACTTACTCATTGGAAAGTGTCAATATGTGAACACAAGTCAGAAGACAGAGCTGATTTGCCAGCCACTTCTGCACTTAGTTCCTTGTAGCCCTGTGCTGGGTATGTGTTTGATATTTCACCTGCTAGAAATCTATAATGTCTAGGATTTGTGGCATAATTTATTCAGAAGCTCTAGAAAAGTGACTCCAACTTCATTGTTGCAGAAAATAATGCAGTAGATTTAATGAGATATGCAAACAATCATTAACATGACATAAACCAGCATTATATGAGCATTTGAGAAAGTGTTGAACCAAATATGACAAACATCTTTTCTGTTAAAAGAGAAAAAATATTATATAGTTTGTTTTTCTCTGTTTGCAATTATTCAAGGAATATACACATTCTAATAAAAGCCTTTTAGAAAATGAAGAAGTGAGCAACAGATGTTGCATGATGATTTAAGGGCGTTTTGCTGAACAGAGAGCTGTCCTCGACTGTGCATGGAGCTCAGATAGTAATTACTAACGCCTATTTGCACAACCAATCAAATCTACAAATTCCTAATTACATTTAATTGTTAACCATTGCATTAGTCAAAAGACTAGTAAACTTACATGTCATCACTGTTTTGCATAAAATTATTATATTTGCCTCTCTCATCCTAATACATCCCAATTCAAATTACCAATAATTATTCATATTGATTTATTGGTTGAATAATCAAGCTAACGGATTTACCTCAAATCCAAATCAGTTGCATAATTATAGACTCCAATCACAAAAAAATAATAATAAGAACCACAATAATAATAATAATAATAATAATAATAATTAAAAGTATCATTATTTTATAGAAAAAAATGCAAGTTTTAAGTTTTTTAATGTATTCGTTACTAATTAATATATACGCAATACTGATCCGAAAAACTAACCAAAACAGCAATTTTATTCAAACAAATTACAGTTCGTGGCATGCAATATTCAAACTTATTTTTATTAATCATTAATAAAAGCTTTTTATTACTTTACCATATATATAGTGGGTCACGAAAAAATTTGATCAACAGATTTTGGCAGATTTAAGTATTTTAAACGGTAATTATAGCTGCTCCCTCAAGCGAGATTTACAGCATTCAATCCTGAACTGAGTTGAGTTCTCTTTAAAGAAGATGAAATAAGGCTTTCATATCACAACTGATTTTCTTTACAATGGCAAAAATTGTAATTACATTGTGATTATAATTTAAAAATGATACTAGTCACATTAAAATCAATAGACTAATTAGATTTATCATCAAACCACTGCAGGTTTACATGACTTCATTATGCCAATTACATATAAATTATGAAAGGATTGTGTTGATTACGTGTAAATAGTCTATCTTATGTGTTTGTATAAGTGCAGGTGTGTATGAACCAGTGTATGTGTATGTGTATGTTTATACCAACATGATATATTCAATTTCCTTATCTCTGGATTATCTATTGTTTAGCAGGAATTATATATTTAACATTCTATAAATAATAGTTTTTTTTTAAAAAATATTAGTTTATAGAGAAATGTTTATAAACTAAAAGAACCAAGACCAAACGAGAAAAACATAACCAGCGCTTATTTGTGACGTTTGTATGCTTTTGTATTATGGAAAATGCGACCCCGTCTAGACTCTTTTTTACTAGAAGTAAACATATGATCGAAGTCATGAAAAATCAATTGGACTCATTTAGAAGAATAATTGTAGTGATGATGATTTATTAAATAGTTTTGTTTCTTGAAATGATCTCTGATATTAGGGACTCTCCCAAAAATGCAAACCACTTTTATAGAGTCTCGCACCAGTAGATCTGAGTATCATCCAATGAAATTGAAATGAAATTATTGGTTAAAATAAAATTTTGTTTTTTGATTTATTAGCTGTTTGAGCTTTACCTATATATTCAGAGAGATTATATATATATACATAAACAATTATAAACAAGGAAGCACACAGATAGACAAAGGAATAACATACTTCTATATTTCGACCATCGTCCACATCAGAAGGCGAAGAGTCCCGCAGGAAGGTAGAGAGGTGACTTTCTCTCTCTCTCTCTCTCTCTCTCTCTCTATATATATATATATATATATATATATATATATATATATATATATAAATTAAAGTTACAGCTAGAGAACACAAGAAAAAGGACGTCCTTTTTCTTGTGTTCTCTAGCTGCAACTTTAATTATTTGTCCGTTTGGACCGTCTGTTTTCCATTCAAAGTGTATATATATATATATTTACAATTAAAAGAAACGGTCCAGCGGACTTTTTTACAATAAAATAAAAAACGAAGGAAACACACAGAAAGACACAGACATAACTCACATCGATATTTCGACAATCGTCGTCATCAGGAGGTGCGAAGAGCGAAGAGTCCCACAGGAAGACAGGGCGGTACTCCCTGTCTTCCTGCGGGACTCTTCGCTCTTCGCACCTCCTGATGACGACGATTGTCGAAATATCGATATGAGTTATGTCTGTGTCTTTCTGTGTGTTTCCTTCGTTTTTTATTTTATTGTATATATATATTTATATATATCAAACCAGGTTTGATTGTCTTTGGGATACCCATTCGCCCCTCACATATACACATAAAGAAATAATAAAAAATAAAATAAAACTGGTCACTTGAAACATAAATCAATTTAAATTTTAACATTATGGTTTAAAATTATAACAGTTTATTTGCAGCTATTCATTTACAATAAATCATTGCAATGAATCAGGTGTTCGAGTGAGCTCCTGAGATGATATAAGTTTTGATAAGTATCAAGCAGGGCGATATAAGGACATTGCCATATGATACCAACAGCAATTCTTCAATATATTGAGATAGTAAAGCCGCTTCTTTTAAACTTTCTTATTGTTATATTATTCTAAAAACATGGATTATCTTTTGCTAGAGCTATAGACATATGTTCTTTGCTGTTCTGACTTTGTTGAATTAATCAATACCTCTGCCAGAAGTCTTGATAAAGGGACCTGGTCTCTTTTTCTTTCTTCCAGCCTCTATTCATTAAAATTGTACAACTTGCATGAATGTAGACAACATGGGAATTTATCTTCCGCTTTTATATCTCTTTGTTATACGGACAATAAGTTCTTCTTTTAATTTTGTAAAGTTGAGAGTGTGTCATCTTTCATATGCTTTAACTGGTTAATTATGAACGACCTGTTCTTTGTAATTTAGATAGATTGTTATTACAACCAACGATCCCTGAAACTCTGTCATAACTGCAATTACAGTCCCCTTAATTATAAATGCAACTCATAAGTATATAAGTTTCTGACGACAGGTACATTTTCCTTCGAACTCTACTGTTTTTTGAATCATATAATCATCATGATTAACTGACCTAAATTAAGTCAAATAAAATGATGCCTTAGAAACATTGTTAAGGCATTCTACATACCTATATTTACACCTAACAGAACCTGTAGTAAACAAATGTTTCCTGTAAAAATATAATTAATCTGTTGCCATATCAACACAGAAACATTTCGATCATGACTTGATTTTAAGATTAGCAAGTTTACTAAAAATGTAAAAAAAAAAGCTTTATATTACAAGTGTGTCTATGAATGCTATTTGTAGTTTTGTCTTTAGAGCCATAAACGACGGTAGCACACAGTGTCATAATCCTAGCTTAGTCCATTCAAGTTCGCCCAGGTAGATTTTCAAATAAAAGCTGTATAATAAGCAAACATTTTTGAATGAAAACAGAACTTTTCTACGTCCCATGCAACAATACACGGATATTGTTAAGCAAAAATGGTCAGTACTGTTGCTTACGGTTTTTTTAACTAATAAACATATTGGCTTAAAATAATATAATTAAACAAATTAAATAATTAAAAAAAAATCAACTTATTGTGTTACCATATTTGTTCAAGCTACATATTATCATAGTGAACAAAACAAAATCAGCATGACAAATCTATTAAAATTACTTAATTTTAACAAACTTGTTTTAAAATGAATGGAGATAGAAATAAAATGTTTCACTTCATTATATTTTACTACTAACTAAGTATAATAAAGAAAAAAAATGTAATTTCATTATTTCAACGGACACAATTTATGAAGTTTTTTTAATTATGATAATGATTATGATTATGATGTCTGTGTGTGAGTAAATGTATATTACATTTAAAAGAATCCCTGATAATAAAATTAAGGTTTGAACTAATGATTTAAAAAACCAGCCCAAAAATAGCACACTATACCAGTTTGACTCAGCTATACAGATATTTACTAAGAATATTCTTTGTTAAGTAGTACAATGTTATAATATATATAGTAATATAAAAAGATTTCACATAAACACGTGAAATAACAATCAATGATCAAACCACAATAAGAAATGGGAAAACAAGACTAAGATCTTTCAACCGTAACAAGCGGTCTTCGTCAGAGTCAAAAACCCAACTGTTGGGTTTTTGACTCTGACGAAGACCGCTTGTTACGGTTGAAAGATCTTAGTCTTGTTTTCCCATTTCTTATTGTGGTTTGATCATTGATATAGTAATATAAATAATTTCATCCTATATTGATGGCCTTGATTGATTGTAATTGTTAATTATAAAATTATTATTATTATAAAATTATCATAATTAAAATACAATTATAAAATTTCAATAATTAATTAATAATGCTGGTAAATAACATTTAACGAGAGAAAATCTTAAAATAAACGTGTTTCTTTTTTGATCAGTCGCGTTGCAACTCTCTTAGAAATTGACTTATTTTTAGATTCGCTACTTTACATTCTGACAAAAGAATATACTTTGAGATTGCATGATTCAGACTACATTGAAAACAAGTTACACCTGCGTTGCGTAATAGTGTAAAAGATTTTTTTTTTTTTTTTTAAATGTTGTACTATCTTTTTGCAAGCAACTTGTAGACTAATGAAATTTATTCCCATACATATATTTTTAACTATAAAAATGATTAGTTTAAGATCTTAAACACTTTTTATTCGTTGAATTGGTGGAATTAGGAAGTGTATGTAATAAATATGAAAATTTTAAAAAATAAAAATTGTTCCATTTCTTATTTGGCCTTCATCTCGTAGAATGATGATCCCGATAGTTTTCCTGTAATATAGTTTCAAAGAACATGAAAAGTTTAACATTAGAGGAGTCAATTTTGGTTTTGATTAAAATTCAGCTGGAATTGTGACTACTAGAGGCTCTGCTTAGGGAGGCGTCCGATGCAACTATTATGGGACTTAGTAGCATTACAGTTAAATTGAGTAATAACACAAATAGACTCTTCTGCTACAACAAATTCTCTACTTGAACATGATTCTTAACCACTTTGATAAGCATCAGTTGTGTGCTATTCTAATATAAATGACAATTGTATCCATAATAGCCTGAATAAACTACAAAGACAAGGATGATTATCAAAGGATAACAAGAATAATGAACACCTGCACTAACATTAGCATAAAAAACTTATTAAACCTTTCCCTAATAACAATTTTTTTACCAAAAATAGGCAATTTCAGATTATTGGGATTAACACAAATTAATTTATTTACAGGGGATAAAATTTTAAAATCTTAATAGAACATAACATTAATAGTTTTAATACATGCATATTGTTAATACCACTGAGGTTAGTATGATTTATATTAGAAATAGGTAAAACCGTCATACCTTGCAAGATGATCATGGAGTTGGAGCGCTTTCGGACGTTGTCCATCTTCGATCGCAACAAACCTACTCACCTACAGTAGGTTTGTTGCGATCGAAGATGTACAACGTCCGAAAGTGCTCCAACTCCATGATGATCTTACAAGGTATGACGGTTTTACCTATTTCTAATATAAATTAAGTTTGGTCTATTTATTACCAGATACAACGGAGCTCATAGCTCCATTCTACAATAGCGTCAAAGGGACCACAAACTATCTGTTGAAGCTTCCTAATTTCAAACAAAGAGCTCTTTTCCCTACACTGATGGATTAAAATTTGATAATATAATCAGTGAAAATCAGTTCACACTCAGGTAATACTGAATAATAAGGGAACAGGGCAATGAGGGACTGTAGAGGTAAGGAAAAGTTGAAACCAAACAAACCCTCTACTACCTGGAGGCTTTTACACAACACATCTCCTCTTTTGTAAGGATGCAGTTAATGAACAGATGAAAAAAAAATCACACAGAATGTGGATAGGAATGCGGGGTCTATTGTTGTCTAAAAATATCATTCCAAATGAAGAGAAATGTTTATGGAAATTAGTAATTTCAATGGAAATCCATTACTGAATTTTAAATCAAAGTTAATTTTACAAACCAGAGAATGAAGCACAATAGGTAAGATATAGGAGCGGTCACAGTATAAAGATGATAATAATAATAACATGTGAGATCCTTATAAATCAATGGTTATACCTTCGTTATTACAAATTTAATTCATACAGTCACATTAAAACAAATGAATAATTTGTTATCAAATGGTAATTTGTTACCATTAAACATATCAAATATAATTTTATTTACAAAACACAATTTATTTTCAACGAGTTTGTTATTATGTTTAGTTATAGTAAAGTTGAGTGTAATTTACTTCACAATCTTTTTAAATTATTTATGAACTTATGAATTTATCTGATTTTAAATTCAAGGGATTTACTTAACACCCAAAATTTGACATAATATTTATAATGAATTTAGTAACAATTTGGGGCTCAAAAAAGATCATAACATAAAAAATCTCAGGTAATTATATAATCTGTGTAAGAGATAAAAGAAGTGGTGTGTGGTGGGGTGCAGAAAAGTTTGCGAGGTAATAGTGACGGGGAGTAATGACGTCACACAGTCTGGCCACCCTCACTTTGCATTCATGAACAATCCAAACAAACCAAAATACCACACGTCCAATATGTACTCAAATTCTCTCCTTTGTTCTTATATATATTTATTTTAACTTATCCACGCGTAATTTAATTAATGAAATTGAAACACAATCATATTACAAATTTTCACTAATAGACATTCAATATTGGTATCAGTAAATATACTCACATATTTCTAATTGCAATAAAAATATGTTTTTCACAAAATTTAATTTAATTTCTAAAAGTTTTAATACTTTTTCTGTTTAATTATGACATCATTTTCTAAGAATTTTGACATTAATTACTAATTATATAAGTACTTATCATTAAAATTTATTGATCAAATTTTAAAAAAATTTGGAGTGGCCTACACTCAGCTGTACTATAAGTAAACACAATATCAAATTTATTTGATATATAATATATAATATCCCATTTAGGCATAATATAAATTTCTAAATGGAAGATGTTTATTTATTAATCTTTCATTCCTGGAGGTAGTAAACATAGTGATTTATCAATATATATCCTTATTTCTGTATGCACTGTACACCATTTCTTATTTCTGTACACCACTGATGCATACATCGTTAGTATAACCACAGCAGTAATAACATTCTTGAAAAGAGAAAGTTTAGATTTCGTCTTACGAAATAATCTTTTACAGGAGAATTTGGCTTTTGTTCCAGTAGCCAGTGGATCTCTTACGTAGTTTATCAAACGTCCGTCTATATTGAATATTTAAGACAAAGTTTCCCATTTAAAACTTCAAACTGTTACTACTTTGTCTGAAAAATGTCGTTTAAAATAATTTTAAATTTAAAATGTAGGATAATTTCATTTATTTTTCAAAGAATGTTTTCAATTTTGAATTATGTTTTACATTTTTGGTCTTTTATAAAATTATAATACTGGGATTTTATGACATGTTTGTTTTTTAAAAAAATCACTTTTCTTTCCCTTTGGAAAAAGTATTAGTAATTAGTCAGTTTTGCATACTCACATCAAAACTCAAATTCAAAGCCGGCTTTTCAGTATTATTTAAAACTTTTATAGCTCGAAGTGTGAAATATTTGAAAATAATTAATAGGAACCATTAGACTAGAATGGTGAAAAAACTGAATATGTTACAAAAAAATTTACATCTGATATTAAGTTTGGTTCAAGTGTACAATTTGTAGATTGATTAGAGCATTTTATGAGACAAATTATAAGTTTGATTTGCTTTGATTTTTTTACATGTTAGAATATTATTCTTTTACATATCATATTAAGGTTTTAAAATATTTTTAAAAAATTATAACCCCATTAATCTTTTTCGTAATTAAAATTCCATGAATATTTTTCATTAAATTTAATTGAATTTATTTTTATAAATTTTTAATTGTATGTCCCTTTTTTTCAAAAAATTTCTTTGTTTTTTCATGAGCCGTTTAGCGTCAAAAAAAACATTTTCTGTAAACAGTAATTTACTCCAACGCCTTTGGTTAATGTGATTTTGAAAAAAAATCTCACAATTTATCCTCCATATAGAACATAAAGTTCTATTTTTGGTATAGTTTAATTTTGATCCGTCAAAAACGGTATGGCTTGTATCGCTCTCACAAGCTTTCAGATTGAATTATAGGTCAAAAAGTTTATATTTTGTTAAAAAAAATATTTTCGATTGTTTTAAAAATCTGAGGACATTTATCGTTTATTGCTGTTGTAGACTCAATGATAATACCAAAATTTCACGACTCTAGATTTAGTAGTCTAGAAGAAAAAAAAAATGTTATTCAAAAACACAATTTTGGGAAAAATAAAACATGTAATTCCGACCAAATCTCGAGATCGAATTTTTTCACGATCACTATACTTTAATTGTAGTAAAGTAAACGAGAAAAATAGTCATATTATTTTAATGAATAATATTAATAATTATTTAACAGAAAGATGGAATAAATGATTGTAGATATTTAACACTGTACAGCAAAATCGTTTCAAAAATTAAAGAAAGTGAATAACTTCAATCTAATATGTAATGCATTGTACTGTCATTTAGTTCTCTAATTTATACGAGTACCATGAACAAAATGCTGATCAGGAAATAGAAAATATTTGTAGTATATTCTAATTTATTTATTTTATCAAACGGTATTTATGCGTTCAGAGACGGTATAAGAACCCTCAAAACACTTCTGTATTCAGGAATTACACCCACACCAGAAGGAGCAATAATGCCAGAAATGAACTATTTAAATATTAAAATTGTTAGAGTTTTGCAACTTACATTAATTTGGTACAACATTTATTAGCAAGAAATGCAAATAAAGCTTTCTTATTTGTCGGTTACAGTTGTTTGTGGTTAAGTTGATTAAAGGAATTTAAATTTTTGTATATATGTTGAAGTTAATCTTTAAATTGAGACCCGTGAATCTCATTTAACATATGTCCATGTCTACACCAATTCTTCCTTTTTCATTTAAAAAAACTACTGGTAATACGAACATGCTTTATTTGCGCTATGGCTTTAAAAGTTGAAAAAAAAGAACTTTATTGAATGAAATACTTAAGCTTCCTTTTTCAACAGTCAATTGTGCATATCTTTTACTCCACCTTTACTAGCCACCTTCATTGGTTTATATATTGCAAGAAATAAGATTCAATGAGGTCTTGCTGACTGGAGGAGTTCAATAGCGAATGCATATAGGTCGACTGGACTCGAAGATATTACTATGATGCATCAAGTAAAATTATACGGTACTTTTTATCTTATAATATCAACGATAATAATGCATATTTTTTTTAGTAAATCTATGTCAACGGCTACGGCTATATACGGTTACCCTCCACATAAACAAAATATGGAGGACATAAGTAACCAAGGGTTAAGATAATCGGACTCACGTCTCTGTTGCCAAGACAACAGTGCCTTTGTCACATAAATATTTAGAATAGAATAGAACAGTTATTAAGTGAACATACTGACGAAGCCACAAATTTGGAATTGAGCAGTTATAAATTAGACGTAAACCAAAGAGTACAGTTTTCTATATATATTAACTGTTGTACTGAGATATTTGTATGTACTGATGATTAACCCCCAAAAAAACATTTAAAAAAAGGAAGTATAATTATCTTGGAACCATACTTGATCCCAATTCGAGGTGTAATTTTTTGAATATTTCATAACATCAAGGAATCAATTTTAAATTTACAACAGTCAGTATTCTAATTTAGTATAGAGAGTAGTATTTCTTATTTTTCTGGTTTTTTTTAAAATATTGAGTTTATAAACATTTCTTTTGATCTTGTAAGATGCAATATTAAATTATACAATGAGGTCTTGCTTCAAAGAAATTTTTAAACATATCTGAGTGAGGCAAATGAGAAGGAGAAGAAAGGATGAGGAAGACAGAATGAATAAAGACCACTCAGAGGGAAAAAGAAGGGGAGAAAATGAAACAGAAGAGGGAGAGGGAGAGAGAGTGAGAGGGATAAAGTGGTCCTGACAGCTAATTCCAGGTGCCTTCCTGCTCCAATCTGTCACATTGAATAAAGAAGCCAGAGTTGAAGCATTACAAACACCCCATCCCATCCTGCCGCACTTATTTATATACCCCACCACAAGTGCAATTTCAATCTTTCCGTCTCTAAGAGAGCCTCTATTATCACATTGAATTTAAAACTCGAACACAAAAGTAATAATCCTAGCTATTATACGCAACGTACTTATTTCATATAATGGTCGATATATAAATAATCTATATGCACTTATATATATATATATATACTGATGTAGCTTCTCGACCACTGATTTATCCAGATTCAGAGCGAGGTTCTCGAGGATTTGGTCAATAAAAAGTTCAGCTAGTTAATGTCTGCCGACGTTTCGCCAAAGGTTGTTTGGCATTATCAAGGCTAAAAAACAATCCTTGTTTTTGTTTTACAATATTGTTTTTTAGCCTTGATAATGCCAAACAACCTTTGGCGAAACGTCGGCAGATATTAACTAGCTGAATTTTTTATTGAATTGTTTTTTAGCCTTGATAATACCAAACAACCTTTGGCGAAACGTCGGCAGATATTAACTAGCTGAATTTTTTATTGACCAAATCCTCGAGAACCCTTGCTCTGAATCTATATATATATATATATATATATATATATATATATATATATATATATAATGTTATAGGTGTATAATGTAATCGGGATTCGGTCAATTTTCCAGGATCAAAATCAAACTCTCAATGCCGACGTTTCGGTTTTATTTAAAACCTTTTTCATAGGCCTACAAACAAAGGATGACAAGAAATCATATATAAACATCAACATATAACTAACATCAAAATGGAATATTACAGTTGTGAAAAAACAAAAATATATATACAAGTAGAAGTAATAGAAAAGCAATAAACATTTTTATGAACTTACAGAAGTCAGAATTTTTGAATTAGAAAAATGATGAAATTTACATTATATAAAATGAAGTAACAATAGATAGTTAGTGAACTAACATCTTAACTGGTCAAAAACTTGGACCAGACTAACTGATTACAATTACATGTAAACCGAACACTGTTCACTCAAAGAACACAAAAGGAAATAAGGAAATTAAATTTCACTAAAATCAACTTAACACTCCTGAATAAATAGTGTTCAAATTGGTAATGTCACTTCTATGATTAACTGAACTTAGATCTTTTTTAATATATAGCATTTCGAGGGTCTTTCTTCTTTGCTCATCTTGTTCTTTATCTACTATAATTGCTTCTTCAAAATCGAACATGTGACCTTCGTTTAAGGCATGGAATGCTAAAGCAGTGGCGTTACTTTTATTAGTTCTTATTGAATAAGAATGTTGATAAAGTCTTTCTTTTAAAAAACGACTTGTTTCTCCGTAATAACGCTTGTCGCAGTCTTTACATTTGATCGCATAAATGAGGTTACTTTGTAACTCCTTTGGTATTTTTTTTTTGTTTCAAATTTGAAAATAAAGACTTGACTTTTCTTTTGTAACTTTTGTGCCAATGTAACTTCAGGTACATTTCGTTCGAAATGTACCTGAAGTTACATTGGCATTTTATAACAAAAGAAAAGTCAAGTCTTTATTTTCAAATTTGAAACAAAAAAAAAATACCAAAGGAGTTACAAAGTAACCTCATTTATGCGATCAAATGTAAAGACTGCGACAAGCGTTATTACGGAGAAACAAGTCGTTTTTTAAAAGAAAGACTTTATCAACATTCTTATTCAATAAGAACTAATAAAAGTAACGCCACTGCTTTAGCATTCCATGCCTTAAACGAAGGTCACATGTTCGATTTTGAAGAAGCAATTATAGTAGATAAAGAACAAGATGAGCAAAGAAGAAAGACCCTCGAAATGCTATATATTAAAAAAGATCTAAGTTCAGTTAATCATAGAAGTGACATTACCAATTTGAACACTATTTATTCAGGAGTGTTAAGTTGATTTTAGTGAAATTTAATTTCCTTATTTCCTTTTGTGTTCTTTGAGTGAACAGTGTTTGATTTACATGTAATTGTAATCAGTCTGGTCCAAGTTTTTGACCAGTTAAGATGTTAGTTCACTAACTATCTATTGTTACTTCATTTTATATAATGTAAATTTCATCATTTTTCTAATTCAAAAATTCTGACTTCTGTAAGTTCATAAAAATGTTTATTGCTTTTTTATTACTTCTACTTGTATATATATATTTTTGTTTTTTCACAACTGTAATATTCCATTTTGATGTTAGTTATATGTTGATGTTTATATATGATTTTTTGTCATCCTTTGTTTGTAGGCCTATGAAAAAGCTTTTAAATAAAACCGAAACGTCGGCATTGAGAGTTTGATTTTGATCCTGGAAAATTGACCGAATCCCGATTACATTAGACACCTATATATATGTATATATATATATATATATATATATATATATATATATATATATATATATGCAGATGAATCACAATAAACACGTGATACAATCAATAAAAACAAACCACAAGGAAAAAAAAAAAAAAAGAAAACAGATAGAAAAAATGCTCTGAGGCCTTTCAATTTATGTCATCAGAGAGCAAACAAGGTAAGCCTTTCTATGTTTCCGATACTTTTTTGACAAGTATTACCACTATTGTATTCGTGATGGTTTCTTCCTTATATTATTAGTCATTCCTCCGTTATACTACTCCATGTCAATATAAATTATTGCACTTCTTTGTATCCTGAATAATTATGTTCATTATTGCAGAATTTGATTTTTTGTGTCACAGTTGTTAACTTTTTTAGTTCGTTGAATTGTTTTCGATAATGCATATTTATACTTTTACATTGAAAAAGGTACTATATATAAATGTAGTCAATGATATCGATATAAATTACAGAAATTAATTAAACCTTACCTTGTTTGCTCTCTGATGACATAAATTGAAAGGCCTCAGAGCATTTTTTCTATCTGTTTTCTTTTTTTTTTTCCTTGTGGTTTGTTTTTATATATATATATATATATATAAACAATTCAATCATTCAAAAATCAAACATACATAAAAAGCACAATTAGTTACAAATAAGAAAACTTACTAACGTGTACGTTTTCTCACTAACCGATTGTCAAAATTTCTATGGTAATTTTCTTATTTGTAACTAATTGCGCTTTTTATGTATGTTTGATTTTTGAATGAATAAATTATTTCTTATATTTCCTCTGCTTTTAGGTCTATGAAAAAAAGTTTTAAATAAAAACCGAAACGTCGGCAATGAGAGTTTAATTTGAACCTGAACAACTGACCGAGTCCTGATAAACTTTAGTTTTGTTTCTATTCCACGGTCGATACTTTAATAATATTTATATATATATATATATATATATATATTATAACAGGATTCCACAATAAACAAGTGAAACAAAAATAAACGTCAAAAGCACAGTAGAAAATAAGCCATTTTTCTAAGTTCTTATTGTGTCGTATATGTATATATATACTATTTCAAAATCGAAGAAAAGTAACGCACAGAGTAAAAAAACACAAAAACCCTAATTTTCCTGTCTTCAGGAGAGAAGAAAAAGGGAGATCAAGCACCTTGTGGACGCAACGGCAAGTAAGATTGGCTACTTGCCGTTGCGTCTACAAAGTGTTTGGTCTCCCTTTCTCTTTTCTCCTGAAGACAAATTGCCCAAAAAATTTGAGTTTGTAAGTGTGTTTCTTTACTCTGTGTGTTACTTTTCTTCGATTTTGTACTGGTATTGTGTCCAGTTTTGGATCTTCTTTCTGTTTTTTTAAGTATATGTATTAGTATACTTTGATAGCAGTCCTTCTTATATTCATGATTTGTTAAACATGACAGAATATTTTCTGACGATGAGTTTTCTCTCATGAGCTTCAATTTTCCTGAGCATTGATTTTTAGTCGTGAGAACAACGGTTGAGGTGATCACTGATTCTGTTGACGCGTTTCGATTGGCACCTGTAATAATTTTCAAGACCTAAATCAGGGGGAAAGTGAATTGATAAAGAACTATATGATTCGTTTTCAGCCTCCAAAAAAAAGTGCTTGGTGTTAATTTTCCCTTTGCTCTAGAACAAACTTCAGCTGAAGTAATCGTGTATATCGCTTAACAACTTGTGTATATCAAAGCAGAGGAAGAAGTTTATACATTCAGCAGAGGAACAAATGATACATGTTAGCAAATTATTATTTTTGTAGTTTCAAATAAATTCTAAAATTGTTATTATTAATGGCGAACAGTTAATAAAAAAAAAATTGGAAATCAAATTTTGAATATGTAGGATATTTACAATAACACGACAGTTAAAAATAAGTATTTTTTTCTTAAACTAACATAATTCTCTCTAAAATACTCTAAAAAAATTCAGTTGTCATGTGGGTACTTCGTTGAAGATAGTATGCAACTTGTCTTGTCTTACTAGACCATATTGCTAATCCATAATCTTGCATTCCTTTTACTAATATTCTTTTCCTGTTGATAACATCGCTCAGTCAAACGTTCTTTAGGCAACATGGAAACTTTATCATGTTAAATTTCAAAGTCATAAGCTGTGGATGCAAAAACAAGTGTGAACCTTTTCTGGCTGTTACTCTGGCTAGCAGCAAATGGTAAGTAAGACTGCCACTGCCTTTGCTAGTAGTCTTGAATCGGATTTAGTTAGAGCTGACATAGAATTCTGGAATGTTGGTTATTTTTGAGCTCTTATCAGCAGTAACGGATATTTCCCATTCAGAAAAGGTGAACCAATTTTCAAGAGCCGTAAGATGGTATTTCACGTGAAAAATCACCAGTAGGGGGTTCATGCATCCTTTCTAGACATATCGATCATAATACTGACTCATGAAGCGTAGAGGGAAAAGGGGTGCTCGGTATTAATTTACAAGTGCCGAGAACCCTAGCACCGGCTGAGATTAAAAGGAAGTTACTAGGGAGCTGATTAAAACACCTAGGGTGCGGGATACGTCTAGGACCTGCCATTCCCTTGAAGAAACAGTTTGTGGCCAGTAGTCACGTCTCGTTAACTCTGTCGTAGTTTCTACAAATGAAATCTCATCGTGTAAACCCAAAAACTGAGCATGGCTTCTAGCATCATAAAATACAATTAAATCCAAATAAAAAGTGTGCTCCTCACAACATTACATCTAACATAATTTTGAAAAAAAAGAAATTAGTCAACATTTCTACTATCTCTTCTACTGTTTTTATAACTAATTTGAATTTTTTACATTTAATTAAATAATTAAATCTCATTAATTGCTTAACTAAATTGATACAATCTGATGTGATCTGCAATTATCATTACTGTGAATAAACGTATTATCAAGCTCATTGGAATTAACTTAATTACTGTATTTATTTAATTGTTGCTTTCCCAACTTTATCAATTATAGTTAAAATAATATCATTGTTATAGCACAGTTTGACGAGTTTATGCAGATAGGACTTAATAATTGTCCTTTCAACTGTAATATTTCTCTACCAATAGAATAAATTTCAGAAATTTTTATTATGGTATATTATATTAAGAAAATGCTTAATAACAATTTTAAAGATTCTAGAATCACAATAAAATCAAGTTAAATTACTACGAGCTTTGACATTGCAAGACACTATCTTTTTCATACTTTAATATTCCGCCAAAAACAATAGTGTTCTTTAATACAGGAAGAACTACATGCCTGTCAAATGTAATTATGATTTGTTAAAGAGTTCGACTTCTAGAATGTTTAAAAAATTTCTGATCCAGCTGCACGCAGGTAGAAATGGATTAAAGTGGACTAACTTGTAAATCAGTTGAGTTTAAACTTTCTTTCTATTATCACTATGCTTTATGGTAACTATTTAAACACATAAACACCTTTCCCTTTAGAGGCGAAAAAATGTCCATTACATGTATTTATTTAAAAATATGACATAAAATATATGCTGATATAAAACAATTAAATTAAAATCATATAACTATATATTTCATACATACATATGACTATTATACACTGATATTATAAAATTCTTTGGATTAATTACATTGCTATGTAACATCCCTATCCAAATAGAACATACGCTTATGTGTAGAACAGAAGAGCGAAACGTTGGAAAAATATTTGTTTTCATAGTTTTACAAATTGAATGCTTTTTACGTGTCAAAATTAATACATTAGAAGCAGCAGAAAATTTCTAAAGTGTTTATCTTTCTGCTAGATTTTATTAAAACAAAGTGTGTAATGGCCTAAACTCAACATTACAATAAGTTAATATCATAACAAACTCATTGACAATCAATTGAGTTTTCCTTTTATTTTAATGTGGCTATTTTATTGTAGATGTAATATCAAACGCTGGAATAAATATCAAACTTATAGTTCATCACTTTAGTGACTTCATTTCTTTTAATGTGACTATATTCATTGCATTAGGATTAAAAAAATATAATAATTGATTAGAAGGATCTGACGTGATGTTATTGTTATTAAAGTGGGATATTGAGTCACATTGGACTAGTGCGCAGCGCCGTTAGACCCCTATCTTTCCAATTGTCTTTGATTCAGTCGTTTCTAAAATCAATTTTAGTATTAAGTTCTTTAATGGGCTTCATAATTGTTCTGAGAAAAGTACCTTTTACATGAATTGGTTTTAGGTACGATTTTAAAAAAAAACTTGAATATTTTAAAGCCAATTGGCTCGAGTTAACGGAGAATGGGAACTTTGAATGTTTCAAAGTACCTTTCATACAGAGTCAATTGTAGCTTTCGTAAGTGGTATATAAAAGATCAAGGACTGGTTATGTTATCCTACAGGTTATATGCTACTCATTATCATGAAAACGCAAAAATCTCAAGGCTCTAGATTTTGTAGTTTAGGAGGTTTTAGTTTGAGGTTTGTAGTTTAATGTTACCTAAAATCACACATTGCCTAAAAAACGTCTTTCTTATCACGATAAATTACCGAAACACAAAAGGGTACTTCTACATCATAGGACCAATTTTTGTGTAAAATAAGGACTGTTCCTGAATCCGCGCAAATCATATTGATCCAATTAGTTGAGTTAGGGACGGTTTATGGTGAGAGGGTTTATAGTGCCGTCACTCAACCCAAGGGTCTTGTTCTCTGCATTTGTTCTGTACCTGCTGTGCTGCCTGTTGACTATATACTTTTATTCTACTGACCCATCAACCCATTCAACTAGACTAGTCGAAATCGAACTTAATTGAACTTACCCGATGGTTGTTTCTACCTATGTTGATTGTTATCTATTGATTTTAGACCACACAGCTGCACCTACAATTGTTAGTGATTTTCAAAAATTGTAACTAAAACCATTAGAATAGAGAGACAATTTTCTGATGATGATTATAAACATCATTAAAGAGCTTAAAAACAAAATTTAGTTTTATAAATAGGAGAATGAAGCACAATAGGAAAGATATAGCACCGACACACACGAGTCCGATGAGACTCAGTGTGGCGGCTTTGTTATACCATATGTGATAATTCCAAATCAATTATTATGACTTTGTTTTCATCAATACAATAGATACAGCCACATTAAAATAACAACAAAACTCCTTCAACTGTCAATGAGTTTGTTATTATATTAACTTGTAGTGTTCAGTGTAGGTCACTCAAGTTTTTCATCATTGCTACAGTGTACTTACAGTAACGAAATACTTGAAGATATTAATTGACTACTGTGAGAGTTATTAACAACTGGAGCTCAAATTAAAAGTTAATTTGTTTGTAATGGTTAGATCAAAAGTCAAAATTAAGAATTTTGTTCATTAATAGGTGTTTTGCAAATATATGGAAATTGTAATTTCCATAAACCATCCCAAGATCTTATAATTCTGTATGGTCTTCCCCAATACTTGTGACCTAGACATTTGCAGTATTAGGAAAATTTAAGACAAAATGATATAGTTAATAATTTTATCGTAAGGTGTATTTAAGGCTATTTGAAGTCATGGATGTGGCAAATGATTTCAATTCAGTTAAGAAATGATTGTTTTAAAATGAACAAGAATAATAAATTATGTTCATTATACATTTTTTAATGATATTCAGTTATCATGTTAAAATATTTTTTATCAGTAATCGCCGATTTTCCGTCATTATAGGTGAATGGTTCTGAAATTGATAGAAATATAAATGTTGGTACATTAAAATGGGAATGCACTTAAACATAAGGTTATATTCAGTCGGAGTAACTCGGTTCATGCTTGTCACGTAGGTGTTTTAAATACCGCAGATACAATCTCCCTGGGGGTTCCTAAAATTAACGACGTTAATAGCTTTAAGCAATTGTGGGGACACTGAGAGTTATTTTCATGAGAAATACATGAAAATATACAAACATGAATAATAAAAGCTCTGTGCGCTTTATTATAGTTGACTAGAACAGTCATCAAAATATACTAGAGCCAGGTGTCTAATACATTCAAAATAATTATTAAATAGTATTTTACAAATGCAACTTTGCAAATCTGATATTTTAAGTTATATATATTACATAAAAACTAACTAGAACAATTATGAAGGACACAGCAGAGGAACAGTTCATATTTCATTTATTATGACAAAATCCTCTGCTCAGATCAAATGGATAGGTGAGTTATGATAGGTGAAACAGGTGTTTATATGTGTATATATATAACAGGTGAATTATAATTAATCACAGCATGAACTCCTATGAGTTGGATTTGAACACCTATGAAGCAGACAAAATCCAACTGGAAATTTATTACAAAACTAAAAGAAACTCATAGCATTCTCCTTAGGAACCTTCCCTATAACGATTTCTGAATACTACAGAAGTGTCACCTCGTGTACCAATACACTTGTAACACAGGGACGAGTGTAACCCTGCAAACACTGTATATCGGGTTGATGACCATTAATTTATCGAGGCATCTCACCCTACATCTTACTGCAGGTGCTCCTAAGAACGATACAGAGCAGGTACACAAAACTACTCTTACTAGAGAAATGCTAGTTAATAAGAAGGTTTTATTCAGGTCTGAAAACAATGACAGCCACCTCCAGATTCTTGAGGGAGGCTCTATATGTTAAAGATAATCAGCCCTTAATGAATTTTCCAACGAATTCTAATTATATTATTCCCAACTGTATGACCTTCCATAGTCCTTTTAAAATAATCAAGGAGAACCAATAGCAGATTGGACTAGATATCTGAGCAACAGTCTGTTAACCTCCACTCTCGGAGGGTTTTTTGAATGTTGACTACAGCTATACCAAATAGCTATAGGTCTTTACCTATTCGTTATTCCTTTCTTTTTCTTTATTTTGTCATGAAAATTTTTATAAAGTTAGAGACTTTAGTTATTTATTTGTATTGTTTTTTTATTATCTGAAGGTGATTTGTGAAAACCGGATGCTTGTGTTTAGTATTTATCTGTTATCTTAACTTTGAATGGACAGTAAACTTATTGTGTCAATAGTGTATTCAATATGTCCTTCGGACAGTTCTTTCGGGAACTTTCCTCTACCTAACGGAAAATAGTCAGGAGACTTGAGCATACAAGCATAAAAGTCGTAAATGCGGAAGCTGCCGCACACTTTAATATATATTTGTAAAATTTGGGGGCAGTCTTTCATTTAAACATATTTCCTTGAATAATTGATCATATTTTGCTGAAGTCATTTACTTCATAAGTTTTTGAAGATTTCTAAATATTTTATTTTTTTCTTTACCCAAATGTTGAAAATATTCTTCAATATTTGGATGAAGGAAAGAAGTAATTATTAAGAAATCTTGATTATTTTAAAAGAACTATCGAAGGTCATACAACTGGGAATAATAGAATTAGAATTCGTTAGAAAATTTATTAAGGGCTGATTATTTTTAACATATTGAGCCTCCCTCAAGAATCTGGAGGTGGCTGTCATTGTTTTCAGACCTGAATAAAACCTTCTTATTAACTAGCATTTCTCTAGTAAGAGTAGCTTTGTGTACCTGCTCTGTATCGTTCTTCGGAGCACCTGCAGTAAGATGCAGGGTGAGACGCCTCGTTAATTTAATGGTCAACTCGATATACATTATTGGCAGGACTACACTCGTCTCTGTATTACAAGTATATTGGTACACCAGGTGACACTTCTGTAGTATTCAGGAATCGTTATAGGGAAGGTTCCTACGTAGAATGCTATGTTTTTTTTTAGTTTTATAATAAATTCCCAGTTGGATGTTGTCTGCTTCATAGGTAGTCAAAATCCTACTCAGACTTGAGCACACAAACATAAGAGTAGTGCTAAAGCTGCCGTTCACTTTAACAAACTTTGTTTAAAAGAAAATCTGCTGTCAATTTACACACACACACAAACATATATATATATATATATATATATATATATATATATATAAACTAGAATTTAAAAAGAACACATAGAAAAGAAATCACTGAACTCACTACTATATTTCGATGTCCTCGTCTTCAGGAATAGAAGTGAATCGCTCCAAAGGCTGATAACGACTGACTTGGCGTTCGAACTGAAGCACTCAAACAGTGTAGCCAACTTTCGGAGGAAAGGTAGACAGGGAAGATAAAGAGATAAAAGCCAAATAAAAATTAAAAAATGAAAACATTTAACTAAAATAAAATTAAAAGCTGATAACAACTATAAAAAAAAATCAACGATTGAGGCTAAGCCCAGGAGCCGATCTACCGCCCAGAAGACTAATAAGTGCTTCTTCTGAAGCTCTCAGAGTGACTTTCGAATTATTCTGATCAATCTGCCTCAGGACCTGTACACGGAAACAGTCATTGAAACTAAGTCCGTGAGAACTGGCATGAGTAGCAACGGGAAGGTCACTGCGTTTGCCAGCGGATGACCTGTGATTATTCATACGCAGGCTTAGCTTGGTGGAAGCCAAACCCACATAAATATATATATATATATATACAATATAATTTAAGTAAATTGGTACGACACAGTAAATGACGAAATAATATTCTTGTTTAAACAACATATGTCATCAAGAATTTAAACTTCCGAATAGAATTGCTTGTACTATTGTTTTGTAATATTAAAAAAAAATGTTAAAGAATGAACAATGAAGTGTACTATTCATTAGGCAATATAGCCCAACAAATTACACAGCTACATTCAGCTAAAAGTGTTATTTTTTAGTGGGATTTAAAAAATAATGCTTCCAACGATATAACCTTTGAAGATATTGAGAGGTTCATAAACTTTAGGATGCATGAAAAGGTAATCTTATACTAGTGCTTTTTTTAACTACGTATGAACTAATATTTTCAAAACAATGCTGATCTATATGTTGCAAGTATCGTAATTATCTATTATGTAATTATGATTAATAATCCTAGGTCATGTAATTTTTATAACAAATTTTACCTGCAGCTCAGGAAATCCCGGTAAAACGTTGATATAACAGTAAACAACTGAAAAAGCATTGACCATAGGAGACTGTGAATATAACAGTATAAAAGGAATACGTAATGTTATTAAATTTGAAGTTGAGTGATTGGTTAATAAGAAATTGGAATGCTATTTGGCACATTACTATTCTTATAGCAGATAGCAAATTTAAATCTAGTACATCTTAGTGTAAGATTTCAAATTTTGTTTTACATTTCATATATGTATGTTAATATTTATGAGGATTTTGTTGCAACTGTTTTGTTTTACCTTCCATATTTTTGTTCTGAGATGATGTGAACTATGCAGATAAAGCACTAAGTATTTGGTGGCACACAAATGAGAGGGACAGGCGAGGGGCACGTAGACGGGTGCAGCGTGAATGTTAAATCAGAACTCGTCTGCGCCTTGAACCATATCTTCCACCCTTTAGACTAAGTTTTTGCTGTGCTAAAAGTAGTTTTAACATTTTGGGATACTTTCAGTGAAGTACTAATCCTGTGATTTTTAAAATATTGAAAAATAGTGTATTGAAAATGAAAAGATAAAGTATTTTTCTGAGTGTGAAATAGACCAAAAATAGAGACAAGTAGACATTATGAAAACGCTTGGGTATATTGGCTAAAGCTAAGTTCTTGATGGAATTAGATGTTAGGTACTAGGAGATATTAAATCTTGTAGTAGATTGAATTAAAAGAAAGCAAACTCTAACCATCAAACACCAACAAAACCTTCCGTGAAGATTGTGCAGCAGTGCGAAAGGGTTGACTTATTTAAACCTCAGAAGTTGGAGCTATAAATTAAGATAAAAACCTGGGGTAATATATCCATCCTCACCCTGTAAATTTTCAATTTCATACCACTGGGTGGTTTGTTTGTACATTGACTCATGTTAATTATGAGCAAGTAACATTACCGAGTTGATTCTATATCTTGCATTATATAAGAGTATAAAAGTCGAAACCTAATAAAAGTTCACTGACATCGTAGACGTTCAGAACTAACGGTTTTAATACCTCTTTGAAGGACGTCACAACAAGAGTTTTGATGTCCCACTAGCTCAAACATCCAGTTACGTTTGAGTACAAACGTAAGCGCACTACCACTAACCCACATCTGACTCCATAATGAGATTTACTTTGATATTAGCATATTCCAAGAGGTGGTTCTTTTATTATTTTTTTTACAGAATCTGATTTTAATGTTAAAACCTCTATCACAAGTGCAAAAACTAAAACATAGATTAGCAAAAATTTTGAAAAGCCTTTTCCCCATCCACAAAAATAAAATTATATTTATTTAAATTTCATGAAAATTATTACATAAGTATGAACTTTTAAAACTGAAAAACAATGAACTATTATATTAGAGATTTAAAATGAATAGTTAAGTCCTTGGTGACGTATTACACATCGACTCCGAGTTGTTTCAAAGATATCAATAGTTTAAGTGAGGAAAACCGCCTGAAAATTGCAATATGTGATGAATATTAGTTACAGTGCAATTTAAGGGAATTTCAGATCAAATATTACATTAAATTATTAGTAATTGTGGCTCAATATTTTGTGAAGATGAATGTAAAGTGGCGCTATCAAGTGTCGTCTACGTGAAGTAATAAGATAAGGACACAGATTACTCTCCAGCTGTGAAGAGAGGAGGCACTGAATACAATGTGATAAATACAAGACACCAAGTCAAGTATACAGGAGAACAACATCAGCTGTTTTCTGTCAAATCAAAACAAAAGACCCTTGTAAATACCTTATAAACTACACCGTGACGGATAGAAACCAGATGGACCAATTTAAGCAAGAGATCATATATGCTATGAGCAAAATTCTAGACTCCAAAGATTACTCTACAAAAGTGGATGTAAAAAATCTTCAAAGCCAACTCGAAAAATTAGACAATGAAAATAAATAATTCAAGAAAAAGATGATGAAACTTAAATCTTATAATCTAAAACTTGAGGTTACAAAGCTTTCTTAGAAAACCAAAGTAAAAGAAGAAACATTGTAATCAAGGGAATAAAAAATATTGAAACAAATACAAATTGTCAATAATGGGTGAGAATTTTCTTAAGCAACACAATGCAAGTGAATATCAGTGAAATTCATTTAGTAAATGCGACATTTATTCGGACACAGGAGGATGAAAATCATATTGTAATTATATATCTAGCTGATGACAAACTTGATGAATAATATATTAGAGAAAGTCAAGAATCTGTAAAAAACTAAACACTTCATCTTTAAGAGAACTGAATTATAATTCGCGAATAAAAAGTTGTAAGTTGTTCGCTGTGTGAAAAGAAATAAAATTTTTTGATGCACAAATTCCAATTCCTATAAAAAGAGACTATTTAATAGTTCATAATGTAAAATTCAAATGGAATTTGGAAAAAGGTATTGTTGATAAGGATAGGGTTGATGCCTCTGATAGACTGAAGCATGCTACATTTTGAAACGAGAAAATTTATTTAAGAAGATTAAATCAGGCAACGGACTTCTCAAGTTATCACAGAAGAAGAAAAATAGAAGAAAGAAGAAAAAAAGTAATGTTAGTCTGAAGTAGATAAAAATAAAGCAAAAAAATATTTTATAAATAGCTATATTTTGTGAATTAAAAATACTTAGATTGTATAACATAATAAATTACTCAAGAATTCATTAATTCAATTATTGTAATATTAATTATTATTTAATTTTTTTGTATATATTATTCATATACTTAACTGTTAAATTCATCTGTAGATTCATATCAAAGTAACGAAACAAAAGCAAAGTCAACATTTATTATAATAAAAATAGGATAACTGAAAGAACCAGTAAGATAATAAAAATGTAAATAAGAATCTGAGTTACAAACTTTATAATAACACCTTAATTTAATTTTGTATCAATATGTCTGTAATATTCCAAGCTTCTATATATTATTGTGTATAAATGTTGCTTACTAAGTATCGAAATGCGGAACTTGCTCGTTTTCTAGTACCACGGCAAAAGCCAATTTGCATTAAGAATATATATTATATAGATAGAAAAAATATTGTAAGGTTGTATAATGCAATAAATGGTTTATTATTAAAATGAATAGATTTAAAAACGGAAACTATAACCACAACTTTTTGCATAAACAAGGACGCTTAACTTAGCAATGACACTAACAGAGATGTGCATCTTTTGTGGACAATATAAAATTGTACTAACAGATATAAAAAACTAAAAGTTAATTAACTTGAAGCACCCAAATAAATGTTATTTAAATTAACTATAGTATAACTCTTTATTGCATGGGTAAGATAAACATTTTTTTTAAATTACCACTTGCTTAAGGTTTGTCGCAAACAATTAAAAAGTTTTCAAAAGAGAATTACTTGAAGCAATGTTTGACTTCTATAATAAAAGGAATGTAATAACTTTCTGTTAAAATTTAAAAAAGAAGATTCTCAAGGAGAATTACAAGGCTATCTTATATATCAAATAAAGCGTAAAGACTGCAAAAAAGTTAATATGGAAAAATAAGTCGTTCTTTTAACTGAGCGTTTGTACCAATATTCATCCGTACAAATAATTATGACTAACGTCACTGCACTAGAAATAATATTAATTGATGTCATTATGTATATTATATTGAATTACAATTCTAGCTAAGAAACAATGTATACATAGAAGAAAACCATTGGAAATATTGTAAATTAAAAATGATCAAACATTCCTTAACTATAGAAATGATGTTGTTAATATCAACAGTATTTATTCAATCATTTTAAGTTAATTAACTTTTAGTGCTCTATGTGCTAGTGAAATTTTAGGGTGTTTACTAAAAATCAGTTTTTTGGTTTAGTGTAACTAATATTATTTTTATATTAGTGTATTAGTAGTGTATGTTTATTACTGACCGTTGTGTAAAAGTTTTCATTTCTAAACATATTCATTTTAACCTCTAATATAAAGTTTATTGTTTTTTTATTTTCAAATTTCATACTTTTGATTTTTTTTTTATTTTTTTGTTCTAGGATGTTTAGATTTGTAATACTATGTATGTTGTAACTTTTTATCTTTTAGTGAATGCATAATTGTTAACTCCTACATATTTCAAGTTTTTTTATTTTCTTTTATAGGCTTTTCAAAACACCACACACATACACACACCACAAACACACACACGCACAGAGAGAGAGAGAGAGAGAGAGAGAGAGAGAGAGAGAGAGAGAGAGAGAGAGAGAGAGAGAGAGAGAGAGAGAGAGAGTGAGAGAGAGAGAGAGAGAGAGAGAGAGGAGACATAATCGAAAAAACTTTATTAAGCAACTTTCGGGACCTCAAAACATGTAATTCCGTCAACATCAATTTTTTTCGCGATCACTATACTTTACTTATAGTGAATTGAAAATATTAAATAGTGAATAAAATTTATTCTGTTGAAATCATAATTAACAAAGATCGATCGTTTCCAAGAAATTTGATTAAAGGGCTTAAACTACCCCTCATTAAATATTAAAGAGGTTTTAATTTGGACGTTGGTATTGTTTACATTTTAAATTTGTGAGTTCTAAAGAAGAGCTGTTGAGGGAGGCTGTTGGAAGACAAAGATGAAACACAGGTGAAGACGAGGATTGAGGGAAAAGGATTGCATAGGCAGAGTGGTGCGTCTTCCACAGAGTTTACTCTCAACTGATCCATACCTAGTAGACCTCAAAACCAACCTTGATTTGCCTCCACCTCCCTCCTACAAATCTTTATATATTCTACCAGCATTATTACCAACCCTTACCGAATACTAAACCATGTTAGCTTTCCCCTTACTTTTCAAACCCCATAAATAAATTCAAGAGATGTCTTTTTTACATAATTAAATACCAAATAAAACTGTAAACAGTACAGCAATAAGGTAAAATATGTAAAGGAAAAACAACTCTATTGCAGAATAACTTAAGGCCTAACATTAGTTTGTTATGTTGTTATTTCACATTAAGTCAAGTTAAGTTTGTAAATAAGTTATTCCTGTTGAAATTTACAAATATGATCCATAGAAGTAGTGAACACACAATTAACATATATATATATATATATATGTGTGTGTGTGTGTGTGTGTGTGTGGTATAACGATTTCACGAACTAAATAACCGAAATTCACAGAACCACACATGTAAAAGGGATTATAAAAACTCACTAAAATACTTCAACTGCCCCGTCATCACTTAGGTGAAATACAGTGGTGAGTTTTTTCGATCTCAGAAATGTGTGTTTTCTCTATGAAATATATATATATATATGTTGAATGCCAGATTAGATATTGAAAAAGACGAGCCAATCCCTGTTACGTATTACTTTGGGCACTTCTTATTGGTTGTGGGTGTTTTTTCGTTAAACACGTTTCTCCTTAGCACACTCCGTCTGCTCGGCCGCCTCAGCCTTCACTCCAGGAGTAGGGACTGCGAGCCCTCTCCTGGAGTGAAGGCTGAGGCGGCTGAGCAGACGGAGTGTGCTAAGGAGAAACGTGTTTAACGAAAAAAACACCCACAACCAATAAGAAGTGCCCAAAGTAATACGTAACAGTGATTGGCTCGTCTTTTTCAATATATATATATATATATATATATACAAATAAAACTAAAGTTTATCGGGACTCGGTCAGTTCTTCAGGTTCAAATTAAACTCTCATTGCAAACGTTTCGGTTTTTATTTAAAACCTTTTTCATAGACAGAAGTATACATTTTGAAACAGAAAAACTAAGTATTACATTACAAATTGTTTTACAAAGAAAAATAGTATGTGGATTTTAACAACAACTGTAGTCTGAATGAACACGTGACACTGAACTGTAGGTCGGTGTCACGTGTTCATTCAGACTACAGTTGTTGTTAAAATCCACCTACCTCTGACCAACCCCTCTGACATTTCATATAGTAAGTGAACCTCACACTTTTGATTTTAATGATAAAATTATAATTAATAAAAAAACAGAATAAACAGAAAAAACTTTCGTCATGATTTATGTTAAAGAGGCTTCAACTTGAATTAATTATAATAATAGCAGTGCCAATTTGAATAGCATATATTCTGCTATTCTTGTAACTATAGTGAAATATGTAATTTAAGGATTAAATGAAACTATGTTTATTGTTACTTCTGTATTACCTGTATTATGCTGTAATATTCCGTTGTGTAAACACTGCTGCTTCATATTCATATTTACGCCCATGAAATGTCAAATCAACAGTTAATCATTTTCAAATATTTGTGCTCTTATAAGTTTGTTTACTTGTAAAAAATTTACTCATGTTTATTTTCAAACAAGAAGTAATCATGTGTTAAGTTTATTATATCAACAATTGTCGATTTTTTAATAATTTTTTTATTTTCTTATATTTTTTAGCCCTTTGAAAAAGTTGATAAACAAAAAAGTTCCCAGTTTCAGGAGAAAAGCGAATGGGCGACCAAACACACCAGAAACACAACGGCAGGAAACCGTCCCGGCAACCGACGCGTTTCTGTGTTTCGACATGTTTATGTGAAATAACTATCAATGATCAAACCATAATATGAAATGGGAAAACAAGACTAAGATCTTTCAACTCCAACAAGCGGTCTTCGTCAGAGTTGGGTTTTTGACTCTGACGAAGACCGCTTGTTACGGTTGAAAGATCTTAGTCTTGTTTTCCCATTTCATACTGTGATTTGATCATTGATATATATATATATATATATATATTAATATTTAATTATTTTTATGGGAAAAAATCAGTCCATAAGTAAGATTAGTAACATTTATTAACAAATATAATTAATCAAATCGTTAGATGAAAAGATGACATTGAGAGATGTAACCTTATGGGTTATTGGGTACGGTAGAGTGTACTTAATAAACATACCCTCAATTTAAATAAACACGTGATAAAAAAAAAGTTTAGCTGATAATAAATGAAGTTGTTTCTAAATATTTACCATATTAGTCTGTTATTACGTTTAGATATGTAATATAACTAATTATTGTACAATATTTTATATCCATTTTGTTCACATTTGTAGCATGCAATTATCTTTACAAAGAGTCTCAGTTGCAATCTCAATTTATAATTGAATATTATTATAATTTTACAAAGAAATTTACTTGATTAATCTTTATATATTTATTTATAAAGAAATAAATTACTTACTTTTACCCCTTATAATTTTTAAAATGATTAAGATTAACAAGTATAAGTGAATAGATTTTGTTGCTGCATTTTGTGTTGAATTGCCTCTTGCAATAATTTAACATAATTAAGTTTTTGCCTTTCAAAAGTTGTATAAGAGCAATCAATCAATACTAAGGAAAACACTTTAGATTCGGTAGCATGTTTACAGGTTAAGAAAAGATTATTACTTGTTTTGATATAAAGTACCTTTCCCATGCTTCAATATTCCTTAAAGATTATATATTCTATATCCACACTGTGAACTATATAGCTATCACATTTCCTTATCTGTAACATTAAAAACGTCAACAAAAGTTACAAACTGTAACTTTTAACATGATACAAAAATTGTACACACCCACACTTCCAAATCAATAAAAAAAATTAAAAAGGATTTGAGAGGACTACAATACAAGTAGCTCCGTTAGACTATCATAATAGGTTTGTTCCATGATCATCAAATTATACCTACAGTAAACCAAAAACAAATAACATGTAACAAAATATTACTTTTTTTTCGGATAAAATAGTTCTTCTTTGTACACAAGTAATTAATTGATATATTTGTTGAAGAGAAAGAATACATATTAGTTGAAAAAATTTCATATGAAATCATAAAATGTATTTACCATGAATTAATATTATGACTGTAGTCACTCAACGAGGAAGAGTTTATATTTCAATTTTAATTCCATTAATAAATTACATATTAATTATTAGTAATATAAACTATTAATTGATAATTATACAAAATGAAACACAACTAATAAAATATCTATAAGAAAGCAAGGAAATTACTACATAAAAAGGTTCTGATTTTTTAAATAATGTTTAAAATTAGTTATAATATTTATTAATAAGTAAATTAAAGCAGAATGAGTTTAATAATTACTTTATAACTATTAGCAAATTATAATCAATTTAACTTAAACTGAATTTAAAAAAATAGCTTTAAGCTAGATTACTAAAATTAGTTTAAAACAAAAATATGGTTGTAAAATAAGTTACTTAATGTTTGCATTGAACCTCTGATTAAAAAATCTGGAGTGGCCTACACTCTACTTTACTATAAGTAACTCAATGTCAAATTTCTTGAGTATATAAAACATAACGTATCATTTAAGCATAACATAAATATCTGAATGGGTAATAATTATTAGCATTGCATTCGTGAGGTAGTACAGATAGTGATTGAAGGACATATCAATTTATAAGCTTATTTTTGTACATCACAAATAATTTATTATTTGCAAATAATTTCATTAGTATAACTACAGCAGTAATATCATTTTTGAAAAACCAATGTGAACATTTCTTGAAACGAAATATTATCCTACAAGAGAACATGGCTATTGTTCAAATAGCCAGTAGATTTCTTACATCGTTTACTTAACATCCTTCTACATTGAATATTAATGTAAAATTTTCAAATTTAAAACAGTAAAATACCCTTTTTTTCTCTGAAAAACATCTTAAACAGCGAAGAAAATGTTGTTTTAAGGTGATTTGTTAATTAAAGATGTACGATAATTACAGTTATTAATCTCTAAACGAAAGATTTATATTTTGAATTATCTTTTACATTTTTGGTTTTTAACAGTATTATTATACTGGGAATTTTATGGCTTCTTAGTATTTAATAAGATCATTTTCCTTCCCCTTTGTCAAATACCATATATACGAATTTTTTTTTAATGAGTGTTATCATTTACCTGCACAATATTATTCCTCTTACATCTCTTATAAGTCAATAATATATTTTCATTTTTCCATTAGAAACATCAATTTTATCTCAGTGGATTCGCTCAAAAAATTTCTAAGTCAATGTAAACAATGTAAAAAAATACAAAAAATTCGACAAGTATAGCAGGTGATCTCTTAGTCTAGGATAAACAAAGAGTTTTTATATCGTTATTGCTCTTTCCCGTAATTGAAACTTCATGATTTTTTTTTATGAATTGCTAATTTTTTGTTCCATTTTTGGTCAAATTTTCATAATTTTTTAACGAGCCGTTTAGCGTCAAAAAAACATTTTCTGAAAACACAAATCGTACTCTAACGCCCCTTTAGCGAATGTATTTTTAGAAAAAAATATCTCAACTCATTGTCCATGTAATGTTCTATTTATAGGCATAGTTTCATTCTTGTCCGTCAAACAGTATGGCTTGTATCGCTCTCACAAGGTTTGAGATTGATTTATAAGTCAAAATTTGTACATTTTATTGAAAAAAAATATTTCCTGTTGATATAAAATTTTGAATATATTTTTCGTTTGTTCCATTTGTAACCTCAAAGATAATGTCAAAATCTCAAAACTCTAGGGTTAGTAGTTTAGGAGAAATAAATGTTTTAAAAAAAACGGTGTTTGGCAAAAAAAGTGACTTTCCCATCGTGCATAATTCTTCCCAAACAATAGGGATCTTCGTCTAAATGGGGCCCATTTTTGTGTAAAATATCAACTTGATCCATCAAAGATTCTGGACCGTAGCGTGGTAACAAGCAATGCTAACACACGCACCCACCCACCCACCCACACACACACAGACATCATCGTAAAAACTTCATAAAACGACTTCTGGGACCTCAAAACATGTAATTCCGTCAAAATCTCGAGATCGAATTTTTTCACGATCACTATACTTTACTTATAGTAAAGTAAAAAAAAAGTTATATTCATATTCTGATATTGATTTTTTTAATGTTGTTGAAATTATTTTACAATTTTGTATTCTAAGTTGTAAACTATGTAAAAGTTAAAATTTCATTAACAACTAAAACATAGTCATATTATGATATATTTTTAAAACTATTTGTGATATTCCTTTTAATAAATATAATTATTAATATTACTATTTCTCTTCTTTTTATTTTAATACTAAAACATTACATTTGAATTGCATCTATTGTTATTATTATATAGAAAACTAATTAATTATATAATATTCTTAATAATTAGAAATAATTTAACGGAGGTATATTAAATTGTTTTTCGTAGGAATAATGTTCTTAAATTACACATTAATTGTATATTATTTTAATTGTCTCAGTTTCAAAAATTTTGGAAAGTTTTGATGGCATTATTTAATTAAAAATAATCCTTTTTTCATTGGAGTACTATAATTTAGTGTTATTATTTGTCAATCTACTTTTGTTTGTCATCATTTAATAGTTATAATTGAACCCAATGTTGTTAACAAAATAGAAGATAATATTAAATTGTGTACTAACTTTCGTTTTGATGTGCAGATTTGTTTTCATGTCTTCTCTATTTTCAAACACTTATACGAACACATTAATAACTTCACACGAATGCATCACTTGATAATCTAATTAATAAAATCAATTTTAACTGCTATATTTAACAATTATTTTCTAAACTCCAAAAAAAAATAACCGAGGCTTACAGGTATAGAAAAGGAATGACGCTTGATGCTTTGAACCAATATAAAGGTGATTTGACTCTTAATTAAGCCAGTGTAAACACAATTGTCAGGAAATAATTATGAACCAAATACAAATGAATTCTCGTGAGTTGTATTGAATGAAAAATGATTCTGTATAATCGATATTAATTTTAAATAAACATTTGAATTAGGTAATTTTATAATAAAAGAAAAAAAATGGAAACAATACATATATTAGTGGAATTTAGTAATTGACTTTTCGGGTTGGTAATTATTTGTTCTATATTTTAAGAAATTTGTGTCGGTCTGCACTGAACTTTGCTAAAAGTAAATATATTATTAAGTAAATGGACAATCTATTTAATTCAAATGTTTTGTTTTAATGCAATTATCTCTACTTTGTTAATATTAAAGAAAATGTAATCACTGTCACAGCCTTGTAAAAAAATCTAATGAATCACGATGACTAATAATTATGACTAGAGTCATTTACTGAGTAATATTTTAAATTAATTTTGATTATGTTGCAAATTCATACGGCAGAGTTTACATAGTTAATTACTATAATTTAAAAGTGTTTTAAACACAAAGAAATAATACATTTAATAATATGGAACCAATTTTTTTGATATTTTACTGAGAGCAGTATATTTTTAGATTATATAAGCATAATTAATTATTTTATCAACTATATTTTATTTAAGTCATGTAATTAGTTGTGTAATTTCTTTTACTTAATTAACTTAAATATAAATTAATTTAATTCATTTACATTATTAATTAAAGCAGTAATTTTGGTAAAAAAATTCCATTTACCCTCCAGCTATGCAAGCAGTTATTTTATAGCATTTCCTCATGATTAGAAAGATGGAGAAACACTAAGTCGCCACACACAAGGAGTCAATGTCCTTTGACTCCTTAAACAGTCAATACCACTTTGCTAAGCAAATGTAACCTGAAAATGAGCACTAAGTGTTCGAAACGCATGGTCATTTGAGAAAAACTTTTTTGTGAGTGGACACTTAATGTTTCTTCCCAATTCTGATCAAAATCTGAAGTTGCTTATACTCAACTTTATTATAAGTAAATATAATATCAAACTTTCTGACAACCAATTGATTTTTTGTTTTATTTTCATTTAATAATCGCTATGGATTACTATTATTCAACGTACTTGTTTTGTATAAACTATTCTCACATGTGAGATACATTTTAAAAGTTTTGTAGTGAATATGCTAAATATAATGACTTTCTATTAATAGTGCTGTAATCCTTACTCATACAATTACTGAAAAACGAGTGCTCCTGATGTATGACTATTCACTGTTGCAATAATAATTATAGGATACCTACTATAACCGTATGAACCAATTAAAGAAGAATGTACCATCTAACTTCAAAAATATTTTTTCTAAATAAACCAAAAGTCGAGTAATTATTTTACCTTTCGGTTTCAAATATACATATATGTAGATATAGGTTTTTATGTATACATATTAAAAATTATACCATATTTAGCTGAAACTTGCTTTTCCTAAGTTTCTCGAGTTTCCGAAATAACAATCTTGTTACTGTATCCACTGATTATAGTAAGTTACCAATTGACATGCTAAATGAACACATATTTCTGCTGTCCTCAGCCATTATCAAAGTATGAATGCATTTTGAAGTTTAAAGCTTTATATAAGAAAGGTGGAATGTGTTGCTGGGGTGGGGATTAAAAGTTGTTTTTCTAATCGGTGAGGGTTGAGTGACCTAGGGCGTCGTTTGCAGCTACCTGGGAGAGTCCCTCCCATTAAATTGGTTGATTTAAACAATTTGAGAACTTTAGAACTAATTTCTGATTGTTTATTATATATGGCTTCTTTTATTAATAAGTATGGCTTCTGTCATTCTAAGTCTGCTACTCGTTAGCTAAGTCTGATATACAGGAAGGACTGCTACCAAAATTCACAAATATATACATATATATATATATATATAAACATGATTCGACAACGACAACCTTGTCTTGGAGACTCACAATGCAAATGGCTGCAGGTGCTCCTAAGTAACACACAAAAAAGGTCCATGACTTGGAATTAAGAGGACAAATGTTAACGGGTAATAATGATGTAATTAACAGAAAAAATGATGTCAGTCACCTACAAATAATACGCGCGCTCCACATAATGAAATGAAGACTAGTATGAATGGACAAATTTCAAGTATATTTCTAGCATTAGCAAGTAAATTTAAATACCCTGAAGATGGTCAATGGTGACTGAAACGTCGGTTATTTGTAAAAAGTTAATAGTGTTAATAATGACGAGTATTGCAGATAAAACATTTGGACAATTGTTATTTGATGTACCAGAAAACTTCAAAACACTTATTAGAAAGTCAGAAAAGTTAACGAGAAAAGTGACGAAAAATAGGATTCAAAAAGAGTATAATGAAATGTGTATCAACGAAAATATATCGTTACACAATAACAATGCGGCTACATCTTTTAATTCTCCTTCAAATCCTAACTGTTATTATATATCTACTTTTTCCTTCTGCACTTCTAGTGATAGTCTCTACCGTCTAGACTGTACTCGCTGTGATGCATTCTACGTAGGTTTAACAACCACTGTGTTAAGCCTACATATGAATAATCATAGGTCAGGCTTGTACATTACCAGTTGTTATCCATGCCAATTCTCATAGTCAAAATTTCAATGAATGTTTCTGAGTTCAGATACTAAAAACAGTCCCTACACACAATAAATCTGTCACTTTAAGAGCCCATATATGGCTCCCAACAGCTCGTTCATATCCAGGCATCAACCGGAACCGTTCAGTAGTATTCACAAGTGAATTTTTCCAAAATTTAATTTTTTCTTCCCATAAATTTAATTGTTTATTTAATTTATTGTTTTTTATTTTATTAATAATTTTGCCCTTCTGAATTATATATTAATGAAAATTTCTTTGTTTATTATTATTATTTTTTATTATCATATTTTTTTCCTCCTTGCTATTCTTCTTCAGCTATTCCTACTACTTTTTTTCGTTTTCGTTTCACCAACTTGTACATATTCTATGAAAATGTCCAGTTGGCTTTATTTGTCTCACCACTCAACTTCCTAGACAAAGAAAAATAATCCAATAACAAAGAGAAAACACTTAGAAAAACATTATTCAACTATTCCTTGAAATATCAAGGTTGCTTTTTTCAAAGTATTTTCTCTTTGTTATTTATATATAAATATATATCAATGATCAAACCACAATATGAAATGGGAAAAAAGGCTAAGATCTTTCAATCATAACAAGTGGTCTTCGTCAGAGTCAAAAACCCAACTGACTCTGACTTCAGTTGGACTAAGACAGTTGATCTTAGTATTTTCTCCCATTCCATATCGTGGTATGATTATTGATTGTTATTTCACGAGTTTATATGAAATCTTGTTATATATATATATATATATATATATATATATATATATATATATATAACAGATTCTATAATATATCGACCGTTTGATAGAATAGGGGTGTTATCTAATCGGGATTCGGTCAAATTTTCTAGATTCAAAAAATCAAACTTTCACTTCCGACGTTTCGGTTTTATTTTAAAACCTTTTTCATAGGCAGAAGTAAGAATTTTTTGACTAAGCAAAAGAAATTTACATTATTATAGGAACAATAATATTAAATGGACAAAACATTCGGCAATCTAAGAGTTTTCAACTTCTGCCTAAGACAAAGGTTTTAAAATAAAACCGAAACGTCGGCAATGAGAGTTTGATTTTTAACCTAGAAAATTTAATTGAATCCCGATTAGATAACACACCTCTACTACATATATATATATATATATATATATATATATATTATATATATATATATATATCAATGGCCAAACCACAGTAAGAAATCAGAAAAGATACTAAGACATTTCAACTGAGACAAGCGGTCTTCGTCACTGACTGTCAGTATCACTTTGACTCTGACAAACCGTTTCTAATGGTTGAAAGATCTTAGACTTTCTTCTGATTTGTTTCTGCGTTTAGTTTAGACGTTGATGTTTATTTCAGATGTCATATATTCTACTCTTTGAAACTCATTCATCATCAGTTGAAATATGGAATCTGAGTCATTGTGAGTTGTTTTTAATCTCTTTTTTATGTATATATGCACTAACATAAAACAGGTTTTCGTCAGTTGTATAGAGCCAAATCAAAGTCTGTTTATCTAATATAATGAACATTCACAGTAGCTTTAACATTGTTCTCCCTATAGAGAAATAAAACCCAAATCGTTGTCATGAAAAATGACCGACCCTTATTTTATTTTAATATTATTCTGTGAGACAGTGATATATATTTGAATTGCATAAATAAATAAATTCCAGTCTGCTGTTATTCTTAATAAAAAATCTTGAGAGGCCTACACTCAACTTTACTATATGTAAACACAATTTCATACTTCTTGGGTATACAATATATAATGTTCCATTTAGGTATAATATAAATCTCTAAATGGCAGATGTTTATTAGTCATTCATTCCTGCAGGTAGTACAGATAGTGATTGATCCACTTATCAATATATAAGCTTTTTTTTGTATATCACACCACTGATACATATAATATCATGAGTATAACTACAGCAGTAATAACATTTTTCAAAAGCCAAAGTAATATTTCCTGTCACGAAATAATCTCCTACAAGAGAACATAGCTTCTGTTCAAATAGCCAGTGGATCCCTTACGTAGATTACCTGACCTCCTTCTACATTGAATATTTAAGACAAATTTGCCTTAAAGCTTGAAAACATTCGTATTTTGTCTGAAAAATATTAGAAACATGTAAGAAAAAATCTGGAGTGGCCTACACTCAACTTTACTATAAGTAACTTAATATCAAATTTCTTGAGTATATAACACATAACGTCTCATTTAAGCATAACGTAAACATCTAAATGGGATATGATTATTGGTCTTTCATTCCTGAGGTAGTACAGATAGTGATTGAAGGACATATCAATATATAAAGCTTATTTTTGTACATCACACAGTTGATGCAAATAATTTCATTAGTATAACTACAGCAGTAATAACATTTTTGAAAAACCAAAGTGATCATTTCTTGAAACGAAATATTCTCCTACAAGAGAACATGGCTTTTGTTCAAATAGTCAGTGGATTTCTTACATCGTTTACTTGACATCCTTCTACATTGAATATTAAAGTAAAATTTTCAAATTTAAAACAGGAAAATACCCTTTTTTTCTGAAAAACATCATAAACAGCGAAGAAAATGTTGTTTTAAGGTGACTTATAATTAAAGATGTACGACAATTACATTTATTAATCCCTAAACGAAAGATTTCAATTTTGAATTATCTTTTACATTTTTGGTTTTTTACAGAATTATTATACTGGGAATTTTATGGCTTCTTAGTATTTAATAAGATCATTTTCCTTCCCCTTTGTCAAATAACATATATACGAATTTTTTCTGAGTGAGTGTTATCATTTTCCTACACAATATTATTCCTCTTACATCTCATACAAGTCAATAAACATTTTAAATTGTTCCTTTATAAATATCAATTTTATCTCAGTGGATTCGCTCAAAAAATTTTTAAGTCAATGTAAACAATGTAAAAAAATATAATAAATTCGACAAGTATAGCAGGTGATCTCTTAGTCTAGGATAAACAAAGAGTTTTTATAGCGTTATTGTTCTTTCCCGTAATTGGAACTTCATGAATTTTTTTTTTTAAATTGCTAATTTTTTGTTTCATTTTTGGTCTAATTTTCATTATTTTTTAATGAGCCGTTTTGCGTCAAAAAAACATGTTCTGAAAACAGAAATCCTACTGTAACGCCCCTTTAGCGAATGTAATTTTAAAAAAAATATTTCAACTCATTTTCCACATAATGTTCTATTTTTAGGCATAGTTTCATTTTGATCCGTAAAACAGTATGGCTTATATCGCTCTCACAAGGTTTGAGATTGAATTATAGGTCAAATTTTTTACATTTTATTGAAAAAAAAATATTTCCCGTTCTTTTAAAATTCTGAGTATATTTTTTGCATTTGTAACCTCAAAGATAATGTCAAAATTTCAAAACTGTAGGGTCATCTGTTTAGGAGATATAAACGTTTTTAAAAAAACGGTTTTTGGCAAAAAAAGTGACTTTTCCATCATGCATAATTCTTCCCAAACAATAGGGATCTTTTTCTCTATGAGGCCCATTTTTGTGTAAAATATCAACTCGATCCATCAAAGATTCTGGACCGTAGCGTGGTAACAAGCAATGCTAACACACTCACCCATGCACCCACAGACATCATCGCAAAAACTTCATAAAACGACTTCTGGGACCTCAAAACATGTAATTCCGTCAAAATCTCGAGATCGAATTTTTTCAAGATCACTATACTTTACTTATAGTAAAGTAAAAATGCTATTTTAAGATATTTTTTAATTTAATATATAGGATAATTACATTTTATTCTTCAAAGAATGTTTTAAATTTTGATTTATTTTTTATATTATTGGTATTTTATAGGCTTCTTATAATGGGACTTTTCCGGCTTCCTAGTATTTAATAAACATCACTTTTCTTTTCAGTTGCCAAAAATCATATATATGCCAATTCAGCCTGAGCAAGTGTTATTTTTTTCCTTCCTGCGTGTTGTACTCTGTTATAAGGTTGTTGTGAATGTATATTGAGATAAAGTATATCAGTAATTAACTAGTTTTATGAACCCAAATCAAAATCAAAGACGGCTATTCAGTATAATTTTAAACTTTAATAGCTGGAAGCTTGAAATTTTTAGATATAATAGATATGAACTATTAGACTATAATAGTGGAAAAACTGGATATTTGTCAACAAACTGACTCCTCTTTCTTGAGGAAAGAGTCCAAGGAAATTTTGTTCAAGAGTGCAATATATAGATTGATTAGAGCATTTTGTGAGAGAAATCCATCATACCATGGAAAGGAACAGAAATTCATGTTCATTGACAGTGATTTTTTACACGTAAAAATATTAGTTCTCTTCTATTTCATAGAAGACAATAAATTATTTAATTTTTTTCATTTATAAACACCAATTTTATTTCAGTGGATTAACTCAAAAAATTTCTAAGTCAATGTAAGCAATGAAAATAAATATCAATTAATTCAACAAATATAGCATTTGATCTGTTAGTCTAGGATAAACAATCACTTTTTACAGCAATATTGTTCTTGTCGGTAATTGAAATTATGTGAATTTTTGTTTATAAATTCTCAATGTTTTGATAATTTTTTTGGAAAATTTTCATGTGTTTTAATGAACTGTTTAACATCAAAAAACATTTTCTGAAAATAGAAAATGTACTCTAACAGCCTTATGGTGAATATAATTTGGTACAAGTTATCTCAACTCATTCTCCACATAAAGTTCTATTTGTAGGTAGTGTTTCATTTTGATCTGCCAAATGGTGTGGCTGTATGGCTCTCACAAGTTTTCAGATTGAATTGTAAGTCATAATTTTTATATTTTATTGAAAAACAAAATATTTCCTTTGGTTTTAAAAATCTGAAATTTTTTTCGTTTATTGCTTTTGTAGCCTTAAAGATAATACCAAAATTTCAAAACTCTAGAATTAGTAGTTTAGGAAAAAAATGTCTAAAAACAGGTTTATGGCCAAAAAACTGACTTTCCCGTCATCCATAATTGTTCCCAAATAATAAGGCTCATCTACACTATGGGGCTCATTTTTGTGTAAGAATTTAATCCATCAAAGATTCTGGACCGTATCGTGTCCAGAAACTTTGGGTACATACTCACCCACTCACCCACACACAGACATACACGCACACACACACACACACACACACACACACACACACACACACAGACATCATAGAAAAAACTTCATAAAACGTCACCTGGGACCTCAAAACATGTAATTCCATCAAAATCTCGAGATCGAATTTTTTCACGATCACTGTACTTTACTTATAGTAAAGTAAAAATTCAAACCTCTTTAAATTCTAAATCACTAATACTTCTATTAATCTATACATTATAGATATACATATATACGAGACTTCCTGTGACACTTTGTGTCACTCAGAAATTATAACAATAGGTATTGAAATTAATTCACTGAACATATGATTAACAGGGATAATTTTAATTGTTGTTTCTTGTTATTAAGACACGGAAACAGATTCTTATATGACCTGAGCTTTTGATATAGTATTCCTAACATGATTGAAGATATATACACAGTAAGTATGTTTAGCGAAATAAAAATCATTAAAAAGTAAAAAAAAATAATTTATTTTATCATATAAATAAATAAAACATCAATTCAGATTATATACACAATAAAATATATTTAAAACAAAAAAAACTTGTAAATTGAAATATTCAATTTATTTACCTAATATAAAATAAAATTTATGAAAGGAATGTGTCTTTATAATACTACATTAGAACAGTCGTATTTTATCTAACATTTGTGTTCAAGTTTGTTTAAAAAATTATTCATTTTCAACCTCTAATGTAGTAGTTTATTATATATTTGTTGCATTTATTTGTAATACATGTGTACTACTGTCATCATCGAGCACGCAAGCCTCTGGGCTACTCTGGCTCCATACCTTAATTTTATTACCAGTGTTTATATTTCGCAAATTTTAAATTACATTTTTTTTTGTTACATTAATATCTAATACATTTTCACTACAATCATCCGAGAGCACGCAAGCGGCTTAAATTAAAAAACAAAATTGTTACTTTTATATATAGTACATTTTCACTACTTTCAGTACTTCGAAATGTCAAAGTGAGTTTTATACTGCTTTCTAAGTATTTTCTCTAAGTGGTATATATATATATATATAACAAAATCTAGCAATAAACAAGTGAAATAAAAAGCAACATCTTAACCACAGTAAGAAATGTGACTAAGATCTTTCAACCAAAATAACTGGTCTTTTACTGTTTAAAGGAGGCTCTGACAAACAAACCAACATTTTTTGGCTGAAAGGTCGTTGTCCCACATCAGAATATTTTATTGTTGTTATATATATATATATAATATAAAAAGATTTCACATAAACACGTGAAATAACAATCAATGATCAAACCACAATATGAAATGGGAAAAAAAGACTAAGATCTTTCAACCGATACAATTGGTTTTCGCCAGAGCAAAATCTCAACTCTGACGAAGCCCGCTTGTTACGGTTGAAATATTTTAGTCTTTTCTCTGATTTCTTACAGCAGTTTGTATATTGATTTTTGATTCTTGTGTTTATTGTGTAATATATACATTTATAACACAGATGTATGTGTTATGAAACATAGTATTTCATTGATGTAAAAAATTGCGTAATATATATATAGATCTGATGAAAAGATACAGAACGGACTGGAAAGTTTCAGAAAGAAATTCACAATTTACGTATTACAGAAAAGAGCACTTGCAAGTCCAATTTTTATTTAAACGGCTTTGAAGAGGAAAAATAGCGGTATACACAGAGGGCTGCAATTTTCTGGCTTATATTATATGATACGCATATAGACCGGTGTATGCAAAGTCATATCCTTATATATTGTGGTGAATTCATTACAAATAATAACCGTGAATCTAAATAGAACGTAGGTACTGGACCCGTATTTATCCTGTTCAGTTTTTCAGAGAGTTTCTCAAGATATATATACATAATTACCTCAATATTGAAAAAAAAATTAAATATTTTTAAGACACTTTCATGACTCGTTGTAAAAAACCTTTATCCATCAGTTCTGTGAACGGACTACGTTAAAATTTCCTTTATCAGAGTTGGCAGATGTCCAAGTATAATAGTATAAACAATAAAGCTTAATCTACAAAAAACGCATATTTGATATTTTCAGGATCATTTTCAAAAATCATTTTTACTTACCCAATCTTCATCTGTAGTTTATATATGTATATAGTAACTGTTAAATAGGTAGCAACACATAAAAAAAACGAGACGCTTACTTGATCTAGAAGCTGATTCTAATAAGTATCTCGTTCTTTTATGTGTTGCTATCTAGTTACTAATTTGTCCGGTTTGGACCGTTTCTATATTACATGTCATATTATGAAATAGGGAAAAAGACTAAGATCTTTCAACCGTAATAAGCGGTTTCGGTGTTCGTCAGAGTCAAAAACCCAACTGAGTCAAAAAACTGAGTTGGGTTTTTGACTCTGGCGAAGATCGCTTGTTACGGTTGTAAGATCTTAGTCTTTTTTCCCTATTTCATATTGTGGTTTGATAATTGACTGTTAATTCATGTGTTTATGTGAAATCTTGATTTATATATATACAATATATGTGTGTGTGTGTGTATTTGTTACTGTTTCCACGCATGTATACCTTAGAAGAAGATCTTTTGAAGAAATTTGAAGTTTCGGGTAAGCTTAGCCTTACTCACTTATAAAATAAAACAAAATCCTGGAACAATGTTTATGTTTGTCCAATTCTACTTACTTCACAATGTCTTAACTGATTAGTTCCAGAGAAAAATTCTATTATGAATGCTGTAAATATTCAGATTTGTCAAAATTCTCAGTTCATTTTGGTACCGTATGACTACTGTAATAACCACTTTAAAGTCATTATGGTATTTTCAATTTTGTAATAATTGTCGAAATTTGCGAGTTTTACTTGAAAAGAATTCAGCAAGTTAAGAAAGTTATTTATATAAAAAAAAAGTTTACATTTTCTGTTAAATAAAAAAAAACATATTGATTTGAATTTTATTAAAATTTTTAAATGAAAAAGAAATTTAATTGGTCAATAAATATATTTTGCGAATAGAAAACCTTGGCTATTGACATTGTTTTGACTAAGAACTATGGACTTACGGCTCATTTAACCAAAACTTCTCATGCAAATCAACTTATTAGACACAGAATAAGAGATTTTAATTTTATTTTAAATTTAGTATAGTATTCAATTAAATAATATATTTCTATTATGCAATTCAAGGATTTATATGCTATTAATGTAAGTAAACTCGTACATAACATCTATAAATTTAATATGTTTGCTTTGGGAAGAAAAATTTATAGTAAATGTATGTTATAAATGTTTACTTGAGTACTTCACAAATGCATTTAAATATTAATATAATTTTTATATCATTGTGTTCATTAAATGCATGACAGTTTATTGAAATCATTCTACTATATTTACTATTTTTAAATATCAACTTGAAAATCTGTTTGCTGTTAATAAATATATAAATTTCATAAAATAACTTGAGGACATACTGTTTATAGATAATAGGGAATGGCTGAGTGAGTGTATATTATATATATTGGTATATGATGTTTAAAATGAATAATTTATATATATGTTCATTAAATAATGTTATGTTATAAACATTTAATATCATTTCTAATGGAGTTTTGTGAACATGAATACATAGATATAAAAATAAGTTGATAAATGAATGAAAGCGATAGAAATGTGGAAAACAGTGATCGGTACTCACAAGGGCAGATGAAGAGATGACCAAGGTGCAGCATCCGAGGGCAGACTGGAGCCCTGGACGTGGCGCGTGCGCTCTACCGTGCCTTGTATATTATCTTCCATACTCAAGCCACCCTTCAATAACCTCCACCATACTGTGTCCACACACCTACTCTAACAGTATACAAACCATTCCCCCATTATTCATTACCTTCATTTTCATTGTTATTCTAATATTTCCATTGTTTTCGTATCATTGATTTACTTAAAAAAAAAAAAAAAAAAAAAAAAATTATTCCTAATTCATAACAAAATGTACGACATTCGTGATAGTATTTTAATCATGTCAACAAAAATTAATTTTACAAAAGCACTAAACAGAGATAGAATAATGTTATGTATTACACAATTTTTTATACGTATTATTCTAAAATATAATGATACTCGTAGAATTACCTTAATTATATAAATACAAAATGAAGAAATTTCTGATTTGTTAACGTAATGGAATATGTGAATAGAATATTGACAATTGACTCGGGCATAGGATGCAAAACAAAATATATAGAAGCCAAATTATTTAACTGTCGATGACATACAATGCAGGCAGTATAGTGAAGGTAAAAAAACTCTTGAACAGAGGTGCTTACGAAAAACTCACAGATTAAAGGAACTAGTTTTAGATCCATTTCAATATGTTTTAATGTGGAATGACAATAATAAAATGAAAGAGGAAAATCACTAAAAATATGTAGCTGAATTAGAGACAACACATGGTTGCAATTATAAGGAAGACATAATAGAATAAAATACTGGTACATTCAGTATGTAGTATCGCCTAAGTGATAAAACATGCTGAGTAATTAAATATACTCCAGGTAAAAATGTTTTTCTTAAATTTCAAAGCTAAAAATTTAGTATTATTGATTCTAAGCTAAACTGCTACGGTACAGTTTTCCCATACGATTTATTCTATTTTTATTTTCACACATTAAGCTACGATCACTATTTCAATTAACTATTTATATAACAAACCGGATCAAGGATTAAATGATTCCTGTTGTCAATGAATAAATCGGAAATTATCAATCAAATTATTATTAAAACTAAAAGAAACAAATCAAAGTGTTTTCTTGTCAAAAGAGGATTTGAGCATGCACGCAAATTAAGGGGTTCATCAGGAAATGCAATCCGGATTAAGTCAAAACAATAGGTAACAATGCGAATAAAGTATTGACGCTTCCATACTTTCAGATTAACCATCATCATCAGAAAAAACTGGGATCCAAGCACACCAAACAAGTAGCAGATAATACATATTAATTATAGTGACGGTTAGAATGCAGCTCCTTTTTCTCCTCATGACAGTTCATCGAAACAAATAATGATTGTTATTATGTTTTTTTACTTTACTATAAGTAAAGTATAGTGATCGTGAAAAAATTCGATCTCGACATTTTGACGGAATTACATGTTTTGAGGTCCCAGAAGTCGTTTTATGAAGTTTTTGCGATGATGTCTGTGTGTGTGTGGGTGGGTGGGTGGGTGAGTGTGTTAGCATTGCTTGTTACGGTCCAGAATCTTGGTTGGATCAAGTTAATATTTTACACAAAAATGGACCCCATAAAGACGAAGATCCCTATTGTTTGGGAAGAATTCTCCATGATGGAAAAGTCACTTTTTTTGCCAAAAACCGTTTTTTAAAAACATTTATATCTCCTAAACTGATAACCCTAGAGTTTTGAAATTTTGACATTATCTTTAAAGTTACAAATGCAACAAACAAAAAATATACTCAGAAATTTAAAAGAACGGGAAATATTTTTTTTTCAATAAAATGTAAAAAATTTGACCTATAATTCAATCTCAAACCTTGTGAGAGCGATATAAGCCATACTGTTTTACGGATCAAAATGAAACTATGCCTAAAAATAGAACATTATGTGGAAAATGAGTTGAAATATTTTTTTTTGAAATTACATTCGCTAAAGGAGCGTTACAGTAGGATTTCTGTTTTCAGAAAATTTTTTTTGACGCAAAACGGCTCATTAAAAAATAATGAAAATTAGACCAAAAATGAAACAATAAATTAGCAATTTATAAAAAAAACTTCATGAAGTTTCAATTACGGGAAAGAACAATAACGCTATAAAAAAATCTTTGTTTATCCTAGACTAAGAAATCACCTGCTATACTTGTCGAATTTATTATATTTTTTTACATTGTTTACATTGACTTAGAAATTTTTTGAGGGAATCCACTGAGATAAAATTGATATTTATAAAGGAACAATTTAAAATGTTTATTCACTTATATGAGATGTAAGAGGAATAATATTGTGTAGGAAAATGATAACACTCACTCAGAAAAAATTCGTATATATGTTATTTGACAAAGGGGAAGGAAAATGATCTTATTAAATACTAAGAAGCCATAAAATTCCCAGTATAATAATTCTGTAAAAAACCAAAAATGTAAAAGATAATTCAAAATTGTAATCTTTCGTTTAGGGATTAATAAATGTAATTATCGTACATCTTTAATTATAAGTCACCTTAAAACAACATTTTCTTCGCTGTTTATGATGTTTTTCAGAAAAAAAGGGTATTTTCCTGTTTTAAATTTGAAAATTTTACTTTAATATTCAATGTAGAAGGATGTCAAGTAAACGATGTAAGAAATCCACTGACTATTTGAACAAAAGCCATGTTCTCTTGTAGGAGAATATTTCGTTTCCAGAAATGTTTACATTGGTTTTTCAAAAATGTTATTACTGCTGTAGTTATACTAATGAAATTATTTGTATCAGCTGTGTGATGTACAAAAATAAGCTTTATATATTGATATGTCCTTCAATCACTATCTGTACTACCTCAGGAATGAAAGACCAATAATCATATCCCATTTAGATGTTTACGTTATGCTTAAATGAGACGTTATGTGTTATATACTCAGGAAATTTGATATTAAGTTACTTATTGTAAAGTTGAGTGTAGGCCACTCCAGATTTTTTATTTCATGTAATGTACGATTTCTTTAATTCAATATATATATATATATTATATATTAGTGTAATTAGGTAGCAGACCTTCATTAATACATACACAATTAAATTTCTTGGCAATTTCTCTATGGATGATTTTTCGATTAACTTCTCGAGTTTTTTGGTCTCACACTTCCATTCATTTGGTACTAAGTGTAATAAATCACTAAAAGATTTTCTTGTAACTTCCATGTAATATTTAGTTATCATACATGGAATTTACAAGGAAATCTTTTGGTGATTTATTACACTTAGTACCAAATGAATGGAAGTGTGAGATCAGAAAACTCGAGAAGCTAAATCGAAAAATCATCCACAGAGAAATTGGCAAGAAATTTGATTGTGTATGTATTAATGAAGTTTTGCTACCTAATTACACTAGTGTTAATATATATATATATTATATATATATATATATATATATATATATATATATAGTGAGCAACTCGATTCTATCTTCCTGATGTCGTGGACATCGACATATAGTAGCGAGTTTCTGTTTCATTTCTGAGTGTTCTTTGTGTCACAGTATTTATGACATGAAAGACAAATCTACATGCTGCATTCAAGAGCGCTTAGCTTCTGTCCAGCCACCTTGAACAAAAGGGGAAAACTGAGAAAAGAAAATGATAATAGATGAAATAACTAAAACATGAAACAAAACATTAATAAACAAAAAAAATATCATTAAAATAAGTACAAATAAACAAATAAAAATTACGCAGAGAAGAAGAAGAAAGGGGAGGAGAAAGTTATTTCCTTCTAACTCACACACTTAAAACTATGGGAAGGAAAGTGTAGGTTAGGTATTATTTAATAACCATTATATTTATAGGTGAGTCACATTATTAGGTTGATTATATATCGGAATGGTGAAATTTACAACTTTTTTTTTTAGTACTTATATGGAACAAGCTCGGACCGACAGCTCTACCTCCTTTTCGAGGGACAGAGTATACGAAATTATTTATTTATATTTATATTTATATTTATTTACTTATTTTTGTTTTAAAACCTTATATATATGAGAATCTGACCAATGTTACTTGAAGAGCATTAACGTTTTCTCCTATCAGGTCAATTGTAGTTTAACAGTTGACATGCTGTTTTCAGTACTGGAAATAAGAGATTTCCAGTACTGAAACAATGTTTCCAAAAACAATGTTTTTGACCCTAGGTGTTCAAGCGGTAATAGGTAAGTGGCTGTCTGACGGAATCCACCGGTTGCCATTAATTGGAATGCTCAGATTACATATAATAAATTTAAGATATACTAAATTGATATCAAATACTCTTTCTAATAGTGCTAGGTGTTATTTAATTTCATTATAACATAACGAACTTAAATAATTGCTAATAATAAAGTTATAAATAAAATTGGCAAGCTTTAATGAAGTAATCATCTCTTTTAAGGTGTTTGAAGCTGACACTGGCTGTGAATGTAAGGGGAATAGAAACTAATCTTAAAATAATTAAACCTTTGCTTAAACCCCGTAATTTTGTGGAATATTATTAACCTGTTTTAAGTCGATTATTACAGAACAGCATGGCCGCCTCACTCTAACTAAAAAGATTTTTTCACGAATACAACACTGTCTTCTTTTGACACTTAATTTCCTTCATTCAAGGCTATTCGGCTATTAAAACCAATTTACGGTTTTAGCTATTTAATTAACGCTCAATTGTTTTTATATATAAAGCAGACCTTTTAAAGTGTATTAAATAATGTTTTATGATATTCCAAAAAGTAATTATCGTAATAACTTTGAATGAGCCTTATAGTGTAGTGTCCAAATTGTTATGAAGAACAGAACAATTTTATGCTTAAGGTTAATAAGAGGTTATAGTTTATTCAAGATAATAACCTTAACTACTTTATGTAAAATTTAAAAGTAAAAACCGAGTAAAATTCTTAACCTTGATGATAGTGTTTGACAGATTTGTATTTCATTTTTTTATTTTGTAGGGTAACTGTCTTTGTAGGATAGCCAGTAGTTGAAACGCTGAATCCATATCTAGAATTATCAGAATTTATTATGTTTCCTTTAACTATCGCTCCATATATAGTCTTTGAAATTAAATTCTAAATCTTGTTGTATGAGGATTTGATAAGTATATTAACATGGCATTTCCATGTATTCAATTAGTTTTAAATGTAGTACATAAATCAAAACTGTTTATAGTCATAACTGTAAATATATCTATTTTAAAAAAATGTTGATTTTTTTTAGAATATGCGTTTATATTGAAATGTCCTTTCTTTCTTTCTATTGTAATTTGTTCACTACAATAGAAAATTCCTTTTTAGTGAAGGGAGAAGCAGAGAAGAGTCCTGGAATTACACTGATTACATGATGCGTCTATGATATTCATGTTGCTTTGTTCCATAATTCTAAATCCAAACATTACGAGGAAACAGAATTCTGAAGCCCTTCAATCCAAGTAGACATACCTATTAATCTGAGCTTCGATTTGCAATTTTGGAAAATATACGAGTATTATAGCTTTCTACTAAAGGGAGAAAAGATGGCCTTAAGATAATATAAGTTTATTTATCTGAATTAATTATTTGCCAACAATATATTTTTTTTGTAAACGTACTTTTTGATTAGACGTTTAGAAATTTGCCAAGTTTAGGTTAGCACAATTAAAGTTCTAGATCTATTATCGGATGCTAACAAAAATTTAACAAATCTTCAAAATAAGAATAAAAATATTTTGTTATTTTTGTTAATAACTTCCTATTTAACTAAGTTGTGGACACAAGCTTTTGAATACCACCCACTCATCTACAAACACACAGAAACATCGAAAAAACTTTATAAAACGACTTTTAAGACCTAAAATCATGTTATTCCGTAAAACTCTGACATCAATTTTTTTCACGATCCATATACTTTACTTACAGTAAAGTAAAAATGACTTGATTCAAAAACTAGCCATTGAAACTGCTTACGACACTGTTCTAAATGCATTAAGAGCTATAAACTTCATTCACCAGTAGTAGAATAATTGTATAGTATTTACGTATAAGATATATAATAAATAATTAAAGCTCAGTCATGATGTTGATTGGTGTAGTGTTGGAATATGTTTGACAGCTGAAAATACACATTGAATAGATGAAATTAAAAAATTGTTATATAGAATGATTCGGAAGCTAATTAAGAAACACGTATTACACAGGTCTATAAAGAAGAAATTTTTCTTTGTAACAAGATAAAAAAAATATAACTCAACTTTTTATAATAAATAATAACAACAAAGGTTTGACTTAATGTAGGTAAAAATACCCTTATACAACAATCTGTGGTGAGTTACTAAAGCTCAACCGTGGAGTGTCAAGATCAGAGATATGATACTGGCAAAGCATACCGTGGACAGAGATGTACTAGTGACGGGCGTTCTACAATAGAACCTTGGCCGTGCATGATTTATGATTAATCACCACCATGTTACCAGGTAGCTGGAGTAGTAAACAGTAAATAAGAAACTAACTATCAATCCTTATATTAATACAAAATAAAATTATTCATGGTATCCATGAATAGAACAACATATGACAACATTGAACATTGATAATTAATATTATGTAAAATATTCGCCTTATTGTTTAAAATTAAAGGAAAAACTTCACCTCAATTACGGTATAAGCCTGTATTTTACTGCAGAAAGAGGTTTTTGAAAGAATTATTGATCTCCCATTTAAATGCAAAAGACATTACTTTAACTTTTGACTCAAAAGCTGATTTTCATTTGCTAAAATTTACACAATAATTAATTGCATGCAGCATCTCTCTTCTAACCATGAATATGTAGAAGACCCTCGTCCAAATATCTTTTAGTTTTATTCAATTCTTTCTTTCATTCGTTTTTGTTTATCCCGACAAAATTAAAGACGCATTAAGCAATATACTTAACGAAATGCAAATATTGTTAATCCATAACCCTCGAATAGTAAATGAGAAAAAATTAGAAATAAAAATATAACACATTTACTCTGTACAGTAATTTTTATGATACTAAATATTTTTTATATAAGTAATTATAAAATGCAATTTATTCATTCAAAGATTCTTAATTATATTATTGCTTTTAGACATGTAATTTTATTTTATTATATAGACATCTCTGAATAATTTTTTTAAAACTTAAAATGAATATTATTTTAATGTACCTATTTTAGCTTTAAATAAAAATGTTGATCAGAATCATCGGAAAATAATTAATAATATAAAATGTTACCATAGAGCACATAAAAATAGATTATAAAGAAAACTATAAAGAATACAAATGTTAACAAGAATATTGGTAAGAAAGAAATATGTTGTTTTGTTTTATTTTAAATAACATTTTTGCTTTCTTTGACCATTATATATTACAATTACCTTAAATGGTAATTCTACACAAATGACAGTGATTCTAATCAAAATTGTGTTAACAGATTTCTGATAAATTACAAAAAAAACTATTTTTTTAAATAACGTAATCTCTAAAAAAGTCCCTAACATTGTTACTCAACTTAATCCTTAAGTTTCTTAAGGAAAACATTATCTTAAATAAGAAACATGCTTGCATGACTCATTTCACACTTATACTTCACTCATTTCACTATGACTTGGTTGTACGCACACACACACACACACACACACACACACACACACACACACACACAATGAATATAAATATATATGAATTCGAAATCAAAGAAGAAAAACTCTCAGAGTAAAGAAACACACTCGCGAACTCAAATTTTGGACAATCCGTCTTCAGGAGAAAAGAGAAAGGGAGACCAAGCATGTTGTAGATGCATCGGCAAGTAAATTCTTTGCACTTTACTCTGTGTGTTACTCTTCTTCGATTTTGAACTCCTATTGTGTCCAGTTTGTAACGTCTTTCCGACTTTAAGTGAATTATATATATATATATATATAATATATATATATATATATATATATATATATAATAAAATAAATTCAAAACGAAGGAAACACACAGAAAGACACAGACATAACTCACATCGATATTTCGACCATCGTCGTCATCAGGAGGTGTGAAGAGCGAAGAGCGAAGAGTCCCGCCTTGTCTTCCTGCGGGACTCTTCGCTCTTCGCTCTTCACACCTCCTGATGACGACGATGGTCGAAATATCGATGTGAGTTATGTCTGTGTCTTTCTGTGTGTTTCCTTCGTTTTGAATTTATTTTATTTTAAAAAAGTCCGCTGGACCGTTTCTTTTTATTGTATATATATATGTCTTGATAAATTGTATGACTATTTTTAATTTCACAACTTTTCTACTGAATCTCTCAAGTTGAATTTTAAAATTATATGAAGGAAAGATGAAAAGCCAGAAATGTGATGAGATTGCCTGCCCTCTGTGATTTGCACAAGGAACTCTACACTCGGTAATCATTGCCTGTGTATAACCTCTCCTTGTCATCTAACCATTTCCAGTTATCACAAAAATTAGGGCGTTGAATGTAATATGTAGTGTTGATTTAATTATAAATGTTTTTACGTTATATTTAGTTATGTATAGTTTAGTTAAGATTTTGTACAACTGTAATCCTTGATAATGGTCAGTGAGGACCGAAACATGTCGGGTTGTGTAAATAAAAACTTTCGTCGACTAATCTATCTTGTACCACAAAAATGGAGAAAGTGTATTAGAGAAATCGAGAGATTCAGTAGAAAAGTTGTGAAATTAAAAATAGGCATACAATTTAACAAGACATGCATAAACGAAGGTCTGCTCCCGAAATATATATAATATATAAACATATTAAGAACAGGAAAACAATCCACAAAAGACAACAAATGTTTCACAGTAAACTATAGACACACAGTAAAGATACGAACACACTTATAGTTTCTAATTTTCGGTTGAACCGTCATCAGGAGACTAGAGATTGGGACACCACGCGCACTTTCAAAGTGTCGGTTGGTCTCCAATGGCTCCTGATGACGGTTCAACCAAAAATTAAAGACTGCAAGTGTTTTCGTCTCTTTACTCTGTGTCTATAGTTTAATATATATCTATATGTATAAGAATACTACAGAATGAACATGTGAAATAAAAATCAACGTCAAAATCACAGTAAACAATAAGAAAAAATGACTAAAATCTTTCAATCAAAACAAGCGGTCTTTGTAAGAGTCCAACTGATACTTCAGTATTTTTTTTAATTACTTGCGGAAGACCGCTTGTTTTAGTTGAAAGATCTTAGCCATTTTTCTGATTTCTTACTGTTGTTTAGACACTGATAAATATATATACAAATACAGACATCATACGCACACACATAACATTATAATCCACACCCAATTACTTTCATACCTTCATAAAATCAATTGGACTTAATATAAGTTAAAATCAAGTATTTAACTTCTTAATTGTTACGAGAAGCAAAAGGAAGTTGGATATATCAAGTTGGTTTTTCTACATAAATATGATAATATACGTCTTACCTTAATTACAACATAGGCAGTCTCTTCCTCTCGAAGATTAGTATCTGAAACAGGTTTAACAACATCAATTTAAATAAAATTATTGTTGACACAAAATTATGTTTAATTGTGGATAAAATTAAATAAAATTAAATGTGGATAAAAAATTAACCGGTGGATGAAAAACAGAAGTTCAGATGAAAAAATGGTCATCCTCATTAGCTTTAATTAAACATAGTTTAATTTTAATTATTACTAAATAATAATTTATAGTATTAATATATGACATATTATTATTATTAATTATTATTATTATATATTAATATAATATATTTATAGCATTAATAGTATTATTACTGGGTAGAACTTAAAAAAGTGAACAATAGGTAACAAAATATCTTGTAATTCTAAAAAAAAATTGTATTTCATTTATTAATAGACTACAATTTTTACCACTCACTTAAATTGAATGAGGCGGTTGACAAAATCCAGAATAATACAATCGAAGATTAAGAATATGATAGGGTAAAGTAGCAAGAATAGCACTCTCAATAACTGAGAACAAGCAAAAAGTATTGCTTTCACTACTTGTCACCCAAACTTTACAGAGCTTAAGCCATGTGAAAACTTTATCATAATGCTACCAATTTTTACAACTGTATCCAGTTGACTTCATGAATAATTAAACCAAAGTCTTCAAAAGTAATTGTTGCAAGTATCAATAAACAAAAGGTTAAGTTTAAATAAATTCACTTGACATTGCTCAAACAGGATAAAGCTTCAACTTGCCTTTGACTTACAAAATTGTATAATCTCTGGCAAAATGAATACCACTAAAAACTTCACTCAATGTTTATTATCTCAGAATAAACATGAGCATAGAAAAAGAAATTATACTAATTTTTAATTAAAATTAACTTATTGTTTTAATAAGTTCCTAAAACGATAAACAAAGTTAAATTATAATAGTTTATAGTTGTATGTACCTATTATCATTCTACTTAGGAAATGTATTGTCAAACTCTTTGAATCAACCAGTTACCAGACCCCCAACTCCTAATTACTGAATTTATTTGGCACTCCAAGGCCAACATGCGTCGCACAGGTGAATAAAGATTACCTTAACACAGCCTTTATTACCAACCTATGTATGACAAATATTTCAATACAACATTCGTTTTGCCATAAATCTTTTTAACTTTGTTATCATTAATTTAAAACATATTTGTTTTGTTAATCTAACCACATACAAAAGAAAACAACGAAACAAAAAACAAATATAACGTCTAAATTAAATTTAACTACCTTTTAATACTTTATCTTGGATGTGGTCTAGGTTTGGGCAAAAGCCTCTACTATATTATTCTATCCTGATGTTGTTATAGTCAGTTCTATGTTATAGCGGAATCCAGTTCATTTTTCCTCTCACAACAGACCCTCTAATGTTATTTGCCTGAATATATTCTGTTGCAGTTCTGTCTGGTCTATGACTCTTCCACCGAGCACCGGTATCTAAATTCACTTTAGCCCCCTTGACTATGTCTTTTAAAGACGTCAAAAGATACTCAATGTATAATTGGTTGGATACTTCAGCAAATACCATAATATTATGCAACTAACTAATAATATCATATTATTATAAAAGTCCGTCTTACCTTGTGAGTCTGTGTTAAAGTCGCCCGACCGGTTTCGCACGTTGTGAATCTTGTGGGACTGATACTTGTCATAGGGTCCCGGGAGTGAATACCCACTAAACCAGTATTGCCAATATATGCTGAAATTTTCAACTATTAATTTTAGATTTATTTTACTAACCAATGATATTTTTTTAAAATTGAAATGATCATCGTTAAATACTTCGATAATTATCAGTTCCACTTGAAGATTCACAAAAGTAAGACACCATTTGGTTGGTTATAACACCGATTCACAAGGTAAGACGGACTTTTATAATATCCTCTTTACTAACTTCTATGGTACTAACAATTTACAAATATGCAACAAATAATATTATTGCTGTTTTCCTCCATTACCAATATGTAAACATTTAATAGTTGTAATTATAATGTTTCTCCATACATTATACTTTTTGGTTTAAGTGTTAACAGAATATATTTGCTATTTGAGTTTTCTAAAATGAAATAGAAACAATTGAAACGTTATCAGATCTTGAAATGAAGCAAATTTAATGTGATATTGCTAAGTAACAATATCTGTTTCATTCAATAGTAAAATCAGAAAGAAAACAAATTTGCAAATTTTAATTATAAATTTTCTAAATATTCACCATTATTTCCAAATTTCAAATGTTTTCAAAGAAACATGTTGCTACTGTTTAATTATTATAAATTACTCTTAAGAGCTTCAATCGCATAAAGACAAAAAAAAAAATTTCCTTTTTCACAGTTTTTCGAGATATTAGGAACTTAAGTAAAGTTATAGTGGAATATATTTCCAAAAAAAATGGTAAAAAATCAAAATTTTAATAAAAAATGTTTTACGCCTTCTTTATATTCTTATGTTTTTTAAAATATTTTGACCTGAATATTTTATTATTATATTAGACTGAGGTGGTTATACCAAAAAAATTGTTTTTTAATACTTTCTTGTATTGTGAAAGGAATTTCTGTACCAATGTTAAGTGTCTGGCATCAGTAGTAACGGTGCTGCTTTGTCAAGTCAGCCAATCAGTCAGCGGTCTATTTCATTTAGTTACTTTGATATAAAGCAGCTACTGTTATGAATATTTTAAAAAAAATTAATTTTATTAATATATTTTATTATATTAACATTATGAATATTTATATACTTTGTTAAATAACTAATTAGTATATTTGCTAAGAAAATAAAAATTAAATAAAAAAAAAGTGTGTTGTTCTATTCAAATGTGTAGCCTTTGTGGTGCTATTCTAAGCTGAAATAAGATAGTGAGAACTCCGGTAGTGCTATTTCATTACTTATCCACTCTGGAGCTCATTAATTAATGAAGCAGAAGGAAAGTTAGGCCCATTTACTTGAAGCTTGCTCTTCCTTGCTAAACGGAGTAGCAAAGTCACAACTTGAAGAATAAGGTTACTTGAATATTTTCTTCACCAGTATTTCATTCCTTCATTAACATTGTAAACATGTCGCGTCTCTTTGTGTTGCCAATCATTTATCTCAATTAACAGTTAATTCTTTTCAGTTACAACATAACCTTTAAAATATAATGAAATATAGATTACTCTTTTAACTGATTTATGACTGCTGCAGGTCTCTTGTACCATTTTTTTTAATCACCTGTTATACATTTTCCGTAGAACTTTAATTCAATTCTAAGTTTAACATTTCTCTATATACTTAGTTGCATCAGTTTTAGGATAATTTTTAAGGAATCTCCATTTCTTCAGATTTCAAAATTTAAGTCATAACAGATTTTTAAATTATGTTTATTTAATAAAAAAATTATTGATTTTGATCGATAAGATATTGAACATAATATGAAAACAATTTTTTTTAAACATTTTTAAACATCATCCATCACTTCTAAACACAGTGGTGACGTTGCAATATAAATGACTTTTGGGAATAATATACTTCCACATTCCACCGTGTATGAAACGTTAAACAACAGGAAATAGAATGTCTCGTTTTTTAATAAAATGAACAGAAAAAATGAAAGGTAATACTTTTCTCCATACTGTATGAGGGACGGAAAAAATATAGGACGTATTATATTTCAACTATTTTAGTTGTGGGCAAAACTGCATTAAGACCACTATGTTCTGCGTCCGATGTTCTAAATTCCACCATACTTTAAAAGATCTTTAAAGAGTATTTGACAGTATATATACTCTTGACATAAGAGCTTTACTTCCTCTTAGAATTAGGTTGTGCATAAGATTTTTTTATCTCTCACATGAAAAGTGTACCGTAATTTGCAATATTATCGGTATTATTTATTAGCATGCTAACCAATAAATCACACCTTATCTAATGAATGCAGGAGTTTATAATCATAATTGACCGTGACCTACCTCATCTAATCTTTGGCTGTTGTCTTCAGAACTGGAACTATCCAGCATGCCATGCAAGGATAGACGCTCAAAACTCCAGGGTAGCATTAAATGGTAAACATTCAAAGCATGGGTGTTACGTAAGTAGTAAAGTAGGCTTTTAGTATCAGAAAAGATGCCTAAATAGGTATTCGATTAATTTTTGCAAATATATATTGATGAACTTTCTACAAAATGAACATTAAATAAAATGATTAAAGGTTCAATAATAATACGTAATACTTATAACGATTTTAAATCTGAGAAAAAAAAATTTTGTATTTATTTTTACAAATAAAATTACTTCTTTGATGGCTCTTTGTACAAATAGTGGATTTAAATTCTTTCTCACACTCTATTTGAGTGAAATTCATATGTCTTTGGCTTTCTATTGTTTATTATTAGCCTCAAGTTACAGGAAATAGAAAAATGATTTTGCATAAAAGATCAGAACGCAGATAAAACTCATTACTGAACTTCTTCTGAGAACTAATTAAAAAAAATGAAATACAAACAAGTACATTTATTCTTAAGATTTCCCAAAAATTATATGGCTGTACTAATGTTTGAAATCAAAATATGAAATAACAGACAAATAAAAAAAAATTAAAAACAAATTCTCTAAACGTACAAGAAAATTAAATATAAATTTACCCTGTATTGTAAATATAAATATTCATCCCGGAAAGTTGGAGAGTTCATTTGCAAAGACTAAATATCTCGAAATATCCAGAAAATGGGTTAGAATTAAAATAAGAAAGAAAAGGGTTTAATGAATGTCTGATTTCTGAATATATATATATATATATATATATGTATATATGTATATGTAAATATGTATATATATATTTATATATATATAATTACATGGCACATTTTGTTATGATCGAAAAAATCCTTGAATATAGTATTGAATACATATGTGAATATATAAAAAATGAATACATGTCTGAGGAAAACTTGTGTATGATCAACGAGATATAGTGAATAGAATATCGTATTTAAAATTTAAGCAGACACACTGACAAGCAGAAAACGATTTTAATAAAATTTACATGAAAAGTGAAATCTCAAAAGAATATAACAAACACCACCATCAACTGAAACGGAGAAATTTTAAATGAGTTTATTAGTAACACAAAACATTGGACAAACTTTAAAACTTCTACTTTCCTTCAGTACACAGTTATTAATGCTTCACCCTAATTAGTAGAACTGGAAAAACATTTAATTACTTCATAGTCATTAAGGATAGCCCAATTTCAATATTTGAAAAAAAAGTTGATTCAATAAACCTAATTATTTTTTCACAGTTATGAAAATAATTTAATATTCGAACCAAATAAATAGCCAATAAAATATTTCAAATGTAAATGTATTAAATCTGTTTAATACTACTTAAAAAAAATATGGAGTGGCCTACACTCAACTTTACTATAAGTAAACTTAATATCAAACTTCTTGGGTATATAATATATAATGTCTCATTTAAGCATAATATAATCGTCTAAAAGGGAGATGTTTATTAGTCTTTCATTCCTGAAGTAGTACAGATAGTGATTGATCCACTTTTTTTGTATGTCACACAATTAACAGTTATACAATCATTAGTATAACTACAGCAGTAATAACATTATAAAAAGTAAATTAAAAAATTGCTTCTACGAAATAATTTCCGACAAGAAAGCATGGCTTTTGCTCCAATAGCCAGTGGATCTCTTACATAGTTTATCTGACCTCCTTCTACATTTAATACTTAAGACAAATTTTCCCATTTAGAAATTAAAAATATTTTAGGTATATTAAAAGCACTACAAATTGTTTGTCTGAAATGTCAAAAATATGTAAGAAAAAATGTTGTTTTAAGATAATTTTTAATTTAAGATGTAGGTTAATTTCATTTATTATTATTAAAAGAATTTTTTTTTTAATTCTGAATAATGTTCTACATTTTTAGTCTTTTATCAAATTATTATACTGGAAATTTTATGGCATGCTAGAGTTTTTTAAAAACTCACTTTTCTTTCCCTTAGTCAAAAATCATAAAAATCCAATTTACGCGAATGTTATTTTTTCTCACGTCCTGTACTCTACACTTTGCTGTAAATGTATATTGAGAAAAAATATGTTGGTAAATAGCGACTTTTGTATTCCCAAATCAAGTTCAAAGCCGACTTTTCTGTACAATTTTAAATTTAAAAGCTGGAAGCTTGAAATTTTTAAGTATAATGGTATGAACTATTAGACAAGAATAGTGAAAAAAAATGGATATTAGTCGAAAACGTAGAAGGTCTCTTACAGGATGAAAAAGTTCATTCCACAAACTTCAGTATTAACCGAAAATAATGTCATTCATAAACATAAAAAAATCAGAATCTGATATTAATCCTTATAGAATGTTGCAACATGTAGATCGATTAGAACATTTTGTTAGACAAACTCATCATACCATGAAAAGAATCACAAATTATATGTTTAATATGCTCTATTGTCGTTGAATTTTTACATATAAGAATTATATTCTTTTTATATCACATATAAGTCGTTAAATCATTACAAAATTTTCATTATATCTATAAACATTATATTATTTCGGTCAATTCACTCAAAAAAATTCTAAGTCAACGTAAACAATGTAAAAAGATATCAAAAATTCGACAAGTATAGCAGGTGATCCATTAGTCTGGGATAAACAAACAGTTTTTATAGCTTTATTGCACTTTGCCATGATTGAACTTTCATGATTTTTTTTCTAAATTACTAATTTTTTGTTCTGTTTTTGGTAAAATTTTCATGGTTTCTTAATGAGCCGTTTAACGTTAAAAAAACATTTTCTGAAAACAGAAATCGTACTTTAACGCCCCTTTGGCGAATGTAATTTTTATTTACAAACAAATATCTCATTTCATTCTCCATACAATGATCTATTTTTAGATATTGTTTGATTTTGATCGGTCATACGGCATGGCTTATATGGCTCTCTTAAGCTTTGAGATTGAATTGAAGTTCTAATTTTTACATTTTATTGAAAAATATTTTTTGCAGTTTTTTTAAATTTTGAATATTTTTCTTTTATTGCATTTGTAACCTCAAAGATAGTGCCAACATTTCAAAACTCTAAATTTAGGAGTTTAGGAGAAAAAATGTTGTCTATAAACAGGTTTTTGGAAAAAAAAGTGACTTTCCCGTCATGCATAATTCTTCCCAAACAATAGGGATCATCTATACTATGATAGGGCCCATTTTTGTGTAAAATATCAACTTGATCCATCAAAGATTCTGGATCGTAGCATGGTAATAAGCAATGCTAACACACTCACCCACCCACCCACACAAAGACATCATCAAAAAACTTCATAAAACAACCTCTTGGGACCTCAAAACATGTAATTCTGTCAAAATCTCAAGATCGAATTTTTCATGATCACTATACTTTATTTATAGTAAAGTAAAAATTGATAATAAAACGGAATTTAACAACCTGTATTAGGAAATAGGAAAACCCTCATGTATTCTTCTACAACAGAGGTTGTCAACCTCAAATTTCAGTAAGGCAAAATTGAATAGTGAAGTAAAGTCAGGAGCCATATTTAATATTTATTGAAAAATTAAATGCAACTGATATGGAATGTTCATCCTTTTCATATGTAAACAAACTTTAGTTTTGCTTAAACACAAACTAAATGTGGTATTCAAACAAAAACACAGATCTGGTATTCATTTCTTATTTAAATAAATAAAGTATGTTTCTCCCCATATTCTTTCAAGTTCCTTTTCAAACTAAACCTTTTTCAAAGCCAACAACAAAAGAACCAAAACAAAAAATGGCATTTAATAAAAATCCAACTATTAATATATATATGTAAACTATATTCACAAAAAAGAACACACAGAAATGAAACAGAAACTCACTGCTATATTTTGATGGCTTCGTCATCAGGAAAATAGATGTGAATCACTCTGAAGACTGGTAACAACTCAGTGATCCATAAATACACGTATATCACAAACATGAATATCCTAAAACAAAAATCACAACCATATATCTAAATCTATTCTTTGGGATATATATTTCTTTGATATAAAATATATATCACAAACAAATATACTCAAGTAAGTTAAGAAAAATGTTTTAAACATCTTGAAGTTTATTCTGTAATTACTAAAATAAAACAAATCCAATTTTAATAATTTTAAAAGGAAATTATTACCATAAATAAAGTTTCTTTTTGCTGAATTTGTGGATTTACTCAAAAAATTTCTAAGTCAATGTAAACAAATATAAAAAATTCGACAAGTATAGCAGGTGATCTCTCAGTCTAGGATAAACAAACAGTTTTTATAGCGTTATTGCTCTTTCGAGTAATTGAAACCTCATAATTTTTTTTGTGAATTGGTAATTTTTTGTTCCATTTTTGGTCAAATTTTCATCATTTTTTAATGAGCCGTTTAGCGTCAAAAAAACATTTTCTGAAAACAGAAATCGTACTGTAACGCCCCATTAGCGAATGTAATTTTGAAAAAAAATATATCAATTCATTCTCCACATAATGTTCTATTTATAGGCATAGTTTAATTTTGATCCGTCAAACAGTATGGCTTGTATTGCTCTCACAAGGTTTGAGATTGAATTATAAGTCAATATTTTTACATTTTATTGAATAAAAAATATTTCCTGTTGTTTTAAAATTCTGAATATATTTTTTGTTTATTCCATTTGTAATCACAAAGATAATACCGAAATTTCAAAACTCTAGAGTTAGCAGTTTAGGAGAAAAAATGTTTTCTAAAAACAGGTTTTTGGCACAAAAAGTAACTTTCCCGTCATGCAGCATTCTTCCCAAATAATAGGGTCTTCTACGCTATGGGGCCCATTTTTGTGTAAAATATCAACTTAGTCCATCAAAGTTTCTGGACCGTAGCGTGGTAACAAGCAATGCTAACACACTCACCCACCCACCCACCCACATACACACAGACATCATAGAAAAAACTTCATAAAACGACTTCTAGGATATCAAAACATGTAATTCCGTCAAAATCTCGAGATCAAATTTTTTCACGATCACTATACTTTACTTATAGTAAAGTAAAAATTAGACTGGCCTGCATTCAACTTTACCGTAAGTAAAAACATGTCATTATTTATAAATAAATATTAGTAAATAATGTAAGTTTATTGCATTCCTACAAACGATAATGTTCATTTCATTAATCATTACTTTAATGTTTTATATTAAATCATTTATAAAACTATTTAATAATATAACACTAACAAAATGAGTAGTTGTAAAAGTTAACATGATTTAACTTTACTATAAATAAATAAAGTAACTGCCTTTCAAAACTGCACCCTAACGTTAACTAAAAACATAGACATCTTTGAAAAATGTACGTAGATACGGCATCTTCGTTTGTTATCATAACCAGCGATGACTGAGTTTTCATTATGACTTTACATTTCTTGGTCCCCATCACTGGTGATAGTGGGCTGGTTATTAAGTCACCCAGCCCCGTAAATTGAAGGGACTGGTAGCAAAGCGTTCTCTGCTCAGCGAAAGCCCATCGAGTACCGGAATGGTTTAAATTAGCTCATGGCAACTGGCTTAAACTTAATCTCATGCTTGAAAGAACCAAATTTTTGATTAAGCCGACTTCCCTCATTTGAACACTCATGATTCGATTTTCTTCGGCAGTAACTTCTATCTTCAGATTGCTTGAGTAGTATGTGGATACACTGAATGCAACTATGCTATGATAGTTTTCTCGAATTAAGTTAGCTCTTTAGATGTTTTCTTATTCTGGCTACAAGTTGTTTAAAATATGTTATTAATAATAGTGCTTCGTGTATTTTCCTTATTCTGACTTCTTTTGCTTCTAAACCTTCTTGTTAGGTTAATTTTTTTTTTGTTCAGAACTACTGTATCAATATAGTAACTTAAAGACTCTAACATTTCCTCACTTATACGTTTATGTATCAGGTTACCAACATGTTTACAGTTTAAAGCGTTTCTTATATTGTAAATATATCGTTGACGTTACACATCAAAATTAAATTGAAATAAAACTTATCGTTTTATATTTTCAAAATAAAAAAATTACATTTTTATTTCATTTAATAAATTACATATATCAATAGTAAATATACCATTTTTTTATTAATATCAGATAAATATTGTATATTTTTGTAAGTATATAAACGTACTCACACATACGCTAATATATGTACATTTAATTTGTATTTTTAGGGTTTTGGTCAAGTTTCTGATACAAACTTGTTACATTGTTACATTGTGTGCTTCTCTTGCGTGATTCTTGGGGGTTCCATTTATTAGGTGCATCGTTAACCGTCTTGATAGCTTTGTGGTTGTCATCCTAATATAATTTGAAGGCAGGGTTGCGCAGTAACTTTATTTGAGTGTAACTTTAACACGTAAAATGTTAGAGAAAAATACAATAATACTACAGCAGAATAGTGATGCTAATAAATTAAGAATACTTGAAGCCCTCTATATAAAAGATTTGAACCCTACTTTAAACGCTCAAATTTGTGAAATTAACATTATCCCGAGTTGTAGGAACTTTGATAATTCCTACAAACTGGTAATGGATATAAGTCAATTAACTGCGTTGGAAAGTAGAACTGATCAATCAGCTGAGCAGTCATGAGAAGCTGGACGTTTGGTTAGGCTGACTAGCACAGTCAACCAAACGTATCACGTCTGAAATGACGAATTTTAGTTGATCTGATCCTGCAATCTGAGTGGCTCGTAATTTTAATTTGCACATTCTGATTGGATACAGTTTTTCTCCATTTTTGTTTTATATATGTGTTCTTTTCAATATCACTAACCCGATGATGACTTGTGTAAACGTCGAAAGCTTGTTCGTGCACGTTTTAACTTTTGTAAGTACTTGTTTTTTGTCACTGTAATCGTTTTTATTTTCTGTATTTGGTTTTAATTCATTGTAATTGTTGTTGTTTCTTATTTATATATTGGGTCGTATTAAAAAGTTTTGCCTGTCGTCTGGAAGTTGTGGTTTTCTTTTTACACCTGCTAATGCCAAATTAAGATGTCTCTTGGGCAATTAATATGGCTTTTAACACCAGCCCACCGCGAGGTTGTTCGTAAATTGGAGCAGACCAGCTTAAAAGTCGTTAACGCAGAGGCTGCTGTGTACTTTAATGAAACATGTTTACGTGAAGATTTGCTGTCATCATACACAAATATATATATATATGTACCTCCCTTTCAATTATTGTTTCAGGGTACAAATCCTCAAACAAATCCCCGAGTCTAATTCCCATGTCACCCTTAGAGCTTCCGAAGAGCCATTCATATGCCTCCTTGGGGCTCGCTCTCCTCCTGGTCTTAACCTGTACCGTTAATTTTTTTTTGCATTCTTATTATTTATTGTCTTCATTATTATTTCGTATTATATAGTTTTTATCTTGTTTTATAAATAAATATTGGAGAGATTTATATTTTTCCTCTCCTCCGCTGGGGGGCAGCATTGCGGTGGTTCCAAGAGTTACTCTAGACGCCAGTAGCAGTTTGCTTCTCAACGCGAGTACTTCACACTTCTTCCCGATGACGACGGATGTCGAAATATCGAAGTGAGTTCTGTAGTGTCTTTCTGTGTTCTTTTCTCTGTGTTAAAGTGAATATATATATATATATATATTAATCAAATATTTATGATTTATAAATTATATATAAATTACCAATAATCCAATAAACCTTCGTCATTTCCTGGGCATATTCAGTTTAATTATTTATCTTTTTCTATTAATCTATTGTTTATTTATGCGGGAAAGTTTCTTACCCTGCTTTGCATTTCACATTATCACTTAAAATGACTGAACACTTTACGAAATAAAATGTATCAAGAGTTTGAAATTGATATCGCCTTAGTGACTATCCCTACTGATGAAAGCTTTACAGTTGTTCTTATGCATCGCCATTTATGCGCTCATGAAGCCATGAAGCAACTGTCTGCCTTCACTTACACCCCTACCCCTTATCATCTACTTACAAGTTTCTTTCAGATTTAAAATCATTACCTAGGTTAGGTTAGGTTAGGTTACAGTGGCCGAACCAAGAGAGAACACACATAGGCCACAAGCCGGCCCGTTGTCATACCACAAAGAAGAATTGGTGCTATTCTCCCCCGTCACTGGTCCACTCGAACCACCTCGAGAGAACAATAAATCTAGACAGATCCCTGATAGCAGTGGATGCTAAGTTCTCAAAATTGTCAAAGAAATATTCTCTTAATGCTTCTTTCCTTCTTTGAGCCAAACCAGGGCATTGACAGAGAAAGTGAGGAATTGTCTCTTCCTCTTCCTCGTTCTGGCATGCCCTGCAAAAATTCCTCGCCTGCAATCCTAATCTGGTGGCGTGTTTACCTACACGCCCTGTGGAAACAGCGATCACATTGGCTACAACTCTTCTATTCCTAGAGAGAAGATCCTCAGTTCTTCTAGAGTTGCAGGAAGGCCACAACTGCTTTGAGATAAGACACGTGTCCTCCTCAGATCATTTTTTTTTGAAGCGTTCATCAATTCTCTGTCTGATCCAAAGCTTACAAATTGGGGTCCCTAAATTATTTAGGATATAATTTAGGATATCTGTGTCGAGAGAGTAGTGGATAGTGGGCGAGCTCATCAGCCTTACAGTTGCCCTCAATGTTCCAGTGACCTGGTAGACATATAAGTTCACCCTTAGCCCTCAATGACTGTTCATTTAGGAGTTTCTTAGTGGTGATGTACTATAGATTCCCTTCTGGGATTTAATAGCAGCTTGACTATCTGAAAAGATTTTGATGCCGTTGCCGCCAACTTGAAAGAGGTCAAGGCTAACAAACGCCTAACCGCTTCTCTAATAGCAGTAACTTCTGCTTGGAACACACTACAATAGTCAGGGAGCCTAAAAGTTATATTCCATTCGAGTTTTTCTGAAAAGATACCTCCACCAAATCTGCCCCCAAGCTTGGATCCATCAGTATAGAGCCGTATGGATTGGCTGTTCGAGAACAAATCCTCCTTCCAGTCATCCCTACGGAGGATGACTATGGAGAACTCGCTCCCAAAAGAGGGCTCAGTGATGATGTAATCAACATCTGTAAATAAGCTTCTGTATTCCAGAAGCAGAAAAAAAAATCATTACCTAATTAGGTGTCTACAATGAGGCTTACTCTTCTAAAGGCATCAACACATTCCTCTCTCCTCATCCTCGATGTTTGGTTTTTCATTTACCTGAAGTCGACACAATTGAAATGGTGATTCTCCTCTTCCCAGCAGACCCATTATCTCCAGCTACGAATGTACTACATCAATACCTTCACACGTTAACGCACACATAGACACTTGATATATCTATTAAACTAACACACAACATATAAAAATAGGGTCTTAACGCCCTGAGGCTTTTTGAATTACACATCGTCAGAGAGCAAAAGAAATCAAATAGTAAAATAAGAAAAAAAGTCAAATAACTTTGTTAAAGTAGTTCGGAAACTTAGCATCATTGACTGTGTTCATCCCTATGAAATTAATAATATTATTCTGTTTCACAATTACATTGCCAACAAATTTAAAAAAACCTAGGATATTTTTGACTAAACTCTTATAATAGGCCTTTATGAGTCCGCTTTAAATAATGTATTTTTTCTTTCAGGAGACATAAATACCAATTCTTTTACTTATCCTCAGTTGATTGAAAGTACTTTGTTCACTCCCTTTCAAAACCAAAATTATTCAACTAACTTAATATGAACATTAAATTATTATGTTGATGTTCTTTGTATTTGGCCGAAGAAAGAATATGTAAACGGATTTTTTAGTAACTTTAATTGTCCGACACCCACAATAAGGTTCGCTATTGAGACCAAAAGTGATGGATATTTGACTATCTGGATGTTCTTTTGATGAGGATGCAAGATGTTTGGTGTTTATAGGAAGCCCACATATGTGGCTTCTTATATTCATTATTATTCCCCTCATCTCACTGATATTAAGAGATCTCTGTGCAAGAGGATGTTTATGATAGCTTTTAGAATCTGTAGTAAGGTGTTTTTGGAAAAGGATCCTCACTATCTAATCTATTATTGCAAAATTAAAATACTCTGAACTATTCATTGATAATGACAAAAAACAAAGTAAAAGTAAAATAAATAATGAAGCACAAACGAAAGAACTTTCAACCCTTCTACATAAATTGTAGAATTTTAAATGTAAACTAGTCGGAATTCTTTATTTGTTAAAACTATTTGTTATTACTTTTCCTGTCAAGGATAGTGTAATATAAAGAATATCCTAGTAAATCATTCAATCAGGAGTAATGAAAAGGGTGTCTGTATTATTGGCCATGATTTCAGGCTTATGCATCATGGTGAAACGGGTAAATAACTGAAAGCATGCATTAAACAACATACACATATTGTTAAAAGAAAACATAGGTGGAATGTTTTATTTTTGTATACGTGTAAAAATAAACATATATATATATATATATATATATATATATATATAATATGTATATTTTATATTTATATTATATGCGTTTATTATATGTATATACATAAACAAAAATAAATTATCGACCGAATGATAGATAATTAACTAAAAAAGATGAACCGGGATGCAGTCAGTTTCTTCAACTTTCAGTCCACCTCTCATTGCCTACGTTTCAATTTTATTTAAAATCTTTATCTACATTTGATAAAAGTTTTAAATAAAATCGAAATGTCGGCAGTGAGGGTTTCATTGAAAGTTGAAGAAAATGACTGCATCCCGATTTATCTTTTTTATTCAAAAAATATATATAATTAAATGTTTTCTTATCTCGACCACATATATTTAAAAACCTCGATAAATGTATTGTTTGAAGCTAGACCAAACCTCTGTAAAAAAGAATAATAGTGTTCAATATATGTGGACCAGATAAGAAAACATTTCATATATAAATATATATATATATATATATATATATATATATATATATATATATATATATTGCAGCTTGAAATACTCGCTTTTAAAGTTCATTTTCATTATGATGTAGTAAATATAATAATGAACGTTTTGATTGACATTATATTCTTAGAACTTAGCATATTATTAGAAAAAAACCTATGAATTAGAAAATACATTTTGCAATATCTACAACATATTGTTTATAAAAACTAATAATTGTTATTTACTGTCTTAATCATAATTTTGAGGACAACAATAATTGGTTTTTATGTAGTTTTATAATAAAATTAATTAAACAAATACAAAGGGAAACATTTTCTTATGAGTGGATTCCACTTTGAGAAGTGACAAATATAACTGTTTCATATTTCTTATAGTATTAATTTATTTAAAGTTCTGTGCATACGGGGCTGTCATATAATATATTTAACCATAATACTAATATGTATTTGAGATGTAGTAAAATATATGTATGTTAAAATAGCTGTAATTTGCATATTGCAATAGTTGATGTGACGCATTTATAGTCCTAGGATATTTTAAAAAGTGAAAGTGATTCAAGAGAACCTGTGACCGGTGGGAAAAAATAAACAAGTCTGGGTGAAGGCTAGTGACTGTGTACAGTAAGACGGAAAACAAAGAGAACTGCGTGGCTATTTTGAATAGTTCAGTGAAGATAGTTCAGAAACTACTGTGGTATTGGTCTCTACATCTAGCTGAGCTGTTTCAAAGGAAAGTAGCTGTTTCTGCAGCTGAGTCTGTTATTACGCCGTTGAACAGTTCATCAATTGGAGTTCGTAGAGTTTAAAGAAATTGATGTATCAACTGATTTGAAGAATTTGAACCTTTACCTAAGTGAACATTAACAGTATCTCTAATTTGTGATTTTTTTTTTTTGCTTTTGTTTTGTTGGTTCTTTTCCTAGAAGTGTTATAACCTATTTTGTATAAATTAATGACAATTATTGTATAAATCAATTTTAATTTTTTAAATTGGTTTATCAGTCTGTCCATTATTTTTTTTAAAAAGTAGGATATCAATTATTAAATAACTAAAAAATTTAAATAAACAACTTAATTAAAGTAACAATTGCACACTGGTGCATACGTACTGCAGAGCGTCAGATATTGTTACAGATACTTTCTGCATAAAAATTATAACCAACAATGGTTCTAGGAATGAATAGATTACTACATGCATTTGTTTGTAGTTGGCCAACTTTTTAATGTTAAGCAGACTGTCAATGAAAAAAATTTGTCCATACAATAGTTAAACTTTTTTTCCTTAAATAGTAATGATAACAGTTTTTTTAATCGATATTCTTTATTTAGAATTTAATATTTTTCATTGAAAATAAACATTTCCTGCCAATTGGTTGATGGAATAAAATTAATCAAGCCTATACTTTCCTAACAAAATCTGTTTTTGAAAACTTGTACAACTTTTACTTGTGATAAAGTTTCTTGAGTGTTAATTATTTGGGGAAATATTAGGTTGAGTGATGTTCTGTCTGAAGTTGGGAAACATTCAAGGATATTTTTGGAAATAATACTAATGATTCATAAAATATCGAAACGTATTTGCTGCAGACAATCCTTAAAAGGTAAGATCTAATGTTAAATTTTGTTTTGCAAGAAGGATTTTATCTACAAGATCAACTTCTTTCAAGCTGAAACAATCATTATGTATATATATAATTAAAGTTATAACTACGAAACAAAAAAGAGACTCACACATTTTTACTTTATTTATACATTAAATACCGTTATTTACATAAGTTAATTGAATTATTGTACAGCGTTTTTCAAGGTAATGTTATTTCCTTAGTGTTCCGCTCCAGTAAAAAGGTTGAAAATAACTGCATTAGATGATTCGAGCCATAGAATAGGGAAGGTCCGAAATGCTTAGTTTAAGGATAACGGCCGGTGAGATGATTTATAAAATAAATAAATAACTAAACTACCTTAGCGGAACTAGTGATATTAGCAACATATTTTCCCTCTGGATTTAATTAAAAAAAAGTTAATATAGAATGGATTATTAATTAATTTTTCTTGAAAGAAAATTCCCTTAGCTATACAAATATGGTCCAATGGTGAAATGATTAATAAAAAAAAGTAAATAGTAAATGAATTTGTGTAGGTTTTTTTAGTTAAAAGTACATTTCTGATTGAATTAAAGTTTAAATAGTGCCTGAGATGGAGGTTATAAGTGTTATAAGAAAATGACGGACGGATGGCGTCACACAATTTGCTGCTGTCTCTCTCATCTCTAATTAGGCATCAGGACATTAACTGTTGAATCCGGCGAGAGTTCTTAGTCCATTAGCCAGTCTTCCAGTCCCCTTTCTATCGAAGAAACATCTCTTCAAGCTAGATGAGCTTTTCACATTGATTTCATTCGACACAAATGGTAATATATTTTTTAAATAAATACCAAGGATATATTATTAAAAAGTACCTGATTAGATATGCAGTATTATTTGTAAATAGTTTTTAAATAATAAAAAAATATATATAAATATGCTAAATAAATTATCATATTATTATAAGAGGCTGTCATACCTCATAAATTGGTGTCGTAGCCGCCCGACCGGTTTCGCAAGTTGTGCACCTTCAACAGTCAAAATATCGTAAATATAAATGCCCATTGAACCTATTAATACCTATAAGGGTTCTAAATAACCATTAATAGGCATTTATACCCAGAATCTTTTGAGTATTATTAGACCTACATAAAGATGCACAACATTTGTAACCGGTCGAGCGTCTAAAACAACGATTCAGGAAGTTGACGGATTATTTTAATAATGAGATGTTTAGTACTTCAGTGGTACTAAATATTTGCATGTATTTAAATCAATCATGTTTCAAATATACAAAAAGTCTTAAAGTATATTAAAAACTATATTTATTATTAAACATTTAAACATTATAAATAATAGCTTTTGCTATGAAATACATGTCTATTTTAGTATCCTAATATTATTGCAGCATTTTTTTTGTTACCACTGATATAGTTTATAATAAAAAAATATTACAATAATGCATAAAATTACTATAAGGATAAATATCGAACCTTGTTTAATGATTTCGATATATGAACATTTTAACAATTTTTTTTATTTCTAGACCCATGAAAATTCTGTTTATTCTATAACACCTTATTTGATTTTCTTTTAACACTATAATATAGAGTTATTCAAAGTGAATAGTACTTTGACAAAAAAGAAATTTTCATTTTTTTTAATATTTGAAATTTAAATTATTTTATTAATGATATACATAGGCATAAATTTATTATTTAAATAAAGAAGATAAAACTTAAAATGTATAAATAAAAAGTTGAAGACTTTAGAGCAAGTTGAAATTTGTTCATTAAGACTCTTATGAGAGTCAAGACGTCAGGATTTGTTAATTTAAAGCATAAATTAACTTACTGCTTCTTATTCTCAAAGACAACTCAAGGAGAGTTAGTAAGACTACAGGAGGCTTATATTTATTTGTAATGCATGTCATGTATGTTAAAACTATAGAATTACATTAATACAATGCATTGTAAAGCCAAAGACCAAACACTTTCCTGATATTCATGTACTACCCTCAAGCAAGTAAAACGAAATTTTAATCTTCCTTCAATAAAATTTACTATGAACATATGGATTGAGAATATTATTTGGCCTTCCTCAAAAGGGAAATCTTTATATATGTTTCTACAATTAATGCAAGCGCGTCTGTTGATAATAGATGTCTTACATCTTCAAGATATAACTACTTTTACAAAAAAAAAGAAACACATTGACAAGTCAGGAGCAATATTAATCATTTAACTGGAAACTATATCTCAAAGATCTTGGAAGGGCTAAGAAATAAAGAAAAAAACCTTTAAAATTGCCCAAAAACAATGACATAAATAAATATAACGGTCAAACATTAAGTAATATAATTTATACATTCATATTATTATTATCAGTTAGTTAGTTGCGATTGAAGATGGACAACGTCCGAAAGCGCTCTAACGACTCCAACATCACTGTACGAGGTATGACGGTTTGCCATATTAATAATATAAATATAATCTATATTTAACAGATGAATTTTCATTATGCTGAGAGTTTTCAACACTATTATTTAATTTTAGTGCGAGTTATACCAGTTAGTGCGTAGAATAACAGTTAATATTCAAAGTAGTAAATGCGAATTAATATTACATATGTAATAAGGTGTAACTGTGTCACACTTTATCATTAATAAAACCTAAAAAGAAAAATATAAAAATTTATTAAATAAGTTCAACAAAACATTAAAGTTTATTAGATTATTATAACTATAAGATTAACAATATAGGTCATAAGAACTAGTGGATAAATTTAAAACAAGGCATTTACCGCATTCCTGGCAAAATTGACTTTACCACTCTCAATAGGCTTTAGTGAAGTCACCCAAGAGAATTTTGCTAAAGGCAATCATGTTACTGCATTGCAAGAATGGTTTTCAATTATACTAAATAGATTGGATTTTCTAACAACAAACTTAATTGGTTTCTAACTAAAAATAAATTTTATTTTAATCTCTTTGTATGATACACACTCTCAATGAACTTATAAATAAATTAATGTATAATTCATCAATGTACCTTCAATCTTATGACAAACTGTGCATAATTCTAGACCGGTATGAAATGCTAAACAACACTTGAAAATATCTGGTGAATTGACTTACTGAAACATAGCAGACTGTCAGCAGACATTGCTGAGTGGACATAACATTGACTATAAGGCCTGACAAATTTCATACAATTGATTCATTCGTTCCTAGCTATTTTTAAATGCCAAAAGCATTAAAGTTTAACATTATATTAGTTGTGTGTTTCAAACATTATTTTCACATTATAAATGCAAGGTGGATTCACTCAATTTGTTTATTTCTCCTTCATTTTTAAATAATTATATTTGTTTTTGGCATTGGATGGACGTACTATAATACATGAGTTTATTTAATGTAATAAAACTAGAAATACTCCAGAATGAAGGAACACAATAAATACCAAATTTATAGTAATTTATTTGTTTCAAACATCTATATATAGATGAAAGAAACATAGTTTCTACATGAAGAAAAGAGAATGATGTTTGTTAAAAATATTTTTATAATCAGTCATTTATAATTAATTATACTTATGGATATGTTTCATAATTACATTTCAAGCTTTATATGAATTACTATTATGTTAGTTTTACTTTCTACATATATGATCAGATAACCTAAAAATGAATAAATAACTCAATAAAATTCTAAATATCATTTAGCACAGACTTGGATAAAATTAATGAAGTATGTTTAAATTTGACACTACCTCTCTCTCTGTCTCTTACTCTTGCTCTTATTCTCTTTAAAAAGAAGAAAATGCACTCGGACATAAAATAACCAATGTTAAAGTCCATGTAAAGAAAGAAAAGCAACCTGTAAAAAAATCTATTATTTGTCCCCTTTGGTCGACCTGTAAAAGGGGATTCCAATATTTTTGAAAAAATTTGATATTTCAGTTGTTTTCAGAAGTGGTGGTAAATTATTAAACAGACTTGTCAATTATTGCAAAAGGAAGGTTGCGTTTATAGGAATCCTTGTGGAGGTTGTGATCCTTCATACGTAGGACAAACGTTTACGTAGCGTAAACGTTTACGTAGTAAAGTAAAGGAATATAAATATTCTAGTAGGAGACAAGAATAGTCAAGTGCTTGGATTTAACATTTAAATTTAAACAATCATTTCATAAAATGAGAATATTCTAAGGAATTGATATTTCTCTCTTCCGAAGTCAAAAGAAATTTAGTAGTAAATGCCTAATTAATTATCATTTTGAAAAACTCATCATTCAAGGCATAGACTATTTAGACTAGATAAATTTTTAATTCAAGCCCTGTGGGTGTCCTTCGAAATGTGTTTTTTGATATGACTCTGACCAAATTGTTGATTCTAATCATATTGATTAAAGATTTGTATAATTTATTTTCTTTTTCTTGTTCCCTCTATTTATTTTTTATTGCTTATTAAATTTTAAAATTTTTCTGTAAATTAATTATTATTATTTAGAAAATATCTGTTCAATATATTCATTTTCATATATTTATTTATTTTCTTACTGTTTACCTTGCATAGATAATTTTTATTTGGTATTTTTTTTTGTCAAGCAATATTGTAACTTGAATTTTCCAGCTGTTTGTTACCTTCCTTTTGTATAACATTTATGTTACCTTCTTTGTTTTCACTTTGTTGACATAAAGTGAAAGGCCACCAATCATTTATTTCTATCCTTTTCCTTCTTCCTCGTGGTTTTATACTTCTATATATATATATACTGGATTGGTTTGTAGAAGAAAGAATGACTGTCTGAATCTGATAGAGAAGAGACCATAATGTTGAGGTAGCTAATTAATACCTAAGTGTAAATGTAGCCAGGTCGTGACGGAGAAGTGGAAATTGGGAGAAGTCGTTATTGATCCTGAAGCGCTTAGAGAGTGCTAAGCAAGCCAGCCTTACATAAATCATCTGCATTGTCGACCTGATTTTCACAAGTTATAAAACAAACAATTTCATAACACAACAAAAGCTGTTTGTTTACTGCAACCAACAATACGCGATTCATCCAAATTATCCAGAAGTTTAAATGGTGATGTACCATCGCGTAAAATAAGACGGCTACCAGAAAGAACTGTGCTTGCTTTTGAATAAGAAGAGACCAAATGATTTCGTGCTACACATCTATATGAAAAACCATTGTCAGTTTTATAAATAATAGCATCTAGTTAAAATATGCTCAAAACTAAATGACATTATTTGTATTATTTGTTTTCAATGTTTTTACATGGATATATCTGAGTAATAAACTGGGTTTTGAAGCTTTTGTTCTTTAATGACTATAACGCTTGTGACCTAACAGCAAAAAATGTCGAACAAGAAAGAGTGGGAAATATTTAAATAGGAATGCATCCTCACAATCATAGCCTGAAAGATTTGGCCAACTTTATATTTGCTACTTAATGTGATCTGCAATGAAGCAATTATACTAGATCCTGTAACCTAGAACAGACTGAAAGCCGATCTACATAGAATCGCTATGAATTTGGTACCTGCTCATCCTCTAAGTCTTAGAGTCCAAGAGGAAGGAAAAATACAATATCCAATCAAGAGATGATCCAAATACGAACATAATCAAAAATACCATGTTCATAGAAAATTTTTGGTAAATTTGCTAGCTTCAATAAATGTAGGAATTATAAACCAATCAATTGATTATTTTAATGTTATTATCGGTGTACCGGTGAATTGGTTTTTTAAAATATTTAAACAACAAATTCTCTGTTTAATCCATGTGCAAAATATGCTACATTTTTTCTCATCTAATTCTTAATTTCAGTTAATTTCTGTTTGTTTTTTTTCTAATTATGTTTGTTATCTGCTAACCCTGTTGAGTTCTTAGTCTTTTAATTCAGTATTTTCGAAGATACACGACAAAACGGCAGTATTTCCATTTGTGGAAGCAATAAAATATATATTATTTTGTTAATCGGATTTAAGGTTATAAATGGACGTATTCTAACAGTGGAGTCATTGCAGGGTATCAAAGTATTACTAACAGCCAGTAAACATGATGTGCTTCAGATAAGCTAAATCAGTTTTCATTAATCTTAAGATTATTACTCAAGACAATTTTCATCATTACGTGCCTGCGTGTTTGTATCACTGAACAAGTTCAATATTTTTTTTAAAACCACCTTGGTAACTATAACATACTTTATTTTTAACAAGTACAATATTGATTACTACTCCATCTTTAAAAAATTAAACATGTCCTACTTCGAAACAACCTACACTGCCAATTTCTCAGCCAGAAGACGCTTGTATGAGTAAGTACAACCTCTATTTCTTTAAACCTGGTATATTAACTAAAATGCAGATAGATTGTCCATTTTTTGTTATTATGATATACTTCCGTGATTTTTTTAAAACATAAAAACAACCACATTTTCAATTCACATAAAAAAAATGGTAACGTTTAATAATAATTTAAAGTTTAAATTTAATTTAATACATTTAAACATTTAAAGTCCGCTAATGGTTGCTTCTATAAAATTGGAAAAAAATAACTAAGTATATTCCAATACATCAGGCTAGTGTTATTAAAAATTTGTTACTAGTTGCATAATCTAGAAGAGTAAAAATCTTTTATACTAAGGTGGCGTATGACAAATTAATTATGTAATTATGATTAATACAATAATGTTATTATTTAATGGGCTATTATTATGTAGTAGTTTGAATAAGATTTCAGTTTTCACTGTCAAAAATGATCACAAGAATGATCACTGTGAGCATGATCACAAAAGGTAATGGAAAACGATATTTCTTTTGTTAACCGAAGAGTTGTTTCACCCAGTGATGCAGTTCCTGATTGAAGTTGTAGTTCAAACTTAAAGTTCATTTCACAACTGGCAACACATTCAGGTATAAAATGTTCTATTAGGTTTAGTTTTCTATTTCTTTGGAGAGTTCAGCATTTGCATCATCAAATATATATTTTTAATAATACTAATTGTGTTAAAGAGTAAAGATCAGGTATTTATAGTACGATGGTGTTAGTCACAAAATGGTACAGAAATGGTAATATTGTCATTAGTGACTACTGCTATCCTTGTACGAGTAGCACCACAGTAGAAAGGTGATAGTAACAGAACAGCTCTAGTTCGCGAGTTGTAAGGTGGTTACATGTGGCTATTCATATCATACTAGTGCTCAGGAATGCTCAGTACAATGGTGATGGTCACAAAGACGCTATAGTTTGGATAGTTGTAATACTGCTATTAGTGACTATTGCTCTCCTAGTAGCAGCTCAATAGAAAGGTGATAGTAACCGAACAGCTCTAGTTCGGAGAGTTGTAAGGTGGTTACATGTGTTTATTGATATCATACTAGTGCTCAGGAATGCTCAGTACAATGGTGATAGTCACAAATACGCTATAGTTTGGATAGTTGTAATACTGCTATTAGTGACTATTGATCTTCTAGTAGCAGATCAGTAGAAAGGTGATAGTAACAGAACAGCTCTAATTCGGAGAGTTGTAAGGTGGTTACATGTGACTATTGATATCGTGCTAGTGCTCAGGAACGCTCAGTACAATGGTGATAGTAACAGAGACGCTATAGTTTGGATAATTGTAATACTGTTATTAGCAGGGCTGGGTAGTCGGACCTATTAGGGCCGACTCCGACTCCTCTATTTTTTAATAGCCCACTCCAACACCAGCTTAGCTGGAGCTCATCTTTTTATTATTAACAGATGACAGGTGGCTAATAATAAGAATTAGTATTTTGTAATAATAGTGTTAATAATAATTAGCAATTTATAAAAATATATTCGCGAACTTTCAATTACCGCCAAGTGCAATAAAACTGTAATAACCAAATATCGATCCCGGAGTAATGGATCACCTGCTACCTGTCGGATATTTTTACATTTATTTACATTGTTTACATTGACTTAGAAATTGTTTTAACTTAATAGACTGAAATATAATTGATGTTTTAAGGTTTAATGAAATAATTGGAAATGATTAAATGTCTTAATATGAGGTTCAAGAAGAATGAAATTTTACATTAAAAAATTTTCGCCAATCAAACTTATAATATCTATGCTTTCCATGGTGTGAAGGATTTCTCTAACAAAATACTCTAATCAATCTATATGTTGCACCCTTGAACAAAATTTAATATCAGACGCATATTTTCTTGTCTTTACGAATTGTATTATCTTTGGGTAATATTGTAGTATATAGAATGGACTCTGTTTTTCTATATTACAAAACGGATATTAATTTTAAGCAAATTTCTCAGTGATGTTTTTTGTTGAATGCTTCTGACATTTTTCAAACAAAATAGCAATATTTTGAAGTCTCCAAACGAAAACTTTGGCTTAATTCTTCAATGTAGAAGGTGATTAGATAAACAGCGTTAAATGCAACAGATCTACTGGCCATGTAATGTTTCAGAGAGTCATAAATGAGATCCACTGGCTATGGGAACAAAAGCCATATTCTCCTGTAAAATATTGTTTCGTAAGGGAACATTTCGTACATAACACAAAAGTGTTATTCCTGCTGTGATAATGCTAAGTATACTATATATTTCAGTTGTGTGATATACCAAAATAAGATTTTATATTGATAAGTGGTTCAATTACTATCTACACAACCACCAGGAATCCAAAAGCCGACTATTAGATCCTCGCACTATAATGGACATCGTAACTTGCAGTTCCAGACGAGAGGCCTTCTACTGCTTGATTACTGTGCTATTTAACCTTGACTGTCAGTAATTTATGTTAGACATTAAGTTCGTTTGCATATTATTGATGTCATATTCGCGGTCATGTGGTCCTTTTGGTTATAGTTTTCCATAGTTCAAACTGTTTTCAGCCATGAATTGAAAAAATGGTCAGTGGATGAAGTAATTGTTCAGTGAAATTGAGAAAGGTTGATGGCAGATTGAGAGCTTATACAAGGAGGTTTGGATGGGTAGGTAGTTTATTGTCTTTATTGGTAGTAAATCGGGTGATGTAACTATCTACCATTCAATTTTCAAATCATAGTGAATAAACATATTTCGGGCGTACCAGGGAGCCCTGGCTATAAGGCGGACACACTTATTCTGAACGATCTGGATACAAGGATTGTTCGTTGGTGCAGCTCTAAACCAGACAGAGCATCAATAAGTCATACCCGAACGAATAACCTCCTTATAGACAAGGACCTTGAATGAATCGGCCTCCAGGAATGAAAGATTAACAAACAACTCCTATTTTGGCATTTTAATTATGTCTAAATAGGACATTAAATAACCAAGAAGTTTGATAATATATTTACTTATTGTAAAGTAAACATGGATCAGGCAAGGCAGGATATTTTGTATTAAACTAGACATCTTGTATTCTACCATCAATGTCCTACCAAGGACATTTATAGTAGTTTTCTCCGGAGGGAAAAATTTCTGCTTGGACTAATTAATCATGTTTAATCATTTTATGTCATTTTGATGTATACAAGCAATAAATAGGTGAGACGTCAGAGGCGGAGTTGGCTGATTTCTTCCGACTCCGAGACCTCAAGGCAGAAAATATGCCCAACTCTTGACTCCGACTCCACGACTCCGACTCCGACACATAGCCCTGGTTAATAGTGAAAATTCCTCTCCTAGTAGCACCACAGTAGAAATGTGATAGTAACCGAACAGCTCTAGTTTGGAGAGTTGTAAGGTGGTTACATGTGGCTATTGATATCATACTAGTACTCAGGAATGCTCAGGACAATGGAGATAGTCACAAAGACGCTATAGATTTGATAGTTGTAATACTGCTATTAGTGACTATTGCTCTCCTAGTAGCACAACGTAGAAAGGTGATAGTAACCGAACAGCTCTAGTTCAGAGAGTTGTAAGGTGGTTACATGTGGCTATTCATATCATACTAGTGCTCAGGAATGCTCAGTACAATGGAGATAGTCACAAAGACGCTATAGTTTGGATAGATGTAATACTGCTATTAGTGACTATTGATCTTCTAGTAGCAGATCAGTAGAAAGGTGATAGTAACAGAACAGCTCTAGTTCGGAGAGTTGTAAGGTGGTTACCTGTGTTAATTGATATCATACTAGTGCTCAGGAATGCTCAGTACAATGGTGATAGTTACAAAGACGCTATAGTTGGATAATTGTAATACTGTTATTAGTGACTATTGCTCTCCTAGTAGCAGCTCAGTTAAAAGGTGATAGTAACCGAACAGCTCTAGTTTGGCGAGTTGCAAGGTGGTTACATGTGGTTATTGATATCATACTAGTGCTCAGGAATGCTCAGTACAATGGTGATAGTCACAAAGACGCTATAGTTTGGATAGTTGTTCAGTTAATTGTGGCCATTGACATCAAGTAGTAGTTAGGTTACATAGTAGAATATTGTTACTAACATAATAGCTCTGGCTTTGATGATAAATACTAAGAGGTTATACGTGGCTGTTAGTCTCTTTCTAGAAGTTAGTTCTCAGTAGAATGGTGTTTGTCACAAAAGATGTTCTTTGAATAGTTGTAATGCACGTAATTGTGGCTCTTGGCCTTTATTTGTGGATAGAGATTGACAGTAGAATAGATTTTGTTATAAAATATCTGTAGCTTAGACAGTTGTAGTACTGTTTTTGTGACCATTTATACACTAATAGTGGTTCAGAATACACAATATAATGGGTTTATTCAGTTAGAACTCTGTTACGAGATTCTATTGATATCCTAATAGGTGATAGGAGTTAACAATACAGCCGTGTCAGTTACCTAATAGTTCTAGTTTGGAATGTTTTATATAGTTACATGCGATTATTGGTCTCTTACTGGTGTTACGAGTACATAATAGAAGGTGTTAGCCACAAAATAGCTGTAGCTCAGATAGTTTTTACACTGTTAATTGTGTCTGTTGACATAATTTTTTCCATTTTTCGTTTTCTAATGCTCACACTTACAGACTTTCACCTGTAGTGCTATTGTAGGAGTATTTATTATTTGGAACTAATTTTAGTAATGGATGAGCCACATTACTCTGTAAGAAGACTACAGAATGAAGTCTTCTGCAATGTGAGTCGTAATTTTCTTTAGATCTAGTATATTAAGAGTAGCAATCTCTAACTAGTACCTGACATCAAACAGGCTTGAAAACGACGGCTCAACATATTCTTTGAGGGACGAGGTGCTCAGATATTTTCTCTCTCCATGAAAAAATCGAGAGTCAGAGTAAGAATGAGATCCAAAACCCCTGGATCTCCCAGGACAAAGGCAATTACGTATTACTAAGCCACCCAGCCTGCTAATACTGTTTCATGTAGCTATTAGTATCGTCGAAGTGAAGACATAGCAGAACGGTGTTATCACATAATGCCTCTAGTGATATGGTATATGTGAGAGGTGTATTGATATCATATTAATGAATACAAGTACACAGTAGAAAGGTTTTAATCACGTAATAACTCTAACTTGGAGGTTTGTAATACCGTTATATGTGGCTATTGGTCTGCTAATCGTGGAAAAGAGTTCATAGTAGAGTAGTGGTAGTCATAAAATAGCTATAGCTTAGGAACTTGTATTACTGGTACATGTGGTTGTTGATGTTTTACCAGTAGTTAAGAAACACGGTTGAATGTTGTGAATCATAAAATAGCACTAGTCTTGACAGTATTAATACAGTTACAAGTGGCCATTGGTTAGGAATTGCAGTAGAAAAACGTTAGACACAAAAGAACTATAGCTTTGGGGATGACAATATAGCTACATTTGACTACTGCTCTCATGCAGTGGTCAGGAGTACATGCAAAGAAGGGGTTAGTGACGAATTAGCTTGGACGGATGTAATACTCCAACCAACGACCAACGAATATTACCATTCACAACAGTGCATGTCGTAAATAGAAGTTCAGGACCAGAGGCTCACTACTGCTAGATTCTCATCCTGCTGTTTTTGTTGGGTCAGTAAACATTGTCAAGAATGGGGGAGTCAGTCTGTCAGGGAATGGTGTCGTCTTCGTGGTCGTATGGTCTTCCGGCTTTGGAGTCATGTGGTCGTCATTTTCAGTTTAAGTAGGAAGCTTTGAGGCTCATAGGATTAGGAAAGGTTGGTAGTTGGATTTAGTTCCCGAACAAGGAGATTTGGATGGATGGGCAGTTTTTTGTCTTCATTACTGGCAAGTCGAGTAATGTAGGAATAAATAGATTCCAAACTCAAATCATGTTAAATATCAACATTTCTGGCGTACCATGGACCCCTAGCTACAAGGCAGGCACATTTATTCTGTAGTATTTGAATGCAGTTCTTGTTCGTGGGAGGATGTAATACTGTTACACATAGCTACTGTCTCTTTCTAACATTTAGGGATCACAGTAGAATAATATCAGTCACAACATAATGTTTTGACAGTTCTAATACCACCAGTTGTACTTATTAGTCCTTACTAGTTTTAATTATTTGATAGCAGAATAGTGTTAGTCTCAAAAAAGAACTGTAGTTTAGAGTGCTATAATACTATTTCAAGTGAATATTAGCATCTTACACGTGTTCAAGAGATAACAGTAGACTAGTGTAATGTACAAAATAGCTGTAGTTTGGATATTAGTATTCTGTTAAATGTAGCTATTATTTTTTTACTAGTATTTAGAACTTCACAGTAGAATGATGTGAGTAGCAAAAAAGCTGCAGTTAAAATAGTTGTAACACTGTTACTTCTACTCATTAATAGTTGTGCTCTTGCGTGTTCATCTCGTGTTAGTCTATAGACCAGTGATGACAATCCTATGAGACGCGTGTCAGTGCTGACAGGCATCTTAAAAATAAAAAAAATCAAAATTCAATTATATTTAACCCTCACATCAGCCAGAGTTGGTTATTAATGATAATATTATTACTTACATAAATAATAATTAATAATTTAATTCTGAAACCAGACGTGCCTGTACTAGTGCAATAATATTACGTATAAAAAATATATATATTAAAAAACATTTAAATATATTGTTTTAAAATTGATATTAATATAAAAATGTTAATTAACTTAATTTTCTGTGTTAAGTGTCAATGAAACATGTAAAATAAATCTCTAAATGTAAATCATTGGTTTCATAACTTTGATTTCTTATTTTAAATGGCATTAAAGAAATAATTAACTTACAAACTTTAATTTTTTAAATACATTTAAATAAATGTTTATAATTTTTTTTAGGTTTTACTTTTATAATGTGTGAAACGCCATGAAAATTATATTTAGATTTTTCAAAAATTTTGAATAAATGTTGTCCTGAAAATCTTTCATTAATGTTGAATACTTATCTAAAGCAACAAAAACATTTTTTAATAATCGACCTATTTCTGGGAATCTTTAAGTATTCATAATCTTTAATTCTTCATGTCTAACAACTCTTAATAATACAAGATTATTATTCATTTACCCATAATTAAATTGGTTTTTATTTGCAACTAATTTTCGTTTCAAAGATAAATTTCCAGAGTGTTGAAATATTTATTTGTTAACAACATTCAACATAAGATGAAGACATACTTTCAAGCAGTTCAGAATCTAAGTTAAGGAAAAGCTATAGCACCAACATTTTTGTAAATATTGGTGATAAATTAATGTTTCGTCCAACCTATCATTCTTCTGAGCTTAATAATTCAGAAAAGATTACTTTGAAATCTGTCTAAAAATATAAATCCCTTTTTTGATTAATTATTCTTCTAATCAACTGCTTGCAGTTGATTTAAAAATTAAATACGTTTCGGCTTGCAGTCTGGAAAAATCCAAATGACAATATTGTGTTGGTTGAAAGTCGTTTTTTCTTTACATATTTAAAGGACTGCTGGTGAATTGGACACGAATGTCAAATGGGGTCCTATACAATATTCACCAAGTATTCGCAACTTTATTTTCCTGGCCAATTGGATTTTTTATATAAGACATATTAATTCGATATTTTCAATACATTACTAAGGATAATATTTACAGTCAAAAATAAATATTACATATGAAAATGACAACTACAATCAGAGACAATTAGTCTAAAAGCAAATTTGTCATCAAATACTGTGTGGAATATCAACAGCGAAGTGAAACAGGTTTCCTAGTTATGGGAATGAATAATTCCTCTTGACGTACAGCACAGATTAATGAAAGCTTGTTCGTTCTACCAAGATTATTACTTTGTCAATTAACCTAATGGTCACCGAAACATTAACTGCTAAGTATAAATCTTGGTCTTTCTACTCCTGATACTCCCATGTTTTTGTATACTAACAACATTAGTTGAAATTCTACCAATGCATGTTAATGATATTTTCTATAAAACTTGTTTTTGATAGGAGGGACGATTATTAAAATCGACTGTCATACATCACTGTTAGAATAAAGATTTTCACTCAAACTGAAGTTTGTATTCATTAAAAAATTCAATCTGGAGATTTTGACAGCATTACATGTTTTGGCTACCCCAAAGTCCTTTTTTGGCGTTTCATTGATGATACCTTGTGAATGAGAGTAGGTGTACATACAATAGTTCGTGGGCACTCTATAAGCCATACCACTTGATGGATCAACTTCATACTTTACACAAAAATGGGTCCTATACTGTAAATATGCATATTGTTTTTGGCCAACATTGCATCATGGGAAGGTTAATTGTTTCCCCGAAATATGATCATAGGTAACTTTTTTTTCTTTTAAACTACCGACTTTAGGGTATTCAAGGTTTGGGATTATTATGGAACTGGCTAAAGATATAATACAAAAAAAAACTTAAGATTTCTAAAACAATGGAAAAGGAATATTTTGCAATAAAATGTAAAATTTGTGACTTCTGATTGATTTGGAAACTTTACCTACTGTGCTTGTCTAGTTTGCTTACATTGAGTTAGAAATTATTTTTCAAAACCGAGTCAAACAGAACACCTGATTTAAATTGAATACAAAAAGTTTGAGAAAAAGATATCTCCTTCTTCTTCAATGAAAACATTGAATTTTCAATGGAAGAGAACAGAAGTAGTTTAAAATCACTAAATGTTTGAATAAGAAAGCTAGCAACCGAGTGACAAAGGCTTTTTTTAAAAAACTTCAAATACATACACCAAACTTTATGTACATACCAAATTTTCGTTAAACTAGAACCATGTTTATATGACACAAATTATGTATAATGTTTGAATGATGACAAAGGTAGCAGTTAAAACAACTGAAAGCTCGACTAAAGAAGCTAGGTGGCTGGTCGTAGAAGATTCATCTAAACCATAGAATGTAGGTATATACACCCCAAACTTAAATCTACACCAAATTAAGATTAAGTTTTGAAATTATATATAAAGTACTGAAACATGTAAAATGTTGTACAAAGGCAATGAAAATGGTTGAGAAACTTAAAATTACCACATAAGTGACCTATTTGGAATACAAAAGTCCCTTAAAAATAAAATCACTAATCAACATTTCCAAAAGATAAATTTTTACAAATTATTTTATAATGAAACTCCTCTGATTTTTCTTGTCAAACGTAACAATCTCATTTCATTTTGATCAAGAGGCCTTTACATTTCATTTCACTTTGGAGGTCTACGACACCTAAATAGTCTCCTAAAATAATATCAAAGAATTATGAACCCTGTATCATGTATAGTTATAAAATAAAACTAGAATTTGCTTTAATATTTTGTTAGTTACACATATATAACCATCAATTAATAATATTTCAAGCAATCATCATTTCTAATGATTAAATTTTTTCAGACCAGTTTTTATGAAATATTTATCTCCGAGAGATGAGGAAAATGAAGCTGAAGATTGCGATGATAAGAAAAATTCTAATTGCGACAAATTAAGGAACAAAGAGTGTAACCAACAAGAAAATAAAATATGTGACGATTTAGAAAGTATTGACTGCCAACAAAAAGGAATTGACATACCTGCAGAGGAAAAAATAATAAAGGTATATTTACAAGAACAAGTATAAAACATTAACTTTACTAATAACTTGTTAATATAAAAGAAGATCTTAATGTAAGAAAAATATTATTTTTTGTTAGGTTAGAGCAATATTGCTCATGTTACTCATGTAAATAGTTATAAAATATTCAAATATTTCTTTGTTATACTATTCTATGGTGGATATCTTTTTTTCTCATATGTATATATATATATATATATATATATGATCAAACCACAATATGAAATAGAAAAACAAGACTAACATCAGTTGGGTTTTTGACTCTGACGAGGACCGCTTGTTACCGTTGAAAGATCTTGGTCTTGTTTCTCCATTTCATTTTGTGGTTTGATCATTGATTGTTATTTCACGTGTTTATGTGAAATTATTATATATATATATATATATATATATATATATATATATATAACAGGATTTTAGAGTAAACACGTGAAATAAAACTCAACGTCTAATCCACAGTAAGAAATGCAAAAATATACCGAAGGTTTTTTCAACCAAAGAACTAGTCACTTTCATCAGAGTTTCACTCATCTCATACTGACAAAAACAGTTGTTTTGACTGGAAGATGTTAATCATATTTCAAAATTTCTTCCTGTGGCTTAGAGATTAATATATAAACCACTAGGCAGCATCAACAGCTTTTTAATGCCTACAGAGATAAGCAGACATTCCACTTGATACATCAATGTTCTTTCACAGATGGTAAGACATATTTTTATATGTGTAAAATAGCTATAGTTTTTTTTTAGGCCTGAAACCAAATTATTTGTCCGATATTAACTTAATTGTTGCGATATGATACATTATTTCTTTAGCTACTAGACATTCCTGAACCTTTCCAGCTACATACTCGTATATGAGGTTATTTGGTCTGTATTTAGATTGATCTTAACAAGTTTCCTTATTTTGTTTTAGAAATTAGAATTATTTTTGAAGTTTTCTAAATTAATGGGGATAAACCCCTGAAGAGACACTGACTATATACGGTTGTAATGGTATGTAAAATTTCGGAAAATACTGTTTGTAGGATGTCACTTCTTATACCGTCCAACCAGATGCCTTCTTAGGATTAAATCATTGTTTACTTTTTCTATTTCATCCACTGAAAATTTTCTTTGTTTTTCCATGTTTATTCTACATTTTTTGTTAATGGGCTGTCTAGTTTGAGGAGTCCTTTGGACTATATATTTTTGTTTATAAATAGTACCATCAAAAGGTGAAATACCTTGCTTCACATATAATATCTAATATGGAAAGAAAAACCTTCTTTGTCATTTCAACATTTGATCTAATTTTATTCCATTGTTTATTTACTAAATTAAATGCCAGATCTAAAGGTATGTTAGTAAATAACGACTGAACATCTAGTGAAATCATAATTATTTCATCACTTAGTATTTGATTTGAAAGGGCTTGTTTGAACTCTAATGAATTTTTTACATTCAATTCACTCTTGTTAGTAACGTAACTAAGATATTTTTGCATATATTTAGACAGTTCATAAGTCTGACCTATGATTCATAACCTATGAACGACACGATAGGGTGGAGAGGAAAACCTGGCTTGTGTACCTTCATTAAACCATATATTCTTGGTGCTATTCCATTGTAAGATTTAATTTTGAAGTTTGACGTAGTTCTATACATAGTGTCTTCTTGAGTTCATCAACTATCTTATTTACTTTATTTCGTAATGTTGATGAAGGATCTCTTCTTGTGATGGAATATGTTTCACTATCTTCTAAGAGAATTTTCATTTTTGCTTTATAATCTTCTTTTTTGATTATCACAGTATTACCAGATTTGTCACTTTTACAAACCACAATTTCTCTATGATCTCTTAAAAACTTATAAGTTTTCTTATAGCAACGTTCTATACATGCATTTTGCCTTCATCTAAAACAAGGTAAAGGTTTCTTTGACTATTCTGGAGATTTGGCTGTAACGAATTTAACCAATGTTGAAATTCCTAGAGAAGGCCTTCATTTACTTTCATTAGGAGAAAAATTTGCAATTGAAGTTGGTAAAAAAGAAGATATTCCTACATTTGATATTATAGGAGATTTAGAAAAGATTTTTTCATCTCTAAATATAGAAAACAGTGATACAATTAGAAGCCAATGTGTAAATATAATTACAAATCACGGAAACCGATTAAATAATTTTTCAAATCGATTAAAAAGGCAAAATGCATGTATAGAACGTTGCTATAAGAAAACTATTTTTATACAAATATAATTTCAGTTGGAAAGAGCTTTTTAAACTAAATTAGACTAACTTATTCTATCCATATACCATCTGGTTTCTTTGATCTATTTGTCAGTTGCACACCTATAAAAGCTGGGGTGTGTAGTGAAAGATGCTTGAGACCGCAGGGAGACTGTTTCCTTCTAACTTCTCTCCAAATAGCCCACGATCTCATTCCTCTTGTTTCGACCAAACCACATGAGAGTAAACTTATTTACACTGGATTTATTATAAATTTATTGTAATGTACCAAATGAAAACTTGTAACCAGAGGAATAACAGATTATCCAAACTTTTTAAATTGATTACAAAACGTTTGCAGCCTTTATCAGCTCCTTGAATGGCACTCCATAACAAAGCTAAACACGCAAAAAATTTACTACAGTTTTTCCGTAATAAAACCTATGTATTAGAGAGATGGTGGGTAGTTGTAAATTAAATTGATATGTATTTAAAATTTGTATATATATATATAAGCTTTAGAGAAAGCACTTATTGGTCTTCTAGGTGGTAGATCTGCTCCTGGGCTTAACCTCAATCGTTAATTGTTCCTTTAATTTATTTCAGTCATTTTTATTTATTCAGTTTCATTTTTTATTTCTATTTATTAGTTTGGTTTTTTACTACTATAGTCTTTATTAATATTAGTTTAAATAGTTTTATTTATGTTACTTTCATTTGTTTAATTGTTAATTATGTTATATAATATTTAATTCCTGAATTGTGAGCACCGAAACTTGTCGAACAAACTAGTAAATATTAAGAAATTTTGTCAATTAATTTATGAGTTACGCAACCTAGAATTGAAAAAGTATTTTAGAAAATTAGAAGAATTTTCTACCAACTATATAAAGTAAAATCAGATATTTACTATTTAAATGTTTGCATTCAAAAAAGACAGCTCAAACCTTTACGAATATATATATATATATATATATATATATAAAATAAAATAAATTCAAAACGAAGGAAACACACAGAAAGACACAGACATAACTCACATCGATATTTCGACCATCGTCGTCATCAGGAGGTGTGAAAAGCGAAGAGCGAAGAGTCCCGCAGGAAGACAGGGCGGTACTCCCTGTACCGTACTCAGAGTACCGCCCTGTCTTCCTGCGGGACTCTTCGCTCTTCGCTCTTCACACCTCCTGATGACGACGATGGTCGAAATATCGATGTGAGTTATGTCTGTGTCTTTCTGTGTGTTTCCTTCGTTTTGAATTTATTTTATTTTAAAAAAGTCCGCTGCACTGTTTCTTTAATTGTATATATATATATATATATATCAATGATCAAAGCACAATAAGAAATTGGAAAACAAGACTAAGATCTTCCAAGCGTAACAAGCGGTCTTCGTCAGAGTCAAAAACCCAACTGAACACTAGATGCAGAAAACATCTGGTGAGGAGTTGAGAAGAGTGGGAGGGAAGAGTGGTATTTTAAAAGGGTGAAAGCACAGGAAAGGACTAATGTCTAGAAAGGGATGTTTGGGGAAACAAAGGAGTACAGTAAGAAAAAGTAAAAAACTATCCGCTAGCTGTCAACCCTCTTTGAAGAGGCTATTGCCCTCGTGACGAAAGTATCAAGTTTGAAGAGACCGTTACTAATGTTTATAATATTTGATCTATTAAATTTAATTAGAGACGATTCAATAATATTTCTTAACAACATTGATTTTTCATAGGTAATAAATTTAGCTCCTGTCCAATCAATATGATGATTTTCATTTTTTATATGGAAGAATAAGGCACTACTTTTTTCCTGTCTACTTACGTTATATTGGTGTTGTTTTACACGTGTTTTTAATGATTTACCAGTTTGACCAATATAAATTTTATGATAATTTTTGCACGGTATTTTATAAACCGTCTCATTTAGTAACGGTCTCTTCAAACTTGATACTTTCGTCACGAGGGCAATAGCCTCTTCAAAGAGGGTTGACAGCGGATAGTTTTTTACTTTTTCTTACTGTACTCCTTTGTTTCCCCAAATATCCCTTTCTGGACATTAGTCCTTTCCTGCACTTTCACCCTTTTAAAATACCACTCTTCCCTCCCACTCTTCTCAACTCCTCACCAGATGTTTTCTGCATCTAGTGTTCAGTTGGGTTTTTGACTCTGACGAAGACCGCTTGTTACGGTTGAAAGATCTTTGTCTTGTTTTCCCATTTCTTATTGTGCTTTGATCATTGATTGTTATTTCACGTGTTTATGTGAAAGCTTTATATATATATATATATATATATATACGCGAGTTCTCAAAATCGAAGAAGAGTAACACACAGTGTAATGAAACACACTTACAAACTCAAATTTTTGGGCAATCCGTCTTCAGGAGAAAAGAGAAAGGGAGATCAAGCACGTTGCAATGCAACGGTAAGAAACCCAGTTTGGATTGTCTTTCCGTTTTTTAAGTGTATATATATATATTCGTGTAAATGACCTGCAAATCATCCTTTATACAAATATTATTGAAAATCAAACCAACTTGAGTGTTGATGATCTTTTTAAGAACGTTTTCTTATTGCTGCCCATTTACACGAGCATAAGAACTCACGATCATGCAGCTCGAAATGTAACATCAATACAAGAATTAGAACAAGTCTATGTCTAATTTACGACTAACCTAATTATCAATGGATCCTATGTCTTTATATAATGAAACGCTATCAGTGATAGCGATAGGATATTTCCGACGAGGGGGTGGGTGAGCCTCCGTGGGCGACTGCGAAGACAAGGTGTATCCGCTGGTGTTTCCGTTAGCTGCGATGGAAGTTTCTAAAAGCTGTTGGAGAATTCTTATAAATTAATAACTGTATAACTCTAGGAGCCAAATGTGGGCTTCCTCAGAAGCTTTTAGTGTAACTTGTCTCTCATGACTAGGGACTTTCTTGAGAACTTGGACTGTCAAACAATCATTGAAGCTGAGGTGGTCAGAATTAGAGTGAGTGGCGACAGGGAGACTGCTGCGTTTACCAACCGAAAGCCTGTGATTATTCATCCGAAGTTTTAGCATCATAGATGCTAAATCAACATAGAATGCATCACATTGGGTGCATTTCATTAAGGAAACACAGTCAGTGGAGAAAAGGAGGAAGGATTGTGAATAGAGTAATGATTAAGAGCGAATGGAGACGTGAATGAAGACTCAGAATTAACAATGTCGGAGGTGAGACATCTCCGACGTCCACAGCGTTGCAGACCGCCCCAGTTCTGGGGATTCTGAATATGTTTTCCGGCCCGTTAGGACTAAAAATGGTCCCTCGACAGAATTGATTTGTCACTTTAAGAGGATCTGAAGAAGCCTATATTATTTTTTTTTGCCTTCATTTGTGCTTTATTATTTTTTCTCAGTTTCTTCTTCTTCAGTTATTCCTAATACTTTTTTTTTTTTTGTTTTCATTGTCCCCAATCTGTACATATTCTTAAAAGCTGTTAACTTTCGTCTTCAATGTAGCACTTCCTTTCCTGAGGACGACCGTTAAAAATTTTTTAGTTGTCATCCTCGTTTCTTTCTGTTTTCAAAGAACAGTATATATATATATATATATTGTGTGTGTGTGTGTGTGTGTGTGTGTGTGTGTTTCACAGTAAACTATAGATATACAGTAAAGGGGCAAACACACTTACAGTCCCTAACTTTCGGTTGAACCGTCATCAGGACAGTAAAGATAGGGACACCAAGCGCACTTGGGAAATAAAAAATCTCTAACCATTTGAAACAGCCTTATCTCTCTAAGTTAATTTTAACTAATTTAAAATGTTACATTTTTTTCAGGAAAGGAAACCTTTACATTTTGAGTATTTAGAGTGTGAACTAACTACGAACGAAGATTCCTATCCCCCAGGTACCTTAATAATTAATTTGTTTTACCTTGACTCTTTATCTAAAAATAATTGAGGTATTAATAGAATCTCCATAAAAACCTCTAAAGTGATGCTAAAATCAGTGGAGGAAAAAATCACTTTATGAACGATCCAGCTCAAGAACTAACCCTTTTAAAACAACCAGTGTTTTTAATTTTTTTTTTTTTTGCTGATATGCGTTTCTTTGGGCTACGAACACACTCTGCTCACATCTAAATGTTACCTTTTGGCTTATTGATTGAAACTGAAAATGTTAATAGAAATATTTCTTTAAACCGGTTAAACTACTGGCGTCCCCGTCGCAGAGGTGGTAATTGGCATGCTGTACAGCCAAGTTAACAGTACAGGGCAGGCTGCCCCAAGCGCGGTCAAGTAGCCTAGTACCTGACGTTGTCAGAGGGAATTCTTAACGTGCTTCGGCACAGCTTGGACACCCGTTGGGAGGTACGGAGTGGTAGTCTCTCTTCAGAGGAGAGTTTAAAAGGTTTTCTTAAAGAGTGTTAAAGTGGTAGCCTTGTGCAGCACCATCTCGGTGGTGGGTCTTCCAAACCGACACTCATCCGTCCAAGAGCTCGCAGTGGGGACACGCAGTCTGCACAATAGGCTGGGTGTCAAATTCCACGTGGTCTGTGACCCAGGGCAACAATAGCGCCATACCCGGGCCGTGCAGCTCACTCAATAACTGCACCGGCTTCATATACGTCTTTTACCGGGGACAAACAAGGGCCACTGATCTTACCTGTGCTGAGCAGGTTCAGTAGGACCTCGGAACGGAGTTTGATCCGAAACTCTTAAAATAAGTCGGTACTACGGGTAGAGGGAAGCCCCTGGAGGAAGCTTTGCTTCTCCAGCCCACCATTGAGGTAGGACTCGTAGGGGCTGTGGTTCTTACCCAGGTTGGGTAGACCTTCGGGTCGCTGTGTGAGGAGCAGTATCTTCTCGGGCGGATGCCTGCTTAGCATCCGGGGGGAGCTGGCCCCCAGCCTTTACCAGTAGGTACGGACCACCATCTCAGCTAAGTGTGGGCTGGAGAACTGGTAGTTGCTTTCTGATGGCTCTAAAGGAACTCGGGATGGGTGTGAATGGTAACCCTCTCTTTGCATTCACATTTACTTATCAAGCGAGCGAGACAAGATCTCGACTCCTCCGACGTCTCTTCTCTTCACGGTGGCATTTAGCCAATAAGAGGTATTTACCCCCTTTTTTACCATCTAAATCCAGAGCACCCAAAACGGGGCCCAGAGGAGTACAAGTAGCAACCCCTGATTCCGGGGTAACGGGTACTTCCCTCTTCGGAGGGGGTCGACCGAATCCTTAAGGATCCTAAGGTAGACCTTAAACTGTAGACCCATGTGGGGGGTCGGCCATTCAAACCGGTTAAACAAATTAGTACACGAAGAGCTCACTTGTTCTGATGGTACCAGATTTAATGTAGGTAATAGATAAAAAGCCTGGTTGAAAATATCATCATATGGCCATAACCCTAGTAGACAACATGAATACTTATTTCATTAAAAATATTGACAAATTTTTTTGGAGCTAACCTGATTGACACACACGATTCACATTTTAAAGTAATTGGGCATTGAACTCCTCAGTAGCTGGCCTGGTTCAGACTCCTGCCAAACCTGAATAAATAAACAGTTACGTTTATTTCTATATATACCGGGATAAAGATGCAGGTTTTTATGTATAACTCCTAGAGTATATACAATTTGTAAATTTGTAGATCTTTACGATGGTCCTATTTCTAAGAAGTTATATTGTAACAACCCACTGTGGTAATAACTACCTCAAGTCTAATGGTCATAATTATTTATTATTAATTCATAATTGATATAAATAAAAGAAAGGAATTATTTCCTTTTTTTACCATGTTGCTTGTTGTCTGTAGCTTAAAACTGACTCATCTCAAGTTATGTTTCATACATTGGAGAAATCGAATCCACCCTTAGAAAAATTTCTGTCAGTCTGTCGGCTTGTTGGTTTGTAGTTTTGTCTGCAAATTTTGTCATAAGAAAACTCAGCCACCATAAGATATCGTGAGCTGAAACTTTGACAGATGATTTGTTTATGGCTAACTTAAAATATAAGCTCTAAAAGAAAATTAATGGACACACTGCATATACAAGTCTACACACTGCCAACTCTACAAACAACGAACTAGTTGAGGAGAGGGTCGTATACCTGTTTTTAAACGATAAAATGTTTCCATGAAACTATTTTGTCTCATCATAAATAGTTTTATTGGTAAAAGTGAGGTGAATAAATCACTAAATGAGAGGTGTTTTATTAGGAAAAAAGCGTTTCACAGACTAATTACTTCAGGTTTCTAGAGAGTACTTTCTCTTGAAAAAAAATCAGTGTGGTGTTAAATCACCACATTGTCATTATCTAATTTACTTTTGAGAAATTTATAATTCTTAAATTGATAATCATTAGTATTGGTTACTTTTAATTAGTTAAACTCTAATTAATTATTTCTGGTTAAGATTATGAACAACATTTAATTATTTTTTAAAATAATTTAATTACCGGAAAAGAGTATACTCATAATAAAGTAAATTGAAGTGCTATGGAATCTCACATTAGGTTTGTTTAGATTTCTTATGGGAAAGAATACCACGTGTTTGAAATAAACTGTTCTCATGGAATAATTTTATCTATAGGAGTGTTTTTGTGTTACTTTCCCAATATAAGTAAATACTCCATAATGGTAGCACATTCATTACTCAGTTCACTATCCATATTTGTAACTATTAAAACTATAACTTATACAATATTAACCAGTTATGTTAGCAATAATATTAAGAACTACATAATTATACGATGATTATAAACAAAGGGGTTTGTAAATTGGTGGGGGTTGGTCGAAAAAGTTTATAATGAACAAACATTAGAAAGTACGTAGGAAAACATGTTGAACCAATGTTACATAAATGTAAGTAAAGTAGGAAATTGAACTTATTACAAACAATATATATCTTCTAAGCATTTTACCTCTTCGTTTTAATTGTATGGTAAGCTTTATTAAATTCTAGTTCTCTTTCTCTAAATTCTATGGTAATGTGGCTTGCCAATAAATAAAATGGGTGCCGAATAACAAAGAGCAACACTTTCTACGCCTTGAGTAGCGCTGAATGTGAAGTAGTGGGAACGTTAGAAACGTTCGTACGTCTCTAAAATTCTCGGTTTTCATTGACTTTCAATATCTCTTAAATGATCATTATATTCTATATAGCTTTCACGCATCAAAGAAGATTAAGACCTAAGACATTACTGAAAAAGCAGCTTCAGTTTCTGCCATAAACTCAAAGACTGCACAAAAGTGATCACAGCTGGAAGTCGCCTGAAACTGTTTTTTCTGCCACCACGAAGTAACGTTCATAAATTGTGTTACAGGAGCTTCTTTTTATCACATCTCACCCTGCACAAAGGAGAAACCACCTGAATATTTACTGTAACGCTATATAGCATCCCTCCCCGTGTAAATAAGTCTTTGGAAAATGTTCCCTATACATCACTTCAATTGATCCCTTAAAATCAACAACACGCCACTGATTGAAGTACTAACTCGTAAATGGCTACAAAACTTTACCCTTCATACGACCTCTTTTCTTTGAATAAGTTTTCAAAGTATTTAAAAGACGGTTACATAACCTTCTAGATTTATTTGAATAAAAATAAGCTCATAAGCCTATTTTGATTAACTCCTGTTAGTAGGAAATTGGTTTGTACTATCGAATCCCTCAGTCAGAAGATCCTGAAATCCGAGAATTGGGTTCAGTTTAATAAAAAAATTTCTTAAAGAAAACGGTTAAATATCTACACTTATGTATATAATAAAATTCATAATAAACACGTGAAATAAAAATCAACGAATAAACTACAGAATGAAGATCAGAACACTTACTAATGCCTTTCAAACAAAACAAGTGGTCTTCATTAGTAACAGTTGGATAAAAACCACTCGTTTTAGTTGAAAGATCTTAGTTATTTTTCTGCTTTTTTGTTCTTGTTAAGAAGCTGGTATACATATACATATATAAAAGGTTCCACATAAACACGTAAAGCACTCAGATGATTCTTTACCAGGCCACACTCTTTTTAAAAGTTTACGATAGAACCATGAATGTTAGTTCATTTCATACTTTCAAACTGTAAATAATCATTGAAATAAATCTAGAAGTGTATAGTTGGAATGTATGAAATAGGATCCAAATGTTAACATTCGGTCAGTTGATAGAAGCTTATGAGTCTTACAATAAAAATCATGGATGTCCATACAAAAACAATATACCTGTTTACCAACTCATTTATACTAAAGCATTTTATACGAGAAACTATCCACAACGAGCAAACTTCTTCAAATGGCTTTGATCCATGAAAAAGAAAACGCCAGTTTTTAATACAAATTTTTTGAACAGACGAGTGTTCTTTTACAACAATTGATGTTTTAAATCTGCGTAAGATCTATCACAATGCCCCTAAAAATTCCTTTGTTTATTGTGCAAAGTCTATTAAAGACAATTAATCGTAAACGTCAGGACTGAAGTGATTGGTGGCCACATTATTGTCCCATTTATCTTCCAAGGCAGTTTGAAGAGTGATGTTAACGTGGATTTTATTTAGTACAACCTTCCAAGACTACTTCACAAAATTTTTGATAAGCAATAGAGCGATGTCATGTTTAACCGGAATGAAACATTTTTTTATTGTTTATTATATAATTAATATAGCTCCCTTTTGTCAGTGTTATACACATGTTTATATATGTACATATATAAACATATATATATATATATATATATATATAATATAATGTACATATATATGTATATGTACATATATATACATTACATACGTACGTATGTAAGTATTATATGTCCATGAATATTTGATTCTCGGAACACCTAAAAAAATAATGCAAAACACTAGAAACATTCTTATAAAGGTAATAAAGCATGAGATTGGCCTCAATTTTTTTAATACATGTTTCCAAGGATTGGTACCGACATTTACTAATATACATATATATATATATATCAATGATCAAACCACAATAAGAAATGGGAAAACAAGACTAAGATCTTTCAACCGTAACAAGCGGTCTTCGTCAGAGTCAAAAACCCAACTGACTCTGAGTTTTTGACTCTGACGAAGACCGCTTGTTACGGTTGAAAGATCTTAGTCTTGTTTTCCCTCAGTTGGGTTTTTGACTCTGACGAAGACCGCTTGTTACGGTTGAAAGATCTTAGTCTTGTTTTCCCATTTCTTATTGTGGTTTGATCATTGATTGTTATTTCACGTGTTTATGTGAAATCTTTATATATATATATATATATACACGTTCAAAATACTGTGTTAGAAATGTCTATCAAATCTATTTTTTGAATTGTTGCTCCAATTCCTTGGTAGACGCAATTCTCTAACTTTGCCTAAATAGATTTTGTGATATAAGCTTTTCTAAAATATTAGCATAGAAATTACCATATTTTAAGTAGAATAATACTTATTCAAATTGAATATTAAGTCAAAAACTTGAATTTAAGCTTGCAAAGATCTAAATGCTTTAAAAAAAAGTATACAACACGAGATACCACTGACCAGGTTATCTAGGGAAGACGTGTTTTGCTTTTTCATTTGCTAAATTAGCGCTATTTCCGCTTGCTTTGGCACATTACTTTACACCCTGTACACTGTTTATACAGATGAAGATAATTATACTTGGTATAATTATTTTAATTATACCACTTAGCTTTAGGTTAGTTCTTCTAAAATATAAATGTGAAAATGTAATTATTGTACGGCAAATAATTTTTTAGTTACACTACTTGATTTATCAGTATTCTGTTAAAACACAAAAGCTGCATGTTTCTAAAAGATTGCAGAAGTACATTTTGTATATTTTTATGAATAGCAGACTCACGATTGGTTTAGTAAATGAGAGATGTCTTTTTATCTTGATCTTTAATACCTCCATATATTTTAGGCAGCGAGTGTCATATTTAAGTTAAAAGATCTTAGTTTCCAGACTATGTTCTTTCTAAAGAAACGTGTTCCGTGGACTTATTCTTCATGTAATAGGCGAGATATTAATAGTCATTATCCCAATATATGTAAGAGATACCGGATAATCTAAGTGCTATGAGTTTACTATTAACAAATTTAAAATTACTGACATAAATTGGAAAAAATGTAAACAGTTGGTATGTAGCTTATTATGAATGTTACTGTGTAGGATTGCGACTCTAAGATGCATTTTAGAATTTAAATAATTTCATATTAATTCTTTAATGTTCATTACTTTTATTATTATTACTATCATTATTATTATTAAACTTCTATAGTAATACGAAAATGTAATATATCAACCTTTTTAAACGGATAGGTTACGCTTGTTTGATGGAATTGGGTGAGTACTATTCACAATAAAATTAAAACATCATGGCCCTTTCCAAAATAACAACTAGAAAAGGAACTTACCGTAAGACTTACTAACCAATAATTCAAAGTAGAGAATGGCAATATTCCTTGTCAAGTTGGATACCCAACATTATTGCACTTTAAGCTAATGAAATTGAACAAATTGTCCCTATTAAGCGCGTATTTATTAAATCTGATGATATCAGTAGGGTTATAAAATAGGCAGTTTTATCACTAATAGCCCAGGAAAGGAAAATCGTTCCACCTTTCGGTGGGACTAAAATTAAAAAAATACTTAATATGTGAAGTTGAGAAGTTAAATAGATCAATAATTGACCTTACCAGATTAAATAACTCTTACCATACCACATCATAAGGGATGAGAATTTCTTACTTATAAAATATAAAGAATTCCTTATGGAAAACCGAACCTATTCTAATATTCAATTGTAAAATAGTAAATGCCTAAATTATTTTAGTCATGACAAGGACAACAAGAATTTTTCCAAGCAGTCACGGAGATTGCAATACTAATAAAAAAAATAAATAAATAAAAAAAATCTGGAGTGGCCTACACTCTACTTTACTATAAGTAACTCAATGTCAAATTTCTTGAGTATATAAAACATAACGTATCATTTAAGCATAACATAAATATCTAAATGGGATATAATTATTTGCATTGCATTCGTGAGATAGTACAGATAGTGATTGAAGGACATATCAATTTATAAGCTTATTTTTGTACATCACAAATAATTTATTATTTGCAAACAATTTCATTAGTATAACTACAGCAGTAATATCATTTTTGAAAAACCAATGTGAACATTTCTTGAAACGAAATATTATCCTACAAGAGAACATGGCTATTGTTCAAATAGCCAGTAGATTTCTTACATCGTTTACTTAACATCCTTCTACATTGAATATTAATGTAAAAATTTCAAATTTAAAACAGTAAAATACCCTTTTTTTCTCTGAAAAACATCTTAAACAGCGAAGAAAATGTTGTTTTAAGGTGATTTGTTAATTAAAGATGTACGATAATTACAGTTATTAATCTCTAAACGAAAGATTTATATTTTGAATTATCTTTTACATTTTTGGTTTTTAACAGAATTATTATACTGGGAATTTTATGGCTTCTTAGTATTTAATAAGATCATTTTCCTTCCCCTTTGTCAAATAACATATATACGATTTTTTTTTAATGAGTGTTATCATTTACCTGCACAATATTATTCCTCTTACATCTGTTATAAGTCAATAATATATTTTCATTTTTCCATTAGAAACATCAATTTTATCTCAGTGGATTCGCTCAAAAAATTTCTAAGTCAATGTAAACAATGTAAAAAAATACAAAAAATTCGACAAGTATAGCAGGTGATCTCTTAGTCTAGGATAAACAAAGAGTTTTTATATCGTTATTGCTCTTTTCCGTAATTGAAACTTCATGATTTTTTTTTTATGAATTGCTAATTTTTTGTTCCATTTTTGGTCAAATTTTCATAATTTTTTAACGAGCCGTTTAGCGTCAAAAAAACATTTTCTGAAAACACAAATCGTACTCTAACGCCCCTTTAGCGAATGTAATTTTAGAAAAAAATATCTCAACTCATTGTCCATATAATGTTCTATTTATAGGCATAGTTTCATTCTTGTCCGTCAAACAGTATGGCTTGTATCGCTCTCACAAGGTTTGAGATTGATTTATAAGTCAAAATTTGTACATTTTATTGAAAAAAAAATATTTCCTGTTGTTTTAAAATTCTGAATATATTTTTCGTTTGTTCCATTTGTAACCTCAAAGATAATGTCAAAATCTCAAAACTCTAGGGTTAGTAGTTTGGGAGAAATAAATGTTTTAAAAAAAACGGTTTTTGGCAAAAAAAGTGACTTTCCCATCATGCATAATTCTTCCCAAACAATAGGGATCTTCGTCTAAATGGGGCCCATTTTTGTGTAAAATATCAACTTGATCCATCAAAGATTCTGGACCGTAGCGTGGTAACAAGCAATGCTAACACACGCACCCACCCACCCACCCACCCACCCACACACACACAGACATCATCGTAAAAACTTCATAAAACGACTTCTGGGACCTCAAAACATGTAATTCCGTCAAAATCTCGAGATCGAATTTTTTCACGATCACTATACTTTACTTATAGTAAAGTAACAAAGTAAAAACCCAAATCAAATATGACTGTATTCTTTATGATTAATGTTGAACAGTTGAAACATTAATTATAGAAAATATGTTATATTGTGTAAAAAAGTAACCGGAATGACGTTTTAGAATATTCAAAATCTATTTGCAAGGTTATATTTTCAACAATATATATATATACCAGCAGGCATACCCTTCATTTATTGAGTTCAGAGAGTTTTGGAATATTGTAACGTGATTTACGAAAGTTACTGTAACATTAATATTGAATGTACGGAGCAGAACATCGGCAAGTTGTTGCAGCCACGCTTTTGCTAAAACATATAATGTCATCTAGTAGAGCATTGATTCCATTATTCTTCAATCCATCAAACATTTATTCCAGTGCCTTTTGTATATCTTTATTATGCCTTTTACCAAATAATGTTTCTACATAATTTAGTATCTATAATTATGGTTTAAATTTCAAAGTTTGATACATATAAAGTTATAGTCAATCTGCCTGTAGATATCTTAAGGAAGCACATTTGGACCATATTAATTTATTTTTTTAGAAAATTTGTTTGCATACACAATATTATACTTCATTTTCTTATATATAGTTTGAATGTAATCAAAATCGTTTACTTATGTACATATGTCCCCCTCTTCTTCTGTAATTTCATCTCTCAGGAGATCAAATAGAGAGTCTAACCACTTTCACTGTCTTCTTAACTTAAGGCATAATTTATCAACATAATTTAGTTTCTTATAAAATAAGAAGCTTCATCTTCTGCATTTCAATATTTCAACATTCGTCATCATCAGAAGGTGATCATTATTGCTTGAAAGTTAAACGAAAACTTGCGAATTGGCTACACTGTTGTTTTCTAATCGTCACTTAAACGACTTAAACCAGGATTCAGCTTGACCTGAAAAACTTCATTCCTATTGGTCACGAACTCAAATAATCAAGTATCCGGACTTGCAGAAACCTCAATATAAAGACCAAAACTTCTGGGTCATAACTTTGCCTGATGATAACCAGGCAATGATTGAAACATGTCACAACTAACACAGTCAAGAGTTATGTGAACTTATCTCAACCATATATATTTAACATTATTTTTTTGTGAAAAAACTCACTAATACTTATTTCTATTTGATGACGATGCATCAAAATATAGTAGTAAGTTTTTCTAAACTGTTGTATGTGTTTTCTTTTGGTAAATGTATATATATATATATATATATATCACTATTTTTTTTCTTTATTGATGTTTGTCTAGTCCATACAAAAAATAATGTTAAATATATGTGGTTGAAATAAGAAAACATTGATACATATATGCCTTGACTGTCGCCCCTCCGTCAATTCACTTCATCTCCTGAGGACGACCGTCATAACGGTCGAAAATATAAAATTGAGTCCTCTGTTTCGTTTGTTTCTTGTGTCACAGTTTATTTAAAGTATATACATATTTATTAACATCTAAAATACAGAAATAAGTGTATGTGTTACTCAGATGAAATTAATTATTTATGTCTGAAAAGTAAAAAATTTGTACTTGAGGTATAAAAACTTGGGGAATTTTATTTCATTATAGTATGTTAGAAGAGTGTTACTTTCTTGAAAAAGGGTTTCTTAACAAGTTTATTGCAGTAGTTCCACCTTCTGAGTCTCTTTGTTTCTATTTGAGTAGCAAGAGAAGATTTAATGTAAAAGGTAAGAGGGATTTTGGCATCGACAGAGAGTGAAACAAAAGAAGGCCCGAGGGAGATTTCATTTCTGAAGCTTTCACATCAAAGTGGGCAAGTTAAACTAGTGTGTGGAAGGCTGGAGGAGGTGGGCCACACCTTGCTCTAACCTTATCAGGCGATATTGTCGAGCAATAGTTTGGGTGAAAAGCCCGGCGCATTCAAATAAACTCCTTTCTCTCCTCTAACAACCTTTTACAGCCCTTTATTTTTCCACATTTTATACAATTTTGACCTTTTTCTACAAAAAATAAAATAACAATTTTGTTTATATAAATAAAAATTATTTATCATTATGTTTTCAAAACACAAACCTTTGATATATAAACATAATAGAAAATGAAACAGTCAGTTGGAAGTGACTGTTCATTCAAATAAAGCTAAAATTCAAATCAAACATTCAAACCCAACATTATGATTTTGTTTAAAACTTTATTATCTGCAAATGAAATTAAAATATAAATAATTTAAATTCTTAGGCACTTATAAGAAATTTTGTTATAATATGCATTTATAATTCACAGTTTTTGTTAATTAAATTTTATGGTTCAATCGATAAAACATCTATGGTGGCCTATACTCAATTTTATAAGAAGTAAACATAGAGTCATACTGATCGGCAATCATTTGACTTTTCGGTTTTATTTTAATATGGCTATCGTATAGACGTAATATTCATACAAAATCATAATGTTATCATTTGATATGTGATTAATATCCATTTTACCAGTTATAACAAACTTGAAATCATTGATCAATTTGATATTTAAGTATTATTATTATTATTATTATTAAACTGAGGGCCTAAATCTTCCACCATATCTGTCGTATTGTGCAAATGATTTTCTTTTCTAAATTCAGATTATAAGTTCTTTAGCGTACTCCATAATTGTACTCAGAGAAGTATCCATCACTTCTAATGGATTTAGGTATGATTTTCCAAAAGTCTTTATCTTATTCATGGCCATTGACTTACATTCAAAAAGAATGTCCCCAAAGGTTTCGATCTTATACACAGACAGTCTGTATTCATGCATGACGTTAATTACAGCTTACATACGTAGTAGTTAAGAAGACAATGCCCGGTTAGGTACTCTACATATACTTATAAATCCTTCATACAATTGTAGGCTATGGCTATGTAACACTATGGCTATTCCACCACACCTTATCCAATCAAAGAGAAATACTGACTTCAGTACCAACAATTAATTCTATAGAATTATTTTATTTGTACGGTGGGTTAAGAAATCTGATTTCATATTTCATTCCAAATATGAAGAAATTATTAAAGTATTCTGTTTTTTTTTTTACTGATTGGATAAGTAAACTTTCAATGGATTGAATGTTATTGAAATTCAATATTTCCAATATGTTATTGAATTAAAATTGAAAATTTAACATGTGTACCTGGGTTGCAGAGCCGAGATTCACTGCCGTTGGAGGTGTGTATGACAAGTCATTTTACGATTTAATACCTCCCTGTGTGCGCCATGCCAAAGTCTATACCAAAGCCACGGTTGAATACAAAGACATCGACAACCCTAAACAAATTAATTTGGGTAAACTATTTATTATTTAATGTTAAAAAAATAACACATTTTTATTTTACTATAAGTAAAGTATAGTGATCGTGAAAAAATTCGATCTCGAGATTTTGACGGAATTATATGTTTTGAGGTCCCTGAAGTCCTTTTATGAAGTTTTCTCGATGATGTCTGTGTGTGTTTGGGTGGGTAGGTGGGTGAGTGTATTAGCATTGCTTTTTACCACGCTACGGTCCAGAATCTTTGATTGATCAAGTTGATATTTTACACAAAAATGGGCCTCATAGGGAAGAAGATCCCTATTGTTTGGGAAGAATTATGCATGACGAGAAAGTCACTTTTTTTGCCAAAAACCTTTTTAAAAAACTTTTTTTCTCCTAAACTGATAACCCTAGAGTTTTGAAATTTTGGCATTATCTTTGATGTTACAAACGAAACAAACAAAAAATATATTGAGAATTTTAAAGCAACAGAAAATATTTTTTCTTCAATAAAATGTAAAAATTATGACTTATAATTCAATCTCAAAGCTTGTAAGAGCAATACAAGACATACCGTTTGACGGATAAAAATGAAACTATGCTTAAAAATAAAACATTATATGGAAAATGATTTGAAATAATTTTTTTCAAAATTACATTCACCAAAGGGGCGTTAAAGTACGATTTCTGTTTTCAGAAAATGTTTTTTTGACGCTAACCGTCTCATTAAAAACTCATGAAAATTTGACCAAAAAAGGAGAAACAAATAGCAATTCATAAAAAAAAATTCATGAAGTTTCAATTACGGAAAAGAGCAATAAAGCTATAAAAACTGTTTGTTTATTAAATAGCTGGCTTCGATTTTGAGTTGAGTATGTAAACTGGTTAATTACTAAAATATTTTTTCCCAATATACATTCATAGCAAGCATATAACAGAGTACAAGACGCAGGAAAAAAGATAACACTCACTCAGAGAAAATTGGTATATATGAATTTCGATAAAGGGAAAGGAAAATGATTTTAATAAATACTAAGAAACCATAAAATTCCCAGTATAATAATCCTATAAAAAACTAAAAATTTAAAACATAATTCAAAATGGAAATATTTCGTTTGAAGGATATAAAGGATATAAATGTAATTATTGTATATCCTTAATTATAAATTATTTTAAAACGACATTTTTTCTTGGATGTTTATGATGTTTTCAGAGAAAATAATACTATTTTTCTGATTTAAATTTGAAAATTTGACTTAAATATTCAATGTAGAAGGAGGTCAAGTAACCAATATAAGAAATCCACTGGCTATTTGAATAAACGCCATGTTCTCTTGTAGGAGATTATTTTGTGTCAAGAAATTTTCACTTTGGCTTTTCAAAAATGTTATTACTACTGTAGTTATACCAATGAGATTATTTGTACATCCCAGCTGTGGGATGTACAAAAATAAGCTTATATATTGATAAGTTGATCAATCACTATCTGTACTACCTCAGAAAAGAAAGACTACTAAGCATCTCCCATTTAAATTTTTACATTATGCTTAAATGAAACATTATATATTATATACCCAAGAACATTGATATTAAGTTTACTTATAGTAAAGTTGAGTGCAGGCCACTCAACCTTAACCGTCAGGCTGTGATCTCACATTCCTAAAATATTTATAATAAAATGCATCATTGTGATGGCATTTTAATATTCATATTATTGAATATCACCCCTTGCAAGTAGACAATATTCATTATCATTAGTTGTGCAATCCGTAATTGTGTGGTATTTACTCATTCTGAGGTAAAATGGATAAACCAACAAAACCAACAAAATAGAAAGTTTAAAGAAATTTGTAATTTGGAAGTTTTTCAAATAAACAAGGCCGTCATTAATAATCCTTCTGCCTCTCTATGCCTTAATGATCAAATTCCGGGATGTCCAAAATTTCTTAAGCTGTTCCTAGAATCACAAAGAATAAATTAAAAAATAAATTTAAAAAAATAATATAAAAAAAAAGTTTATTTCCTCTAAATTATTGGTTCTAGCCTTCTCTATTTAGGTTAACGGTTTTCAAGCATACCTGAACCTTTGTCACCTTATCTCCTATATGCCTATCCCCACTCTTTCGCAACGGATGTTTCCTACTAGTTGTTTTCACTTGACCAACCTGTCAGTACCACATCCTTGGGTATGTCTTGAATTCTCTTAATTGAATTTTATTATTTCACTCTAATTTTTGTAACTAATTAGATATAATTTGTATTATAGTGTCTTCCTGATGATGAACACAAAGTGTTCGAAACGCGTTGAATAAAACTCCATTTGTGTGGAGAATTTTGTTGGTTTATCCATTTTACCTCAGAATGAATATTCATTATAACTAGGGTCATCTGTAATATAGTAACTATATATATATATATATATATATATATTATATATATATATATATATATATATATATATATATATCTTTAAATGTGTGAATTTGTTTTCTTGACTCAACATTAATATAACAAAATCTATTAATGATAATATTAATTAGCTATATTTTCTTGCCAATTTATTTAATGGCTCTTGGAATAATGGTTCAGAATTTTACATACAGCCTCCCTCGCAACCACATTCAAAAGACCTTTGAATCTTTTGCAGAAGTGAAATAATTCTGATCGTCTAATAATTTTAGTTGAAATTTCATAAAAATGACAAGAATTATTACAGGAGTCATATTCTTAGTAATGACTTTCAAATCAATGATATGTTTTGCGAATTATGAATCCATAGCTTTAAAGAGCATTAAAATATGTAATTTTATTACATTTCTAATCTCAATGATTACTATTAACTCTACTTCATTATTATAAAAATGAGTAAGTTTAAGCATTTTAGCCATATATTCTCTCTTTCAATGACGGAAAATAAATAACTTTTTTTTTAATATTATTTTATACCATATTGCGGCAGTCCCAAACAATATATCAGCCTTTAATCATTAGTATTTGAGTTAAAAAAAGTCCATTGGTTCTGTACTATCATAAAGTGTTCTCCCTGTGCTTATACGAGGTGTATGTTTTGTAGTGTCCCGAAATGAGTTCCCTTGAGGTGATTTTTCAATCTCGGGAAGAGGAAAAATTCACAAGGACTCAAGTCTGGTGAATAAGGAGGCTGAGGAGCAACAGTAATGTTTTTAATGGCCAAAAACTCGTTTATTGAGATGGCAGTGTGACAGGGCGCGTTGTCGTGATGCAACACCCACTTGTCTTTGATGTTTGGCCACACACGAAGGACTCTTTTTCGAAGTCTTTCAAGGACCTCACGGTAGAAGTGCTGATTAACCGTTTGGCCTAGTGGCACAAACTCTTTGTGGTTCCGTACTCTGTTGGCATTTTCATCGGTGTTTGCACTTGAAGGCCTTCCGCTTCGTGGTTCATCTTCAATCGACTCTCTTCCTTCTGAAAATTCCTTAAACCACCGAAAAACCTGTGCCCTTGATAAAACACGTTCTCCATAGGCCTCCTGAAGTTTTTCAAAAGTTTCGGTTGCATTATGTCCAAGTCTGAAGCAAAATTTGATTGCACACCGCTGCTCAACTTTGAGGTCACTCATTTTTAAAACGCTCAAGAAAAAACCATTTCACGAAAACCAACGCTACGGACAAACAAATGACTGTGGCGAGTTCAGATTCATACTGGAGGCGCATCACACGTGCACCTGACGCTACTCAAGGCCACGCGTCTTCAGCGTTGCCAGATCGAAAGCGACGTTGCCAGTCTCACTACTTTATTTACACACCTCGTACATCTAAATTACTTATAAATTATTTTACTATCTAAGAACTTATTGTGTCAATTTCCATTTTGAATTCCATTTTGAATAATGTAACTCTGCGATCCCCAAAGCATAGTCAAAACATTTGGATACACTAAATATCTCTCTCTCTCTCTCTCTCTCTCTCTCTCTCTCTCTCTCTATCACTCTCTCTCCCTCTAACACATAAAATACTTCATCATCACAAAAATATTTTCTGAAGTTCCCAAAAAACAAAATTGATTTTATTCATTATTACGATACTTTAATTGTAATGAATACAGTGTATAATTTCAAAATGTGACAAACATTCTGGAACTAACACCACGTCTAAGTTACCATTAAGTTTTCATTATCTTGTTCAAGTTGACTACTATATCTAAAACACTATATCCTTTATAATTTTTGTAGACGGAATTCGTTCAGCCTACCATTATTGGAAACAAAATTTAAAATGTGAAGATGGCCTTCAAAAGAAGATTTCACGGTATTCACTAAAAAGCTGTCGACTATCTTTACTGAAGAAGTAGTTTAATACTATAAAATATAGTCATTCCATTTGTAATTATTTTTACTTTTATAGCCATATCATCTAGATATCTGCATACTAATGGATAGTAAATCTCTGAGTTTTAAACAAAAGAGCTTTCACTAAATAAATTGTAATATTAGAGTTTTTAATTAATAGACAATAAAAAGTCAAGGAAAGGGAAATAATTTTAGTCACACTTTACATTAAAGGAGGGAAAATACTTGTTTTAGTAAAGATCAGACATTCTTTTCTTACGTTTTTTGTTTAAGTTAGTTCAACAAAATCCTTAAATTGTTTTACTTGTTAAAAATAACTAAAGTAAATTTTATGACTTAAAGTAAACTAAAGTACATTTTACATTCACATAACATGTCAAGGACATTTTCTGATGTTTGAATATATAGTGTATTACGATATTAATGTAGAATATCCAAAGTAGTTCATAGGACACACATAACACTCTTTATTTAACAAAATTATGCATATCTTAAAACTCACATAAAACATACATTAGTTATCATAATATTTAACTATATTATAATTATGGTATAGAGTGCCAAACTCCCCAGTGTTGGCATTCAAACAAACCACTACAATCTGGTAAGTTTCTCCATCTTGACACTGAAGTCCATCGGGGAATAGGTGACTGAGGCAAATAAAGGCATACTTAATTGTAACAGAAAAGTGTTTTATAAATCGTATAACTAAAAGAATTACTTCGGAAAAGGCAATAACTAATATTAATGGAAATTCTAAACTATTAGTTCACGACTCAAGTTTTTCACGTTTAGATTGTTATATTATTTTCAAAAGATAAATGTTTATTATTAAAGTATACAATCATTTAACACACTGTACATATAGGCTGTCGTAAATAGCAAGGAACAAATGTAAGGACTTTTAATCCATATTAAGAGTTCAATTTGATATTTTGATCAGCAATCACTCTTTGCTGATTCTGTTATAAAATCCTGAAAGACTGAGCTGAAGGGCTGAAAAAGTATTATGAAGAGTAAAACTCTTATTAGACTTAAAAGAACTTAAAGCCAATACTAAAATACAGTTAAATAGTATACTCCATTGAATGCATTCATTGTTGATGAAGCAATTTTGTCTTACCATTTGTTTGGGATATATATTATTTACTCAAGAATAATCATCACATTCAAATGAACAGGCTTCCTACACTGCCATACAGTTTTAGGACTACCCTAGTGTTCTTAAGAACTCGGTCGTTCCCCTCCGAAGAGGGTAATCCCCGTTACCCCGGGACCAGGGCTTGCTACTAGTAGTTCATCGAACCCCATGAGGGCGTCATTGTGAGGAGTCTTAGTACCTAAAATGAAACGACTCATAGAGAGAGAGATTACCAATCTCCCCTTGGCTAACTGCCACCTGTACTGAACATAAATGGGCTCGAAGGGATGATATCTAATCCCCCCCATTCTGAGATCCCGCAAGAGCCCGAGTCTCTACCAGGCAACTACCAGTTGCCCAGTCCAATCAACTGACTTCAAGGCCCGTTTCCACTGGTAACGGTTTGCGGTCTCTAGTTCTCCTGGATGCTAAGCAGGCATCCTCCCAAGAAGTTGCTGCTTCTCTGTAGCACACAGCGACCACAAGGGTCAACTTGGGTGAGAACCAACAGCTACTATGAGTCCAACCTCAGTTGGCGGGATGGAGAGAGAACCCCTCCATGGGCCCCCACCACCCGTAGGACCGACATATTTTAAGAGTTTCAGATCAAACTCCAGACCAAAAGTCCTACTGAACCTGCTCAGCTACAGGTAAGGCCAATGACCTTTTTTGCCCCTGGTTCAAAGAACCTGTAGATATATGTAAGCCAATACAGCCTGCGGATATAGCTGCATGGCCCCACTTGGGCAAACAAAAATAAATAAATGAAAAAATAAAGGTAATTTTTTTTAATGACAATGCTATTTTTCAACAATCTATTGTAAGTACGTAATAGATATAGTTAATTATAAATTCCTATTTATTTTAGTTGCAACTATTTCTATGAAAAACATTCATTCATTCATGCACACAGATAACATTTTCATAAATTTAGATATGAAGATGGTTATAAGACACTGTAATTCTTTTCAATTATGACATTCAGTCATTGTGAAAATACTTTTTCTGTCGAATTTTCAGATTAATTGCATTACATTTTGTGAGAGTTCTGTTAATAGATACGTAAGTTTTATACATCATATAACTTTAGCAAGAGACACATCAAAAAGCTATATCCCATTATATGAACGATGAATTTGTTTTGGAATAAGTAAACAGAGGTAAAAGAAATACACTGAAATAAAAGAAAACTGCAGGGTTTCCACTCTAATATAAGTAAACGTATTAGGATTAATAGTATTAGTTTGTATTAGTAATATATTAGTGTTGTAATAGTGAATTTACAAATTAGTAATAAACCAGTCATTATTTTTTTTATTTTAATGTGACTATCTCAATTCATTCAATAACAATAAAAACTATATTTTTGTTATATTACAATTTCAGAATTTAATACAAATAGAACTCGATAGTAGTAATTTTTCATGAAACATTTCCTATTTAACATTATATATTTCTGAAAATTTTCTCAAGCCATAGTCATATTAAGATAATAATTAATACAAAATTTGAAGTTTCTAACATCACCTGAAGAGAGGATCAAAATTAGCACCCTTTGACATTAAATATGATAATGTCAAACACAAGACTGCTTGTCAAACTTTCCCATGCTTTAAAAATAACCAAAGCCAATGGTTTTGGAACCCATTATAAAGTAATTATAAATTATCAAACAAAGAGCTATATGTTTCTCAAATATTATTACAATTTGTTAAACAGTGAAACATGTAGAATTGTTATAACACTTTCACCTATTATGCGCAGTTTGTTAAGAAGCTGAGTGAAAAATATTCCTTGAAATATAACAGTTCAGAAAATGATACAGAACATAGAAACTTCCTTAAAATAATTATATATACATATTAATAATATAGCTTCTTACCACTGATTTTGTTCAAAAAACTAATTTACTCATTGAGGATTAGGTGTAAATGAATAACTTCTGATTTCAAGTCAACGTTTCAACGAAAATTGTTCAGCACTCTTAAAACTTATTAAAGCGAATATTTAAAGCATTATCCATATCTCATGTTTTTGTACCACATCTTATCAAAAATGAACTGAATTAACATAAAAATGTATTCTATCAACAAACACACATGATATGTTATCAAATACAATAACAGATCGGAATTTTCTGCAGATATACCTAGACACTGTGTAAAGTAAATTCTCCAGAGTTTTTAAATATGTAGTTTCGAAAAATTCAGATGAAAAATCAAAACATGGACACAAAACAGACTTCCCAGGTAAGCAAATTTAGATCTATGTAGTTATAGACATTGTAAAACATAATCGTACTTAAATATGTAAATTTACATTTTATCATTAGTGTACATAATAGCAAACAATAGACCTTATTAATTGTAATAATAGTGCTGAATGTATCAATGTTTTAGCCCTAAAGAAGATATGAATATATGTCGAAACGTTGGCAAAGAAGTTTTATATATATATATATTATTAAAAACATAACCATAGTTAGCAGAAACTTGCTTCTTTGTAAGTTCCTCTGTCTTTCTAAATAAGGATTTTGCTGTTGTATCTAAACTATATAACAAACTCCCTACAGAGTTAACATGTTTCAACTCTTTCATAGAACCGTCTTCAGGACGAGAATGATTCTCAATTGCTTTTTCCTTTCATATAAGCAAAGTAGAGTCATTTAGAGGGATTAAGGTTGTTTGTTTAAAGCTGGAGGGGTGAGTGACCTAAGGAGTGTTATTACCTGAGCCGGGTCTATTTAGCCTTGTGTTTTAAATAGTTTTAGGCTCCTATGGCTGTTTTCTTATTAAATATTGATACGGGGTTTCATTTTTTTGTATACATAGAGCTTCAATAATTTTAAGTCTGTGTTGATCTCTTTCTTTTTTCAATTATTTTAGTACCTGCCACAATAATGTCCCTTGTCAATTTGGTCTTGTGAATTTACTCCATGTGTTTTTTGGGAGCTCCAGACATCGGATGCGTCCTGAGCCTCCTTGTAGATATTCCTTGTAGTGGTTACTCCAATGTACGAATGTTTCCGGTTTTCACAGTCACCATAGGTACAAGTATATTCGTACACTAAATTAGTTTCATTGAGTGGAGTGCTCTTAGTTTGGTTTTTGATTTTCATAAATAAACTGCCTATGGTGGGGCTTTTATAGTAAGTAATCAGAGGAACTCTGTTGTCTTTGTACACTTTATATTGTTGTTTATCATATTCTTCAGTACCCTTTCATTAATTTTGTACTCTTTGGAGTATAGATTTCTATAGTAAATTTTATGAATAGTTCCAGGTATTTGTTTACTTATTTGTTTGCGTTCGTTGTCCTGTCCATAGTTAGACAAACGAAGTTTGTATTATGAGTATTAATTACAAAGCAACTGACTGGTAAGTAATGATTAATAATACTTTAATTAATAATAGTTACTTTCTAATAACATCCTTTACATTCATAAATTTTAAACCAGTGACCCCTTTAGAATACTGCCGAATTTCTCATTAGAGTAGCCATTGTTTACGAATGCCTGCTTTGTTCTGTTTATGCTACAATGAAAAATTTTCCAGTCTGAAGCTATTTTATAAGTTCGATGAATCAGAGCTTCTATAGTTGCATCCTTATAGCGTTGTGGACACTCACTCAATACATTGAGGTATGAGGCTGTATTGGTGGCTTTTATGTGTACTGATGTTTCGGTTTTTTGGTTTTGCATATTGATGTTTACGTCATGAAAATTGATTTCCTTATTTATTGTTTTCTCAATTGTGAATTTTAAACAGGACCCCTCTTCAAATGATTTCTTTAAGTTTTCAATGTCATTCATACTTTTTGATACTATGAAGCAGTCGTCCACATATCTACAATAGACTATTGGTTTGATCTCTGGACTGTTGAACATTATATTGTTTTCAATATGACACATGTAATAAAAGTATTTTACAAGCTTTTTAAAAAAAATAAATTTTAATGAATACTTTGATAGAATCAAATGACTTAGTAACATCAAAGAATGACTTTAAGGATAATATCATATTTATGACACTCAGTGAAATTAATACTTTCGAAATTATGTCAAAATACTTTCGAAATCATATCAAAATGAACAAATCAATAGATGAAATTAATTTTGGAAAAATATTTTTCCTCCACCCTTTTTTGGGTGACGTATTTCCACTGAAAAACTGTACCTCTCCTATAAAGTTTTGTATTAGTGTTTTTTCATTGTGATCTGTTAAACCTTGTGACCAGTTTTGAGTATATGATCTTTCATATTCAAGCACACACGTAAGTCAAAATGTTTTCAATGTAAAACAAAAATTACCTTTTTATTTATTAAAAAATTCCATTAGAATTTGTATTAATTAATGCTAATTTTTATAACATTATAAATTCATAATAACATATAAAATTAATTATAAATTAAATTAAATCCAAGTTCATAAGAACTGCAAAATTTCAACTTTCACAATTTCGTAATTTAAGAGAAAAAAATGGTATCTAAAAGTACACTTCCAATGAGACAATTTTACTTAAAATATGTTTAGCACGTTTATACAGTGAAAGTTATTTTTGGATGTAATATCCATCAAGCGGTGCGACCTGAATCAAATGACGAACTTTTGGATACTACCCACTCATTCACACAGAACATGCATCATTAAAAAAACTTTAAAAATAAACTTAGAGACTTCAAAATGTGTAAATCCGTCAAATCTTCATATCAAATGTTTTCAACACTATAATACTTAAAGCAAATTAAAAATACGTTATGTAAAACAATTAAACAATTTAAGGTCTCACTAATAATTTTTTTGATGGCTCTGCTTGTTTCATCTGCACAATGTTTTATCCCATGTTTGATAATATTAAGCACAATTTTAATTTTATCTAAATTAATCTCAAAATACAATTGAAAAAACAGAGGTATTGAGTTTATAGAACTAAAACTTTATAAAGGCAAAAAGTTGTTATATGAAGAGATAGGTTTTATATCATACTTTGATCAATAGACAATTTAAAACTTACTCCAAACCTTTCGGAGAACTTTTCCCTATATTTAATTAATACAAGTCAAGACCAGATGGTTATAGAACTCCCAGAAATGAAATATTTCTATTCAACTCTGAAGATCGTTATGAAGAAATTTATTTTACGAAAAACAGCACTCCTGAACTGTCCTTTCTATGTGTTGTTCAATCCATTCAATTAAATATGTGCATGGTTGTTCGCCTTGAATCCTTGTATCATGATCTTATAATCTTGGAAAAATAATTAGTCTCTAACTTTTTTTCAGTATAATGTTCTGTAATTACATAATCAAAATAAGAGCCTCTTACATGCCTCGGAACTTCATTAAAAAATTCATATACCATTTGACGTAAACCAGAATTGTGAAATCAATTGTAAATGTAAGTAAACGTGTTTATTTTTTCTACTTTTTGTCTTTTTACATATTTTAATATTTACATGAAATCCTATAATACTGGCATGTTTATTCTACTTCAATAGATGAGAATTATACAATTTCCAAAATCATAGGTATTGAATATACACAACGAAAAAGTGTAATGTTCAAGAATATTGAATTATTTATTACTTTACTATTACTATAAGTAAAGTATAGGGATCGTGAATAAATGTTTTGTGATTCCCGAACGCGTTTTATGACGATTTTTCGATGATTTTGAAATATATGTCGAACAAGTGTTGAAAACCTGGCAAGATCTGAATTTCTTATCCTTTCCTTGTAAATGATAGTGTTAGGTATATTAATTGTGAAGTAATTGTACACCATTTGGTTGATGACCAAATTTTCTATAATGAATAACTTGTCAACAACACTTGTACTTGGCTGTAAATATTATAGTAATATATGGTTTAAAATCAGCTGTCTTAAAAAACAAAAATATAAAATACTAGCAAACGTACCCGTCTTTGACGGAATCAAAAATTCTATTATACTTGGTATTCAAAAATATCAATTTAGTATTATACTAATACTACAATTAGAAATTATAGAATAGTAGAAAATACCATTATTAGTACAGTGTTAAACAAACGCCTCTGTATACAATACATTAGCTGTCTGTCCTTCAGGTTCATGGAAGAACAAACCGTTGGAACCTCTGACTCTTGAGCAAGTAAACTACAGTTGATCATGTGAGAAAAACTTGGTCTCGCTAATTTGAATTCCTCGGTTAGATAAAATTTCCCTTTGCGACTTAGTTAACGCCATTGCGAAATAGACTCTGACGGGACTTTGCAATCATTTCAACGAAAACAGACAGTGGCTCGGAATCAATGGTATGCGTGGTATACACACAGACTCCCCAATACCACATCCAGTCATTATGCCACCTCTATGGCATATGTGTATAGAGCACGAACTCAGAGTCGTGTCCCGTTGCACAGTTTTGGGACACTCATGTTTCGTAACATGAAATTTGTTACTGCTACTAAATTGCAGCATGATTGGTGCTCCTACTTTACGTTTTTACTCATGAGCAGGCAGTCCAAAAGAAATAAATTCAGAGTCAAGAAATTCAATTAGATAATGAACTGCTTCTTCATCACTAATCCAATCTCTTTACTGACTTGTAAGTTCTTTCCTCGGTATTGATTCCTTACAAGCATAAGAAGTTGTTTGTTGATTTTTCCTGCCTGTTCATATTAAGGGTTGAGAATTGCTCGTTTACAAAACTATTTATTCGTAATAGATAGTACATCCTCAACTCTGGGAAACACCTTTTCAAAGATGCCAAATATGCAATATATTCATATGCTCCAATGAAATTAAAATTAACTAACAATGCCTACTTGCCACACCTGTGTATTTTCAAAACATACTTGCCTGTGAAGTTAGGAAAATACGATTAAAGCCCTATAACTTCACTGCTGTACTGAATTATGAATCTATTTAGAGCCCGTATTTTAAGTTAGGTATTCACAAATCCAGTGTCAAAGTTTCAGCTCGCCATGTCTTATGGTGGCTGAGTTTACTTGTGACAAACGTTTTTGCTTTAAACGTCTATAACTTCATTTCTACGTTGAATTTCCAATCAATTCAGAGCCTATATTTTAAGTTAGACCTACACAAATCTACTGTAAAAGTTTCAGCTTTATATGTCTTATGGTAGCTGAGTTTACTTGTGACAAAGTTTTGCGGACAAACAGACAAACCGACAAACCGACAGAACTTTTTCTAAGGGTGGATTCGGTTTCTCCAATGTATGAAACGTAAAGAAAACTTGAAATGAGTCAGTTCTAAGCAATGTACAGACAAAATCATTATTTTATTTATATAGATGAACAAATAGAAAAAACAAAATTCAATTTAATCATTTATTTTTACATTAAACATTAATTGTGGAATCGTTGATTATTAAATCCACATCATAGATGGGGTCGAAGCTCGCTGAAGCAGCCATCATGCGACGGTGGAAGTGGTCGCTCTCTCCTGTTTATTTCCCAAAGACTCTACCTATAGGTTTTGATCTTTAGTACTGTTTTAGGGGTCGAAAATTGTGACGTATTTATTATTTCACACCCATTTCAGTAATAGACGAGCCACATTACCAGGTTGATTTCACAATAGGAGTTTTAAATTTTGCCTAGTCAAGTGTATTTAGAGTACGGATCTGTGACAAGCACATGATATCGTTCAAGCTCGGGATTGATGTTCTTTCTGAAAGACGACCTGCTCAGATTTTTTCACCTCCCGGCTTGTATAAATCGAGGGCCAGATTGCGAGTCGAATTTGGTTCTACTAATCTACCAGTCCAGAGGTGAATACGCACCAGTCCAGAGGGTTATTCTGGTTTCGTCCCTGTCCCTTACACACTGTTCGCAATGTCCTTTTCTGGCCAGTTGATGAGTTATATCCATATCACGAGCATATGCATGCTGATAGGACCAAACTGGACGATTGTTTCAGGCATTACTAAAACACATAATATATATAACATACTGCATTATGTTGTATATTTTAAATAATAAATTTCTGTTTCAATTTAATCAACCATATATCACAATGATGGAATAATATTGAGAAAAATAGCAAGACTCAAATTAAATACACTTATTAATATTAATTAGTCATACATGATGCGTATGAGCGAATTTGATTTGTTTACCTTAATATCCATTCTAAAATAATGGTAAACAGATTTTTTTTTATGAAAAAATATAATGATTTCACGTGTTATTAAATTTGTAAAAAGATTTACTTACTTGTATGGGAAGTCCAAGAGAAAAATACAGTTGTGTTTATAAGACCCTTATGCCAATTATTGTTCTGAAAAGGGTTTATGTATACAAGAAAGGCTAAAAAAAAAGGGTTTATAAAGAAGGGTTATAAAAAGTGTGATAATGCCTAATTGGACTTGCAGAATTGAGTTATGGAGAGCAGCAAAACGTTCCAATGCCAGAGGATACAATCCCTTCAATCTAAAAGCATTTACTTAATTTTTCATTGTCCCTTGTACATACAAAATTGGACTATTTATTTAGTTCACAACAGGCGACGAAGTAGTAATATTCTATTATTAATCTTTCCATAAACTTTTTTTCTCTGAATTATAACCTCTTAGTTTAATGTTTTTCTTTCTCCAATATCCCGGGGGAAACTTCAAAGACTTCTCAAAAGGATTTGGCTAATGGACTTCTTTGTGTGAACTATTTTATTGCCTTTATTTTCATATTCTATACACTTCATAATTTAATTTTCAATGTTTTATTTTTCTGTGTATTGTCTATCATTTATTTGTTTTAATCTTATATATTAAGTTTTCCTTATTTCATAATAATAAAATAAGTTTATGTCAATCTGAAAAAGTTTAACAATAGGTTATTCCATCTCTCATGTATCAGGCAGTCTTATCATCCCTAATCATTTTCACTTGTGAAATATTTTGATTTTATATTGTTAGAGTTATTTTAAATAAATATTAAAAAGAAATCAAATTTTATCATAAAAGTTGTTAAATAAGAACATTATATTAGAGAAGGAGGCAAGAAATTACAAAATAAACATTCCTTTGAAAGAATGTGCAATTAATCGTAAAAAAAGGGAAAAATAAATTACAAAAAGGTTCATAAGATGAAAATTTGATTAATGCTACGTGTTACTTAAATTTAATTAATTCTTAAAACTGTAAATTAAACTGACTCTATTGTCTATTTTCTTTCTTAAAATACGACTTAAATTTCAATTATTGTAATCTCATTACTACCTGGCTTTAGAAATGGCAGTCAAATCATCAAAAACACAACAGTAATTCAAATTTCCATAAAAAATGAAGTTAAATTTGAAAAAACTAACAACTGCGCAGAGATGTTAATTGTTTGAACATAAAATACTCTATCAATTAAGCATTTATGTCATTTCATTACCAATTATACAACTGCAACTGTATATATGTTTCAAACGGAATTATTTTCAATCACTAAAATTGTTATTTTATTTTTACTATCACTTACAGAAGCCAGGTTAGCCTAGAGGCAACGTGCTTTTATTTAATTATAATAAATCTGAACACGTCGTCCCTCGGAGAGGTCGTTAAGAAGTCGCTCCCAAGTCTGTACGATGTCAGGTTAAAGATCCAAAATTTAAGACTTCCAATGTAGAATTTTCATTGTGTGGTATGACAAAGTGTCATGTGTGTTCGCTTGTGTGACTGCCATCGCAAGCTAACCTAACCTACTATCATTCATTCTCTATATTAAATATACAGTTATGTGCATTGCGTTTGGAACAACATTTTGATATCATATTTCCTAAAATAGGTTTCATAAATTAATGAAACTGTAAATAATGTATAAAATAATGTAATTATTACTATTTATGAAATTGTAATTTTGATTAATAATTTTGGTTCTGTTATATAGCAAAATATAACGCTACCTGCGAGAGTTAATATTGTACTATATATAGAGAATAGTTTGATAAAAAACCAAACCTGCAATTCGAAATTCATAGTCAAATTTCAAAAATCTTCTAAACAAACCAGGGTTAAGGCTTTGGACCCTTTTTTAAGGGGCAGGGTCAAATTGAACCTGTGGGTGATCCTCGATAGTGTCTTTGGACTAACTCAGACCGGATTGTTGATTCTAATCACATCTTAATGTTTTGTTCAATTTCTTTTCTGTCTACTTGTTTTCTTGTTTCCTTATTTTTTTCCTTTTCTTTCTTTTCTTACTGTATGTTCTATTTAATTTAATATAAAAAAAATTATTTTTAGAAATAATATATATTTTTTTCTATTAATTTTTTTATTAATTATTTATTCCTACTCTTTACTTTGCATTGTTTAATTTTATTGGGTATTTTTTTCTTATCAAGCAATATTTTTACTAAGTTTTTCAGCTGTTTCGTTATCTTCTTACTTCTTATTTTGTTTGATGAAATAAAGTGAAAAGCCTATTGTTAATAGGCCCATTTATTTCTATTGTATTCATTTTTCCTTGTGGTTTAAAATTCATCGATTTCATCACGTGTTTTTTTTTATTGTGATATTTTTGCATATATATGATTACAATAGCACGTAATATTTTTTTGATGTATCACAACTGAAAAAATATGAGTAAATATGTGAGTGGCATAAAAGTTTACTGCAATATCAGCACTCATAATCTTCTAACTGACGTGATACTCCTTTCTCATTAAAACCTCCGTCCCAAACTTCTGTTTTGATTGTCCCCTGACAATAGAGAGATAGTGAGAGAGATGAAATATATTACTCAAAAGTTTTAGAAAGCTTATTCTACAGAAAATTTTAATGAAGCATGTTTAAAATAAAATCTGCTACCATTATATACATATATAAAAATAAAATAATAGACGGTCCTCACATAGAAATAGTCAAATTACACAAAAAATAATCTAGGAAAAGAGCTGACACACTTCACTTCTATAATTCAAATTTATGTCGTCATCAAGAGTAAAAATGATTCATTTAGTCAACAGGTAACGAAGGGGAACCAATAAGCTCGCTAAGGTCAATATGTAGGCGGCATTCCCTCGTGGCAGTAACCTGAAGAGCACATCGGATAGTGTGTTTCCTTTTGTCGGGACCTGCTGTAAGAATGTCCACCGGATCTTATACTGGTTTGAGGGGTCTATCCGTTCATCAGTCTTGTACTTTTTCCGACAAATGCTTGTGTTTTTTAAGACGTTTTTCATTCATCCTTGAAGAGGCCCAACGGCATCTTTAACTACCAACTTGCTGGAAAGGTTGGTGTCTGCGGTTATTATGTTCACTCGATATGCTTGTGAAGGGAGGGAAGACAATTTCGTCAAAATCAAAACTGTCTACCTATTTTTCTTACGCCAGAGTGTGTCATTTTCAAAACTTTTTCAAGCTTCTCAGTGGAAATATGAACCTCTGGATTTTTCTCAATAGATGCCCATGGACGGAAAGTCCAATAATGAACTGTTCCAGGGAGCGGGGAGGCTAATTTCAATTAAAGTTTACTAAAATTACTAGACGATTTGAATTTGCCTTTACTTTCAACCTTGCAAACAAAGTTGTTAATCCAACAGCTAGATTCGATCTCCTAACTGTAAACATTGGGGAATATGCAGACAAGAGATCAATCATATCTAGGTTGCTGCTTTGAATGTAATATTTCAGAACTTAAAACAACAAAAACAACATATAAACAGGAACAGTACTCGAGGAAACAAGCATTGTCATTATTTCAACAATTGAAGCAAAGGTTATCCGGTAATTTTAATATCTTGTCGAATAGATCGACCCATTCATGCATTTGCAAAATATATTGACACTGAGGAGAACATAATATCTATTATCGAAATACAACGTAACCAAAATCATTTGGTTCAATTCAACTCAATAAAAAATACAAACGTTTCTGGAAAAAGGTTGTACAGCATGAAAATTGCTTTAAAAAACTCGCTGAATCCACTATTTTAATGTTATTTTTACCAACATATGACGCTGAAATCGAGAGAATCATTAGAAACTTGAACACATTAAAATCAAACTAAGAAACAAAATCCAACTGGGAATACTGAATTCGTTACTAGCACCAAAGGTTGGACTTCAACGTCCGATCAAATGCTGTGAAGATTATATAATACCAGAGGCCGTTGTGAATGCTATAGTTTCTGCTATGCAGAGACATCATCAGATTTCTTTAAAGAATTACAATTTCCTAGTAAAATGTAAAGTTAAAGTTCGTTTCTATTTATTTACATTGTTACCCTATTTCTTTAGTCGCCCATTACTAAATTATTTCTGTTGATTAATTTAACCGAATGTTTGGTAAGGTATGCGATATTTTTTAGCCGATTTTAGCCATTTTTGTGACAAATTTTAGCTAAAACTGTCCACATTCATTTGGCAACACTATTTATACTGTTTATTTCCACTGACAAGAATAGAAGAGAGTGTGTAAAAAAATAATTTTCATCTTATTTAGTTTATAGTAAGAATTGTGTAAGGGGGGGGGGGGGTGATTAAAGATAGAAGTAGATGCAGAAGTGGTCAAACTAAGAAAATACTCCTTAGTAACAGTGCCAAGTATAAGAAGCTAGGGGAAAAGGTGGTTAAGAAAAAAGAAGAATTACTCCTATCTATTTTAGGTCTGGGACGAGAAGAAATGTCGGCAAGAATACATGACTTTCGAAAAATGAGGAAGGATAGCCCCCTTCAAAAAAATGATGTTTTATAATGTTGATATGGTATCTATTGTCTACGACATTGTTACAAATATTGTGTCTAATTTGTTATTTATTATTTTCTTCATTTTTTATATATCTTTAAAGTGGTTATTCGTTATACATGTTCTTTGGCCAGCTTTTCTTCCGATTGTCCCCAAATCATAGAAATGTTGCCTGAAAGAAGGAATGCATCGGAAATGCAGAGACTGCAGTAAACATCAACAAACATATATTTATTTAAAATATAAGAATATTTTAAGAGTAAATCCAAAATTCTAAGTAAAGCCTTAGGACTTGAGGTAGGTAATTTATCATAGTTTTAACAGCTTATGACCGAGATACACTTAATTATCAGAAAATAAATACTACTTTTATTAATATAGATGGCATCAATTGCTAATTAATTTATTCTATATGTTATAAATACTGAGCATATAAATTTTTTAAAAGAAAATTTTAATGCTAACAAATAGAAATTTATATATTTTTAATGTCTGTGATTCCATCAAATAAGAAAACTGAAAACAATTATGGATATATATTGTCTTTCAAATTGTTTTTTGTTTTTTTCAATAGTCTTTTGATAAAAGAAAACTTGCAAAAATGTGGATCATATTAGTCATAAAGTAAAAAACTGTCAGGATTTAGGTCAACTTTAGTGAAACATATTTAACAGAAGACCTCCCTGTGAGTAACATTTTATTGGTTTTTGTCTATACATTTTGAAAAAAGTATGTTACGAACATGATATTTTTTATGAAGCTTGGGCACGTTTTTATTAAACTGATTTAAAATAAAACTCAAAATTTGGAAAACAATTTTATATAGTAATTAATAATATATTGTGTTTAATAATAAAAATGTATACTGAAAAATATATAATTTAATAGCTTTCGAATTCCATGTATTTGTAAAAACATTGGAAACGTTTATATAAATGTTAAACTAAGCTAAAATGCTGTAGGATTAAATTAGATGGATTCACTTATTGACTTGAATCGAATGGGAGCATGTTGTAAATGAATATTCAGCCAAGAGTAGAATCCAATCAAGGCTAGACCAGTCGACCAGCTGAAACCAATCCGCAAATAGTGTCAACACAACACCACTCAACTCAAAAAATGATTTACATCTTTCTCCTTTGTCTGTCTTTTGCAAGCGTTTTTGGACGGAATGTTTGCTCTGATTGTCGATGTAGACCAGAATCAAGCAAAAGCCATGATTATGTAACTATATACTGTGACGGCTTCCTGTCGCATCAGGTAGTATTTTATTATATTAAATTTACTCATTAAAATATCAAATATATGTTTGAATCAAATACAATTAATTAATAGTCAACTGATATGTTTACTGTTGATTGGATTCAGTATTTTAATATAAATATTAAATATCTATCCTTGATCATACTATTATTACATGCTACATGTTATAACAATGTCAATGATAGCATTTACCAGTCTTCTCTTCTCAAACTGTTTCACACCATTTCTAATGACTTTACTGGCGTCAAATATTGTTTCCATTTTGTTGGTATTATCAAACTATTAATGAATATATATATATCTAGTGAAAGACCTTACAACTTTTTCATTTTTCTATTGACTCTGGTTACATCATTGATTGTAGAGTGACTCGTGTTGATTGTGATTTCTTGTAAGATTTTTGGCCTTGTTATTGGTATAAAAGGAGACAATAGTGTGGTGAACGCGGAAAAAAAACAGTCAAGAGTTAGACGTAAGTAATTAGCCAGCTTTATAATATAATCATTCATTTTACAAAAAAAACCATTAGTATATATTTCGATTGTATAATTTTAATAACTTGATATCTAACTCTTTGAAAGAAATTCTTCCCATTATGCTCTTATCAATTCAATAATTCAAGTTTCCCTTTCCCAATTAACTCCTAACAAAGAAACCCAGAGTACTTGACTGCTGATCATTCCCTCTCGACTCTCTGTCCCTCTAATTCTTCCCTTGTTTATAAATAAACTCGCTTTTTATCACTAATTTGGTTTTCTACATCTTATAACAGTTTTCAGCACGGACTGTTATTACTACTTTCCAGAAAGGAATCACAAATTGTTTAATAGAAATTCCTAGCATACGAGTATATCATATGCTACAGCAGGTGAACTTGAGTCACATATTATTTTTTGTCCAAGAAGTACTTCATCACACTGGTTTCTAAGTTACTTCTAATGATCTCTATCATGGGCAGTTTTTTTGAATTTTATATAAATAACATTGTAGATGGAATGAATTAATGGATCCATTTTTATTGGTTCAATGATAAATAAACACATACATGTCTTTGAAGTCGAAAATTTCAAATTTCAAAAACTGCCTCAAAGTAAATTTGAAATCCATGGCAATAAAAATGAAAATTACATCCTAGACCTCAACTTTTGCTATGGACGAAAAGATAAAATTGACCAACGTGAAATTCTAATTGAGATTTCAAAGCAATTCTTCGTTTAATTCTTTTAAAACCATTCTGTTAGAAACATTTTACAAAAGATCATAACAAATGGTCCATATAAATATTTCTGACAGATATTACACTGCGATATCAGCATTTTTACTATCTTTTGAACTTACTATTTGTTGCTTTATTGAATTATTTACCATTCATCGCTCAGTAGCCTTTTAAATATTCTATTGCTTAAACGAAACGATTTACCTTCATGTTTGCTAACCATTTTTATTGTAGTATAGATTCAGTTTTTATTCTTCCATAATAGATAACATTTACAACATTCTTATGTAATTCGGTAAAACTGGTCTTAGACATATCTAGGCTTACACAGGATTTAGTAAAAAGGTTGTCACCATATCAAATGCTAATAAAAGAAAAACCATGAAGACTCAAGGAAAAATTTGTTATTTGTAAGTAGAACATTAAACGGTATTCCTTTTCTGTTTATTAAAGCCCACAATTGCTTGTAGTAGAGAGTGGCATTCATTTGTTATTGAAGAGTTTTTTAAGAATGGTAAATCCGTTGTATCAAAGCAGCGTTTCTTTCAAAGGCACTTTATTCTTTGTTGAAATACTGGTCGTACTGGAGAGAAAAAATCATTGGATTGTTTCCAATTTAGATAAAAATCACCCACTTTAAACATGAAATGGTTTGGTTGTCCTAGACATCACACAACCTTGCATCGGGACATTCAGCGTGCCATCCTCTCAACAACTAACTGTTCAACAGTGATCAAGTCTAATTATTAATGTTTAATAAATACAATTTTAAAAGTGGTCGAACAGCAACCCTCAAAAACTTCAAAAACGATGACTCACTTTGTCAAGGTTTGCCATGAGTCATTTCGGAGTGATTTTATTTTTTTCTGAGAAAAAAGTGTTAGAACAACTGTAACATTCTGCCATTATTGAGAACTGCTAGAAAATTTCCTACGCCCAGAAGTTTGCTAGCCCCTCACCAACTATGGCCATAGATATATAATATTATACGTCATTGCATACTCTTCGACGTTAACATCGTGAAATGTTTTTAGATGATATTGTATCTCTGTGAGATGATATTAGATAGCCCCAAATGTTTCACAGATTCATCTCCATATGATCTTTTAGAATGAAGAACATCAAAAAGTAACTTAATAAAGTCACTTTGTGTACAAACACTGGCTAGTGACTGAAGCAGATGTAATACAGAATATCTGAAGTGGTTAATATTACACCTAGAAATATACCAAAGAGGAATGGTGAACTTTGAAGAGATTCTGCAGTCAGGTTGACAGTCATAAGTTAATAAATGCAGTTTAAAGGACCACTCGCAGAACAATGAAAACTAATGCGCTTCATAAAACTAAAAAGGCTTCTATGACTTCTTGCGTTTGTTATTTAATAACTAGACTGCCAACACTGTATAATGAACCAATAAAACGCATCAACTATTTACTACTTTCCTCTCATACATTACTACTTACTACCTCTCAACTTAACTTTCAATAAGCTTTCAATATCCGTTCATTAATTTCAACCGAAACAATGGTTTAGCCCGTGATATTTGAAAGGTCTCACACTTTTAATATTCACATTTAAAATAATTTTTTAAAAAAATATACAATATAACAATACCATTCAATATATATCAATAATTAACGGGTTCAGTCCTTCACAAAAATAAAAAAAAATAATGATTCTACAAAGAAAATTGTTGGGATATAGACGAGAAAAAAGAATTGACTAATGTTCAAGCAATCATATTGAAATAAAAAAATATAACGAACGTACATATACAAAAAAACTCCATCATTGCTGCATCCATTAAATCTTGTGAAGCAATTAATTTTCTTTTTAAGAAGTAATCATTTTTTTCAAGAATTATTTGATTACCCGTATATTCGATTATCAGTATCGGGTTTGGACCCAATTAATCTTGATGATTGAAACTCTACTGCGTTTTAATCCTTCAGTCTTGGTCTCCTCCCTGAAAATTCAAAATGTATCATTGAATATTTTGGGAAAAAATATAAGTTAATTAAGATGATTAACCTCTCAGTAAGTTTATTTACAGGTTATATTTATTTGTAAATTTTGGTAACAGTCCTTCCTGTATACATACATTGTTAAAAATTAGACCATATTTACCTGAAACTTGCTTTTTCATAAGTTTCTGGAGTTTCCGGAATAACAATCTTGTTACTGTATCCACAGAATATAGTAAGTTTCAGCTAGATATGGTCTAATTTTTAACAATGTAGGTTATTATTAATACACATTAATCACAACTATAAAAAGTTTTAGGTGAAGTTGCATCATCATTACTAGTAATATTAAATGAGCACATTAGATTAGCACATTAAGTCCTTCAAAGGAAAAAATATAGTAAGCACAAATTTGATGAAATCACAATACTGTTAAGTTATATATAGACAGTTTTATTTAAGAATATCATCGAAGTCATATCATTGAAATGCTTCTAATTTTCATTTTACTCTCTGTATGAAATATGACATGAAAGTATTGCACTTGAGTCAAAATTTCAGTATGAACTTTTCAACGGAAAAGACACGTTTTCAAACCCCTGTTCCAATAAAATATGTTTCACCAATTGGTGGGTGTGTGTATCTCTGTGAATGTGAGTGAGTCGGATATCTCCAAAACCAAAAGATTTGGTTTGTATTCACAAAAGATTTGTATTCATAAAATTTTATATTTAATTTACTGCTTGCTCTGAAACGAAATGCGTTAATATTGCTCTTTATTTAAGAATACTCCATCTCAAAACAAAATCAGTTCCTTTTTTTTTGCTTTTCGTTAGAAATCTGTTCGCATGATTCTGATCAAAATCGCACTGATTCTGGATTTTTAGTTGACAATTAAAATTTATAATATGCTATCTACGCAGAAATTGTCTTTTAAGGTTAAAACTTTAGGAAACTCTTCTGGAAAAGGGATGAACTAACTTTTAAAAGTTCCTGATTATTTTTAACAAAATGCAATAAAATATGGATGATATGTATTAAATTTGATCCGAATTGATTACACTAAGAGAACAAAAAATGTTTGCTTTGGTAAATTATAAGCTACCAATACCAATGTCTTGACTGTCTGTCTACTAGCACTATTTGTTGAAAAATGAGAAAAGTTTCTTCCGTTCGTAAATGTTATTATTAATAATTGATTACTTAATTGATTTGATGTAATTTATAATTGAAGGCTTTAAAATCAAAACAGTCTAAGTACCAAATATTTGTTTATGAAATCGACATAATTTTGTGTAAAACAGTCAAAATGGTTAGCTATTTGCATAAACTCTTTTGATTGTGTTACTGTTGGTGGTAAGTAGTAGTACTATAGCATGATAGTAGTAGTAGTAGTAGTAGTAGTAGTAGTAGTAGTAGTAGTAGTAGATCCTCTTGAAATAACTAACTCGAAAAAAAATTGATGCTTAGACTCTATTGATTAACAACTCTTCAATCTTAAAATTATAATCATGGTATTGATAGTTATTATTCAATTGATAATTTCTGTTCAAGGCTATAGACATGTACTACAGGTTATTATTAATATACATACATTAATCAGAACTATAAATGGTTGTGAATAATGTGTATTATTTAATAATAATAATAATAAAATAATACTTTAAAATATTCATTATTTTAAGGTATTCAATTTAAATTCTTAAAAAAATATATATATTTATAATGATAATTTAAAATCATTAATTTAATATTATTATTAAAATTTAATTTTAATAATATAATCGTTCACGTATCACTCCAGACTTATTACCTCTTTCATATCTAGTTTTAGTAGTGTAATGCGAAAATCTGTTTATATCATATCATATTAAAGCAGTCAGATGTAAGATTGCATTATCGTCAGCATCAAAGCATTCCATGAAACTCTAATTCGTCTAATATTAGTAATTCAATACACCCAGCCAGAGAGCTGCTCAACATCCACCTTATAATTTACAGTTTTACAATTTGATAGTTAATTGCGATTATATTGAATGTCTGATTGGAATTGATTGCTGTTTAATTGTTATTAACCAATATCATCAATAGACGTCTTCGTCTTTCAATTTAATCAAATTTTATTAACTCCCTTGCTTTGGGATTAATTTTAATGAAATATTATTCCTATAAGTGTAATATCTAAACATACCAAATAATTATTATTGAGTTAGAAGTTATTATTACACGGAATCCTTGTGTTACATGAATTGTAAGAGCGAATATTTTTATGAACTTAACAGAATTCTGGACATTAGTGACTTCACTAATACTGAGAAATCGTTCTGAAGCCAACTTACTTCGACAGAAAATTAAACAATAAATAAAAAATGTAGAACTACTTTTTTTTAGAAAACAATTTACTCCTAGCACGATAAATAAATCATCAAATTACCACATAAATTATCTCTAAACATTATTGTTTTGACCTCATGCCCAAATTGCACTTTCAATTATTTTGTGGTTAATTCTCTTGTCCATAAAAAGCCAATTTGACAAATCGTTAGCCATAAAAATAAAAGTTCTTTAATTCTTCATAAATTTTATTGCGTTCTTTACTTTGAAAGGTTAATTGTCATATAAGAGGTACACAAAATTCCTCATTTGTATACAATTTTGTATTTCAAAATTGAATCAGACTTGGTTTTTAAATTAATTCATCTGGTTTTTTTGATTTAGAACTTATTGGATCTCGAAGACATAGGAGACCGAATGAAGGTGAGGAGTGTGTACGCTGCAGGCTACAAGCGTGTTCACTTGAGTCTCAAGCGCCTCTCTTCTGATGGCCAGGAAGCCCCTACATTGACTATAGCTCACGTCCACTCACTGCACATCTCAAGTTGGCCAAAGAATACCAACATCACATTCTCTGATGTGACTGAAATAACTTTTGCCAGTAACATCAAACAAACCAACATCGATTCAATAGCCATTCTAGATTCACGTATACCTCTGGTTGGAAATGGCAGCCTCTCATTCATCAGTGTCCTTCACAATGCATACTTCTCTGGACTAGTCATAGACAAAATCCTTAAAAAGGGAATAGTGTTGCCGTTACGAAGTGAACATTCAGTATTTTTTTTGGGATCATCAGATGTAAGTCTACTTTACATAAGAATATTATTTCCTTTAAGAACTTCAGATGTATTTTATTCGGGATCACAAATGTGAGTTATAGTGGTTAGCATGATTGCCACCAGTAATGGTTTGTAAGTTTGCCACTAGTAGTCATTAGCATTGTACCTACTATTAACGGTTAACATGTTTGCTACTATTAGTGGGTATTGTGGTTCTAAAAAGGAGTCGTTATGTTTATCATGGTAGTCACTAGTAGTGGTTTGCATCGTTGCCATGTCTAGTGGAAAGCATAATTGTCACTAGCATTGGTTAGTTTTTATCATGTTATCAACTTATATTGGGTATTATGTCCACCATGTTTGACACTAGTAAAAGGTAACATGGTTACTACTAATAGTGGTAAGTATTCTAATAACTAGTAGTGGGGAGCTTGGTTGTTACGAATAGTGGTTAGAATAGTCGACACTACTAGTAAGGAGTTAGCTTAATTACACAGTAGTCGTAAGATTCGTTGTCAAAATTGGTGATAGTAGTAATTAGCGTATTTTTCCTTAGTATCGATTTTAGCACTCAAATTCAAAAAATGACTCTAAATTTTTCAGGTGACAAATGGAAGATCTTTGTCACACTGTCTCTTGGACGTACAGTCGTCTTTCCTGAGTCTAAACTAGTCCTATATCAGGCACTAGTTAACAATCTCTACACAAATACAACCATGTTTCACCCTTGGTAAAATCAACTTGTCCCTGTGGCTATCCTACTTCACTAAAAAAAAAGTTACCAGTAGCATTTGAGTCAATAAATAAACAAAGTTTATAATTGTAGATTTGTGGACTGTAAATTCTCTTTGGGAAGAGAATTTTAATTTTCTAGAAACTACCAATTAAAATAAAATTAAGAGAATGGTGATTCCACGCAACATATATTGCTATTATTAGTATCTTAAAATATAATTATGAAGTTCTTAAATTAATAATTATTTTTATTGAAACCCATTAAACTAATCATTTCTAATAGTATTTGAACTATTATACCAATGGTCTAAGCAATATAATAGATAATAATTACACTATGTATTAGAAAAGAACTAAAAATTGATCTTTGAAATGTTCGGAAAAATCTGAACACTGCAATTTCTTATATCTTTTTCTCCGCTCAGCTGATTTCGGAGTTTGTCTATCTTACAGAGAAGTTTCCTATGAAAGATGGACAATATTGGAGACCAGTCCAGCAGAAAGAAAAGTATACCAGATAAGATCGTTTAGGTGCTCTTTAACATTACTCAGGAACTCTGCAGCACTGACAATATTATTTCTTAAAACAAGAAAAAAGCCAGGTTTAGGGTTGCTGTGTTAAGAAAGCCAATCTGATAACCCTGCTCAAGTCACTGTTCCTAAAAGCTTTCCTTTCAAACTCTTTATGTGAATGTTCAAATAATAATGTAATAATCGGATATTAATTCCAACCAACCTCAAATAATTATAAATACGTCTCGAAGATAAATACAGTTTGTCCATTAGTAATCAAGTCGCTTCAGTCTAGAAAAAAAAAAAAAAAAAACTAAGCACTCCATATTGAAGTGACAATATGAGGCACGTCATACTGTCAAGTCAACACTTTCGGTATTAACTAAGCGACAATTCTGAGAATTGTTTAAAGCGCTCCTGACAATACATTTGGTAATTTTCCCATTTTCATCAATCATTCTATATCAGAAGGGTTTATGGAGGTTTGGTATTTTCAAAATAAGTAAAAAATCATAATTACATTTATTTATATTTGTATGATCTACTAGTTTTTTCCTTTAAAAAAAAAAAGATTATTTTGAGTACTTCTATTACGAGTAATAAAAGTACACATAAGGAACACTAGATAGTATATCTACCTCCCATAAAAATGGGGATATTTTTATATTAGGGATTAACAAACTATGGGGCGAAGGTGAAAAAGGTTCCTGTTATTGAATGAAATTTCTTTTAACTTATTAAAAGTGTATTAAGAGTGCTTTGATGTGGTAAATCATTAATTCCATCTTTTTTTAATCATATCTAATAATTTTTTAATGATAAACTAAACAGATCGATACTGGAACATGGTTTTGATGGGGGATATACAGTACATCCACCCTCCAATTATTGCTCAACCAGTCGGTATATCTGATTAGATGTCATTGCCCTGGAGGTGATTGTCCCAAGCGCATGTGAAATAGAGTAAGAGTCATAATCGATTCTCATAATTATATAGCATTCAATTGACTCATTGCTATTAGTATTCACGATTTAATTATTAGACCTGAACTTATGTTGAAATATAATGTAAATCATATGGCACTAAACTAGAAGTTAAACAATTAGTTATATACAGTCATGTAAAATGTGACCATCTTAATGCAACTGTGATTTATTATATTCTAAATATTCATGACTCTTGGGTCATCTCCTCAGGGTTTACTTCTATCTCGCTCTCTCTCTCTCCCTCGATATATATATATATATAATAATATAAATATGTGAGTGGGCGTGTGTGTATTAAGATTTGATTCTGACAAAGACCGCTTGTTTTAGTTGAAAGATCTTAGTCTTTTTTTCCCATTTCATATTGTGGTTTGATCATTGATTGTTATTTCACGTATTTATAAGAATTCTTGTTTATATATATATATATATATATATATATATATATATAATATATTATATATATATATACTTTGACGCAGGAAGGGTCAGCGCCCTGCCTTCCTGCGGGACTCTTCGCTCTTCACACCTCCTGATGACGACGATGGTCGAAATATCGATGTGAGTTATGTCTGTGTCTTTCTGTGTGTTTCCATCGTTTTGAATTTTATTTAAAAAAGTCCGCTGGACCGTTTCTTTTAATTGTGTATATATATATACTTTAACGCAGAGAAAAGAACACATAAAGTCACTACAGAACTCACTTCGATATTTCGACATCCGTGTCATCGGGAAGAAGTCTGAAGTACTCGCGTTGAGAAGCAAACTGCTACTCATATATATATATATATGCAAAAGTAAAAAAATAAAATAGAGACTCACGCAATCAAATTAGATAACACCAATAGTTTAAATTTGATTAAATTATACTAATTTGATTTAATTATCAAATTAAATAGTTTAAATTTGATAATTAGATAACACAACACTTGCATTAAAATTAACCACTCGGATCCCATTCATTTATACAAACATCGTTATCATTATGAAACATGAAAAATGAAAATTCGATAATAGATTTACGGGATAAGCAACATTAGATAACGTTTAAGAAATGAGAATGACATGAGTATGCTGGCACTGAGGTATAGGTTGCAGTAGCTGTCCCACAAGGAACACACATAGTCAGAACATTAGCCCTTTGTGATACCATATAATGAAGATTTTATTGATTCATTTGGAGTTCTAAATTTTGTCTAACTCAAGTGTATTTAGAGTAGCTCTTTAACGAGTACCTGACATCGTACAGGCTCGCGACCGGCGGCTTAACGTCCTTTCCGAGGGACGACATGTTCAGATTTATTCACCTCCCACATGAATAAATGGATCAGGTGGATATCGAACCCTGGACCTACCAGTTCTGAGACGAGTACGATAACCACTGATATAACTTGACCCCTTGACATTCATGTTACTAAGTATTGTTTTAAAGTTAGGGAGACATGAATATAAGTTAGTTAACTGGAGAATCTTTGAATCTACTTCAAGGTGTTTGTATTTTCATAAATTCAGTACTTAAGAGTTTATATAAGGATTGCTGCTTCACCACATTCCAGCCCTAGTTTATTAGTCATACTAGAAGTCAGCAGTCACGATGCTATAGCAGGTCTATAGCTATCTGATGTAAGTAAACTGTTGTTGATTTATCAAGACTCTTTGCAAACAATACAAGTACAAATAATTATATATTTTTTGTGATCTTAAATAATAAGCTGTTTTTTTAAACTGTTTTAAGTGCAGGAAGAATATTATTGGCGCTATCGGATTGGACACAATCTAGCGGCAAATCTAAGATATTAGACACAAGTTATAAGACTGCCTTCTTAAAATAACTAACTAGCAGTCTATGAGCTTAATCAGCTGCCTCTGAGGTACTCTCAAAAACCCAAATGACCCTGAGAACTGGGCATGCTTCAGCAATTCTTCTGTAAGTACAATTTCATTTAAAGCTTCAGTCATTGCTCGGAAATTGTCAGGAAGAATTGAAAAATCTATTTTACAATATATTAATTTATTAATGGATTTCTTTTATAATATTACAATTTATTAGCTCTTAACCCTCTAATTGTTTGAAAAATTTATTAAATATTCAATAGCAACGCAATAACAAATCAACAATTATTTAAATTATTTGTAACATTAATAGTCTTTTAATTTGTTGAAAGACAAAACAATTCTTCTATTATCATTATTATTTTGATTTTTTTTATATTAGTTGTGACTTGTTTCACACAACATTCCTTTGTATAAAGAGTTTTAGGTATGGTCCCTAAGTTTAGTGGATAGCCTTCCCTTCTCCCACGTTCATTGAAATAAGTGAAGGATTGATAACTATGTTTTATAAAAAGAATGAACCGGGTCCCATTCAGAATGAATACTTAATGTTTAATTTATTGCCAAAAACAAAAGGATTGGTATCCAAAATCGTTAATAAGAGCACTGTTAACACGTGGCAAGAGTTAAAAGCTGCTCTCTTAAATATCTACGGTAATAGGTTTGATTTTTACAACAAAACACAAAAGTTGTTTAATTTGCAAATAGCATATTTTCAAGCATGCAGAAAACAAAAAGTAATTCGTAATATCTACATACACTAAACATTTTGCATTAAGGGTTTTTTCTTTAAAGGGTTGGAAGAACCTATTGGTTGTCTTATGCATCCAAAAGCCCTACTAATTTGAATACAGCCCTAAAACATGATCACAAATGATTTCCAGTTCATGTCCAAAGCACAATACGAACATAAGTATAATAAAGTGATAACACCAATACCAAAACCACAACCACCGTACATTAATAAACAGTTCAATAAAAGAACATATTTCTCATTAAAAAATAGAACTTAAACAAAAATTATGTACCACACTATGACGGTAAACCATACAATCCACGTCTGATGTCGATCTCAACAAGAAATACTAACTCCTCAAATCAACACAACCAAACATTTTTTAAAAACGCTCACTCCAAAATCAACAGATGTTTAATTTAAAAATTAGTACTCTTCCTTGCAACACGAATACTACAGAAACTACGAACATTTTGAAACTGATTCAAGTTTAATCAAAAATTCAAACTAATCAGCACACATTAACTCATTTCTACAGATTGAACATATTACATTTACCAATTCGTTAAGTTGAAGAAGTATATGAAAAACTTTTAGAAAAAAGGTCAAAATAAGGAAAACCTTAAAATAAATAACTACTGTAAACTCATTGAATACACACTTAACCTAGTCAATACCAAAATTAGGATTGCACATGCAACGACAAACAAGAATAAAAAGAGGACTTATATACCGATTACAAAGTATAGTCAAATTTATAACAAGAAATCTAGATTCTAGTGACGGGAAAGATATATAACAAATATTTTCACACATGAAAAACCATGAAAAAAACGCAACATAAGACAGGAATGAAATTAAAGATAGTAACAAATAGAGAATACATGAAAACACAAAACATGAATGATATATTTATTACGTCAAATTAAAATAGTTTATAATGAAATACTGAGTACACAGAAGAAATAGAAAATGTTGTAATGTTTTGTAAGTTACAAACCTTTCATGACAGCACTGTTCCACAGAGCGAGCTTTACAAAGAAATTTGAACTATACCAAGTACACTTTAACAGGAAAACTGACGTTCAACCTTTCTTACGAATATATAATACATGTCAAGTCAATAATAAATGTAAATTGTAAATTGAACCATGATTAAATTATGTTTTTCTTTGATAGACCATTAAACTTCTCAAAAACCAACTATGCATTATTTCGCTTATTATCAATATCGACAATGATAAATAACAGATATATAACTTTAATAGCAGAATTCAAATACTTCTTGAAATCCGAGAATGTGATTGCAGCATTGAATGAGATACGTGCAAGCATGAGTTGTTTCAATGTCATGGAGAACTGAGATTACCCCATGTAGGTCGATGCGAAAAGAGCATTCTGACTCAATACAAATCTGACCCATGTAGCGGTGCAAATATGGAAATGAAAGAAAACGGATACATCATACATATTAATTAATACCTGAAATTTTTTTAAAACCAAAATTAATGCATTTTAAAAATAACACAATGAATCAAAATTTATACAAGGCATAATCCTTATTCAGCTTGAGGATGAGGAAATATCCTATAGGAAAACAAACTTAATTTAAAATCTAAGTCCATTGGACGACTGTATTTACTGCCAAATATTCAGGTATACATTAAATCAGGAATTGAGCAAAATATAAATGTAAAAAAAAAAAACAAATTGGGCCACAAGGAACTTAGTCTACTGACAACCTATCACATGGAGGAATTATAAAAGTTCAATTTACAGGTCCCCAGAATTGAGATGGGTCTTTGGTATATGCTTTTCATAGCAACATTGGCAATAGTTATTGAATGGCAACACTGCCGACAAGACCTATAGTGCCACCCACGATGAAGCCTGGACATCAGCTTTTCGGAATCAACTTTCCATGACAGATCTCTTATAGAGATAAGAGGAGTTATCTGGAAAAGCCAAAAGTCTACTTCAGCGTATTTTTGTATTTTTGTAAATTCAGCACTTAAGAGTTTATATAAAGATCGGCAACCAACCACCCAACAAAAACCAATAGAAAAGAGACATTGCTGCGCAGTGGGGTTGATGTCGATTAACAGTAGCCGTTTTTACAAAGGGACTGTGAGCCCTTTGCTCTACCTCTCATGAAGACAGGGGCTTCATTGTCTAGTTTCCAGTCTCTACAGGATGGCGCCAAGCCCCAAATCAAATTACATCTTTACACCAGCATCTGATCAATAGCAGACCGACTTCCAACCATCAACCACCCACCAAAAAACAAAACCCATAAAAAATAGACTGTGCTGCGCAGTGTGGCGGATGTCGATTGCCAGTACTCTTATTTACAAAGAAACTGCGAGCCCTTTTCACTTCCTGCCATGAAGACAGCCGCTCTATTGTTTAGTTTCTAGTCTCTACAAGACCATAACTACAGAACTTTGGCACTAATTAGGACCGCACCGGGGGACCTCTAAGTGAGGAAGCTGACACCGCAGGACAACAGTTTGGTTTTATGAGGGACTGTGAGCTCTCCAATATCTGTCATGCCAGTGGAAGTGACTTCATGGAAGAGATGCACTGAGTAAAGGGCATTTATTAGAGCCGGAAACGTTAAGGAACGGAAGAGGAAAAGACAAAGATAATTTGGTCGAAATAGCAAATCATATATATATTGAAACTCTAAACACAAATTAAATAAAGCTTTTGGGCTAAGAGCATTCTCGAGAATATTTCAAAGGGATCATGATTCTCTGTAGCTTAAATTTGCTTAATACAAATATATTCAGAGTAATTATAAGGAAACTGCTCTTATATCATTGTAACTATTTATCTTTCATTTAAACTCAATTAATTTGCGCTTAGTGGATATTTAAATATCATTTTATATATTTGTTTTACTGCATAAATGGAACACCATAGTGATATAATAAATACACCTGGAAAAACATTACTGGCAAAGAAGTTACCACAATATTTATAAAATTGGTACCATTTTTTCAATCTATAAAAAACTTTTTTCATGAAAGGCCTTAAAACTTTTTCTTTAATTGTTTCTAATACATATTAAACCACCTCCTTACATTCTTCCGAAAATTCTTTTTATCTATTCCCTTTAGTCACCAAGAGTTTAATGCTCTAATCTCACTTTTGGATGTCAGTGTCACCCATGATAAGAAACATTTTTCTTCTTCTGTACACATTAAACCAACTTATGCCAGCAGTCCCATCATTTCAATAGTTGACCATATCTCTCACGTAAAGAAGGTCATCCTCAAGCCTTGTCCATACGTCTTTATCTAATTTATGACAAATTTAATTTATCCAAGCTTCCGAATTCACCAATTGAAAAAGAAATTTCCTGCTCGTATGTATCCTAATTTTATTAATAGTCGTGTAGTCCCTGCTGATGTGTATCACAGTGATACTACTTTCCACATCACTACTTATTTTCCGGGTGTTCATAGGCTGGGCACCGTCATTTAGGAGTTTTTCATTATACTTCTTTAGTACCCTTGTACTCGTGCTATCTTCAGGAAAGCACCTTCAATATCCTACAGCAAATCTGCTAATATTAAATTTTTTTTTCTCTTATCTCTTCTCCAAAGTCAACAAAACTGCCAGAGGTATGGTTCAATGTTGATGTCATGGCTATCCTACCTGCCCACTCATCAATCCTTTACTTCCTTACTTAGCAATCACTCCTACACTTTTCTTCTTAAGACCTCCTATATTTCATGAAACTGCCCAAAAGCTTGTGTAAACAGAAAACCTGGATTTATCTTTAAAGTTTACCTTCTTTCCATTTTCCATTGTACCTTTCCTATTACTTCCTATTCTCTTTTAACATTTTAGTTCCTGTTATGTGTTTTATTATATTTTTACTTTTCTTTCTCAATTACTTTATATCTTTTTTTCTTCATATTTTTGTTTTTTTCAGTCCTTCTACATACACCAATAAATATTTATTCTCCTTTTTACACTATTCTTCTCTTTTTGATATTTCATACACCTTATTATCTTCTTATCGAATCTCTCAGATCTTCATCAAAATCTAAACCACAGTAAGAAATTCAGAAATGTGACTAAGATTTTCAACTAAAACAACTGGTTTTTGCTAGAGCAGTAAAAACAAAGTAAAATGCATTAACTCAGAAGATAAGATGGTTCTTATAACTTACTGTCAAAGCCCAACCAATAGTAAAATAATAATTAAGAATAGCTCCAGCACCAAAGATCAAAACTGGAAGAAGTTAATCTGGTGTATGAATACACATCTCATATCAGGAGCGGCAAGGCCCACAAAAACCCATACACCGGAAAACAACAACTTCTTTATGCAAGGGAATCACAATCATCTATCCTCAGATGCTCCAAAAACCGACACAGAACTTGTCATTTATCTCAGCTGTTTATATATGAGCATGGGTAGACTCCCTTTCTTGTAACCATTTCAAACCGCTACCTCGAGAATTTCTTCAGTCCGCTTAGTAATTACATGACCTAAAACTATATTCAGTTTTACATTACATTCAAGTTGGAAATAGTTGGTCATAGTTACAATTTTACTTTGGATATGACATAAAAAGTATTCAAAGGTATTTCTGGGTAGTGAATTATCAATTTCGTAAGGTAAAAAACTGTTTTTTAAGAAATCTTCAATAATTAGTAAAGATAATTCGAAAATAGTATAAATGACAATAATCAGAAAAACAAAGAAATTTTCCCATCTTTCCTCTTTTATTCAATAATTTCCTTGTTTTTAAAGTCTTATATGTGGTTCTTATGTACAAGAAAATATAGAAAATTATAGCCTTGAACATTTATTCAAATTTATTCTGAATACAGAAGTCCGAACTTTATAGTATTCTGTTTATACTTGACAATACACTGATTGGTTAAGTTGTTTAAAAATTTTTAGGATAAGATTAAAGAAGCGCACTATTTTTTTGGGAATTTCCTAATCCCAAAACAGCCTCATTCCAGACTGAAGATATAATTTTCATTATACTGCCCAAGTATTCTTTGGTGTAATCTATAACAACCAATATAAACCGCTATAATAACTATAAACTAATAGTGTGTTAAATTTTCTTGAACTGATAATGTATTTTTCATCCAAAATTAAGTTAAAATGCTTGATTCTAATCAGCCGTATCGGTTGTTGAACTTAAAATCCATTTATATTATTAATATGGGTAAACCGTCATACCTCGTAATATGATCTTGGAGTCGTTGGAGCGCTTTCGGACGTTGTCCCTTCATAACCCTTCGAGGTTAGTTGCGATCGAAGATGGACAACGTCCGAAAGCGCTCGAACAACTCCAAGATCATCTTACGACGTATGACGGATTTCCATATTAATGATATAAATCATACTAACCTCAGTGGTAATAATAATATGCATGTATTTAAAATCTATCCTAAAAATATTAAATAAATCTACTCATGTAAAAATATTAACTGACTGTGTGTTTATCAATAAAATAGAATAAAGAAGTACTTACTTCAGAAAGTAAGAAGTGTTTTCACAATGTGATGAGCCTCTAGGAGAAGAAAGCTCGTAGCTGAGAGACTCAGATGAACTCTCATAGGGGTTTATATGAACATGAAAGAGAAATGCAGCAATGGGGAGGGAAAGAGAGCTATGGGTGCAAATTTAGCATGAGCAGTGACTGAGAGTGTCAGAATGAGTCGCAGGATTGGTGGTGCACGTAGTGTGGTTATTCCGAGTGTGTTAATTGGGATGAGGAGCCGCTGGGCTATGGTAACAGTCCTTCACGAAAAGGCATGGGACTTGTCGGTTGGCTATTATAGGTTATAACTAAATGTCCTATGTTGCGCTTGATATCGGTCGTGGATGCCCGCCTCCGCGAGGTCCACCTTAAGCAGTCTGTGGATTGCCAAGAGAACAACTCTAATGTTGTTTTATTCGTACTCCGTATTTTGGCTAAAGGTCACCACGTTAAAAACATCTATTTGCTTTGTTCCATGTTTTTGCTGAAAATTTTAGGAGCATGATAATGAATCAAAACATGTATTGAGAGAAGAAGAAGAAAGCTTGACTTAGTTGACTTTAGGAGAAAAAAAAAATAATGGAAGCGTAATTAACCATTCTCGAGAGGAAATTAAATGTCACAAATGTGACGAATGTCACGAATTAAATGAAAAAATTGCTAAACGAAAGAAAGGTTAACATGGTTACTAAGTTAATGAAATACTGTCTGATTTATAATAAGATGAACGTGGAGCTTGGGTTAGATGTTGTTTAATTTATTTTATAATAAAAGGAATCGTAAAGGTATTGGGCGTTGTACTTAGTAGTTCCAAACATTTAGGTAAGTTGAGTGAGGGTGGATTTCCTAATCCCAAAACAGCTTCATTCCCGACTTCATTATACTGCCCAAGTAGGTTTGATTGTTCAATAGGATTAAATTTCACAGTATGTATTCGAGAACAAGAGGTGAGTTGAATTTTCATAAATTTGGCTTGGATATTGTAAAGAGCAAATTTATTGCTATGACAGTCTTCCATATACTTTTACTTCCAAACTCGGAGATGGTGTGCATTTTAATAGTTTAACTTGAATTATAAGAGGATTATATTTGGGAGTAATTGGGTACCCAAAATGGTTAATAACTTCGACTTGTATTTAATAGGATTAAATTATGTCAATGTTTTAAAACCACCGTTATTGAACTGACCTTTAAGCCGGTGTGGAAAACTAGGAGTGCTGTCCACCATGATATTATAAATGCACCTGCTTGGATCAATTTCTCACTCAGTTTTATTCGTTTCAACATTTTAAACATATTATGATTATATCAGCACTGGAATTTATTTTAAATTATTACATTAAAGGTATACTTTCCATTTTAGTATTACTGTTTACCAATTATCATGAAACACAATTACAAAACGTCAAGTGGTTGTGCTGAGATGTAGTCTGGTGGCAACCTCCAATCACAAAGACTATGACTGAGTAAAAAACCAATCATTGGAAAAGCTAACCCTCAACATGACAAAATTATATTTAAATTAAATGTTTGTACCAAAGAGATTGTTAGTAAGGATGAATAAAAATGTACAGACTTACCTAGAAAATCTACGGTCCACTTGACCAGTTTTGGAATTACTTCCATCTTCCGGGAGTATTTTATTCGAATTATCACATATTCATGCCTAAAAAATGAAGCTTATATTCGATCGCCTGTTCCATAAAATATTTGGCCAAGTATTGTATAACCATAAGTCGATTTCTTTCTTCATTCATCTTTTTTCAGATGCATTTACTTAAGTTATATTTTTTTTTATTTTCCCTGTCATTCTCGTTAGTGTCTTGTCTGTCATTTTCTCAACATCGGTGTATTAGTTAGTGGTTTAAATAAATAATCCGTCGGGTGGCTCGTTTATACTTTGCTCATATATTATTGTATGATTAAATATTTCTAAAGCTTCTGCTATTGCAACAGAAACGACTTTAAGGAACGGTATATAGAGCACACTCAAGCTTTTAAACACAACAAAACTAATTCCAACTTTGCCAATCATTTTATAACATATGAACACAAACTTGATAGTATAGAGAACTCGATAGACTTGCTACACAAAGAACTAAGAATGACAATAACAGAAGCTTAAAAAATATAGTTAAGCATAAAGCAACATATAGGATAATTATAAATGAGAAACTAACCACCCTACAGATGAATTATTTAAACTACTAACATTAGCTTTAGTAAAAAGACAGACAAGACAGGAATGACGATGACAGGGAAAATAACAAATTGTAACATAAGTAAATACAACCGAAAAATAATGTTTAAGTAAAGAAATGGAATTATAATTATGCAATATTGGCCGAATATGTTATTGTGTAGGTAATCAAATAAAAAAATCTATAAGTGCGTAGAAATATGTAAAAATGCTGAGTTTATTGAACACACTGTGTACAAAACGGAAGTAATTTTGAAACTGGTCGATTGGAAAGGAGATATTCCAAGTAAGATAGTACATTTCTCTTTAATTCTTATCCTGAATTTTATAGTTTCATAACTAATGATGTTATGCTTATGATATTACAGAATATTGTGAGTTCTTTAGAGATAATATTTATGAGTCCTTTAAAATATATCAAATATTTATTCACATTGAAAGTATCTAATATTATATGCATTTTAGTAAATGTATTATTTTATATATTTTTAAAAAAATAAAAGAACAGCAATTACTTGCAACTCTCGTAATGTGGGCACATTAACAAACGTAACCTGTGTATAAATGTTTCTTTACATATGAATGATTTGCCACCTCTTTCAGGTTGGGACAAGTTTTATACAAGACAGATCAGTCTTCGTGCGGTCTTCGGCCATTATAGTGTCTGAGACCCTGGTACGTCACGGAGCGTCATCTTTCAGATTTGAAGCAACTAAAAAAGCAGTCATATCCAACTCTACTATTTTTCAACACAAAGAATATGATTTCTTTGATATATTTTCTCCAGTTATATTATTATCTAATAATATTTTCGTTAGATCATAGTAGATAAATAATTTTATCAATTAACATGATATCAAACCAAAAACAATAAATTTTATCTCTCTTGTTAAAAGTGTCTGCTTTGTTCGATATCACAGTGAAATGAAATGGGAACAATTTCAATGTGATACTTTAATTTTAAATGACTACTACTGCACCGAACATAACATTAAACTCATTTTTTGTTATACTCGTACTATTATGAATATTTAACTGCCGCCTATAATATAGAATTATTATAATTATTATAGAATAATATAGAACGATTGATGAACATTGTATTGTGTGTTTTTTAAAATAAAATGTTCTTTCTACTATATTTTCCCTTATTTCAGTATTGCTTATAAACAAAAGTTTTCATGAAATCTACTAATATCAAATCGAATTATTTAAAATAATTTTAGTATTTTAAAAAAGCTGGAATTTTTAACATTCAACTGAACTATAACTGAAGTATTATCAGGTCCATAAATATCAATCTAATTAACAGATTTATAACTTTACTATAAGTAAGTAAAGTTTACCAATCATGAAAAAGTTTGGTCTCGAAATTTGGACGGATTCACATGTTTTGAGATTCCCAAGGCTGTTTTTTTTTTAATGTTGTTTTGATGATGCCTGTGCGTTTTTGGGTGACTGGGTGGATAGGTGTGTATTTAAAAACGTATGTGCACGCTACAGGCCACACTTTTAATGAATCAAATTCATATTTAACCAAAAATGGGCCCTACATTGTAGAAATGTCTATTCTTTTTGGGCAGTATTGCATGATGAAAAAGTCACTTTTTTTAGCGAAATGTGATTTTAGACATTTTTTCTCTTAAACTACTAACACTAGAATGTTGAAACTTTGGGGGGGGGGGGGGGCATTATAAAACTGATATCATTAAGCATTAATAGCATTAAGTGAAAAAAAATACGAAACTGAGAAGGTCAGTTTTGCTATAAAATGTAAAATTTTTGACTTATGATTTATTCTAAAGTTTTGGGTGTGAAATAAAGGCCACATCGTTCTTCAGACATATTGAAGTTCAACCGGAAAATTTGATGCCACAGTACCACATTAAAATAAAACCAATATTGAAATAGTTCTCTACGAGTTTGATATTATGTTTACTTGTAGTAAAGTTGAGTATAGGCCACTCCAGATTTTTTTAGGCTAGCTACCGTGAGACGTATTATCAAACTTTATCAAAAGAGTTTAATCAAACTCTATCGTAAGAGTTTAATCAAACTCAAGGACAATCAATTAAACGACTTCACTTATTTTAATGTAGCTATATCCATTTGTCGACTACAGAAAAATTGTATGATTCACAGTTCCAGGGGATAAAATTTAATAGTTGTTCATTTAAGTAGACATAATCCCCCTTCCAATAAACCTTATCATTCAAATTCATATACGAGTAAACTTAATATGATATTTAAAGTTTCTGTAATGACCAAGAAGAGTAGGTTGAAATATGTTCCTGTTATGACATTGCGAACGAGAACGTCTCTTTCTCAGTTTCAACATAACTAATAAAACAGTAAGAAAATTTATCTTACAAAAGACTATATATATAAATATTTAGGTGTGTTATCTAACCGGAATTTGGTCAAATTTTCTAGGTTCAAAAATTAAACTCTCATTGCGAACGTTTCTGTTTTATTTTAAAACCTTTTTCATAGGTGGTGGTTAGAGGTGGGGAAACGATAGTGCAGTTTGATATTTTGGCATTTTGTATGATGAAACATAGTTCGTAAGACGAGGCCCTTTTTTTCCAGAAAGACCTTTTGTAAGATGAAAATTTCGTAAGAAGAGGATATCGTATGAAGACGTGCCACTGATTAAAACATTACATGTTGATTTTCTTGTTGTAAAGGATTTTACGCTTCTTAGCATATATCAGTTTAGTTTTCAATTGGTTCTTGTAAATTATAGTGGTCATGAAAAAAAAATAGTGTGAGATTCGGATGTATTTGTAGGCTTTAAGATCTCTGGATAAATTGTTTTTGACATATCTTAACTGTGGGTAACTTGATGTTGATCAAAACATATATTGCACCATTTTATTTTGAAATATTAGAAAATCATATTATCGTACTTTATACAAAAAGAATACTACTAATTCGAACCAGTTCTGCTGATTGTACAAACTTCAAACTTCGTATAAGGTAATTGTTCAAACTAAGGTACTCATTAGTATGAATATTGCATGATGAAATTACACGAGTATGCAAGAATACTGAAAGAAGAAATATTACACTAAAAATGACAACTATTAAGTTCGATATGCAGTAAATTATCAGATCGTTCTAGATCAATGATACTATTTTCGTTCTATCTGAAAAAATTCATGAGGTCACATTAAAATAAATCAAGCCATTAAATTGATAGTGTCTGAGTTTTGATAATATGCCACGCCATACTAAAATAAATTTAAAATTGAATTTATTGTCAATAAATTCTATAATAAGTTTACTTATACTTAAGTTAACACCGTTTTTTTTTGCATTTTTTTTTCAAATGCCTTGCAAAAGATGTTCTGACCTAGTTTGAGCAAGTTACCAAGGTAAAAGAGCAGTAGTCTTAAAATTTAGAAATTTTTCAAACCGAAGTATTCGAGATATTTAATGAAAATTAGAAATGCATAAATGTTCTATATACTTATTATAACAGTGAATGTTTTAATTACAGTTTTCTAATTAACTGAGTAGTTTAATGCAAGCTATAGTAACTGTTATCAACAAAACTACAATTACATGTGACAAACTCACATCAGAATGAAGTACTGATGGTAATTTCTATAATTTCAACATTGATCAAGTAGTAAGCGATACTCAATCTATTCAACTTTATTTGAAAATATACGTACGGTAGTATTGGTAATGAGTAAACTCTCCTCTTCTTGACAACTAGTAAACCTGAATATGCATAACAATGGTACAGATCAACGATGTTTACTAGTACTTACTGTAAAGTCGTGGAAATAATTGTTTACCGAATTTACTAGCTCTTCAGTAAGTGGATCATTGCCCACGCAGACCACTGTATCAGGAATAATGTTTATATCAATTAAACTGTTTTTATGCCAATATTCATACAAGTCCACAATAACAAGTCATTCATCTGTTTTAACAATTTTCTGTTTCCAGAGAAAAGGTGGTCGCTGTACTTATTGCCAAGACCAAAGTTTCATTTTTAATTATGTAGTACCTAACGATAAAATTTACACAATTCATTTCATAATACTTTGCACATAAGAAAATCTACTTCAAAACAAAAAAATAAATTGCAAAACTCATGGTATAGGTAAAGTATATAATTAAATAAAAAAAGTTAATTGTTTATTTTTTTCTACCTCAATATTACTAATACCTTCAGATATTATTCAATTAGTTTTTGAAATTTTGTAAAATTCTAATTGGCCAATCCTAATCTCCTCCATTCATCTGAATAATAAAAGCTCCTTTTCAGTTCTGTTAGTACTTTGTATGTTTACCCTATTGTATATTTCAATTGATGTTTGTATTAAACTATATCCTCTTAATAAAAATCAATCATCGCATAAATTTGACAAGTTTGACAGATTTTTTAATATAATACGCAATTTTTAAAGGCACAATACATCAGAGTTAAACTGTCAAAACCAGATTGTTATATCTTCGTTAAATAAATTATTAAGGTAGTTTACAGGGCCTTTGTGTTCGCTTGATTGTCACTCAATCTTTCTTTTGATTGAAGCCATACCCTAACCACTCCTCATTCTGTTGTATATTTACTAATTGACTTTGCAGTAACAAAATGTGTATCTAATTTAATAATACGCATAAACAAATAATATTATGTTTCATTAAAGAGTAAAGATTAAATTTATCGCAATTATCTTCAAAAATGCTTATGATTTTCCAAGTAAATATTAACAAAAACAGTAGAACCATAACACTTACTGACTTCAGTAGGTTTGTTACGATCGAAGATGGACAACGTCCGAATGCGCTCCAACTCCAGGATCATCTTACGAGGTATGACGGTTTTACCTATTTCTAATATAAATCATACTAACCTCAGTGGTATTAACAATATGCATGTATTTATTAACAAGTTTTAGGGTAAATTGAGTTTTCGATTATTATTAATTTATATGTAAATTCATGTTGGCTCTGGAAAGATTCTAGTTGGATAGAATTGATTATATATAAACAGTATAACTCCTCAGTAAAAAAATAATACTTTTCTACTTTTAGTTGCTGTTTCTTTACATTTTGACAGTAACCTGTCAGTAATTGAAAGTTTTTTCAACAAAATTGCTTACGAATCAAATTCATTTAAAGAACACATATTTGCATTATCTTTATTTATTTTTAAAATCACCAAATTTAATGATATGACATTTAAATGATTACATCAAAAAGTGGAAACTATTGGGAAACTTTCTTATAATTCTAATAAGAAAGATGTTTAAACTGAAACTTTGAAATCAATGTTAGTAGTTTAATCGTCTCATCTACGTTAGTATATGATAGTAGCCTCTGTGGTACTAACAACATGAATGTATGAAACTGAAGATAGGAAAATGAGATTAGCAATTAAGAATGTGAGGGTATCAAGTAAAAGAGCTTCAGAAACTCTTTATGGCAGATCTAAGAGACTAGAACAACTACAGAGCAACAAGTAGCAGGCTTTAATTACACGTCTCAAACTGAACCAGTCAAGCCTTTTATTTAAAACTCATCCATGAAGCTTCCAGTATAAGCATAATTGGTATAACATAGCAAGTTATATAACTTATCTATCCAAGAGAAGCCGGATACTCCAACTTCCTAAATATTTGGCAAAATTGTTTGAAGATAATTTTATAAAATGCAATCTTTGTTTTTAATAAAGAATGTTAGTGGCAGTGATGCGGTGAAGATACCGTTTAATGAGTCTCTGAATGCAAGGAATATAAGTAAAATATTCTTACAACCAGTCACCTGTAAGGACCACGTTGGCTACTGATATTATAAAATATATTAAATACCATTTCACTACTAGACAGATTCTTCTTAATATCCATACGTGATAAATTTGCAGTCTGGTCTTATGATTAATCAAAATTAGCATATTCATCCACTACCCTAAGCATTAACTCTTTTTCTATACTCATATCATTACTCCATTTTCTCTAATTCATCCACAAAGTTTAGCTTTAACCTTACACCAATAACAAAATTTTATATTCATAAAACTCTAACAATCATAAAAATTAGAAATATAATTTGAAAAACATGCTGTTAGGAACGCAGTAACTGTGTATCTTTTTAATCAAATTTAGTAGTCTTTCACCTGGTCTTCTTCATGTGGTAATAGTCATTGGGTTTAGTTTGGTTGACAAAGATACCTTCTTGTTGTTTTATTATATTAAATTAAACTATTATATTAAGTTGTACTATCATTTTATGTCCTTATCAACAAATACTATTTCAAATAGTAAAATATAGGTACGAGTATTTTCAATAATATTAATAACTATGGTGTTTAATTATCACTTAAGGGCTTCAATAATGTATTACATATTACTAACAATAAATGTTAGCCTTTTATTTAACTCCAAGTAAAGTATAGTGATATTGAAAACATGATATTTTGTCAGATTTACACAATATCATATACTAAATTTTTGATAATTTTTGGGCAATTTTTGAATGTGTGTTTTATTCAACACGTTGTACAAACTGTAAAATACTCACCATTTGATGATCTTAATACAATGTGAAAACTATTTGAATGTGTAATTATCTAAATAAGTATTTTATTAAAAGTATGTTTCTTTCTAAAATAAGGATAATAAGCAATAACCGATGAGTTAAATTAATTTATACAGAGATAATAAGTAGAAAACTTACATAACTATTAACATCATTAGAAAAAAATAATTTAGAGTAAAATTTTTAATATAAATAAATAATGAATTAAAATGATATATACAAATCTAAATAAAAATGACAGAAATAGTTTATTTATTTTTACTTTATTATTAACTTATTAAGTTTTTATAAACTCATAACCAAAGCATATTGAGTTTATCGATCCCATAAGCTCCACCCTATGGATTGTGGGGCCGGGTTAGTTCAGCGGTTAACATAGTACTATCCTCTGAAATACTCGTAGTAGGTCCGGGGTTCTATCTCCACCTAACCCTCGATTTATTCACATGGGAGATGAATAAATCTGAACACGTCATCCCTCGGAGAGGACATTAAACTAACGGTCCCGAGCCTGTACGATGACAGGTACTCGTCAATCTAAATACACTTGAGTTAGGCACAACGTAGGACTCCCAATGTAGAATCAACAGGTAATGTGGCTCACCCATTACTAAAATGGGTGCCAAATAATAAATGAGTCACAATTCCCACCCCCTAGAACAGCACTCAAAAGGTGAAAGCCTATTAAGTGTGGGCGTTGGAAAACAAACAAATAACAACCCTATGGACTGAATACTGATGCTGGTTAATGAATTAATCAATCATTTGATTCAAATATTAATGAATTGACTAATCATTTTATTCAATGATTGCTTCTAATCTCAATTAGTGTCTATTGTTACTTGTCCGTAACGATATTTTTTTCAAGTGCTGTAACAATGATGGCATTTTGTTTTAATCAGTCAAACGGAGTTAGCTACATTAAAATAAATCATTGTCAATACATTTACTTACTGTAAAGTTAAGTATAAATCACTCAACATTCTTTTCTGTTTATTTTGACTTTGTTTCGTATAATTTTAAACATGAATGAAATTTAAACTACTTTCTAAGTTTTTTTCTATTTTTTAATATCTGGTCTAGTAATTTGTAATTTTCGATACACACTTTACGCTAATAATTGAACAAAATATTTTGATTAAAATAATCTTACCAAAAAAAAAACAGAATCTATTATACATGCATAAATTGATTGAATGAAAACGTGCCATTCTTTAAAAAAAAAAATGATTTGCAAACAGAGCAAACTGTCTTTAGCTGTTCTTAGGTTAATTAAGAAGGTTGTCATTTTATAAAGGATAATAGGAAATCAATAGGCGTGGAGGTATCTGATTTCTATCACTGACGATTTGACTTAGTCAATCTATAAGGTGAAGTGGAGAGCGGATGATCATCTCATTTCCGCCTACCGAGATTAGATCCCTGTAATTTCCACTTCAGTTTCTACCCTGAGCTCACTTCAGACCCCTAACTGCCAGTCACAAAACTGAAATCTTTTTCCATCATTCCATCTGATTCAATAAAATGCTTCCTGCTTTTTATAAAACAATTTTTTTACACCTATAAAGATTGAATGCTCTTATACTTAAAACATTACATCATATTTCTAAGTAATGATTATTTTTATTATCAAATTATTTTTCTAATATATTCTTTAATTGTTATTTAAAATAAGAAAAACAATTAAAATAATAATTTTACTCTTTTCGTAAAATTAATCACTGTTATTAATTTGTTTATAAATAATGAATGAATCAGATAAATATTCACTGATTTACGAAATAATTTATAGTTTTTAAATGTAAAAAAAATCTTTTAAGCAGTCCGTATAGTAAGAGTGAATCAGATGAAAATATGAGAAATGATATAAAATGAGTAAATATAAAATATGTTTTTCAAAATGTTTTAAAATCTCATGTATGATGATTTTTTTTTTCAATTAATTGTTGGGATACAATTTATGAAAAAAAAAATTGTTTTATGAAAAAATCATTTGTTTTATCAAAATAAGGTTTTTACATATGGTTATATATTACAAGGATGTTGAACCCTTTAAGTCCAACATGTGGACTTTTGATTGTTCTCCACATCAGAAAGGACTGTCCTCCAGTTGGTAAATCTATTGTGGTCTATTCGTGAAGAAACATTTAATTTCTTTTATTTTTTTTTTCTTCATTTAAGTAAGTAGGTAATACAAATATTTTATGATTCTTCTATCTAATACGGATATGACTTTCTTTATATTATAATAAAATAAATGGAATATATAATTTTATTAGTAACTAAGATATTTGATTTAAATACTATTACCCCAAGAGATAATTCATCCAGAATTACTAATGGGTAAATTGTTAAATATTTTAAATTAGAATTCAGATACTGTAAGGATTGTAAATACTAATAATGTTTAACATTTACTATTTATGACTTTGAGATGCTTTAACTCATGGACTGCATTTAATACACGTATTTTAAAATTGTATTTATTACAATTAAATGTTTTATTATCCTTTCAAGAACATAGACCTTTAATTATTTAAATGTATTATCATTTTAATTATTTTTATGATAAGAAATGAATACTAATAATTTTAATATTAGCTGATTAGAAGACTTATAAGCCCTCAATTTAATTGACTTATCACAGGACTAGCTTACACTAATTACCGTCTTTACCTGCATTCTCCTGTTACAAAGCCTCGTTTACAGAATAAGCTATTCGATGACTTATTTTTATACACTTTCAATTATATACCAAATATGTATCTCTTATTCTTATTCGTATAATACAAATAAGTATAGATTCTTCTGTATTAATATAATTATAATAGAAATGATTATTCAAGGCCTATGAACCTTCATAAAAATTCACTAGTGTAACATCAACGAAATAAACATAACACTCTACACTTTCATCTGAGGAGGAAAATTTGAACTACAGTTATTATTGGTCTGAAAGCGGCACACAGTAGTCCAGATTTCCAAAAACGTGGACATAATTAGAAAAAAAAAAAAGATTGATTTAATAATTTTGAACTATGAATTTGGTAATCGCAATGTTAGCACTATTAAATACCAGAGGCCAAAATATCCGAGCGACTAGCTCTGAAGTTGTACAACTCTTCAAACATAGCGTTCAATAATCAATCACGCGTTACGCCAAAATAGTATCATATTTAATGCGTTTGCAAACGGTAATAACTTTTTTTTTTTACTTTTGTCAATTCAAAAACTGAAAGTGGAGATCTTTCCCAAGGTATGTAATTTATTTTAACTGCATAAATACTTCTAAAATCATATAATAAATGTTTTTTTTTTAAATGATTGTTTATACTGAAAAATCGTAAAAATAAATATAATGTGTCATAGAATTTGTTGAATAATTTGCGTATCAGGCCACATTGGAATAAATTTTGAAATTACCAATAAATTATATGATATTTACTTTTGTAATCATTAATAAAATTCAACTACTAGGCACTACTCCAGTAATTGTCCAAAACATGGTTGGGGCAGCACGAATAACGGCAACACGGCTCGACGTTTCTTTGAAAATACCACTACATCAGCTCGTATAACTAGAGTTTTCAAAGAAATAATCCACCTTTTCATGTTATATTGCAAAAAATTTCATTTGGTGAAGAAATCAACGTCGAAAAATTCCGCTCATACATAACATAAACAGCGATGAATTTTGTTTCACAATATCTCTGATACAACATGCCAACTGGAGTGCAATATTTTCTAATTCGTGAACCAGATATAATTAAAAGAACAATATTACTAATAGGCAAACTTTCAGAGGAAGCCCAGGAGACAACCAATAAATTAATAAAAGCAAATGGACAATATCAGACGCGGAAGTATTCCTGAGTTAAAAATATCAAGGATGTTTTCCTCAGATAACTGTAGGGAACCGACCCTGTTATCGCATCTTTATGCGAAGTACGTCCCAAGAAATTATAGTAGTAAATTATATTTAAGCTTATTCTCAAAAGCTAAAACTGCTAAATCTGTTGATGCCATCTTGGCTTCCTTCAGACACGGACCAGGATTCAGAGGACGATTGAGAGCACTGTGATTATGCCACCAATGAAGATACCGGCGGAAGTATCAGCGATTATGGGGATGTGACGGAAGATGACCAGGGTGAATTTTATGTAAATACTGTTATTATTTGTTGTACCATTAATAAATCATAATTAATCCCAAACTAATAATATTTTATTAAAATTGCAATATCAATCTCATTTTTTTAAAATTTAATCCGCCATTTTGGATTTGCCATTTTTGAATTTTTGAATTACAATTTAAAAATCATAATCAGCGAGGTCAAAAATCTAAATATACCAATTTTTAATCAAACAATTTATTTTTTTTAAATTTAATCCACCATTTTGAGTTTTTTAATTTCAATACCGAAATCGTAATCAGCGAGGTCAAAAACTTAAGTATGCCAATTTTCGTCTACAGTGGTTAAGAAATATAATTAAGTGCGCGTTTTCGGAAATCGGAATCAATGTGCAGAATTCCGAACAGTATAACTTTTAAATAATTAAATATCATCTTACGGATCTCCGTCGCGAATTTTATAGATTACATTAAAATAGTCACAGTGAAAACAATTAGTTTCACTTGAGTTTGTAATTAAATGATTTACCCTTTTGATAAGTTATTTAAAGTGAAGTTGGGATAGACTACTCCAGAGTTTTAATTAGAAGAAAGTAATGAAACAGGACGGGTATGCGCGATGGAAGATTTTAATGAATTAATATTTGATTCAATTGCTGTTATTATAGCTCTTCATGAAAACTAAAAATCAAAGAAATTGTATCACATCATGCTATAATAGTGGATATATAAAATGAGAATAGTGCATAGTGCAATAAAGTGGTTTGTATTACCTAAAAACTATTCAATCCTTTTTCAATCAAGAAGTGTTATTTATTTTAAATCTTATTCTGATCAAAATACCTTAACTCTTTACAAAGACTATTTGATACATATCACCTATTTGACTAACTGCATACACACACCATATAGGAGTCATCATAAAAATGTCAACAATAAGTTGTACAGATGTGAAAACACGACAATTGTAAAAACAGATTAACAGTAGTGAAAATGATGTTAATCAAAATATTGTCTAACACTTTTAATTAAAGGTTTAGTGTCTCTGTGAAAGACTGTTACTGTTTAGAAGGAATTCTATTGCTGATAGGTTTATGTTTTAGGATATTTGGACATGAAGTAATGATTCTGTTGAAAACAAGGAGAAGGTAGGTTAAGGGAGTTGAAGTGAACGTGGGCTGGATAGCTGGTCATATTGCTTGCTTGATTTATAGAGGCAGAGCGAGGGAGAGTGAATGAGAGAAGCTCTTTCTACTTGGACTCGTTGTGAAAAGGCTTAGAACGGCCAAGCTCCTAAAGTGGCATGTCTCCAGGAGAGATGACAGCGCTTCTTTACCTATTGGCTGAGTCCAAGGCTTACCATCTCCTTTTATTAATAAAATAAACCTTCAAAATAAACGACTCATGATAAAAAGAACAAAAAGCTAATATCATATAAATCAATTTTTAACAAATTATAAACTTCAGTTACATGTTTTATAAAATTTTAATCACATGTACATAAATATATTACATAACTACATTACTAAATAGATAAACCGTTTTACCTCATATACTGGTGTTGACATTGTTGGGCTGGTTTCAAACGTTGTTCATCTTCAGGAGTAACTTATAGACCAAGCTGGAGCATAGCTGCAAAATACATTTTTATGGATTGAACTGCGTAGAAACGCTTCAAATATATTACTTTTCATTCACAACATCTGACCATGCTCTCCATAATATATTGAGCTAAAATATAACAGAAACCTTCTAGTTCGTAGGTTAATTAAGGTAAATAATCATGACGTGACTGAATCATGAACGACTTCTATCCATTAAAAATTTACATGATAATTTAATCACCTATTAGTATGTTCATAAGAACAGAATTCCGACGAGTAGTTTTCTATTTGGAGAATTCAAACCTGAACCATGTAGTATAAATTATTCTCTGGCCTACTATAGTCTGCATTTTAAAGATACTAGTATCATCAAAAGCCCCTGGTTGTTTTATAAGTACCTTTGACCCGGGTTCAGGACTCAGAAAACATGAACCAGTTGTTTAGAATAGGCCACTCAAAATTCATCCATGTCTACTAAAGGTCAGCAGAGCTGTAAAAACATTACTATCCTAATGTAAAGGGGATGAGTACATCAATTGTACTCATCAGGTTCAGGTGAGAATGAATCAACCCCGGGTGCCAATTTATATTTAGGGTACATTTGTGTGATATATTAGACCAGTTTCTCAAAATTTTTACTTCAGGGCGTACCTATGAAATAGCCAAAGCTTTGGGGTGCATCAACGATTTTAATCTAGAAAACTTTAGTCTTGAAATTTGAAAATAGGAAAATGAGAGGAAATTGAAAGGAATAGCTTTTTTTAAGAAAGAGAGAGATCCGTAACAAATGATTTAAATCTCCTAGAAAAGGAGAAGAGAACGTATTATCCATTGCTTCTTAAAGATTAAAGAAATTTACCTTCCAGTTGAAAATATCAAGGGGCGAAAACTTGACTCAGACTTGAAAACCATTGGTGTTTCTAAAATAATTGAAAATGATGCAAATTTTTGAAATATAAATCTGTTATATACAAGCAACCTTCTGTTATCTTGAGGCGCACCTGGTTACCTTCTTGGGCGCAACGTTTGAGAAGCACTGCATTAGACCCTCACACTGACAGATTTAAGAACTAAAAATGTCCCAGGCTACGACAATGCCTCAGTCAACTATCTAGCCATCTGGTTTATCCAGAGACACTCCTCAATACCAGGACCCCCACCCGTTATGTAGGCAGGAGAACATCGCAACGGGGAGGGGTCTACAATTAGTAGGAGCTCTTGATACCTATTAATTAATTTGGGTTAAAGATCTGTCATATTAAATAAACTAACAACACGTGCATCTAAATCATTGGTTAAACAACTTTACTACCTACACTGAGTGCAACAGGATCTAGACGAGTTTTCTGCTTAATAATACGTAGTGCGAAGTAGGTGCTGGTCGAACAGCAAAGCGACATCATTAAGCTGATAAGTAGTCTTTCATTTCATTAACTTGCATGACCAATTTCACAGAACTCAGAATCATTACAAATTTGCTGAACATTAGTCCAGTGTTTTCATTCATTGCTATATTAAACAATTGTTCTATACAGAATTCCAAACAAATCATTATGCAATTTATGACCTATATGTAAAATAAAATTTAACAAATAATGAAAGATACCAAGAGAATGCGACTTCCGAACACCTCTAAGTTAATTGAGAAAGTACCAAATTTGAATATAAGTCCCAACCATATAGAAATATTCCGGAGTATGCTATCAAAGTTAGAATTCATAAGCTTGTAACAATTCATAGTACCTTTCCCTTTTTCAAGCTTTTTTCTGTTTCTATGTTTTTCAAAATTTTAATATCAAGAGCACTATGCACACAAGAATTTGCCAAACTTTTCATGTAAAGGAGATTTCAGTAAATCTTGAAATTTTAATAGAACATGTTTTAAAATGGGTAAACAGTATTTTTAAAAAATCATAGAGAAAATTAATTTTAGTGGTTGTTCATTAATTTTACAATTTCTATAACCTTAAACCAAATTTTTTTACTAGAGCGTTACTATATTATTGAATACTTCATGTTTTACACATTTTAAAGCATTAATCAAAAAAACATGTTTTGATTTCTCATTGCCACACACCATTGTTTGTATAATTCTTCTTAAAACAATTTTTAAAAGATTCCAAGAGATATTACTATCCTAAAACTTATACTAAGTTCTACTAAAACTTAGAAACCCTTAAATCAACACTCACGAACAAGAAAGGTATCTAACTTAAATGGAAATGCTAAAGAGTAACAACTAAGATCAGTTTTGTAAATTCTGTTTTGATATTCAAACCTACAATCTCTGTCTTTAGTAAACTATTGTGAAAAGAAGGTGTGAAATAATTTAAATCTAACCCACATAATAAAATGTATATCTTGTTTAACCTTAAAGCTGAAAATATTATACTCTACCTGTAATAAAGTAAAATCTTGAGAAGCTCATTATTATACCTAAAACATAATAATGTTTTACATTATTTACTAATCCTTTAGTTTTTACATACTTTAGTTATTAGCCATTAATCAACCGGAATAAAGTCCTGATAAATTTATCTCCACATATTAATATTTTACAGAAATATGGAAATCCTTTGATCTTGTATGCTTTTAAGGGAAAAAGTCCCAATTAAGGTTGAATGTTCAATATGCAGGTATATTAGATATTATATGAAGGTATTTGACGAAGACGTCTAACCATACAACAAATACGACTAAGTCCTTCCTTCAACAGTGTCAAGACAAATCCAAAAGTAATTCATAAAATAAATTTTCCTCTCTGGGATCTCAAGAATATTTAGGAAATTTTAATTAAGGCTTTCTGAATTGAAAAGTTTTCTGAAACATTAGAGGTATTCATTAACAATATATCTCTATATTTGTAAAATTTCGATCTGTACATAGCGTTCTCAAGAAAGGAAATAATTTTTTTTTGTGATTTTGTCTTGTTTCTTTTTAAAAGAATATACATTGCTCTGAAACTTTTATTTATCAATCAAACAGTAAGATATAAAAAAGATAATTATTTTGTAAAATGAAAAAAATAATTCGTAATCAAAGTAAATATGAGGAAAAGGTAAAAACAACTAATAACAAATCTTGGGGAAAATACCATGTAGTAACTGATTTGACGGTTATTGGGTATTCGAGTTATGACACTCTAACAAAATAAAGAAGATTAAGAACTCAGTGTTGAAGAAGTCACTATGATTAGGATGTGAAGGGTTGAAATATTTAAAATTATATTGAAGTTGAAAAAGAGTAAAGCCTAGAATTAATCTAAAGAAGTCGAAACAAATGATGCAAAGGTTAAAGCAAGGGCGCGACCCAGTAATGTTTCTTACATTGCATTAATATGAATTATTAATTATTAATATGAAATTGCATTTGTATGTTACAATTACAAAATTATAACAAAGTTCCATGCTTAATAAATATTCACAACTAGAAGAAACATATTAACGAGAATAACACTATAACGGGTGAATTTGAACAACAGTTTTTGAATGAAAGTTACAGAATTAAAATAGACTTACTCCGTCTTCTCTGCATTCCTGCCGGTATCGGAAGTATATGAAGAGTAAATAGTATGGCATAGAGTAAAAACTACAGGAAGTTTTGTACACTGAAGAGAAACAAAAATTTAAGAATCCATTCAAAGACCAATAAGCTAGAATAGGATATAAACTGACAGTATGGAGACTGTAAAATCAAAGAATCCCAGAGGGTAGAAACACACACGACCCTCTTTGCCAATGGTGGCTGATTAACTACCGGTGTTGGTTATCTCCTGCCTGTCTAAAAACCAGGTGGAATTAAAAAGAGAAAATAAACAGCGTCAACACTTATGCCCTTTTTCTAGTCGTTTAATTCACTTATTAAAATTACTTTTATTTTCAAATAAAAATAAGTTATAAACAAATTATTCATAATAAACAGTACTGCTGTTGTTATTTTACTAATTGACCTGAAGTAGATAAAGAGCTTAGAAAGAAACATTCTTTGATTTCGTCGTTTTTACACAAGAGAGTTTATTTTCAAATTTTTTCGATGGTGTCTGTGAGAGGGAGGTTATGAGTTTTTTCTAAAAGTTGTGGACACAATACAGGTTAGACAGTTTTATTAATCCAGTTGATATTATACCTAAAAGTAACTTTTGATATAGAGAATATTGTCTTGTAGAAAATCTACTTTATTGCCAATTATGAGCTTTCAGAAACCATTTTTTTCTCTTCAACTATTAATTCAGAGAGCTATAATTTTACAGTTAATATTAAACTAAAATTAACAATAACTCTTCAAACTTTATTCAATAACAGCAAAAATCAGATATTGATTAAAATATAGAACATTTTAGTTATGTACGAATTGAAAGATTGTGAGTTGGACCGTTTAGAGAATAATAAAGAATTTGAACACAAAAGTAGCAGTTTATAAGGGAATTGGTTTTATAACTTTTTGGTGATATTGTTTCAACGAAAAGAAATATTATGATACATGGTGGGAATTCAAAAATTAGTTGTTTTTTTTTTGTTGAACAACTCATATTTGAATACAAAACATTTTGCTTTGACATTTATCTGGAACTGGTAATTAAGAAAAAAAAAATCGGCAATTCTATACCATTTTAAGAGAAACAATGATAATGGGTCTTGATACTGTGATATTATAAGCAAAAATCAACTTAGAATAATTGATTCTAGGCCTGCCTGACCTAGTTGACACACATAAACTTGGAAAACTTTTGCTCAAGCTCAAGCAAAATAGATTTATAAGGCACTAAATTTATTTCAAACATCTTAAAGTTTTTTAATAAGTTACTTTGAAATTTAAAAAGTAGCAGATGTTTGAAACAACTAAAGAAAATATATGCATATTATTATTACCACTGAGGTTACTATGATTAATATTATTAATACGGCAAACCTTCATACCTCGTACGATGATCTTGGAGTTGTTGGAGCGCATTCGGACGTTTTCCATCTTCAATCGCAACTAACCTAGCTAATGGAGGTTAGTTGCGATTGAATATGGACAACGTCCGAAAGCGCTCCAACAACTCCAAGATCATCGTACGAGGTATGACAGTTTGCCGTATTAATAATATAAAAAAAAATATGATACAGACATACAAACTTTAGCGTGCACGTATCTTTGCATAAGTTCTTGGACATGTATATTACAACTTGTTTCACTTAATCATACTAATTTCGTTACATAGTAGTAGAATAATAATAAATATTTATGTTGTATATAGTCATAAGTTTGTAGTTTAATCATGGTATGATATAAAACTACAATACATGTAATATTTTTAGACTAAACCAAGCTGATGATTTTCACTGATTCGCAGATCATTTTTTAATTTGTGTAATATATATTATGGTGATAAAAAAAGTACAAAAATTTAGCTTTTACGAATTTACTAGTTGAGAGATCCCATAAATTGAGTTTTAATGATGTCTTCCTGTTCGTGACTGGGTGGGTGGGTGTTTATCGAAAATATGTTAAACATTAGATTCTTGGTAGGAACTCGAGATTCTACATTTTTGGTGGGGTAAATAGTTATTATTTTTTGGTAATATTGAAAACAGTGAATGAGACTTCACCGTATCTATGTTGAAACGGACACTAATTTCAATCCTTCTTTTTAGTCATTTCAGAAACTTTAAATATCGGATTAAATTTAATATTAGTAAGAGTTACAGAATAAAATTTCAGAAATATTGAATTGAATATTGAAAGGAAGGATGTACTAGTGAAATAGCATCTATTAAGTTTCATGTAGAGATAAAACAATCCTAAACTGGAGTAAGTTCGTGCTATAACAATTTTTACATATTCTCAGTAAAAAATAAATATAGCCACATTAAAATAAATGAAGTAATTTTTTTGATACTTCTTCTCCACGATAGAAATATTAAAATGAATCAATTGATATATTGAATTTTGTTAATCCATTTATTTAGCATGCTCCATATATATATTACATGCTATCCAATCTTTTTAACATTAAAATACATTACTTTAAGATTACATTAAAACTTTCATTAAATTAAACATTAAGATACACACTATAAAAGTTAATAATATATTGTATTATCAATTGGTTTGAAAATACATTTAATTTGAGTAAAGTTGAGTATGCTCCCCATTTTTTTTATTTTTATATCAAAAAAATTAAGTATCATTTTTGAAAATATCTGCAAGTGTGTAACTGCGTGAGTTGTATTGTGACAAGTGTACGATGAGTATGGTATTTCATCCATCTTTATTCATTGCAAAGAGGTAACCTTTTGCTGTACGTGAAATTTTTTAACCTTAATCATTTTAAAATCTCTGAATTAAATATAAGTAATTAATAAGAACCAAACTTCTTTTTAACATGATGTAATAATCGATAACCATCTCCAATTGAAATTAAATTATATGTTGGTTATTTCTAATAATAGATGTTCTTGCTGTTTAGTGCAGACCAGTGTAGATTCTATAAGATCATACTTTTGACAAAAAAAAAATGTTGGTCGTTACATCACTGCTGAACTAAGAAGATAATGGTGTATTTCCTTAATCGAAGAAGATTTTCTGTTACATAAAAGTCAGTCGCTCCCTTTCCGTACAGCCCTACACATCCCTGCTCGGTATGTATTGATTCACTCGACTCTTTAATAGTCCTAGTCACTCGTTATTTACATTATTATTTACTTTTAAATACTTACACCAAAAATCATCAAAATTTTATATTAAATCTTGTAAAAATTACATTGTTCTTTATTAAGTATACTGATTAACGCCACACGATTTTTATTTACCTCATTATACAAAAGTATTTAAATAAGTTGTATTTATTATTTAATTAAATAATTAAAGCATATTACAACCCGCCTACATGTTTGATGTTAAGATATAGACACATAAAATATTTGCTATACATTTTTACTTCACTATAACTAAAGTATAGTGATCGTGAAAAAATTCAATCTCGAGATTTTACGGAATTACATGTTTTGAGGCCCCAGAAGTCGTTTTATGAAGTTTTTTCGATGATGTCTGTGTGTGTGTGAGTGTGTGTGTGTGTGGGTGGGTGGGTGGGTGAGTGTGTTAGCATTGCTTGTTACCACGCTACGGTCCAGAATCTTTGATGGATCAAGTTGATATTTTACACAAAAATGGGCCCCATAAGAAAGAAGATCCCTATTGTTTGGGAAGAATTATGCATGATGGGAAAGTCACTTTTTTGCAAAAAACCGTTTTTTAGAAAACATTTATTTCTCCTAAACTGATAACCTTAGAGTTTTGAAATTTTGACATTATCTTTGAGGTTACAAATGGAACAAACGAAAAATATATTCAGAATCTTAAAAGAATGGGAAATATTTTTTTTCAATAAAATGTAAAAATTTTGACTTATAATTCAATCTCAAACCTTGTGAGATCGATAAAAGCCATACTGTTTGACGGATCAAAATGAAACTATGCCTAAAAATAGAACATTAAGTGGAGAATGAGTTGAAATTTTTTTTTTCAAAATTACATTCGCTAAAGGGGCGTTACAGTAGGATTTCTGTTTTCAGAAAATGTTTTTTTGACGCTAAACGGCTCATTAAAAAATAATGAAAATTTGACCAAAAATGGAACAAAAAATTAGAAATTTATAAAAAAAAATCATGAAGTTTCAATTACGGAAAAGAGCAATAACGTTACAAAAACTGTTTGTTTATCCTAGACTAAGAGAACACCTGCTATACCTGCCGAATTTTTGATATTTTTTTTACAATGTTTACATTGACTTAGAAATTTTTTCAGCGAATCTACTGAGGTAAAATTGATATTTATAAAGGAACAATTTAAATAGTTTATTGACTTATACGAGATGTAAGAGGAATAACATTATTACATGTAAAAAAATCACCGGAAATAAACATAAATGAATTACCTTTGTCTTCCATGGCATGATGGATTTGTCTCATAAAATGCTTTAATAAATCTATATATTGCACTCTTGAGAAAAACTTAATATCAGTTACAATTACATTATCATTGTGAATGTAGTACCTTTCCATGATATTGAAACGTAATGAATGGACTCTTTCCTCAAGAAAGAGGACTTATGTTTGTTGAGAAATATCCAGTTTTTTTTTTACAATCCTAGTCTAATAGTTCATATTTATGATTTTCAAAAATTAGAAGCTCCCAACTATAAAAGATTTAAATTATATTGAATAGCTGGCTTTGACTTCGATTTGAGTATATAAACTGGCTAATTACTAATATATTTTTTCTCAATATACTTTCATAACAAACTTATAACAGAGTACAGGAGGCAGGAAAAGGATAACACTCACTCAGAAAAAATTTGTATATATGTTATTTGACAAAGGAGAAGGAAAATTATCTTATTAAATACTATGAAGCCATAAAATTTCCAGTATAAAGACGTTATGTGTTATATACTCAAGAAATTTGATATTAAGTTACTTATAGTAAAGTTGAGTGTAGTTACACTACACTGATATTTGTTATAGTAAATTCCTATGAACGGAATTTAATTACTATAGCTCTTATGGTATTTGTGATATCTAGAACACACACATACACCACATACACTTGCAGATCTTAGACCACATACATACAGATCTTAGTCTTGCTTTCCCATTTTCTTATTGTGGTTTGATCATTGATTGTTATTTCACGTGTTTATGTGAAATCTTTTTATACACACACACATACATATACTCACACAGACCAATTGCGAAATCTATTTTATTGAACTCAAATGATTTCTGTTGCAAATGAACTCGGTATAGAAGTTTTCATCCAAACACTTGGCTATTTTTTTATTTCATATAGTTGTAATAAAAAATTCTATGTTGAACAACCAGGAATTATGCTACGATCTACATTAACAGATCAACAGCCATAGATGCCTGGTAACTAGTTCTAGACCGTTTTAAGGCCATACAAACTTAGTGAAGTATTCTAAAGGAGTTTTCTTCAACAGTTGCAACATTAACATTTTACAAACACATTCTATTTAAGCCTTTGTAGTCTAAGCATTCACAATGGTCTTAACTGCTATTTTCCACTAGTCTTTTAATTTTCCAATTACCAGAGGATAATTAATAAAAAACTATATTTTATATAATGTAGCCAAAGCTCACATTATATAATGAATAAATAAGAGAAAGATATATAGATAATGAAAAAGTAAATAAATAACAGATAAGTTTATAGGATCACCAAAAAAGCGAGTTCTAATTTGTACTTATTTTAGCAACGAGAATTATATTATACTTTTCTCTAGTTTTACCCATATACTCTAAGATTTAGAAAGCAGCCAAGAACAATTAAGTTATCAAATGACGCTACTTACAGAGCGTTTAAAGTATTTTTCATAGGCATTCACCAAGCCACATGACGATGATACACATAAAAATTAAAATGCATTCTTATAAAAAAAATTTCCTGAAAAAAAAACAGTGATCCAAAATCTCTAAATGCCCTAAATAGGAAGCAATAGATTGCAGACCTCTCCTCCGTTTCAACTTGATCTAATTATGCGATTTAGATTAAATTTAGAAATTGGTATAAAACCCTAAATTATGTAAAGAAAATTTGAGAAAAACAATAGAAGCGGTATCAACTTTCCAATGTCATATGTATTCAATTAGGATTAATTTTAAACCATATGTTAAAAAATAAATTATTTAAAAACTTTTTCCAAGGAATACCATGATATGGTCCTGAATTAAATTCTCTTCTATGAGATCAAGTTTAGATGTCGTGGCGGGGGGGGGAGGAGGCTAGTTCACTTGGACTCTTCAACAACTTCTCTCTGTAATTGCCCCTTTAAGAGAGCAAGTGGTGGAGAGGGAAGTCCTCCTTTAAATCATAAGTATATGGTTTTAATTAAATTGAAAATATATGTATATGATAATAAATTATTTAAAAACATTTCTGAAATAAATGATATTAGTCCGGAATTTCCAAATACCCTGCTAATAGCACATATGTATTATATACCATTAGTGCATAATGCTTAGTTTAAAAAATACAAGCCTTTTTAAAACTTCAAATCTATTTAATTTTGAATTCATTTAAACCATATACGTAGGATTCCGAGCTAAGAACTCTATAGAATGATAATTTTATGAAAAATGTATGAATAATTGAATTGATAGTGTTCTAGATGTTCCTATAATTTTCTTTCCTATAATTTTCTTGTAATAACAGCTTCCAGATATTCCCCTTCATAGCATTTAATATTTTAGAAGCAGTAGCTGTCACAAATCTGAGTACATTCTTGATATTCCTTTCTGATTCCAGTCAACAACGAGTATTTTTGCCAGTATTATAAAATGATGGGATATTATATAAATAAATAAATATGTTAATCAATGGCCCAATCATTTTTACGTGGCAGTTTTGTTTAATTAATATTTTATTTTGTTGGCAAAATTCACAAGTTTTTCTCTGTTCTAAATCATGGTGTACAAATACAGTTTCGATCTATCTTTTCCCACCATGCCAGTGTTAACCAATTTCGTTTTTAGACCGATTGAATTCGAATCGGCCCAGTGCTTTTGTGTTATCAGTCTGACTAATTGTAAAACTGGATTGACTTGAGGACCAGGTGGTGGTTTAATATTAACTTTTTAACGTAAAGGAAAAACCATTTCAATATTTTTTCTCAACTAGCTACCGGATCATATGCACTCCATGTTAGTTGTGAATGAAGCAAATAAAGAATCATAAAATTATTAGTACAATTATCCTTCTAAGGAGTACTTAGAACTAACGAGTACTAAAGAGTACTTAAATAATAATGTTAACTTTTTATTGATTTATTGAGGATAAGTTTCTTAATGAAATCACATTTTCTTTAGTGATTAACTAAAATTTGACTATCTCATTAACAGAAACGTTGTCCAAAATCATGTTTTAAAGTTTCTCACCCTAGCTTATGGAATGATATCAATTGTAATCTAAATTAACGAATTAACCTTTTTGTTAACGTGACCTCTCATCAGCTCTGCTCAATGGCCCCCATAGTTCTTAGAACATTCGCTGTAGTTTGCTACATTCATTGTATTTTCTCTGTCTTGAATAGAAAATCAGATGGAATACTAATTCAATAAGTTTTTTTATAACTGTATATTTGAATAAGTTGAATATGTAAAGTAACTGACTTCATGAAGTATCTGACTGAGATGTTTCCAGAATTATACCAAATATATCGAACCTAATTTTTTCTTCATAATTCGTCATATTAGAGCTAGTGATTTTAGATTTTTCTGTCTAAACAAACTTATATAAAAATGACTAACTTCAATATCTTATAAAATATGACAATAAGGTCAAGAATAACTGAATTGAAGAAACCACAAGAAAAGTTTTTTAATAAAAGAATGAAGTGCCTAACATTGGAGGTTATAGAAATCTGAGGGACACATGATAGCACGATAGGGTTTTCACGTAACGCATTACAGTGGTCTTAATACAATGATGTGCAGACCATGAAAGAATTATTTTTTTGGGTAGTGCTTGAGATAAAACATGTATCTCGCCCTCCTTTATTTACTCTCTACATATCTTTCCCGCTCTCCTAGTTTCCTTCTCTGGCTCACTCACTCTTCACTCTTTTCCCTCTCTTTCTCCCTCTCTCTTATATCAACTTTTACCTCAATCTATTTTTATTTCACTTTATGCCTCTGATTCTCCCTCTGTACCCCACCAAGGATGCCTACCTTCAATTGCTAACATAGATGTAAGCGTTAATTCAAAAATTTAAAATACTTTTCTACAAAAATGAATACAAATTTCTCAAGCAGATAATCAGAAATAAGCTACTGTTACACTGACTATTCTTTAAAAAAAAATATGTGATAACTCTATGATTTATGAATATTACATAGACAGAAAAGAAGAAAAACATTTCATCCCTGACTAATCCAGCATTTACAAAACAAATATTGGGGAATGATACCTTTATAATTAAGACGTTAATCTCACTTAACTTAAGCAAGTCGAGCTTACATCCCACTTAACGACTTAGTTCTAGAATCCTTAACAGGAACTCATGTTTACTAAATCCTTGCCACTACTCAAACTTCGTAACTTAGTTAGCAGAGTTTAAATTATGCTTGGAAATTAAATGTTTTGCAAAATATTCATTACTTCCAATTACTTTAAAATACCTCTGATATAATCGGGAAAAAATTCCTCAAATAAATAAATCGTTCTACATAGTTGATATTGTATATATTCACATATTAGTTTAATTTGGTGATTCATCAAATGAAGTACTCATAAAAACGTTTCTACTTCAAGTGGTATTTTCAAATTAACTTTTGAAATCATTAAACATCAATTAAACCATCAATATTTAATCTCAGGTCTACAGAAATTATTTATACTAAAAGTTAAAAAGTTATTCCTAATAATAATTTTTATCAATTAATTTATCCAGTATGTTTGTAAAAAAGCTTATATTTTTCACTATTTATAGTGAAGTAATAAATATTTAAGTTCAAATTAAATAATTCAAACTAAATAATTAAATAATGTTATAAATGAAGATATGTGACGCAATACCAGTTTATTACTGAAATAACTAGTAGAATACAAAGTTACAAAATTAATATAGTTCAAAACTTCGAATTTATATTTTTGGAAGAGTTTGTAGAAGGTAAAGTTATGATTAACTTCAAAGAATGCTATTTGTTACAAACGATTTCTTAATTAGCTTAATTTTGCCTCTCAGAGGTTTTTTGAAGCGTATAATTAATATTAAATTATTATGTTTGCAAGCTTCAGTTAAAAAGAGTTAAAGGTATTAACTGGTAATCATATTCCTTCTAAAAATATTTCTTCAAGTGATTATTCTCAATAATATTTGTAAAGTTAAAACTTTAAAACAGACATCACTCGACACCAACGTACAGTATTTAATAGGCTATGGTTATTGGATAAAGTGAATAAATCAATGGTTCAACAACAAATGTTTGCACTTCTTCCCGCAAAATTTAATTACAAGTTCCCAGACAGAAAACCAACGCCTCGTTTACTTCTGTAGAATGGTATCACTAATTCGATAAATGTTAGAAAAAATAAAAAAATAGTTATACGGACCATTTCCTGGAGGAAGTAGATCTCTGAAAAATACATCGCAGCGGAGATTAAATATATAATGATGATCAATGATGAAACCACAATATGAAATGGGGAAAAAAAGACTAAGATCTGGCGAAGACTGTTTGTTGAAGTTGAGATCTTAGTCTTTTTTCCCCCCATTTCATATTGTAGTTTGATCATTGATTGTTATTTCACGTGTTTATGTAAAATCTTGTTATATAATGACGAATGTAACCATCTGATAATAAGTGTTATTATGTAGTTATTGCTGAAATAATTAAATTTTTTCCAAGTTCATAAATTTACAAAAAAATATTTATAGTATCTTTTTTTTCATCTGATTATAATCATTGCTTCCATTGTTAATATAAATTAATCATAAAAGAGGGTTGCTTGTAATACTTTAGAAAGAAATGTATGCTGAAATCTGTTATCATTTGGACGATGATATCACTCTGTAGTAATTGAGAGGTTTATTCTTTGCAAAACTTAAAGATTCTATGGGACTATAGGGCCTTTCAGGTCTCCTGGTGGCGTGGTCATGTTATATTACGTAACTCCGCTCTGTAAGGTGTTATATGGAGTTCACTGGTGGCGGAATGGTGTTTTGACAAACCACCTGTTCTAATAAACAACAAAAGTGCGAGTGATTATAACACGATTTGCTTCAAATATCATGTCTAACCAGTGTAAAATATTAATGAGATTCCCATGTATTTCTTATTATTTCTTATTAATTATTAATTAATTATTTCTTTTATTAATTATTATGTATTAATTATTTCTTATTGATTTAAATGCTATTTTTTTACTTTTAAGATGGCTAATGACTAAATCATAAGGTCCTTAAGTAAGGAGATACATGATTCTCTTGGTCACTTATTCAAGGATTTAGTTGATTCATTTGTGCTGTTCAGACAGCGCTAATAACCGCTACGGATTGACGTCTACAAACATTATAAAAAATTTGGAGTGGCCTACACTCAACTTTACTATAAGTAACTTAATATCAAATTTCTTGAGTATATAACACATAACGTCTCATTTAAGCATAACGTAATCATCTAAATCGGATATGATTATTACTCTTTCATTCCTGAGGTAGTACAGATAGTGATTGAAGGACATATCAATATATAAGTTTCTTTTTGTACATCACACAGCTGATGCAAGTAATTTCATTAGTATAACTACAGCAGTAATAACATTTTTGAAAAACTCATGTGAACATTTCTAGAAACGAAATATTCTCCTACAAGAGGACATGGCTTTTGTTCAAATAGCCAGTGGATTTCTTACATCGTTTACTTGACATCCTTCTACATTGAATATTAAAGTAAAATTTTCAAATTTAAAACAGGAAAATACACTTATTTTCTCTGAAAAACATCAAAAACAGCGAAGAAAATGTTGTTTTAAGATGATTTATAATTAAAGATGTACGATAATTACATTTATTAATCTCTGAATTAATCTTTTACATTTTCGGTCTTTTATAGAATTATTATACTGGGAATATTATGGCTTCTTAGTATTTAATAAGTTCATTTTACTTCTTCTCTGCAAATAACATATATACGAATTTTTTCTGAGTGAGTGTTATCCTTTTCCTGCTTCCTGTACTCTGTTATAAGTTTGCTATGAATGTATATTGAGAAAAAATATATTAGTAATTAGCCAGTTTACATACTCAAATTGAAGTCAAAGCCAGCTATTCAATATAATTTAAATCTTTTACAGTTGGTAGCTTCTAATTTTTGAAAATAATAAATATGAACTATTAGACTAGAATTGTAAAAAAAAAACTGGATATTTCTCAAGAAAATACGTCTTGTTTCTTGAGGAAAGAGTCATTCATCACATTTAAATAGCATGGAAAGGTACTACATTCACAATGATAATGTAATTGTAACTGATATTAAGTTTTGCCAAGGAAGACAAAGGTAATTTATTTATGTTTATTGGCAGTGATTTTTTTACATGTAACAAAATTATTCCTCTTACATCTCATATAAGTCAATAAACTATTTAAATTCTTCCTTTATAAATATCAATTTTATCTCAGTGGATTCGCTCAAAAAATTTCTAAGTCAATGTAAACAATGTGAAAAAATATAAAAAATTTGACAAGTATAGCAGGTGATCTCTTAGTCTAGAATAAACTAACAGTTTTTATAGCGTTATTCTCTTTCCCGTAATTGAAACTTTATGATTTTTTTTTATGAATTGAAAATTTGTTGTTCCGTCAAATTTTCATTATTTTTTAATGAGCCGTTTAGCGTCAAAAAAACATTTTCTGAAAACAGAAATCCTACTGTAACGCCCCTTTAGCGAATGTAATTTTGAAAAATATTATCTCAAATCATTTTCCATACAATGTTCTTTTTTTAAGCATAGTTTCATTTTGATCCGTCAAATGGTATGGCTTGTATCACTCTCACAAGGTTTGAGATTGAATTATAAGTCAAAATTTTTATATTTTATTGAAAAAAAAAATATTTTCCGTTGTTTCCAAATTTTGAATATATTTTTCGTTTGTTCTATTTGTAACCTCAAAGATAATGTCAAAATTTCAAAACTCTAGGGTTATCAGTTTAGGAGAAAAAAATGTTTTCTAAAAAACGGTTTTTGGCAAAAAAAGTGACTTTCCCATCATGCATAATTCTTCCCAAACAATAAAGATCTTCTTCTGTATGAGGCCCATTCTCGTCTAAAATATCAACTTGAGATTGAATTTTTTCACGATCACTATACTTTACTTATAGTAAAGTAAAATATAAAAAATTCGACAAGTATAGCAGGTGATCTCTTAGTCTAGGATAAACAAACAGTTTTTATAACGTTATAGCTCTTTTCCATAATTGAAACTTCATGATTTTTTTTTATAAATTTCTAATTTTTTGTTCCGTTTTTGGTCAAATTTTTATTATTTTTACTTTACTATAAGTAAAGTATAGTGATCGTGAAAAACATTCGATCTCGAGATTTTGACGGAATTACATGTTTTGAGGTCCCAGAAGTCGTTTTATGACGTTTTTACGATGATGTCTGTGTGTGTGTGGGTGGGTGGGTGGGTGGGTGGGTGGGTGAGTGTGTTAGCATTGCTTGTTACTACGCTACGGTCCAGAATATTTGATGGATCAAGTTGATATTTTACACAAAAATGGGCCTCATAAAGACGAAGATCTCTATTGTTTGGGAAGAATTATGCATGATGGGAAAGTCACTTTTTTTGCCAAAAACCGTTTTTTTTAAAACATTTATTTCTCCTAAACTGATAACCCTAGAGTTTTGAAATTTTGACATTATCTTTGAGATTTCAAATGCAACAAACGAAAAATATATTCAGAATTTTAAAACAACAGGAAATATTTTTTTTTCAATAAAATGTAAAAATTTTGACTTATAATTCAATCTCAAACCTTGTGAGAGCGATACAAGCCATACTGTTTGACGGACAAGAATGAAACTATGCCTATAAATAGAACATTATATGGAGAATGAGTTGAGATATTTTTTTCTAAAATTACATTCCCTAAAGGGGCATTACAGTGCGATTTGTGTTTTCAGAAAATGTTTTTTTGACGCTAAACGGCTCGTTAAAAAATAATGAAATTTTGACCAAAAATGGAACAAAAAATTAGCAATTCATAAAAAAAAATCATAAAGTTTCAATTACGGGAAAGAGCAATAACGATATAAAAACTCTTTGTTTATCCTAGACTAAGAGATCACCTGCTATACTTGTCGAATTTTTTGTATTTTTTTACATTGTTTACATTGACTTAGAAATTTTTTGAGCGAATCCACTGAGATAAAATTGATGTTTCTAATGGAAAAATGAAAATATTATTGACTTATAAGAGATGTAAGAGGAATAATATTGTGCAGGTAAATGATAACATTCATTAAAAAAAAATTTGTATATATGTTATTTGACAAAGGGGAAGGAAAATGATCTTATTAAATACTAAGAAGCTATAAAATTCCCAGTATAATAATTCTGTTAAAAACCAAAAATGTAAAAGATAATTCAAAATATAAATCTTTCGTTTAGAGATTAATAACTGCAATTATCGTATATCTTTAATTAACAAATCACCTTAAAACAACATTTTCTTCGCTGTTTAAGATGTTTTTCAGAGAAAAAAAGGGTATTCTACTGTTTCAAATTTGAAAATTTTACATTAATATTCAATGTAGAAGGATGTCAAGTAAACAATGTAAGAAATCTACATAATATTTCGTTTCAAGAAATGTTCACATTGGTTTTTCAAAAATGTTATTACTGCTGTAGTTATACTAATGAAATTATTTGCAAATAATAAATTATTTGTGATGTACAAAAATAAGCTTATAAATTGATTTGTCCTTCAATCACTATCTGTACTACCTCACGAATGCAATGCTAATAATTATATCCCATTTAGATATTTATGTTATGCTTAAATGATACGTTATGTTTTATATACTCAAGAAATTTGACATTGAGTTACTTATAGTAAAGTAGAGTGTAGGCCACTCCAGATTTTTTAATGAGCCGTTTAGCGTCAAAAAAACATTTTCTGAAAACAGAAATCCTACTGTAACGCCCCTTTAGCGAATGTAATTTTGAAAAAAAAAATTTCATCTGATTCTCCACATAATGTTCTATTTTTAGACAGAGTTTCATTTTTATTCGTCAAACAGTATGGCTTTTATCGATCTCACAAGGTTTGAGATTGAATTATAAGTAACAAAATTTTTACATTTTATTGAAAAAAAAATATTTTCCGTTATTTTATAATTCTGAATATATTTTTCGTTTGTTCCATTTGTAACCTCAAAGATAATGTCAAAATTTCAAAACTCTAGGGTTATCAGTTTAGAAGAAATAAATGTTTTCTAAAAAACGGTTTTTGGCAAAAAAGTGACTTTCCCATCATGCATAATTCTTCCCAAACAATAGGGATCTTCTTTTTTATGGGGCCCATTTTTGTGTAAAATATCAACTTGATCCATCAAAGATTCTGGACCGTAGCGTGGTAACAAGCAATGCTAACACACTCACCCACCCACCCACACACACACAGACATCATCGAAAAAACTTCATAAAACTACTTCTGGGACCTCAAAACATGTAATTCCGTGAAAATCTCGAGATTGAATTTTTTCACGATCACTATACTTTACTTATAAAAGTAAAAAGTAAAAAATTAGTAAAGTAAAAAGGTGTTCTATGATTTCATATTCTACTCGAATGTATTTGTACAGTGTTACATTCACTTGTGGACAACAACATATCAAAGGTGCTAAATAGCATTCTGCCATTAACAAGGGGAAGATATGTTACAAGAACAGGGTCTGATTCACTCTGTCAATTGACTTAATAGACGTAAAGAAAAATCTTTGAAGAATGAAGGAAATGCAAGCTGCTCAACGTTTACCATAACTAGAAAGTTACACAATTTAAAGGAACTTTATTTAATTGTATGATTGTTAAATTATATTATCTATATGAAAACATTTATTACATTTACATTAAACACCAATTTTACAGATCGTGAAATGATTTACAGCACACTTACTTTATCAAAAATTAAGATTATCACAAGATGAATCTGGAAAATAATAACTTGTTAACTAAATCTAACAATATAAGCGGGCAAAATTACCTAAGTCAGATTGCATCATCGATTACAATGTCATTGTAAACAATGCAGTAGGTCCAAAAATAAACGTTTAGCATTTGCACTGTATTAATTCTTTGTCACTGAAGTGTTTCCGATGATGGATGATGCGCCTGAAGGAACATTACAGGTTTATCGATTACTGGGGAAGAGTTGACAAAATGGGTCTGCTAGACTCTACATCGTATTCATTCTTTACATTATTGTGTAAAATATTACTTTTATACCATTAATTAAGGAGTAAAAGCTGTTTTAAGTATTTTAAATATCTTTTGTTATTACAATCAATAAATCTAATTAGTTTAACACAAAAAAGGATTATCTTGAATTAAGTAGACTTCCGAGTGGTAACACTATCAATTCCTTTTAAATATTTTAGTTAAGTATTGTTCAAAATTTACCAATCAACTAAATTGTTATTATCTTTCAGAGATCAGTGCAAATGTCGTTTTATATCTTGTCTAGGTCTTATCTGTAGAAGTTATAAGCAATAAAGGTAGAAGAAAATATTCTAATAAGATATTTTAAAACCAATTTATTTCACAGGAAATGTGAAAACGTATGATCAATTTTGAATTTTCTATACAACTTTTATTACAAACATCTTTTTCTGTGACAGCATCTAACTTCTCAAAACCGTAAAAATAAGTTAATTTTGTTTTTGTCATTTTTTTACATTTGGCATCTACCTATAGTAATGCATGTGTTTATTTACTAAACAGTTCTGTAATACTTCTTGCTCTTATAATGTTCTACTCGTTAACATTACATTCTATTACTGCAATTATGAACTGTATGTCAATCAATTGCAATCATTAATCATTTCTTTTTCTAATTTCATGTGTATAAGCTTACATTTATTGATATCCTTTTCAATTGATAGTTTAATAACCTTAACCTTTTTTATTGATAGTTTAATTCTAACAAATGATTGCTCTCTTGAAATTTAGAGCCAAGACTTAACAATAATGAAATGATAAAACAACTATACGAGGAATTGAACCAAAAATAAATTCATATTAATTAATATTATTTTTTTTGTTTACCTTTGCAAACCCAGGGCAGTCAGTAATAACATAAAAGCTTTCACATATACAAATTGATTTTTCTATTCCACGTGACTCGTATCCTACACGGAACCCCATGTCCATACTAAAATCCATGTTTTGACGAATTCATTCAGCGTTCAAGTGTTCTTCAGTTTTTTTTTTTTTGAGTTTGTACGTCTAACTGCCTAAGTAGGTTCAATTTCAGGATCGTAATAAATAGTACTTATCCCCGTCTGACCTGTTATTTAGTACTGTGGAAACTTTATTGTTTTAAATAAAAAATTTTGAAAGTGATTTTTTTATAATTTTATGTCATATTAAATAGGATATGTAAACCTTTGATATAAATTTAAATATTTGTAAAAGTGGCTACACTGCGCTTCTTCAAGACAATAATATACATGTCAGTGATTATGTACTTGTAATCATTTAATACTTAATATATTATTAACTACTTACATGATTTAATAACCAGTACTTTATTTTTTTCACAGACTAAAATCACGTTTGTCAATAACTGACATACAAATTAAATTATATTAATATTAATATTAATTATATTACAGTGTTATATTAAACTGTTTGTTCTCTTATACACTTAGTAGAGCATGGTCAGCCCTAGCCCAACAATGTGTACAAGAATACAATGATACTATTCACAGTTCAAGATAATATGTATCCTCATATTTAAGTTTGAGGAAAACCCTACAATCTGAAGTTTCCAGGTAGACAAAGATCATATTTGAGCAAAACTGTAAAATGGCATTCCAATATTCTATTGAGTTTTTCAAAATAAGCAAACAAAAATTAGATAGGAACTGACAACAAGATGCATTTAATATTGCTGATTTAGTTTATATTGGAAATGACATTAAAATGAATCGGAGCAAGTTAGACTTGAGTTCGAGTCGGACCTTTTCCTATTCTACGGCAGATATTTCCATCTATGAAGTTGCAGGCGAAAAGAAAATGAAGATTTTTAACTTCTTCAATTCAAGTAAACCCATCCATTTCTTTGTGTATTTGTAATTTATGATTTACTATTTTATGAACTACTTACCCTTGTTAATAACATAAATAAATTAAATTATTTAATTAAATGTATTTTAATTCATTTACAGAATAAAATCACGTTTAATAAACGCTAACTTACACTATTTACACATTATTTATACAGTATTATATATAATAATATAATATAATGTGTAGAATAATGTATATATTAGATACATTACTATACAGTATTTAAACATTAAAATAGCAAATGATTTCAGATGTAAGAACCAAATATTTATTGTAACTACTAATAACATGATAATATAATTTCATTATATATATTTTGGTTAAAAAAAAAAGAGTTATGATTCTATCTGACTGTTAAAATATGTTTTCAATCTTGGTTTAAAGAAGAGAATAAGATGTTTCGTGCACTACTTTACAGGACAAAATAAAAATAACAATTATATTTTAAAGTTATTATTATTCTGCCGGTAAATTTCAACTGTTGCCTCCATCAATGTACATCACTAAATCGATGGATATACACTAAAACTTTTCTAATTATTGCAGTATTTTTATTTTAACGTGACAATATTTTTAATTATTGACGATAATACTTTAGGCCATGCATCTACTTCTCAGTAAGGTTTCCATGTGTAACGAAGGTCCAGAATTCGAATCCAGTAAACAACCCTAAGTTTTTTACTCGAGATAAGGAAATGTACGAACCAAACCTCAAAAAAAATTGTATAAGTTGGTTAAGAATTTCTACTCCAATAAACATAAGTAAGCCAAATTTATAACTCCCGATGAAAAACAATAACACGATAAAACAATAAAGTTATAATTTGGAGAATTAGACCTTTAAAAACTGTAAGATACAAATTAACGTGTATACCCAAACTTATAATTTACAATTTATGTTCAATCTCATTTTAAGAGATATTATATTAACTAGAACAGTAAATTCTTAACGATAATTATGTCTAATGGACTGTGCTAATTCAGATATATATTAGTCATAAATTGCATTCTAAATCATAAATCTCAACCATAACATATTTTGATTTATATCTTATAGATTTCGAATATTCAGTGCTATTAGGACTGTTATACTCAATACTATATTATATAAAAAGATTTCACATAAACACGTAAAATAACAATCAATGATCAAACCACAATAAGAAATGGGAAAACAAGACTAAGATCTTTCAACCGTAACAAGCGGTCTTCGTCAGAGTCAAAAACCCAACTGAACACTAGATGCAGAAAACATCTGGTGAGGAGTTGAGAAGAGTGGGAGGGAAGAGTGGTACTCGTATTTCAAAAGGGTGAAGGCGCAGGAAAGGACTAATGTCCAGAAAGGGATGTTGGGGGAAACAAAGGAGTACAGTAAGGAAAAGTAAAAAAACTATCCGCTAGCTGTCAACCCTCTTTGAAGAGGCTATTGCCCTCGTGACGAAAGTATCAAGTTTGAAGAGACCGTTACTAATGTTTATAATATTTGATCTATTAAATTTAATTAACTCTGACGAAGACCGCTTGTTACGGTTGAAAGATCTTAGTCTTGTTTTCCCATTCCTTATTGTGGTTTGATCATTGACTATATTATATATATATATAAAACATGATTTCACATAAACACGCGAAATAACAATCAATGATCAAACCACAATAGGAAATTGGAAAAAAAGACTAAGATCTTTCAACTGTAACAAGCGGTTTTTGCCAGAGTCAAACCCCAACTGAGTTTGTGTAAGTCAGTTAGGTATTGACTCTGAAGAAGACCTCTTGTTACAGTTGAATGACCTTAGTCTTTTTTTCCCATTTCATATTGTGGTTTGATCATATATATATATATATATATATATATATATATATATATATATATATATATAAAACAGAAGACGTTATCCTTAAGGACAAAATTAGCAAACTGAACAATGAAATTGGAGGAGGGAGTGAGAGGTGGAGTTCCCCGATCTAAGAAGTATCGGAGTGCATCCAAACCTTCAGTATGGTCAATGGAAGTGTAAAGGGATGTAACATCCATGGTAACCATGAGAAGAGGGTGAACTATGTTTGTGGGGGGAGAAAAACTTTTAAAGATCTGAGAGAAATTAAAAGTATTCTTACAAAAGGAAGGTTGACTGAGAACTAATAGCTGAAGGAAGTAATCTATAAAAGGGTATAATCTGACAGTCAAACAGCCCCTAGAGACTATTGGTCTACAAGGGGGAAGGGTGTCAGGCATGTTGAAAGGTTTGTGGATTTTAGGAAGAAGATAGAAAATAGGGCAGCGAGGATGTAAAGGGATGTAAGGATAAGTGTTTCAATGTCACCCCAAGAAAGGCCATCACTATGGGCGCAGTTATTAAGTAATGAAGATAGATTAGCAAGAAATCTTAAAATAGGCTCAGAGGAAAGATGGATGTAGAAGGAAGGGTCCGACAATTGCTCCATGGCGACGCGATTATAAACATCACGGTCCATTAGAACAACAGTAGAACCCTTATCAGCAGACATGATGATTAAGGAGCCATTACTTATCAGAATCTTGATGGCTACTCTCCCATCGGTAGCAAGGTTGTCATAAGGTGTGAAAAAATTAAGAAATGAAGGGTCAGAGACTTTGCGACTAATGGAGGAGATTCATAGAGAGAGATTACAAATCTCTCGTTGGCTAAACGCCACCTGATCTGCGCTAGTTATGAGAGCCTGTAAGGTCTCTCGTTGGCTAACTGCCACCTGTACTGAACATAAATGACTCGAAGGGGTCGTATCTAATCGTCCTCACTCTGAGCTCCCATCAAGAGCTCGAGCCTCTACCAGGCAAGTACCAGTTGCCAGTCCAATCAGCTGAGTTTAAGGCCCGTTCCCACTGGTAAGGGTTTGAGGTCTCTAGCTCCCCTGTATGCTAAGCAGGCATCCTCCCGAGAAGTTACTGCTTCTCACACAGCAACCACAAGGATCTACCCAACTTGGTAGACCCTTGTGATCACTGTGAGAGCCAACAGCAACTATGAGTCCAACCTCAATTGGCGGGATGGAGAGAGAACCCATCCATGAGCCCTCGCCGCCCGTAGTATCAACTTATTTTTAGAATTTCGGATCAAACTCCGGACAAAAGGTCCTACTGAACCACTCAGCTACAGGTAAGGTCAGTGGCCTTTTTTTCCTCTGCTTCAAAAAACCTGTGGATATATATATATATATATATATATATACCAATGCAGCTTGTGGTAGAGCTGCATGGCCCCACTAGGGGCGGAAAAGTACTTAAATAATAATGAAGATGATTATAATAAATTAGAAGTTAAAACTAAAGCTGTATAAATAATATTAAATACTAAAAAAAAACAAAATAAATCAGATGCATAAATAACAAATATATTAATATTAATATATTAACGAATATATTAATACAAAATAATAAAAAAATATAATAACAACAAAAAATATATACATGAAAATAATAATCGAATGGAAACTAAGACAAATATATAAAAAATAGAAAAAATAAAAAAGAGAAAAATATATAAAAAAATAAATAATAATCAATAAAAAATCATAAAAAAATCTCTAACTATTTGAAACAGCCTTATCTTTTTAAGTTTAGACTAGGTTTACAACACGCATTCAAAAACCAGATACATATATGCCTCCTCCAATGCTCGTAAAGTGACAGTTTTATTCCCTGGGGGAACTTGTCCTAGTATCGGCAACCTATAGCAATCATTAAAGGAAAGTTCATGGTTGTTATCATGGACGGCGACAGGTTGATTGGAGCGTTTGTTACCGGAAGCTCCATGGTCGTTCATACGGAGGCTAAGATTGCTAGATGCCAGACATACGTAGAACGCATTACACTTGGCACGCTACAAACGGTAAATACAGTTTTTGAAGTTACAAGAGCATCCATCTGGAACAGGGTAATTTGTATGGTGAGTATTACAGGAGAAGAGGGATTGTGGATTACGGATGGGATAAGTGAGACAACCTCGGCATCTACATAATTGAGCTCCCTGAGCCAAGTGACTATCACTCATAGGGATTAAATTTCTATGCAAGAAAAGATCACCGACGTTGGACGGACATCTATAGGAGAGGCGAGGAGGTTTCGGGAAGATGACAAAATGGGAAAGAGTTCTTTTATGGTAGTGCCCTGTTTGTGGATGTCAGAGAAGTAGGTAGTCACAAGCTAAGGAGAATCGATGGATGCGTAAGTGGAAACAGAATCAAGTGGAATAGACTATTCTGCTGGAACCAGTCTTCTTGTCAATAGGGTAGGGGGATAACCTTGTTCTAGGAACCTATTTTTGAGTTTCTGGAGGTGATGATTTTTATCTGTTAATCTATTGCAAATTTGATTAATTCTAAGGGAGAGGGACCTGGGGATAGATTTCTTAATATGAGGAGGGTGACTCTAGCAGAATTGTCTATTCCATCTGTTTCTGTTTCCACTTCTTCAATCTCCTTTCAATTTTACTCTCTACTTGCTATAGTCACAATAAAAGCTGTCCAATGGACATTGTGATATGGGAATTGATACATGAGCTTTCGGCCAAAATGCAAAGAGATATGGGCTTATAGAGGCAACTCTTGGAGGGAGTTTTCTAATTGGACAACGATTTATCAAAGCTGAACCAATTAGAGAGCCGAGTTACAGTTTTTCTCTCTATTGAAAATCTGACTGGGTTCAAGGCTCATATTCATTGGGTCACGAACATGTCTTTCTCTTGTCAATTTAAAGTTGGATTCTTCATATAGAGCCTCTAAAATTTTCATTGGTTTATGCAATTCCCACAGGTGTGGGCCAGGGAAGCAAGTCCACATCTGTTTCTATTATTCAATCTGAAGGTGGTAGTGTTTCGCCGAAAGCTCGTGTATCAACCCCCATATCGCAATGTCAATGGCACAGTTTTATGGTAACTCTAGCCAAAAGACAGAAAAATTGCAAGGAAGTTTGAAAAAACCAGCAAAAAGGTCGTGAAGACAGATCTACTGTATTATTTAATAACACATGCCGAAGAGAAGATTTGCTGCCTACGGTATTATATATACTCGTATATATAAGTATACTAATATCATATATGATTATGCATTAATAGAATGTTTACGTATTAATTGTTTAATTATATTTATACGAAAGGACATTATTAGGAGGATTGTAGTATATTGCTTCGCCACCCCCTCAGTGCAGTACAAAGTATACAGAGCAGCCTTACCTTTTGTTGAAACTAAACAAAGCCCTACAGCCGCTCTAATCGACCCTCTAAGGGTCGATTACCTGCATTACAAACTCCCCTTTACAATTCAGTTATTTATCAAACAAGTATTTGTCTAAAAAAACAAATGAGAACCTCTGTTTTACTAATTCTGCTAATGGTTCTGTAATTGCTTCTACCTACCATTTTTCCTTCTTCTTTTCCTTAGATGATTTGTTTTAAAATTATTTTCCAAATTAAATAAAAGAGTCTTAATTTTAATTTATATAAAAAAAATCCTGGCTCACAAGATTTAAATTTTATAAGTAAAATTGATTGAATGTTTTAAGTGATACAGTGAGCACAACTATTTATACATTCCTAAATTATGGTAATATTTACTACTGAGAATAAGAACAATTAAATTATAATTACAACTGAATAACCATAAAAGGAGATCATTAAGGCTAAATGTGTTTAACATCATTATGAAGTATGTTTTACATGTGTTTCAACGAGTAATATGCGTGACAAAGATGCAATGAGAAAATACAACCGTAATGCACCAAGTATTATTAAATTATAATCTATTAATTAATTTTTAACAAACATAAATTTTATTTTATAACATATAAATGTTTTGCATATTAACTCTATCAATTAGATGATAGAGTTAGATAGAAAACATTGCAAGTAAAACATTCTATATAAGTAAAAAAGTATTAAAATTCACACTATTTTAACATCGACTAAAACAAAAATAAAATACTGACAGCTTTTCAAGTAATTTTGATTAACCTTTTAGCTGAATAGATTTTGAAATAATGTTGGCATCAAAGGAAACTTCAAGTGATATTAATGAAACAGATTGTGTACTCAATATTTTGAACAAAGTAGGTGTTATCAACGTAAATTGGATCTATGTAAAGAATCAGCTAAAGTTAAACATTTTGTAATAAATCAGGTGGAGTAGAATGAACTTGTTCTTGTTAGGAATCAAGAGTTACAGTGTTTATAAAGTAAATGCTCTGGTCTCTAGCGTTAACGCAAGCTTTCTCTCCACTTAATTTATTTCTGAATTTATCCAGTAATTGATCAATTCCAGATAAATCTATTAGCATCTTATTTTTTAATTTTAATTTTCTATTTTGTTTAGATATTAAAACAGGGGTGACAGATTTATGCAGTAAAATTACTTTAAGACTATTGTTAAAGTAGCAAAAAAGGAAAATGGACGCATTAATATTAAATTTATGTACTTTACAATAAGATAATTTGGTAAAATAGCAAGACTAGACTAGGTATTGTCCGGTTAAGATTGTTGTTCCTTTAAATAATGTAAATTTCATTTTCTTAGTTAAAAAATTCTTACTTCTGTCTATGAAAAAGGTTTTAAAACAAAACCGAAACGTCGGCAATGAGAGTTTGATTTTCGAACCTAGAAAACTTGACCGAATCCCGATTAGATAACACACCTATTCTATCAAACGGTAGATATATAATTGAATCTGTTTTATATATATATATATATATGCTTAAAATAAACTGTGACACATTGAAAGAAACATAACACAGATTCACTTTTCAATATTTTGACCGCCATAATGGTCGAAATATTGAAAAGTGAGTTTGTTATGTTTCTTTCTATGTGTCACAGTTTATTTTAAGTGTAATCTGTCCGGTCGGACCGAATTTCATTTATCAGGTATATATAAATCGAAAAACTGAAATAAATGAAAATTATTACTATTATGTTCCATAAATATTTTGTATACAATATTTTATAAAATATGATGATGTATATTTAAATTTTAGTTAAACATTCTTACATTCAATTTACAATGTTTTACTTATGCTTAGTGTTGTCTGTAACATCACTTTTTATAGGTCAGAGGTCAGAGAGTAATGGAGGAAAAGGAGCAAGATTTAAAAGAGTCATGGCACAAGTGTCCGGAGCTGGACCTTCTGCTCTATGAAAAAATAGTGGCCTTCTGTAGCTTTGCTTACTGTCTACTTGGATCTGTTCCAGCCACCCCGACGATCCTGGCAATTCGTAGTCAGTTGCTTCATCCACACCCCAAATCTTTTACTAATGTCAACACCATTGTTTTATAAATCAATGAGTATTTTTAATTACGTGTTTTTTATTAACACATTTTGTTAGACACGGTACATTAATTTCATCATTGACGAGCCTGCCATAATATTACTTCTGTTATCTAACGTTATATAATGTATCAATGATTTATTACTATTAAATGTATTGTAATAAATAGCTTTTCATGCAGTAATTAGTGAATATAGTACAAAAATTTGCCATGCATGATTTATGAAAAATGCATTGCAAAATTATTCATTGTAACACAGTTACGGAAGAGTATTCCTATTAATTAATCATTCCTCCCCTCCACATAAAAAGAAGATTAAGACTGGTTTACTTTACATTATTATTAAAAATACTTTTTTATCCAAAAACTGTTTTAGAAACTGGCATTAGTTTTTGAAAGCACAGCAATGTCGACAACTTCTTTTCCAAAATATTATGAAATGCACTTAAATTAATCTATGTTGCCAGCACTAAGCAATGTAGAATGACATTTCACCTTCCTCGCCAATAATCCCATCTACATTATTAACTTCGTTAGCTCTTAGTAACTATGTTTATCGCTTGGATTGCACTAAGTGTCACTCATTATGCTATTCCTGTCTCCACGTTGCCAAGCCTCCTGTTAATGATCACTGGCTAACCGTTGGTGAGTGCAATGACCTGACTTTTACTCGCCCTGCTGATCCTAATGATCTCTCTTTTAATCAGCCATTCAAGCTCCAAAGCTTGTGATTGATTCTGAATGACATTGTCTCAACTTAAAGGTATTCCCAAAAAAAAATACCATTATTAAGGTCCAGGGAGCCTCCTTCTAGTTTAATTTGATCAGATACTTTTTAAATTATTTTTCTTCCATTTATCTCTTTTCAAATTTTAATTAGATTTCTTTATTTTTTCTTTTCTTCCATCTTTTTCACTCTCTCTTCACGACCATTAATTGACTACTCTGAGGGTTATTTTGCAACTATCCATGAGCCAATTCACTGCTCCACTAATCTACACTCGTTTATTTTTCTATTCCCTTGAAGTCGGTGTTCACCTAAATTTATAGAGAAACATGAGTTATGGTTTTTTTTCTTGCGATATAAGATTAAGTTATTTGACAGTTTAGACTATTGGTTTTTATTCAATTCTTTCATATAAACAAAACAAAACAAAACAAAATATTTTATTAAACCATCAATATACTCGTATTTTTCAAAATACGTAAAATAAAATCGCAGAGTAAAAAAAACACAAACAAAACAAACTCACTACAATTATTAGCATCTATCTTCATCAAGAGGGTAAAGTTAGCCATTCGATTCAGAAATACTTATATACATAATAATATGTATAATATATACACTTTATATACGTTATATACTATATATATATATATGATCAAACCACAATAAGAAATGGGAAAACAAGACTAAGATCTTTCAACCGTAACAAGCGGTCTTTGTCAGAGTCAAAAACCCAACTGAACACTAGATGCAGAAAACATCTGGTGAGGAGTTGAGAAGTTGAGTTGAAACAAAAAAATTTCAAAATGAAATAAGAACCATCATTAATAACACCCCCACACTGATAAAACCAAGTGAAACATATAAGTTTATTAATATGAACCCAAACGCACCACAACTAAAAGCCCAAATTAAATTACACAAGGAAAATAGCTCAATTAGACCCGTAATAAACTATAGGAATTCACCGGCTTATAAAATATCCAAACAAGTCGCAAAAATATTAAAAGATAAGGTTATGCTACCGAACACCTACAACATCAAAAACACGGTTGACCTAATAAACAAAGTGAAAGACATAACAATAAACGCACAAACCAAACTTGTTACACTCGACATTGAAAACTTATACACTTCTGTTCCCGTTACAGAAACACTTAACATCATACACCAACTAACTAATATACATGAACATGACAATAATACAGAAGAACTAATAAAACTAACTAAAACAACTCTCAAACAGAACTACTTCAGATTTAACAATGATTTCTACAAAGCAAATGATGGATTAGGAATGGGACATCCAACATCTGCGATACTTTCAGAAATTTGCCTCCAAGAACTTAGAGGTCTATGTAAATCTTCCAAAGTCAAAATTTAACGTTGTTTACTATTGCAGATATGTTGATGACTCCTTCCTAATAGTCAGTAACCCTAGTAACCAAAATATAATAGACATAAAGAATTATCTCAACTCACTAAACAACAAATTCAAGTTCACCCACGAAATAGAAACAAATGACAAATTAAACTTCATAGACTTAACAATAGGAAAAACTAAAGACAAACTTAGCTTTCAAATATACCGCAAACCAACTGCCACCGACACAACTATACATAAATCATCACGCCACCCACCACAACAAAAAACATCCGCGTATATGATTGATAGATTACTAAACATACCCATGAATCCAATTAACTATAATAAGAAATTAAATACCATAAAAACAATAGCAAAAAATAACGGGTATAAGGAAAAAATTATACAAAGACTAGTAAACGAAAGAAGAAATAAACACAATAATAACAGTATAACACCGGGAATAACGAACAGATACGCGTCTTTAACTTACATAGGTAAACCTAGCGAAAAAATTGCGACTCTTCTAAGAAAATATTCATTAAAAATAGGTTATAAAACGAATAATACTATAAACCAAATCACAAACAACACAATAGATAACAAAGATAATAAATTTGAAAAAAGCGGAATATACAAAATTAAATGCAAAGATTGTGGTAAAAACTACATCGGGGAAACGGGAAGGACACTAAAAGACAGATTCAAAGAACACATTAAAGACTACACCAACAACACAAACAAATCAAACTATGCACATCACTTAAACAAATTTTGACATAACCCAGACAGTATGGAAAACACAATGGACTTACTACAGACGGGACAAAAAGGACAACGAATGAACATACAGGGACAAATAGAAATATACAAACATAAAATGACCGACAATATAATCAATGAACAAATAAACCACCAAACCGACATTTTAACAAAACCACTAGTAACATTTAAAAGACGACACAAAGAACTGGAAATAGATAATGAAATAAAAAATAAAAGGAAAAAACATAGCAATTAAAGAAATATGCAAAAAAAAATTAACTGCACAGACAACACTGATTCCACAATGTAGATGACATGTATAGGTAGTTTATAGGAAAATAACATTCACAGTCAGGTGCTCTTGAAGATGGGATCCAGACGGACCCGAAACCGGTCGAGCTTTTCTGAGACTTTACGAGGTATGACGGATTGTATTATTACTAATTCTCTTTATGTGTTCTGATTATGGTATTGCATATGGTGTTCCACGTGTTTTAAATCTACGTCTTAATCACAAATAAGTTACGACCTAATTTATCATTAAAACAACAGTTAAATTGTTTTAATGGAAAAGAATGAATAAACCATGAGGTGATTTTAAACTAAAGTGGGAAGCATTATACAAAGTATTTGTATTAAAAACACTTTTTACACAAATTTAACTGTTCCAGAAACTGCCTTTATTTTTTGAGAGCACAGCAATATCGGCAACCTCTTTTCCAAAAAAGAATGAAATGCACTTATAATTCCTCTTTATAGTTTCATATATTGGTAATATGGGTTGTCCATAAAGACCCTGAATGTTTTAAAAAAAATAATAGTTTTTTTTATTTGTCATAAAAGAACTGTAAAAAAATACACTGAAGACAATATATATTTTTATATATGTATGGCATTTTTTATGCTTCCACATTTTTACTACCATTAGCGAAACAAAGAATAATAAGAATTTTGCAGTTCATAGAAAACATTTACCCACTGATTTACAGTCATTAGGTTTTAAAATTTGATTTTTTACATGGATACATATGAAGTACATATGTATTGTTTATACAACCATATGTAGTTCATTAAAAATATGAAGGCTAAAATGGCTAATGTAGAAATGTTTTTCACGAACTGCAGATTCACTGCCCATTGTATTCTTAAAGATGGTTGATATGTGAAAATCTCAAAAATGAAACCAATGAAATAATAAAAAATATGTATTTATTGTCTTCTTTCTCAGAGATTTACAGAATTTACATACATTTTAGACAGCATTTTTTTAAGTGTACACAGACTTCAGTGACTCCCAGTAAAACAGTGAGCCAGACATCCCTATTACATTCAGACACAACATCCACACATGGTTATTTTTTATTTAATAACTGCTAACCATTTAATCCATTCCTCTCAACAGTTTTACCAAAATTTTACTATATATTTCAGCGATGGGCAAATGCTGCTCTCCATCCCCATTCAATATTGAAGCATTTTTTTATATATTTCAAATTTTTGAAATAATGCTGCGAAAAAGTGAATAAAAAATTGAGACTTTTAGAAAGGGAAGAAATTAAGGGAACTCTATAAATTAATTTCAAGGAAATCCGTGCCAGAATCAAGATATTACCTTGTTTCAATTTTCAGTCTAACATATTTATATGAACATAAGCACTTCAAAATGGATTTCGTAGAGTCGAAATATAATTCACACTTGATTAGTCATCATCAAAACGAATTGTTGTAATAAATGATACATCAAACTTTTTTGGTCAAATGTCTTCATAAAATGTAATGGTTTTATTGTGTTTATATTTATTAATATTTTAAAATATTTATATTATATTTTTCAGCTCTATTATATATTTTTTAGTCATATCCTTTGCTTTTTGAATAGCACGCGTGTAAAATATATACTCATTTTAATTAACTTAAATTAGAGTTCAAGCAGTTCATTTAATTTGTTGTATAACTATTTATTGTGAGTGTAGTTGTTTAGAATACAAGGAAGGCCGGAATTTGTTCTTCCTAACCTCATGTTTGCTTGTCTCAGTAAATTCAATGTTCGACTGTCTATGAATTTCTGCACTTGCTGAACATTCTGAAGCTATTATAATCAATCTTTTAATGATTTTAGACCAAGACATATTGTCATACCTGGATTGATTCAGGAATAATAATAGCAGCCAATCGTGGGGGCCTGGGCAATATGGACAGTTGCCTCTCTACTACAATTGTTCAAATATCTTGAGCATTAGTAGATCGCTTTGCTTAGATAGTATATGCTACACTTGAAATACCAAAAGACAACCGTAAATATTAATACATATACAAAAAAAAAAAACCAACTTCAAGTAATAACTAGTGAAATAATATGATTTCAATCAGATCCTTTATATTTTACTATTCTTTTATATGTTTAACAGCAAATAAATAATTTAATAAACAGAAATTTAACTTCCCTTTTATAAGATTATTTTTTCTCGTATTTCTTTCTAATTGTGTGAGAAATGATTTCAGCCAATGTTCTTGAATCAACCCCTGATTATTTGTAATTTCTTTATTTCAAAAGTCACCTCTCCTCCTCTAAGCATTTATTTTAATCAGTTTAAAGCTCTTTCTTCAATCTCTCCCCCAACCAATGCAGAATCATATTGATCTCGATATTAATGAGAAAGGACTCTTTTGATATAATACCGCCAAACAAATATCAGATTATTTGAACAGGTTTTATAATATTAATAATTCTTTTTCTTTATTCCTTTTTTTTCCCTCAACACACTCTATCCCCTAATTGAACAAAAATAATAGCAGTTTTACATATTTCACGATTTTTTATGATATATATAGATATAGATAGATTTATTTATTTATGATATATTTATCATATATATCTACCTTTTCAAAACTTATGTAGATCAAGAAAATACGGTTATTTTTATTATAATTTCAGATAATGTAAATAATAGACACATACAGACATGTCTATTAAAAACTTAATTAAAAAAATCATGTTTTTCTAATTTATTTATCACTCAATATGTAAGAGATTGCCTAAGTTGATAAGCCTTACTATATTATTAATAGGCTGTGCTACAGCTTGATTTAAAGCCCATGTTGCGGTTTTGAATGAGATCAAATAAAATTTATTCCAAATTCTTTACCAAAAAAGGTGAAAAAAATGTTACCAACATTGATTTTGTCAACTAAAGTAGAGATCTGAATATTGCGTAATTCAAGTATTGCGCGACTTAGAAAAAAAACTTTGTTTCATTTTAATCAAAATTAAAAACAAAAGGAGAAAAATTTAAAAAACTTCATGTACTTAATGATAAATCAAAATTAAAACTAGCAAAAAATGTTAATATCTGGCTGAAATATGATCATTGACTAACTACTATCATTAAAGTAGTTACTATCATCGTAATGATCACTGACACTCTTACCATGAGTATGCTTATTCTTAAACTCTGATTGGAACAAGAAGAATTCCAATTCTGAAAGAATAAAATCACTTCTTTTTCTGAAAACTTTTCACTGCCACCTTCATCTGCCAAATAAAACAATTTTGCTATACGTAATATTCGCAGTAGTTTAGGAACTTGCGAAATTCCATAATAAAACACTTTGTCCAAAGACTATGTACTAAGCATTTTTTTTGCAAGATTATTTGCTAGACACCAAGGGTAATTTCCTGTTACATTGTCCTTTAGTTATTCTATTAAAATTGATTAAATTTAAGCAATTATAAAAATTATATCATTGCTTAAGTTAGCAGATACCTGACTATTTGGTGTTATTAATTGTGGCCTTCGTGATGTAATTTTTGTTCAATCTCATTTCACTGATTGTGAAGCATTTATGAAATAATGACTGGGTTTACTTTATACATAATAACATAAAATGATAAACTGAATCATATATAACAATTTGTTAATTATACAAAAATGCAATTATAAAATATTACATGCTACTACAATTCGGAAGTTTCTGCATAAATTACAAATGGTAAAAACAATGATTTTATAAAGTTTGACTCAGATATTTAAAATATTTTGAATTTCAACCTCTGAAGGTGCTTCTTATCCCTACAAAGCTGTTTCATCCAATAACTACACTTAAAGGCTCTGTGCCTAATTTTTAATTAGGCAGCCATTAAGCATGAGCGAGCAACATAAATAGGCCGTCTTCACTATAAGGTTGTCATGTCCCCCATCTGAATGGCAAACATACGCAATGTTGCTTAACTTATGTCATCTAGTGAAATGCAGTGTATTTTATAAAATGGCCTTATAAGTATGGCCATTGGCTGCCTCTCTAATGAAATCCTACCCGTATTATAATTAAGGAATATTTATTATTGATTTAACTTTTCGTAATGTTAAAATCACCGATACCATGTCTAAAAGGTTTTTAAGGGTTATTGCCTCTCTATCTCTATGCATGCAGGAACAAGAACAATTAAAAGAACACCTCTACATAATAATAGAATAAACCATAATTAAATTAAGTACTAACATACTATTTTGGTTGCTATAATTTTTTCAAAAGTATATAATATAGAAATAATTATAAAGTTGTAATGATAGTGCAAGCATTTGTTTAGAAAAGATTTCATTAGAAGAAGAGTGTAAGAAAAACAGAATTATATTCTAGTCTAATGAAGCACCATTAAACTTTGCTTTATAAACTAACCAACCTCGTTACGGTTTTAATTAAAGCACTGTAATATATTTGGCCGGTACAATATTGTGATAGCCCATGTGTTTGAACAAGCCATTGTCCTCCAACTAGGAGTCACCAACTGCTCCTAATGAACTAACAATAGCCATTTACAGGTCTGTTACTAACGTGCGTTTAATTTATCTTAAGTCCTACTTAAGCAGTAAATTAGGGATGTCGGCCACATGAGACAGTTGGAATAATTATTTCACTCGCTAAATGGGTAACAAATAAAGAAAGTGAAAATAATTAACCTGTCTTTTTCAAGAGAGTCTCAATTTGTTACAACTCTGTGCTTATTAGTAGATGTAAATTTAATCATCGTATTTACTATGAACATGTTTTATTTGAAGATAAAAAACTTGAAAAAAGGTATTATTTATGTTTAAAGCAGCTGTATGGCTATTTACTTGCGTCATCCTTCTGAAATAGCTTATCGCAGAAGGAAATAAAATAAACGTGTTTTTACTGTAAGTTATACACTCTATGACAGATGTTCCCGAACTGGGTTCCGCGGAAACCCTAGGGTTCCTTAACGAAAAGTCTAGGGTCCACGAAAAACATTTAGAAAAAACATGTTCCTAAATTTTTTTTAGTGGGTATGGATATTAGGTGTTTCTTGTAAATCATTCTTGTAAATCTTGTAACTCTGCGAGACTGTCACACCAGACCACTAGTAGTCACGCCATTACACTACCAGGTGACTTACCGTCTGAACACTTGCACATGGATTAATGTTCCATCACATTCCCACTCATTCCTCATTTACCATCTGCCATACAATTATTCTCCGACATAAAACTAAGCAGATATCCACCTAACAAAGCAAACACTTGTTTATCAAAGGTTACTGAAATATATCAAAATCTTACATAGCATGCCATTAATTTTCGTACTCAAATACAGCCATATAACTTACATTAGTTCTTATCGTTTCGATGTCGATACTGTAAATGATCAAAAGTCATGAAATAAATTCTGACTTTGTAACTGTGGTAAGTGCTTATTTCAGGGACTTATTTCAGGCCCTATCAACCATGACTAAGTTCGGTTACAATGATAACACGTAATCTCTTTTATTAATATCACAAAAAGAAAAATGAATAATAATGTACTCATATTGTTGGATATAATATATAGTTCCATGAGAACATGAAACATAGTTATCTGTTAGAAACAAATATATTATTACAAATAATAAATAAAAAGTTATTTGACTAAATTGATGAACTTAGTATTTAAGAATTGATATTAATAACTTCAGCTGTTTATTTCCTCAATTAAATATGTACAAAGAATGAAGCATCACTTAAGAAAAGTTGGCCTAACAATTAAATAATATAAACAAAGTTAGTTGATAGAGCTAATAATGATTGGCAGCTTAAATCGTTTAAAAATCTTTAAACGCGTTTAATTATTTTAAAATATATAAATATCTAAAACACTTATAACACAGTTTATTAAAACAACATCATTTAAAAATTAAAACTAAAATTATTCTAAATAGTGTCTCTTTGTGATATCACACAATGAACATTCTACAATGGGAGTCATAAATTTTGTCCAATTGAGGTAGAGTATGGATCTTTAACGACTGCTTGTTATTGTAAAGGCTCGGGACCGCCGACTTAACGTCATCTCCGACAGAAAACGTACTCAGATATTTTCACCTCACGCTTTAATAAATCGAGGTCCAGAGAGGGACTGAACACCGGATCCACCAATCTAAAAGCGAGTGCGTAACCCACTGGGATACCCTGGCCCTTCAAAATTAGTTTGAATTGTCCTTAATGAATAGATGCAGTAACTGACACATAATTGGCAAAATGAAAACGAATTAGGAGTTTACTTCCCTTTCAACCATTTTTACTCCCAATTTTAATTTTTTCTTTTTTTTTTCAGTGAACTTAGATTTTTTTTTAGAACTATCACTGCCAAACTTATAATATCGCGTAAACAAATTATTGTTGTGTAAAAACATGTATACAAAAATATTAAGAAATATATCTCCTATAGTTAATAACTGTACGAATACATTAATTTAATAATTCATTAATGACGAAAAAATTGGAACTAAATTGTTTTTATGTAGGAAGATATGTACATAAAGTTTATTATATATACATTTTACAGTTAATTATTGAATAAATGCGTTAATTTAGTGATTCAATTCATGAGGAGAACATTCGAAAACTGAAATAGCGTTTTAACGAATAAGTACTTACAGTGAATAGGAAAAAACCGGACATTAAACATTGAGTGAATCAAAACTTTTGGATCAAAAAAATTAAGAAGTCTTTCTATTTCCTTACTCTAATAACAAAAATTTTCATGTCATTTTAACATATATTTTCAAAATTTCAATTATAATTCAGTAGTGAAATAAAAACTTAAATATTTGTATTTTTAAAGGAAGTGATTAATGTCAAAAAAGTCAATTTGAATTATGGTAAGAGACTAAGAAATTTCAGGGTAACGGAAGAGGATTGCGTATTAAGTTGATAAGCAGGATAGCTGAGGTGGGAGGCAATTCGAAACCGCTGCCTTAAGTTAGGATTGAACGTCGTTACTGTCTAGTACCATGGTGATCTTACTCACGACCAGCCATCCTCTGAACCTAATGACTTTTAGGTCTCTTACAAGCCCACGAAATATCACTGCCTCACCAAAAATTTCTTTTCCTAGAATAACTGTCAGTAGCTTTAAATCTACTCCTCTCTCTGCCATTTTCGAAAATACTTTCTAAAACTTCAAGGTAAGGAAAACCAAATAAAAATAAATCTTCTTCCGTAAGAAGTCTCTCTTTGATTTGTAATCATTCGTTTTAAAGAAAATAATGGTTTGTTTTCCTTTCCTAAAAATAAATAAAAAGAAAAAAAACGATATAAGAAAAATGTATGCTCCTCTTATTCTCCGATATTTGCATTCTACTAATGTTATATTTAACAAGAGAAAAGTCAATAGTACAGTTACACGAATATTACCAACGAGTTATTTAATATATTCACATATTAACTATGATTTCAAGTTATAATGTTATGTATAATAAAGAATGCATTAATGTATTCATAACACATTTATGTATGCTAAGTGTTCAAATTTATTCAATCTCCGAACGGGAGCCAGATATTATTTATTCATTTACAAATAGTTGGAGGAGAATATTTGGAATTCATTATACCCAGATGTGCTAATTTTGTGACGTATTATTAAATAATTATGCCCAAGTTATTAATGGATTATCATTTCAAACAAAATAAAGGACATGAACTTGATTAAATAAGAATTAAGGTACATGACAAGCTTACTTACAGCAAATCCTACATAATTAGAAGCATTATTGAGAACAGTCTAACATTTGTGGCTTCTAGTTTTTGCAACCATAAAAAATTGATTGAATGACATATTAAATATCAAAATTAATATTTAAAATATTATTTTCCTTAACTTATTCAAGTAAATACATATTTTTTGTGACTTTATAAGAAAAAAATTTAAATTTAAAAGCCCATAAAGCTTTAATGTCATTTTTAAGTTAAAATAATTAATATTATTAACTTCATTTAATTTATTAAGAACATTAATAATTTAATTACCGTTAAATTAATTAACTCACATTCTTAGTTATTATTGAAGTTATTATAAGTTATCATTTTTTTCATCTCCACTGTAATTTAGATAGTTTTATATATATATATTGGTGTATACTTGTTTAAAAGTCTTCTTTTAAACAAGTGTTGTTAAAAAGCACAGTGGCTTCAGCATTAATAATCTTCTTAGAAAGATGTTCTATTTGCCTTATTATTTTCTTGTAATTCACAGGTACCTCAAAAATTAATCTTTAATTCCATAACAAGAATAGGAAGACAATCTTGAAGAAAACTAATGAAACAAACTATATTTGACACTACACAAAAACAAACTGGGTTAAAAAACTAAAGGGAAACAAGCTTTCCTGATTGGCTATCATCAGGTAAACAGCAAACAATAAAACGAAACAATTAAAATATAAACCAAAAATTAACAACAAAATAAATTAGCACAGTTCAAATAGTGGCAGCGTTTAACTGTCAAAGCAGCACTACATGCGCGCACCCACGCGTTAGACAGTTGAATCACCCCAGCAAATCTCGCCTTCGACAGGTCAAAGGCGATATATATAAATCAAAATATTAAAACGGTCCAAACCGGACATATATATAAATGAAAAAAGACAACAAATAGAAGAAGCGAGAAAACTTACTGGATCGATATTTCGAACTGAAGTTCGTCGTCAGGAAGAAGAAGGGAAGAAGAAGAGGTACGTGCGTTCACTTGCACCGGCAGAGAGCGACTGGGGGTTCCCAGTAGCTCGAGCCGCTGCAGGCTGATCCCCCGTGAACGACACCATTCCACCATGAGCGAACACGCGTACCGTATAAGACGGAATAAGGTAGAAAGGAGGACAGAAGTGGCGAAGAAGAAGAGGAGAAAGAGAGTGAGAGAAAAAAAAATTGTAAAAAAAATAAAAAATATATATAAAATAAAATAAAAAATAAAAATCTGGAGTGGCCTACACTCAACTTTACTATAAGTAACTTATATCAAATTTCTTGAATATGCAACACATAATGTCTCATTTAAGCATAACGTAAACAATTAAATGGGATATAATTATTAGCCTTTCATTCCTGAGGCAGTACAGATATTGATTGAAGGACATATCAATATATAAGCTTATTTTTGTACATCACACAGCTGATGTAAATAATTTCATTAGTATAACTACAGCAATCATAACATTTTTGAAAAACCAAAGTGAACATTTCTTGATACGAAATATTCTCCTACAAGAGAACATGGCTTTTGTTCAAATAGCCAGTGGATTTCTTACATCGTTTACTTGACATCATTCTACATTGAATATTAAAGTAAAATTTTAAATTTCGAAAATACCCTTATTTTCTCTGAAAAACATCATAAACATCGAAGAAAAAATGTTGTTTTAAGATGATTTATAATTAAAGATGTATGATAATTACATTTAATAATCTCTAAACGAAAGATTTCAATTTTGAATTATCTTTTACATTTTCGGTCTTTTATAGAATTATTATACTGGGAATTTTATGGCTTCTTAGTATTTAATAAGATCATTTTCCTTCCTCTTTGTCAAATATCATATATAAGAGTTTTTTCTGAGTGAGTGTTATCCTTTTCCTGCCTTCTGTACTCTGCTATAAATTTGCTATGAAAGTATATTGAGAAAAAATATATTAGTAATTAACCAGTTTACATACTCAAGTCGAAGTCAAAGCCAGCTATTCAATATAATTTAAATCTTTTATAGTTGGGAGCTTCTAATTTTTGAAAATAATAAATATGAACTATTAGACTAGAATTGTAAAAAAAAACTGGATATTTCTCAAGAAACATACGTCCTGTTTCTTGAGGAAAGAGTCCATTCATTACATTTCAATATCATGGAAAGGTACTACATTCACAATTATAATGTAATTGTAACTGATATTAAGTTTTGCTCAAGAGTGCAATATATAGATTTATTAAAGCATTTTATGATACAAATCCATCATGCCATGGAAGACAAAGGTAATTTATTTATGTTTATTGGCGGTGATTTTTTTACATGTAACAATATTATTCCTCTTACATCTCATATAAGTCAATAAACTATTTAAATTGTTCCTTTATAAATATCAATTTTATCTCAGTGGATTTGCTCAAAAAATTTCTAAGTCAATGCAAACATTGTAAAAAAAATTTCAAAAATTCGACAAGTATAGAGGGTTATCTCTTAGTCTAGGATAAACAAACAGTTTTTATAGCGTTATTGCTCTTTCCCGTAATTGAAACTTCATGATTTTTTTTTTATGAATCGCTAATTTTTTATTCCGTTTTTGGTCAAATTTTCACGAATTTTTAATGAGCCGTTTAGTGTCAAAAAACATTTTCTGAAAACAGAAATCGTACTGTAACGCCCCTTTAGCGAATGCAATTTTGAAAAAAAATATTTCAACTCATTCTCCACATAATGTTCTATTTTTAGGCATAGTTTCATTTTGATCCGTCAAACAGTATGGCTTGTATTGCTCTCACAAGGTTTGAGATTGAATTATAAGTCAAAATGCTTACATTTTATTGAAAAAAAAATATTTTCTGTTGCTTTAAAACTCTGAATATATTTTTTTTTATTCCATTTGTAACCTCAATGATAATGTCAAAATTTCAAAACTGTAGGGTTATCAGTTTAGGAGAAATAAATGTTTTTTAAAAAACGGTTTTTGGCAAAAAAAGTGACTTTTCCATCATGCATAATTCTTCCCAAACAATAGGGATCTTCGTCTTTATAGGGCCCATTTTTGTGTAAAATATCAACTTGATCCATCAAAGATTCTGGACCGTAGCGTGGTAACAAGCAATGCTATCACACTCACCCACACACACACACACACAGACATCATCGAAAAAACTTCATAAAACGACTTCTAGGACCTCAAAACATGTAATTCCGTCAAAATCTCGAGATCGAATTTTTTCACGATCACTATACTTTACTTATAGTAAAGTAAATAATCTTTAACGTGTGAGGTTGAGGCCAGGTGGGGAGCGGGCATTTAGTAACCAAATGTGAGCCTCCTCAGAGGCTCTCAAAGTTAACCTTTTCTCATCAGCTGCAACTACTTTAAGAATTTGGACTGTGAAGCAGTCATTAAAAGTAAGGCCATGGCTATTCGCGTGGATAGCAACAGGCAGGTTGCTACGTTGCTTGACTGAATCTCTGTGTCCAGTCATGCTGATGCTAAGCATGTTGAAGGAAAGGCCAACATAGAAAGCACCGCTCTTTTCTCAAATCCCAGCAATAGTTTTCAAGTTCCTCCCAACACCTCGTGCACTGGCACGAACTACGTCTATCGCTTAGAATGTGTCCAGTGCGGTGCTTTCTATGTTGGCCTTTCCTCCAATATGCTTAGCATCCGCATGACTGGACAGAGATTCAGTCAGGCGACGTAGCAAATTGCCTGTTGCTACCTTATTCCGTCTTATACGGTACGTGTGTTCGCTCATGGTGGAATAATGTCGTTCACGGGGGATCAGCCTGCAGTGCTTCGTGCTACTTGAACTTGTGACTACCTCCTAGAACCCCCAGTCGCTCTCTGCCGATACAAGTGAACGCACGTACCTCTTCTTCTTCCTTTCTTCTCCCTGACGACGAACTTCAGTTCGAAATGTCGATCCAGTAAGTTTTCTCGCTTCTTCTATTTGTTGTCTTTTTTCATTTATATATATATAATTAAAGCACTTTGTGTCGGTTGGTGGAACTTTCACGTCCCCGCTCCTGTGTTCCTTTTCCTACCTTTCCTGAGGACGGCGTGATAGCCGAAATGATCAATAATAGTAAGTGTTAGTCTCTTTTTTGTTTTCTAGTGATAACTTTCAATCCAAAGTGTTATATATATATATAATTAGATGAAACGATTCTACGAACCGAACAAAGTAGAATTTTCAAAAGAACACGAAAAAAACTGTCACTCATTACAATATTTCGATGCGTCATCAGGAATATATCTGAATCGCTCCAAAGACTGATTCAGTCTTTGATACCTAATAATCAGTAATATTTTGCTGGTAATCAGTTGGTAATGAAATATTAAAGAAAAAATATTAACAAAAAAATTCACTTCACCACGACTTTATAATCAATATTGATACATATTAATTGATGAATTAAGTATCAACCAAAACAAGCAGATATTATCATATTAAATAACAGTTTTATTATTATATATACACTATACTTAATTGTAAGGAAAAAAAATTGTTTCCACATGCAATATTTTGCATACAAGACGTGTTTTAAACACGTATGTTTGTTCAATTGTTTAATACTATAAGACAATGCTCGAAAAAGCATATGTCAAACCAGGATGTTTTCAGTCAGCATTAATAAAACATAGAAGGTGATTAGGTGACTATATTCAAGTGCTTTTTGATCAGGTTACATACTAATTAAACTGCTGAAATCAAAACAAATCTATCTCTGACGCTTCATCCTGATAAAATACATATCCCGTCTACTCATTCAGAAAATCAATAATCAAAATAGTAAGACATCGTCATAATTTACTGTTATATTATTTGTTTTGAACACTGAAGTTCATATTTTATATTGTTACATGAAATAGTGGATAATTATTTGTTTGAAACCTTATTAACCTTCTACAGACTAAATAACCTATTTCCTAAGAGGTCTTTAAAAGTAATGAATATATATTTAATATTATTATAATAATAGGAAAAACTAAAATTAACACAACAGAACAAAACAGAAACTACCATCAATATTTTGAGCACAGTTTATAGATAGGAGATTAGGAAACAAAATATAATGAGACAGATGCAGAAGGGCCTACGAATCAAGACAGAAACGTTGGCATTAAAACAACCTACTGACATAATTAACCAACAGAACGGAATATTTACTGTTGAAGAAATATGTCATTGGCCTTTCTAGTTCCATCTTTTATTCTGATGTATGTGTGTGTGTGTGTGTTTGTGTACGGTTTACAAACTTAACCCCATACAATAAGGATAACTCCTTAAATCCCTTACTCTTTTCAAATTTCTCTTTCCTAATAAATCTTTCTACATCCCACCCTCTTGAACGAATTACATCTCTGATTCTTCGAAAAGTGTCAGATCTACTGTTATTAATAGTATCACAAGTTATTATTAGTAACTCACAAGAGAATCTAATTTTTTTCGAAAGAACAGCAATGACTATGACCAAGAGACCTTAGGGCAACTTACTTATTCTTCTTTTTACCAGTTACTTTTCTCCAATCTCAATTCCCCACTTAATAATATCACCTTGATTAGAGCACTTCTCAAGATGACATCAACACACTTTTTTCTACCCATATTTTTTCAAAGCGCCATAATATTGTTAAAAACATGAAAAGTGTGAATGTTTTAGTTGTGAAAGTAGCTTGATTACCTGTACCTCTTAAAACAATCAGCACTTATCGTACCTGCGTCTACCATTGAATTTCACTCATTAAAATGGTTTTTATTCTGATTTATTTTACTAAGCTGATCTTTGTTTACAATGCCATAGAGCTTTTGTCAGTCAGCGCTATAACTTACCCACGACCTTCCTCCTTGTTCTCATGATCTTTGTTTTACGACTGTTTCCCTATTCAGATGTTAAAACAGATCCCAGATGGTACTTTTAATGTTAATTTAACAGTTTCTCAAGAAGACTGTATTTATCTCCTTGGAGAGAGGTCTAAACATTCAACAACTAAAGTTAATTGTTGCTATTACTAATTTCTTTTATATTTATAATTTCCTGTTTTTATTTTGCATTATTTTGTTTTCCATTGACGTCATAATTAATTGATAAATTATTTTATTTATTTATTTAATCTCTCTTCTGTTCACTCTCATTTTTCTTTTTCTCATATTATCATATATTTATATTCGTAAATTTTGGTATCAGTCCTTCTTTGATACACACATTATTGAAAATGACACAAAATTTAGCTGATACCTGTTTCTTAACAAGTTTCTCAATTTTTCTAAATAACACTCTCGTTATTTCGTCTACACAATAAAGTACATCTCCTATGGTCGACATGTTTCGAATGATCAACATTCATCATCAGGACGTGAATAAGATCTAAGGTGAAATATCTGGTTTATATATACATGGAGAAGTAGAAGGAGTTGTTTTCCATAAAGTTTAAGAAATGGTGGGCGTTAATCCTGTGGGGTGAGTGGCCTCTCGGCCTGAGTCGCTACCTGCAAGGGTTTCTGGATGCCCTTGATGTGAACTAAATATTCACGTCCTGATGATGAATGTTGATCATTCGAAACATGTCGACCATAGGAGATGCGCTTTATTGTGTAGATGAAATAACGAGAGTGTTATTTAGAAAAATTAAGAAACTTGTTAAGAAACAGGTATTAGCTAAATTTGATGTAATTTTCAATAATATATATATATATATGAAAGATCTTAGTCTTTTTTTCTCATTTATTATTATGGTTTCAACATTGATTGTTGTTTCACGTGTTTATTGTGAAATATATATATATATTAGTATAAGTGGGCAGCAGGTCTTCTTGTAAACAAATGGAATTAAAATGTGCAGCAGCTTCTGCATTTATGACCTTTCTGCTGATAGCCTCGATTTTTCTTACTAACTTTCGATGTACTGGAGGTAATTTCTATATAAAATAGGCCAGAGACATGTCAACGTGACAAACAAAACTATTAAGAAAGCATGTATAAAAAACGACTTTAATCAAATACTCACATGTTCAAAAACAGACAAGCTTTCGACCATCATAGGTCATCTTAAGGTCTAACACTTTATCAAAATCGTAATAAGTGAATATTACGATCCTCAAAAGAAAAAAGAAAAACTGAACAGAACTATTTTAATATAAATAAAACAGGAAACAATACAGCAAGTGAATTCAAAACCAAAAGCATGTTCTAGCAGGGTTGCGACAACGTTCAGGTTAGAGCCTCAATTGTTGCATACACTACTGGATTCTGGCTTTCTAACAAGTTTTAAACTATTATCGAAAGTGGTGCTACTTGGAATAACATTAAGGTCATAATTTTGGATATTGAGGGTAGGATTAGTATCTTTTATTAGAGGGCTTCCAGGATAGCTAATCTATTCTTGTCATTATTGTATTGCAGTGTGAAAGTTCCTTCAACTAACATTTCTCTGGAGAGTTTAATCCCATGAGCTTCTTCTGTATGTTTTTTAGGGGCTCCTGTCGAGAGATGCATAGTCAGACGTCTTGAGAGCTTCGTTGCAGTCATTCCAATATACTTAGAATTCAGCGTTGCCCAGTCCCCTGTTGAATAAGAATACTGGTATACTAGGTGGCTACGTTGAAGCTCTTGGGTGTCGACTTTCGGTTTATTTGAGAGCACAAGTTCACTAGTCTTCTTGCTTTTATAATATATTCTAAGCTGTAAACTATCTATTTCGTTTGTAGGCTTTACGTTTTTTTTATATACATAAAGGTATTGTTTTCTTGACCACAATTACTAATTAACACTTTTTTCTTCTTCTTGAAATTTTGGTCAGAGTTAAAAGGGCGAAAAGGTTATTCCATATATTAACCCTGAACAAAATTCCAAGAAGAAGAAAAAAGTGTTTATACATATATAGTTTTGTATTTATTAGTTTATTTTAAGACATATCTGACAAATTAATTAAACACCTCATAATTTAACGTTATATAAACATAGATGCCGAAACGATTCTTTCATTGATTTATCAGTCACAGTAAACTTAGTAATGCGCTTTACTTATTTGTTTTCATTTAAGCAATTCCCTATAAAAAGTGAAAAGGCCAATTTATAACAAACATTTCTTTTTAAAAAGTAGTCATTTTTTTATTTACGACTTATAGTTTTCATTACTTATTTTTTTAAGTATATCACTCAAATGTAAATTCTTGGCAAAATGAATTAGTTCATTGGTTGAACATGGTCTTACAAGGCAAAGCATTATCATATCAGTGACTTTTTGAGTTGATTTAGTGTTAAAAGATATAAGATTGGAATGAACTCTAAGTTTAATTTGCAAAGGAAGAAACGAAGGCTGAAGATAAAAGTAGTTTTGTTTTCTCAATGAGGCAATGATGGAACCCAAGGGAGCAGTCAATGCCCTGCCCCAGCCCTTACAACTTGTCACATTCCAGCGTTCGTAGTTGGCGAAAATCTCATTTCTATCTTTTACGATCTTTTTATATAACTGATCTTGCTAACAATAAACGCAGCTTCTGTATAATGAAACCTACCTAAAAAAAACGATCAAATCAAGAAAAAGGAACATTAAAATTATACCGCTATTCAGGAAATATATGTAAATGATGAATTATAGTTTTTAAAAAAATAAAAAAAATAAAACTTTGTTTAGCATATAGGGAGAGTATGTCTTCCAACAATGATAAGAACAGAAATTTATTTTTTTAAAAAAATTTCTAGCAACATTTAAGTGGTATTTATAGTTTTAGATTTTTCTGTATATGCACCACGCTTAATCTACAGTATAACAATTTTTCTCTCTGGTCAAGTCCTTTCTCTTCGCTGAATATAGTATCTGTCCTTAAAAGCTAACTATTTTTGTTTACTTCTTGATGATCAAAAATAGTTTTAAACCTCCATATACTGGGCTTTATCGAGCAGACAACTTGTAATAATGTATCTCTTCAAATTACTGTATGATAAAACATATGGATATTGATATTATTAAAAATTGATATAACAAACATTCGTTTAACTTCTACGCTCCTATTCTACGATTTAGTACGATTAATAATAATCGGTATTATTGGTCGAAGTTTTCTCATTTGTTTTAAATATATTTTGATAAACTTATTACTTTCCATCAACCAAAATTAAAGACTGCATGCCTTTCATACTCTTCTAGAGACGGCAAGTTTGGTTCATTTATTATTAAGTAGTTACTTAATTTATTAGCATACCACGATACTGGGTTGACTCTACAATGGGTGTTGTAAACTGTGTCTTAAACAAGTTTATTAATGAGTACTTGACATCGTGCAGACTTGAGATCGTCCTGCTACAGAGTGTATAATATTTCTCAACTACCATAAAAATAATATAAAAAACTTCATTTCTAACGCCAAGAGAGCAAAATACTAGACTGCGCCTGTTCTACCCATACTCTTAAAAATATAGACAATTAAACCATACATAACAAGTAAAGCAGTTTAATTTATATATGCCAGGAAAATTCATTAGAAACTCGGAATTAAAACGATACGACTGATTATAATGCATATAATCTCTATGTTATATTGTTATATATTATTGTTTATTACCCAGTAAATATGATAATTTTTGAAATAATAATAATCACATATCTGGAAATAGCAAATAGCTATAACGAATATCTACAATAACTTCATCAATACCCTATCAAAGATCCCACTATACTCCAATAGATAAATGGTTATAATCAGAGAGGTAAAGAAGTAAGTATTATTATTATAACATTTATTATAGTAAGTTACAATGTCAGAAAGTTATAAGATTATCTAACTTATTTGTATTTTTTGTTAATTATATACAGTTTCAACTTTAATTAGTCTTATTCAAAGATGCTGAAAACACGCAATTAATTGATGTTATAAATTTAAAGAAATTAGATTAAACAGTTAATAGACATTCATTTTTACTCGTATGCATTTAAGTAAAAAACGTGTACAAAAAAACGAAAACTGTTCTGAAGTTTTATATAAATATGAATATAAAATATTCGTTATTCGGTAATCAAAATTGGTAGAAAAGAATTAAAGATCATTTTAGAAGGAGCTTTTCCACTTTAAAAAATGTGCTAATTCATACCTAAAAATAAATGCTATATTACTGACCACAATAAAAAATGGAGGTCATGAAACATGACGACCCTGATCGATGACTAACGTTATGCTAGTTTGTACACTGTTCAAACTAGCATAACTAACTAAGAAAATTAACTCAATTTGTAAATAATCTTCTGTTATGTTCTCATTCTCTTATCTTTCTCCCTTCTCGAGATGTTCAATACAATCCTTCTCAGTTCTTCTGGACCGTAAAATTTGTTCCTTGTTGGTCATTTAAAAATAAATCATTAGGAATAGTTATCAATAAAGTACTGTTCTTTGTCAAAGTAACTTAGGAATTGCTATATAACCTTCTAGAAACCTATTTATGTTTAATAGAAACCTATTTAATATTATGTTTCTATTCTATCCTCTCCTTCTTTCTGTCCCCTCTTTTATCTTTATTCTCTCTCTTCACTATCTCTTATACAGTATTCGCGTTCGATAGCAATGGAATGGTTGTGTTAAGGGTGGATCAGCCTGCAGCGCAACGACCGCCTTCGAATTGAAACTACTGCCTGGAACTCTCACTCGCCTTCCACCCAGAATCTTGATCGCACGTACCTCTTCTTCTTCCCTTCTACACTCTTCCTGATGACAAACTTCGGTTCGAAACATTGATCTACTAAGTGTTCTCGTTCTTTATGTGGTCGTTTTTAGTATATATATATATATATATATATATATATATATATACCATGATAAACGGAAATGGTCCGGTAAGACAGATTACACTTAAAATAAACTGTGACATATAGACAAAAACATAACAAAGACTCACTTTTCAATATTTCGACCGTAATGGCCAATATTTAAGTATATATATATATATATATATATATATATAAACAAGATTTCACAAGAAACACGTCAAACAACAATCAATGTTCAAACCACAATAAAAAATGGGAAAAAAAACTAAGATCTTTCAACCGTAATAAACGGTCTTTATCAGAGTTAAAACCCAACTAAAACATAAGATGTAGAAACGTCATACAATGGCTGAAGAAGAGTAACCTTTTCTCACTATTTGATAATATTGAATTAATACTAATAATAATACTAATCATATTTATACACATTAAACACTTCTTATATTTTCTGTAACTGCGTATATTGTCTGGAATGGACTCACTTGATACTTTTTATATACATTTAGCTTCAAAAAAGCCGAGCGTTTACTTGAATTCATAGCCTGATCGTGAAACCTTCTTATATCATGAAATTCTTACAGCCTCAATTTTAATGACTGATTGTGATAAAATCGTTAATCAGATCCCGGTTTGTAATAATTATTGTTGCTCTAAAAGGAAGATACACATACGAGTATAATCTAATTGGTGATGATCTCACATCATCTCCGGGACTCAATGGCTGTTTAATTAGTTTGTGATTTATAATATATTAATAATTTCTTTATTAATTTTTGAAAACTCTTTAATTAATTTCATTATTATATATTTTCTCTCTATTATATTTGCATTTATAAGTAAATCAATGAAATCTGTTGCTACCCTTTTGCGTCATATTGTCTTCATATCTCGTCTCCCTCATGTCTTCGTAACCTCGTTTTTTTTTCTTTCCCACTCTTTTCTTTGTCTCAACCCTGAATAGTCCAATGGACTAACTCGTTGCACAGTTGATACCTAGTCACCTGCTTCTTCTTTTGATCACGATGGCTCTTCAAATATTAAAGTGAGTTATGTCAATTCTTTCTATGTGTTTTTCTCTGTAAGTTTAATGGACAATTTCATTTTTGTTTGTATATATATATTATATATATTTATTTATATATATAAATCTGAATTTATAGATTTGTAATTTGTTTCATTGTTTTTATTTTATTTTCATGAAAGTGGAATTTTAGCATAAACATCAACTGTGAATTGAATAAGTTAAAATCTACCAGCAATGATTGACAGGTAATAATGTTTGCAGAATTGAATAAGGTGATGGAGGAGACGGGGCTGACAGAGGGCACAACTTGCCCTAATTTCCTTAAACTAGAGATAATTATTCACTTCGTTGATTTCACTGCCTCCAGCTAAACTGTTCCCCCAGATATAACTTCTCTTTTTGCAATAATTTTCAACATTGAGAGAGATAATTTATCTACTGAACATCAAACATCAAACTTTGATACTTCCAATTATTTATCTTGATACTAAATAATGTTGTTCTAATTAATGAAACGAAACTTTGAATGTTAGTTAGGAAACTTATACTCTGTGAGACAGTGACAAGTCATCTAGAATATAAAAAATGTCACCATTTTTGTCCCTCATTTTATCACGCTGATGGTCATATCATTTACATTCCTCATAATCTTACTTCAAATCCAATTATATCCTACAACTGTGCTTCCATTAATTCAGTTCGCAAATAAACTTATGAGAAAGTATTTCGCATTAATAAACGACATGTGTTTTATATAACGGTATGATTATGAACACAATTCCCAAATATTATTGACACTTACGTGTGTGGAAATTTTCACAGTTCAGTTTGGACCATTTGAATCAGAGAAGACTGAATTAGATTAAGTGGGATCCATTAACTGACTTTCACATTTCCATGTAGAAGATGAGAAATCTTGGAAAAGACATCAACTCATGGTCCCGAGTCTTTGCAATGTCGGGTACTCTTTAATGATGCATGATCTTATATACTTCATATAAGAACTCCTACAACTCCTATAGTAACTTCTGAATTATGTAACATCAACTCAGTACTGGAGTTTTTGGTGTAATTATTCATAATCTAATCTTAAATAGTAAGAACTGTTTTAAGTAGTTGCTGTTATGTTATTGTCATTTATCACTCAATAAAATTCAATAATATTACTTACAAGTTTTTTATGTAATAGTTTTATAAATATACTCGTAACTTCATCCTTCATATTAAAGTATAGACTAGAATTAAGAGGAAAAATTGATCAGTGTTTGACACCAACAAATTAAAGCTTTATAAAAATGTATTCTTTAATTACAATGACGTTTGAAACACAGCATCCTTGTTCTATCAAACAAGATTTCCGACATTTTTAATGTTTTGGAATCGGTCGTAAATCTTAAACATTTATCAAGATTGAAAACAATTCTGCATTGGAATTAATGCCTGAATTTTAATTAAATCTGATCGTTAAGAAATTTGCAATTTGATTCTGACCGTTCCATGATTCTGACCCAATAATGGGTTAGTCCATCAACTGTTACGGTATCAACAGTTCTCAACGTGCGTTAAAGAGGGATTTTTCACGTATAAAACGTCATTAGTAATAATAACCTACAGAAAGAAAAAGTAAAAAACTATCCGCTAGCTATCAACCCTCTTCGATGAAGCTATTGCCCTCGTCAAGAAAGAATCAAGTTTAAAAAGCCCGTTACTAATGTTTATAATAATTGATCTATTAAATTTAATCAGAGAAGATTCGATAATATTTCTGAACAACATCGATTTTCCATATGTAATAAATTTAACTCCTGTCCAATCAATATGATGATTTTCATTATTTATATGCAAGAAGAAACTTTTTTCTGTCTACTTACGTTATATTGGTGTTGTTTTACACGTATCTTTAAAGATTTACCAGTTTGACCAATATAAATTTTATGACCATTTTTGCACGGAATTTTATAAATACCACCGGACTCCAGTTCCCTGCGAGAGTTTTTTATTATCATATTGCCCATGTTATTACGATTAGAAAACACTATATTAAAATCAAGTTTACGTGCAAGCCTAGGAAAAGGGTCCAGTGACTCATGATATGGTAAAACTATAGAATTTGACAATGAACGAAGTTGTGTTGAAATATTAGAGAAGCTTTCTTTAGCACTCTTCAAAGCTAAATCGATATAAGAGGAAGGGTATTTTAATGATCGAACAATTGTTAATCTCATCATTAAGAAATTCATAGAAGCCTACTTAACGCTCTCAAAAACATATTTCTAAAAACAGAAATTTTAACATTTTTTGGTTGTTAAGAATAAAAATGAACGTATGCAAGTACATTAGTAGGTTTTCTATATACATTATAGCGTGACTCTTTAGGTAACCTATGAATCAGGACATCTAAGAAGAGCAAATTACAACTTACTTCTAGTTCCATTGTTAACTAGATTATCGGCACTAATGAATTTAATTTTATTAGAAAATTAAGTTTAGGTCTAGGTTCAGTTTCTTCTCCTTTGTTCAGAGTGATTCCACAACATGTAGTCTCCTATTTTTGTTCAAGACATAATATTTCAATATATTTTGTAAATGTTTTATAGCTTAGATTTATCTTATGAATGTTCTGGGTATGTGTGAGCTAGGGAGCTCATATTAGAGTGGTAGTGCATGTGACATATATTTTTACTTTACTATAAGTAAAGTATAGTGATCGTGAAAAAATTCGATCTCGAGATTTTGACGGAATTACATGTTTTGAGGTCCCAGAAGTCGTTTTATGAAGTTTTTTCGATGATGTCTGTGTGTGTGTGTGTGTGTGTGTGGTGAGTGTGTTAGCATTGCTTGTTACCACGCTACGGTCCAGAATCTTTGATGGATCAAGTTGATATTTTACACAAAAATGGGCGCCATAGGGAAGAAGATCCCTATTGTTTGGAAAGAATTATGCATGATGGGAAAGTCATTACACACCGTCAGCTGCAGTAGTCAACTATCACTGGGGGATTATTATGATTATGATGATTACTATTACTATTATTATTATTATATTAGTGTAATTATTATTATTATTATATTACTATTATTATTATTATTATTATTATATCAATAAATTTTCCTGTTCCTACTAGTTTAACTTCCTAAATAAAGAGTACAATTCAATAGTGAAATAAATAATTATTAAAACAGGGTTTTAAAATACACGATACTGCTTTAAATGTTTTTTGAGCTTAAACTGTTTTATTCTAAACTAATACTTGGGGAAGCACTTTAGCAGAAGACTTGTACATGCGCACCATCTCTTTCAAACAACTTCATTCAACCATTAAAACATGTAATTAAAGGAAATTTTGCGACCACAAGGTATAAAAATACCAACATTTTCCTCCAATGTAAAAGCTTATATTTAATTATTTTATTTAGACATTTTAGTGAGTTATTCGTTACAATAATTATTGCAATAGAATGAGTCGTTTTATTTAACTATAAATGAATGATCCTGATGGGTAGTAATTCTACCATGTCAGTTTATTACTTATTTGTATGATCCGCTTTTATAGCGTAATCTATAATATTTACAATATACTTTTATCACTAGTTTTTAGAGTACAAAGTGTATAATTAACCCAATATTATATATATATATATATATATATAATACTTTTTCGTTGGAAATACTATTTGAAACGGACGGTTGGTCTCCAACCGTCTCTGAACCAGTGCGCTTGGTTTCCCTCTCTTATCTCTCCTGGAGACGGTTCAAACCAAAAATTAGAGACTGAAAGTGTGTGCTTTTAATTTCTCTATGTTTCTTTTTTTACATTGAACTCTCTCTCTCTCTCTCTCTCTTATATATATATATATATATATATATACAAGTTTTGTTAAAACCTATGCCTATTTCTAATTTCACTCTTTTTCGGGTTAATTTTTCCATTCTTCTGACTTCTGGCTTCCGAGAGTTCGGGACTAGATATATCAATTCTCCAAAATTTTTGTATTTTTGTACACCAACATGTTTCGGTCCACATCGACCATTTTCAAAGTTATTTTTACACAATTAAATTATACACACTACATAACAATAAAAACATAACATTGATACTAATCTACTAAAATATATTACTAAATAATTATAATAAGTTACTAAACCAAACAATGATAGCAAAATAAACACACGAGGTTAACAGTCATAATCAGTGGAATGTTGTAGAAAGGTATCCGCAGGGTGAGGTTTCCCCAGGATTCTGGTTACCTTCCTACAGCCGTTTGTGTTTGGGAAGGTATTGGATTGTCTTCGTTCACTCTCAGTGACTGGTTTTTCAGAAAAACGGAATCAAACTCTTCAAACTGAAAAGGAAGCTTGGAATTTAGTTTGAAAATTATAAACCACTTATAGATGTTTGCTACTCAAGAGAAGAGAGTTGTTAATGACTGGGTTGGATGATGCCCAGCTTTGTGTCTGTTCAAATCATCACTATTTTGGCAAATTTCCAGGCTGCTGGGAATTAGCAGAACCTAACGCAAAAATTATACATAGTAATTAAGACTACAATAATTTTTGTAAGCTATTTCTAGATTAGTAGGTGAATCAAACCATCAAAACTGGAGGCACATTTAATTTTGAGGATCGTGAATTTAATTTACTGGTCCGAAATCGTGGAAGTTAAAAAAAAAAATCTGGCGTTTGTTAGGATGATTTGAACAAAGCAAAAAAAAAACAGTTTGAATTTCGGATGGTAGATGGAATTTGTAAATATTCTATAGATGCTTAATAGTAGGATTGATTTAAAAGCATCATTCAAGAAAGAAAATGCCTCACACAATTGAAGTGATTCACTACTCTAACTGGGGCCCTTTTCAAAGCATCTCACTATCCGACGAAAAAAAGAATTGAATGCGAACACGAAATGGTTAACGAAATGAATTACTTAGATATAATTATAAAAAAACGTAATAATAACCAAAACTTTAAAATATATAGAAAGAAAATAAAAATATTTGCAAAAAAAGAAAAACTAAACAACTAAATTTCATTGAACTTTATATTGAAACTATGAAACTAATGTTTCATAGAAGATAAAGATAGTGAATTCAATCAAAGAGAAATTTACAGAATAAAATTTAAAGACTGCGACTGTACTTTATTGGACAGGCATGAAAAACTTTAAGACAACGGTTTAAAGAGCATATTCACTCTTTCAAATTCAATAAGAATAACTAAAATATTTGAATCTCTTGATGACTTTTGACTAGATGTCACAAACCTGACATATTCTAGAAAATTCGATAGGCTTAGTACAGAAAGATTTGAAATATTCAAACATAAAACAATACACAAAACTATTATAAACAAACAGACTAATCACGCGACAGAAGATTTCTTTAAGCAATTGATAAACTCACTGATATTAGGGAAAGGAGTGAAAGGTTGGAAAGATTGGGATGACGATAACAAAAAGAACAAAATAATAAAAACAAAGTGAAATTCGTGAAAAAAAATATTACGTATAAGTAAAAACATCTAAAAGAATTAATCAACAATAATTAATCAAAAAACTTGTTGAACAAAAGTGCCAATAAACTGATAAACAAATAAGACAATCCCAATAGGCGCTAATCAGTCATCAACTAGTTGTCACTCTCTGAACATGATAGTATTCCAAAAGTTCTCAAGCGTAGAAAAAAAAATTAAGGAGGTGAGATGGTTTATCATGATTTAAATGACAAAGTTGTAGTCAGTCAGCTGTACTAAGTAAAGGAAATTACAACATATATTTAAAATTATTTCTCGTTGACGCCGGCAATTCACAATTTCTTGTTAGTTCTTCATTTTAACTGAAATAAAGATGAAATTTATGATGATCGCCTTTTGTATAACAGTCATTGTTTGATCATCTTTTGTTGGATTCGTGATTGACTGACACTTTTCCCGCACTTGTGTGACGTCAGTTAAACTTGTGGAGGAGAAACATACAATGGTCCTTTATTATTATTGATTTAAACTAAATATTAGTTACTTTAATCTTATTATTATGAAACTAAAAAAATGAGAGAAAGATTTACAACTTTATTGTTATCCTCGCTCAGGAGCCTTGTTCTGATCTGTTCAATTTAACAATGAACCACCGATGCAAGTACCCATCAAGATGAATTTCAACATCATTACAATTAGTGTAATGATTCCAAAAAAATTGAATTGAATCAATTAATTTAAGTAATTAATAAAGTGAACACATATTGGACGATAAAGTACATATTAAAAGACCCCAAGGTTGAAATATACCAGAAAAAAGATGGTATTAGAGAAGTGGGTTTCCTGCACTGACCTATGGTGCTCAAAATTGGACAGCAATAGAATTGCTATTTTGTTTTTCAAAATAGAAAAACAGGAATAACAAAATATGATGACTACACTCTGCTCACTAAAATGAAAGTGGGTAGGATATGTCATGGGGATGAAGAACGATAGATGGTAGAGATAATTACTGAAAAGGAGTCCTAGAGAAGCTAGAAGAAATAGCGGGACAAGCGTGTGTCACAGTCTCTCGAGAAATAAAAATGATGCGAAGGTCTCGGAGTAACTCAGATTGAATAAAGTTAACAGCTCCTTCACTTAGCCTTTTATTTAATTCCATGAAAATATAGAAACAAATAAATATTCTTTTTCGTTATATCCATGTGAAATAGAAATGCATTAGTAGAAATATTAACAAATAGTGAAACGGTTCCATGAAAATATGTATGACAAAATATTTAAATCATTAATGTATCTCGATAATTGTATCTTATAAATTATTAATTTAGACCATTAGAATTTCAAGAGTAAAAAATCTGGAGTGGCCTACACTCAACTTTACTATAAGTAACTTAATATCAAATTTCTTGAGTATATAACACATAACGTCTCATAATGTAAACATCTAAATGGACATCTAAGTATAAATGTAAACATCTAAGTCTTTCATTCCTGAGTAGTACAGATAGTGCTTATATCAATATATAAGTTATTTTTTGTACATCACACAGCTGATGCAAATAATTTCATTAGTATAACTACAGTAGTAATAACATTTTTGAAAAACCAAAGTGAACATTTCTTGATACGAAATATTCTCCTACAAGAGAACATGGCTTTTGTTCAAATAGCCAGT